>JBBDGP010000359.1:2835889-3441779 GCA_037952835.1 Lithobates septentrionalis
GCGGGTATTTACGCCACTTCCTGCACCCTCCCCGCTGCCTGCTGGGAAACACACGGCTCCCAGAGGCAGCAGGGACCATTGGTATTGCGCTGCGCGACTCGCGCATGCGCAGTAGGGAACCGGGAAGTGAAGCCGCACGGCTTTACTTTCTGATTCCCTTACCGAAGATGGAGGCGGCAGCACCCGAGGACGGAGAGACGCTTCGGCCTCGGGTGCCGACATCGCGGGCGCCCTGGACAGGTAAGTGTCCATGTTTTAAAAGTCAGCAGCTGCAGTATTTGTAGCTGCTGACTTTTAAAAAAAATTTTCTCGGTGTTGCTCCGCTTTAAGTATGATTGCGTCAAGCTCTGAATTTTCATGAGACAGTCCAAGGCAGGAAGAGTTACAGAAATCATAGTGTAAAATCATGAATTAACCACTTGCCGACCGCCTCACGCCTATATACGTGAGCAAGTCGGCACGGGCAGGCAAAATCACGTACCTGAAACGTGATGCCTTCCCGCGGGCGGGGGGTCCGATCGGACCCCCCCCCCGGTGCCCTGGGCGGTCGGGTCTTGTTCGCGGGCGATTGGGGGTCAGGGGGAGGCCATCCATTGATTGCCACCCCCTCCCGATCGCTCCCACGAATCAAATGCTTCGTCTCCCTCTGTAATGTAAACAGAGGGAGAGGAAGTGATGTCATCTCTCCTGGAGCCGGTCTTTTTGATCCGACGCCGAGGAGAGAAGACATCCAAGTAAGTGCACCAACACCACACGCTCAGTAGAACACGCCAGGCACACTTTTCACCCCCCTGTCACCCCCCGTTCACCCCCCGATCACCCCCCTGTACCCACTGTCACTCTGACACCAATAGCAGTGTTTTTTTTTTTTTTGCATTGGTGTCAGTTTGTCAGTTATAAGTGTTAGGGCAGTTAGGTTAGCCCCCTTTAGGTCTAGGGTACCCCCCCTTAGGTCCAGGGTACCCCCTAACCCCCCCTAATAAAAGTTAACCCCTTGATTACCCCCCGTCACCAGTGTCGCTAAGCGATCGTTTTTCTGATCGCTGTATTAGTGACACAGGTGACGCTAGTTTAGGGAGGTAAGTATATAGGTTCGCTGTCAGTGTTTTATAGCGACAGGGACCCCCATATACTACCTGCTAAAGGTTTTAACCCCCTGATTGCCCCCTAGTTAACCCTTTCACCAGCGATCACCGTATAAGTGTTACGGGTGACGCTGGTTAGATAGTTTGTTTTTTGTAGTTTATTATAGTTTATTACAGTTTATTATAGTTTTAGGGCACCCGCCGTTTATTACCTTATAAAGGTTTAACCCCCTAATTGCCCGGCGGTGATAGAAGTTAAGTTTTTAGGATCAGATAAGGTCTGCGTCGCCCCAGGCAGGGTCAGGTTAGCGCCAGTACCACTAAAACCCGTGCACGCAGCATACACCTCCCTTAGTGCTATAGTATCTGAACGGATCGATATCTGATCCGATCAGATCTATACTCCCCAGCAGTTTAGGGTTCCCTGAAACGCAGTGTTAGCGGGATCAGCCCAGATACCTGCTAGCACCTGCGTTTTGCTCCTCGGCCCAGCCCAGCCCAGCCCACCCAAGTGCAGTATCGATCGATTACTGACACTTACAAAACACTAAGCACACATAACTGCAGCGGTCGCAGAGTCAGGCCTGATCCCTGCGATTGCTAACAGTTTTTTGGTAGCGTTTTGAATCAGTCGCTGACAGTCGGGAGCTTTTTTGCCTGTGAGTCTCACTAGTGTACCCCTAAATTTAGAGGCCAAAATGGCAAATCGAAGGTACACTAGTGAAGAGGCCTACAGGATTCTGAGCATGACAGATAGTGAAGAGGAAGTCACTCATCTGTCAGATTCAGGCTCAGAATACGATCCTGTAGAGGACAGCGGCTCCATGACAGATAGCTCTGACGACGGAGTTGTGGTCCCTGCTAAGGTCAGGCGTACCAGACCCCGAACTTATGCTGTCCTTGAAGTGCAAGAACCGCAGGGCTCTCGTATGGAGCAGAGAAGTACTAGCGCCGCTACTCCTTCTGGTGAACTGGCAAGCACCAGCGGCCTAGTACACCCTGGTCGTACATCCAGCACTGCAGTATCACGTGGTGACGTGGCGAGTCCCATAAGTGCAGTTCAAGCTGGCGAGGTGGCAAGCACTAGTAGTGTCCCGCTGCCACCAAGAAGAAGAACACAGGCCCATCGTGCCCATAGTGCCCTTCCTGCTGCATTGGCCAATCCGAATTGGGTACCCACCACTTCTGCAGCACCCGTACTTCCCCCTTTCACTGGCCAACCCGGAATTCAGGTGGAAACAGTTGACTTTATGCCACTGGATTTTTATTCGCTGTTTTTCACCGAAGATCTCTATAGATCTATTGTGGACCAAAGCAATTTGTACGCTGGTCAACACATCGCCACTATGCCCCAGTCCACCCTTGCCAGAGATTGGAGACCAATTACGGTCTCCGAATTTAAGATCTTTCTGGGCCTTTCCCTCCTCATGGGGTTGAATAAAAAGAGTGAGTTGCGGTCATATTGGTCCACTGACCCAATTTAACATTCACCCTTGTTCTCTGCTTCCATGGCCAGGGCACGATACGAGCAGATTTTGCGGTTCATGCACTTCAACAACAATGAACTCTGTCGTCCTCGTGGAGACCCTGGATACGATCGGCTCTACAAAATTCGGCCCCTCGTAAACCACTTCAACCAACGTTTTGCAGACTTGTTTACCCCCCATCAAGTTGTCTGCGTTGATGAGTCCCTGGTTAAATTTTCTGGCCGCTTGTCATTCAAACAGTACCTTCCCAGCAAGCGTGCCAGATACGGGGTCAAGATGTATAAGCTCTGTGACAGGGCCACAGGCTATACATGTAGATTTATGGTTTACGAGGGAAAAGATAGTCACGTAGAGCTGACAAACTGCCCTGACTACATAGGAAGCGCTGGCAAGATAGTGTGGGACTTGGTGTCACCCTTATTCGGAAAGGGGTACCACTTGTACGTGGACAATTATTATACGAGCGTGCCACTTTTTAGCCACCTTTTTGATCATCAGATTGGAGCATGTGGCACCGTGCGACCTAATCGCCGGGGCTTTCCCCAGCGGCTTGTAGATTCCCGTCTTAGGCTGGGGGAGAGAGCCTGCTTGAAGTATAATAATTTGCTCGCTATGAAGTGGAGGCATAAGAAGAATGTTTTCGTTCTCACCTCCCTTCATGCAGACACGACGGTCCAAATTCCTACGGCGACTGGTGTTGTGGAGAAACCCCTCTGTGTCCACGAATACAACCTTAATATGGGAGGGGTGGACCTCAACGACCAGTTGTTGGTGCCGTACCTAGTTGCCCGTAAGGCCAGACGCTGGTACAAAAAAGTGTCTGTTTATTTATTTCAATTGGCTTTGCTGAACGCTCATGTGCTATACAGAGCTTCAGGACGGACTGGATCCTTCCTTACATTCCAGGAAGAGATCGTCAGAGCCCTTCTGTATCCAGACGGTGCTCCACCTCACCATCCCCAACCGAATGCAGTAAGCCGGCTGCATGAGAGGCATTTTCTTTATGCCCTCCCGAGTACCCCTACCCAACGAACCCCCCAAAAAAGATGTCGTGTCTGCAGCAAGCGCGGATTTAGGCGTGACACCCGGTATTGTTGTCCCCTCTGTCCTGGCAATCCTGGTCTTTGCATTGGTGAATGTTTTGAACGCTACCACACACTAGTGGAGTATTAGCGTAGGGTACAGCACTGCACAGACTAGGCACACTTCCACAGGGTCTACCAAGATGCTGTCGCATTTTGAGAGACCCAAACCTGGTACCAGTTAAAAAAGTTAAAGTTACAAAAAAAAGTGTAAAAAAAACAAAAAAAAGTAAAAAAAAGAAAAAAACACAAAAAAAATATAAAATAAAAAAAACAAAAATAGTTGTTGTTTTATTGTTCTCTCTCTATTGTTCTGCATTCTATACTGCAATGTTTTATTGTTATGTTTTTATCATGTTTGCTTTATAGGTATGCAATTTTTTTATACTTTGTTTTTTTTATTGTTAACCACCTTTGTGTTTTCAGGTACGCCATTCAGCTGCAGAGCGGATTTATTTATCTTGACAGCAACAGCGTTTGCTCCCACGATACATAAAGCCGTGACTCCAGCGCTGTCGGAGGTGATTTCACCACCACAGTTACATACTTCAGCATATATGCCGAAGCGTGGGGGCAGCAGTGGGTGGAGGAGCGATTTGCTCCTGCCTTTTGCGGGAGGATGCCCCCATGCTTCGGCATATATATATTTTTAGGTAGGCACAGGTTGCGTTAAATGTTTTATTTTTTACTATGTTTTTTTTGTATTTTGCTTTGCAGGTATGGTAAGTAATACTGTTATACTGTAATGTTACTTTGTTTTTTTGTTAACCATCATTTGCTTAGCAGGTACGCCATTCAGTTGCAGCACGGATTTATTTATCTTGACAGCAACAGCGTTTGCTCCCACGATACATAAAGCCGTGACTCCATCGCTGTCGGAGGTGATTTCACCACCACAGTTACATACTTCAGCATATATGCCGAAGCGTGGGGGCAGCAGTGGGTGGAGGAGCGATTTGCTCCTGCCTTTTGCGGGAGGATGCCCCCATGCTTCGGCATATATATACGGTGCATGTATGCCCATCATTAGAAGTGGGTGGATGAAGGGAGGTATTCTAATGGTGGGCATACCCACCGATCAATATCTTTTTTTCGTTCAGCCCACAGGCTGCATGAAAAAAAGTTTACAATGTATGCCCAACAAGGACCAGCAACGTACTGGTATGTTGCTGGACTTTGAGTGGTTATACCAGAATGATGCCTGCAGGTTTAGGTATCATCTTGGTATCATTCTTTTCAGCCAGTGGTCGGCTTTCTTGTAAAACCAATCCTAGCGGCTAATTAGCCTCTAGACTGCTTTTACAAGCAGTGGGAGGGAATGCCCCCCCCCACACCGTCGTCCATGTTTTTCTCTGGCTCTCCTGTCCCAACAGGGAACTTGAGAATGCAGCCGGTGATTCAGCCAGCTGACCATAGAGCTGATCAGAGACCAGAATGGCTCCAAACATCTCTATGGCCTAAGAAACTGGAAGCTACAAGCATTTCATGACTTAGATTTCGCCGGATGTAAACAGCGCCATTGGGAAATTGGGAAAGCATTTTATCACACCGATCTTGGTGTGGTCAGATGCTTTGAGGGCAGAGGAGAGATCTAGGGTCTAATAGACCCCAATTTTTTCTAAAAAGAGTACCTGTCACTACCTATTGCTATCATGGGGGATATTTACATTCCCTGAGATAACAATAAAAATGATAAAAAAAAAAATAAAAATGAAAGGAACAGTTTAAAAATAAGATAAAAAAGCAAAAAAAATAATAAAAAAAAAAAAAAAAAAAAAAAAAAACAAACCCCTGCCCCCCCCCTGCTCTCGCACAAAGGCGAACGCAAGCGTCGGTCTGGCGTCAAATGTAAACAGCAATTGCACCATGCATGTGAGGTATCACCGCGAAGGTCAGACCGAGGGCAGTAATTTTAGCAGTAGACCTCCTCTGTAAATCTAAAGTGGTAACCTGTAAAGGCTTTTAAAGGCTTTTAAAAATGTATTTAGTTTGTCGCCATTGCACGTTTGTGCGCAATTTTAAAGCATGTCATGTTTGGTATCCATGTACTCGGCCTAAGATCATCTTTTTTATTTCATCAAACATTTTGACAAAATAGTGTGTTTTAGTGTATTAAAATTTAAAAAAGTGTGTTTTTTCCCCAAAAAATGCGTTTGAAAAATCGCTGCGCAAATACTGTGTGAAAAAAAAAAATTAAACACCCACCATTTTAATCTGTAGGGCATTTGCTTTAAAAAAATATATAATGTTTGGGGGTTCAAAGTAATTTTTTTGCAAAAAAAAATAATTTTTTCATGTAAACAATAAGTGTCAGAAAGGGCTTTGTCTTCAAGTGGTTAGAAGAGTGGGTGATGTGTGACATAAGCTTCTAAATGTTGTGCATAAAATGCCAGGACAGTTCAAAACCCCCCCAAATGACCCCATTTTGGAAAGTAGACACCCCAAGCTATTTGCTGAGAGGCATGTCGAGTCCATGGAATATTTTATATTGTGACACAAGTTGCGGGAAAAAGACAAATTTTTTTTTTATTTTTTTATTTTTTGCACAAAGTTGTCACTAAATGATATATTGCTCAAACATGCCATGGGAATATGTG
Source organism: Lithobates septentrionalis (assembly GCA_037952835.1). Taxonomy (NCBI): domain Eukaryota; kingdom Metazoa; phylum Chordata; class Amphibia; order Anura; family Ranidae; genus Lithobates; species Lithobates septentrionalis. The sequence goes on from JBBDGP010000359.1 coordinate 2,842,141, forward strand.
AAATTACACCCCAAAATACATTCTGTTGCTTCTCCTGAGTATGCGGATACCACATGTGTGAGACTTTTTGGGAGCCTAGCCGCGTACGGGACCCCGAAAACCAAGCCCCGCCTTCAGGCTTTCTAAGGGCGTAAATTTTTGATTTCACTCTTCACTGCCTATCACAGTTTCGGAGGCCATGGAATGCCCAGATGGCACAACCCCCCCCCAAATGACCCCATTTTGGAAAATAGACACCCAAAGCTATTTGCTGAGCGGTATAGTGAGTATTTTGCAGACCTCACTTTTTGTCACAAAGTTTTGAAAATTGAAAAAAGAAAAAAAAATACGTTTTTCTTGCCTTTCTTCATTTTCAAAAACAAATGAGAGCTGCAAAATACTCACCATGCCCCTCAGCAAATAGCTTGGGGTGTCTACTTTCCAAAATGGGGTCATTTGGGGGGGTTTTGTGCCATCTTGGCATTTTATGGCCTTCAAAAGTGTGATAGGTAGTGAGGAGTAAAATCAAAAATGTATGTCCTTAGAAATCCTGAAGGCGGTGCTTGGTTTTCGGGGCCCCGTGCGCGGCTAGGCTCCCAAAAAGTCCCACACATGTGGTATCCCCGTACTCAGGAGAAGCAGCAGAATATATTTTGGGGTGTAATTCCACATATGCCCATGGCATGTTTGAACAATATATCATTTAGTGACAACTTTGTGCAAAAAAAAAAAAAAAAAAAATTGTCACTTTCCCGCAACTTGTGTCAAAATATAAAATATTCCATGGACTCAACATGCCTCTCAGCAAATAGCTTGGGGTGTCTACTTTCCAAAATGGGGTCAATTGGGGGGGGTTTGTGCCATCTGGGCATTTTATGGCCTTCAAAAATGTGATAGGTAGTGGGGAGTGAAATTACAACTTTACGCCCTTAGAAATCCTGAAGGCGGTGCTGGGTTTTCGGGGCCCCGTACGCAGCTAGGCTCCCAAAAAGTCCCACACATGTGGTATCCCCGTACTCAGGAGAATCAGCAGAATGTATTTTGGGGTGCAATTCCACATATGCCCATGGCCTGTGTGAGCAATATATCATTTAGTGACAACTTTGTGCAAAAAAAAAAAAAATTCTCACATTCCCGCAACTTGTGTCAAAAAATAAAATATTCCATGGACTCAACATGCCTCTCAGCAAATAGCTTGGGGTGTCTACTTTCCAAAATGGGGTCATTTGGGGGGGTTTTGTGCCATCTTGGCATTTTATGGCCTTCAAAACTGTGATAGGTAGTGAGAAGTGAAATCAAAAATTTATGCCCTTAGAAATCCTGAAGGCGGTGCTTGGTTTTCGGGGCCCCGTACGCAGCTAGGCTCCCAAAAAGTCCCACACATGTGGTATCCCCGTACTCAGGAGAAGCAGCAGAATATATTTTGGGGTGCAATTCCACATATGCCCATGGCATGTTTGAGCAATATATCATTTAGTGACAACTTTGTGCAAAAAAAAAAAAAAATTGTCACTTTCCAGCAACTTGTGTCAAAATATAAAATATTCCATGGACTCAACATGCCTCTCAGCAAATAGCTTGGGGTGTCTACTTTCCAAAATGGGGTCATTTGGGGGGGTTTTGTGCCATCTTGGCATTTTATGGCCTTCAAAACTCTGATAGGTAGTGAGGAGTGAAATAAAAAATTTATGCCCTTAGAAATCCTAAAGGCGGTGATTGGTTTTCGGGGCCCCGTACGCGGCTAAGCTCCCAAAAAGTCCCACACATGTGGTATCCCCATACTCAGGAGAATCAGCAGAATGTATTTTGGGGTGCAATTCCACATATGCCCATGGCCTGTGTGAGCAATATATCATTTAGTGACAACTTTGTGCAAAAAAAAAAAAAATTGTCACATTCCCACAACTTGTGTCAAAAAATAAAATATTCCATGGACTCAACATACCTCTCAGCAAATAGCTTGGGGTGTCTACTTTCCAAAAATGGGGTCATTTGGGGGTGTTTTGTGCCATCTTGGCATTTTATGGCCTTCAAAACTGTGATAGGTAGTGAGGAGTGTAATCAAAAATCTATGCCCTTAGAAATCCTGAAGGCGGTGCTTGGTTTTCGGGGCCCCATACGCGGCTAGGCTCCCAAAAAGTCCCACACATGTGGTATCCCCGTACTCAGGAGAAGCAGCTGAATGTATTTTGGGGTGCAATTCCACATATGCCGATGGCCTGTGTGAGCAATATATCATTTAGTGACAACTTTTTGTAAATTTTTTTTTTTTTGTCATTATTCAATCACCTGGGACAAAAAAAATAAATATTCAATGGGTTCAACATGCCTCTCAGCAATTTCCTTGGGGTGTCTACTTTCCAAAATGGGGTCATTTGGGGGGGTTTTGTACTGCCCTGCCATTTTAGCACCTCAAGAAATGACATAGGCAGTCATAAACTAAAAGCTGTGTAAATTCCAGAAAATGTACCCTAGTTTGTAGGCGCTATAACTTTTGCGCAAACCAATAAATATACGCTTATTGACTTTTTTTTTACCAAAGACATGTGGCCGAATACATTTTGGCCTAAATGTATGACTAAAATTGAGTTTATTGGATTTTTTTTATAACAAAAAGTAGAAAATATCATTTTTTTTCAAAATTTTCGGTCTTTTTCCGTTTATAGCGCAAAAAATAAAAATGGCAGAGGTGATCAAATACCATCAAAAGAAAGCTCTATTTGTGGGAAGAAAAGGACGCAAATTTCGTTTGGGTACACCATTGCATGACCGCGCAATTAGCAGTTAAAGCGACGCAGTGCCAAATTGTAAAAAGTGCTCTGGTCAGGAAGGGGGTAAATCCTTCCGGGGCTGAAGTGGTTAAAGTGATGTGTTATGATACTATTTTGAGAATTCAGAGGAAGTAGGCTGTATATCAAATGCGCTTAATACAAAGGCAGATTTTTACTTCAAATACCATTTTATTATTTCACGTCATAGCCATTTTTTAAATATTTTTAAATATTTTTTTTTCTTTTCCTTACCCTGCTTTCCCGATTCTGTATTGTATGGATGTGTAAAAGAAATGTATGATCATATAACTATCAGATAATATTAACAATTAATATTTTATCCTGTATGTGTGTACACTACTTCTATGGACAAAACAAAGTTACAGACCACTATATAATATACCAATGAAGTTGGGAGGGTCAGGTTTTCAATGTTGTCTGCTTTGCCACTGGACATTTTCTTTCAACTCTGGTCCCTGTGACACTTTTTGGGCTGGAAGTGAGTGGAAACCTGGCCAATGGGGATGCAGGTAACAATAGTAATCGGAGTAATCTGACACTTTCTATTTTGGCTAAAAAAAACGTGTTTATACAAATTTTCTGTTCAGCTGACAAGGAAACAGGAAGCGAGGGAAAATCTGCCAAATGGGGACAGATAACTATGAATATCAGGCAAAGGGTTCTAACCCTTTTACACACTATCCATAAGTAAGATTTTTTTTCTTACTATAATCAAGCTTTAAGCCTCGTACACACGATCAGACTTTCCGATGGGAAATGTTGGATGACAGGCTGTTGGCGGAAAATCTGACCGTCTGTACGCTCCATCGGACAATTGTTGTCGGATTTTCCGCGGACAAATGTTGAATGGCAGGTTTTCAAATTTTCCACGGACAAATGTGCGTTGTCGGATTTTCCGAGCGTGTGTACACAAGTCCGATAAAAGTCCAAACACGCATGCTTGGAAGCAAGGATGAGCCAGAAGCGGTCGGTCTTGTAAACTAGTGCTCGTAATAGTGAATTAACATTCGTGACGCGACAAATTATGAAATCTCGAAATGCAGCGCACATTCTCTTCTTCTTTAATAGGATAATAATGAAGCTGCTTTGCTGGTGATACTGATGGAGTTATTGCAAACGAATTTTCAAAGGCTTTTTGTTTTCTAGTGATATCAAGAATAATAATATTATGCTTTTTTTTTTTTTTTTTTTTTGGGCAAGTTACCACAACACCATTATCCCGTAGTTTTTAAGATCAAAGATACAACTATGTTGGTGTCCCTTGTCAATTTTACATTGTATTTTTTAAATGTAACTGCCTACTCCCAAACTGTCATTTGAAGTAAAACACACAGCCAAGTATTATTCTCCCACAATTTTTTTATTGTGCATTAAAAAGGGTGGCGCTCAAGAGCTGAAAAACAACATACAATCGTATTTGTTGGCCAACAATTGTGTAGCCGTGTGTATGCAAGACAAGTTTGGGCCAACGCCAGTTCAGACAAAATTCCACGGTTTTGTTGGCCAACAATCCGATCGTGTGTACGAGGCTTTAGGCCTCATGCACACTTCCCGTATTAATGCTGATAATAAGGCTATCTGGTGATTTTTTAAATGCCTTTTAGAAGCAGAAAAAAAACCTCACTGCCACCGCATCCAGGAGCAGTAGCGTTTTGGCAGAAAAAATCACTTGAAGTATGTAATTTGCGTGTTAGCCCTAGGCACATCAAGTGCGTAAGCGATAATTACTTTTAATGGCCAGAATAAATTATTATTCTGGCCAATGAAATGAATTAACACCCAAGAGCTTGATGTGCCTAAACACTATTACAAGCGTCACAAAAACACTGCAAGCAGAAGGAAAGGCGTTTGGGACAGCTGGGCAAATGCCCTGTGTGCTTTAGGCCTGGTTCACACCTATGCATTTTTTAGTGCGTTTTCAGTTTTGCAGAAACACACTACAGTCCATTTAACATGGTTTCCTATGGGTCACTTTCACATCTGTGCATTGTATGGAAAGGACCAGGGACTTTTTTCTGGTTTTTGGTTCTTTAGACTTCAATGGATCAAAAACGTGTATTGAAAAACTGCAACCTGGACCAGCCGCCGCAATTTTACTGCGGCAGGTTGGCTCAGTTGGCCAAATCGACATTACGTCGCTTTTTCTTTTGGCCACTAGGGGCGCGCGGCCGCAGCATGTGCCTGGAGCCAATGCGAGTGCCTGGCGGGTGCGATGACTGCCTGGCACCCGCGATCGCTCGTGACAGAGCGAGAACCGGGATCTGTTTGTGTAAACACACAAATCTCGGTTCTTTCAGGGGAGTAGAGACAGATCGTGTGTTCATACTAAGTATGAATGCCAATCTCTCTCTCCTCCTAGACAGTCCCCTCCCCCCACAGTTAGAACACAGTGAGGGAACACAGTTAACCCCTTGATCGTGCCCTAGTGTTAACCCCTTCCCTACCGGTGACATTTATACAGTAATCAGTGCATTTTTATAGCACTGATTGCTGTCTAATTGTCAATGGTCCCAAAAATGTGTCAAAAGTGTCCAATTTGTCCGCCATTACTAATAAAAAAAAAATAATAATAATAAAAATGCCACAAGCAGCCGAATTTTCTGAAGGGCTGAAGTGGTTAATCATGCCACTCCTAAAACATATAGCTGGTGACGCCATTAATAATAAGAAATGCATTTAATCAGTATTTAAATGAACATGTACTTGGCTATTCTCAAGTCCTTTGTTAAAGACATCCAATGTCTCCCAAAAAACACATTGTAAGCTAATAAAAAAGCTTCTCTTCCAATCTATTTCAACCACTTTCAAACCATCAGGCATTGCAAATATGATTGCAAGTCATTTCCTGCAACTAAGCAATCTATTACATATTAGTTTGATGGACCACTAGAATTTGATCAATTGTAAAGTCAAATTGGGTAATAAATTGGCAATTTTTTATCCTTTTTTGAAATTGTTTCACGTATTATTATTTTCACATCATTGGTTGTTTATTGATCATATATTCATTTATACTTTGAACTTCATAAGTCTTCATTCGTATACGATTTTTCATTGTTCACATTTGGTGCGCCACATTATTGTTTTATACGTTTTTCAGGTGGACCTGATTGGACCCTCCAGTCTCTTGTATTGAAGGTTATCAGCGAACACCCGCCGCCATCCGATCCTGTCCGCCAAAACCAGAGGGACGGTGGTCCTATTTCCCATTTGGCGGATAGGATGGCATCGGATGGAAACGGCCAGTTTCCATCTGATTGACCCATAGAGTCAGATCGCAAGATGCGAGCCGGAGCTTCCAGTTAGCTGCTGATAGCTGTGCAACAGCCCTATTGGCGCTATTGCGCACAAATATACGGCCGCTCTGTGGCAAGGCCCGGCCGCCGAGAGACCACATATTTTTGTGCGCTCCGCACCAAGGAGTTAAGCATTTCTCTAGAATTTCCAAACTCATTATACTGTATACTCCTGGAGTAAAATTTAACAACATGTTATTATTTATGGTATTAAAGTGTAAGTTCACCTTTACAGAAAAATCTGTAAGGTGAACTTACAAAGGTCCCCCTCCTCACCCCTCCAGTCCGCCTGACCTGGAGCGCAGCGATCTCCCATTCTGAGCCCTGCTATAGCCGCCTCACGGGTCCGGTGCTTAGAAATCACCCCGGCTTTCACTCTTCTTCCTCCCCACTGACAGGTTTGGCTGCATGGATTCTGATTGGTCGGGTCGGTGCCACCCATGTGACGGCGCCCACCAATTAGAATGCCCCTAAACGTACCTCCTGATGGGGTATGTATTGGAGATTAAGCTGCTGGGATTTCTAAGCCCTGGACCCCATGAGGAGGCTATAGCAGGGCTCAGCGGGACAGGGGGGGGGGGGTTTCTGTGTAAGTTCACCTTACAGATTTTTCTGTAAAAGTGAACTTACCCTTTAAGGTTTGAACGTGCACTACATACACAGATTTAGCCATTGTGATATAACGTATTTATAAATAAAACCAAGTATCATAAACAAACAAAAATTATGTTTTTTGACAAACAGAAGTACAATTTTAAAATATAAAAAAAAACAAAAGACTGTAAACTCTATTGGCTGTAACCATTACCTAAATATATTACCAACATTAAATATTAAGAAAAAAAAAAGGAAAAGCCTTTTTCTTTAGTGTTTTAGTTTTAGTCGTATTTTAGTTGAATGAAATAGTGTTTAGTCGACGAAAATATTTTCGATGACGAAATTAACACTGCTGACCAGCATTGATCAGTACAAGCTCAACGCAAAGACACAGAGAAAACAATTTTTTTTTTTACCCTGTTCACACCATACAAGTGTGTTGGTGTATGTTGCATAGACATGCATCATGTCTGCTAAGTACTGTTGTGCATACAGTTGAATGAACAATCGTTTTGTGACATTTCAATAAAGTAAAAAAAAGGAAGAAAAAATAAAACAGCGATACGTTATAACAGCCCATAACGCTCCTACACAATGCTCAACAGTATGCATATGTTATACAGACCATAATGAAGGCCTCTTGAGCCCCCTTCCTAGGGAAAGAGAGCCTTGACTGATGGGGGCATGGTCAGGTGCCGGGCAAGGGAGATGATTGGTGGAAACACAGGGGATGGGATGGGCCTGAGCTCAGGGAATGTGTGCCCCAGGGAATTCTGGGTCTTTCGGAAGAATTGGATGGAAGAGCTGCCCACCCTCCCGTCCCTTTTTTCCTCTGTTACGGTATGTCACAGCTTGCTGTGGTCTCTTGACCTTGCCAGCATTGAAAGTTGCTGTAATGGGCTATGCCCTTGATGGAAAATTGGAAGTATGCTTACGTTCTTGGCAGGTGGTATGCTGAAATTTGACTCTTTTGGAAAGCTCTGGATGTCACCACTATCCGACACTTCAGAAAAGGTTGCTGACCTTTGTGGTTCCTCCAGCCATATCCTACTTAACTACAGGGCACAGTAGTGATATAAGGGGTGGAGGGAGGAACCATAGTGGCCAACATAGGACGTGCTATCTGCCACACCTGGGCATCTTGGATAGTAGCAGTGCCTAGAGCTCTTCAAAAAAGCAAACTTTAAGCATGTTCTCTGCTGGATTAGTAAAAATAAAGCTTATTCTTCAACAGGGTATTGCTGTTGGGAGGTTTCTCACCAATTCCTAGGGTTGCTTTAACGTTTTGAAAAATATTACCATAAAAAAGAAACATAATTTGCCAGTTAAAAGAAAAACAAAATAAGTTCCTCTGCAGGGATGATAAACACTAAAGCATGAATCAAAATTGTGAAGCCTATCTAATGCTTCCTCTTGACACCATCCAAAAGTATTTGATTAAAACCATGACTGTCACATTTCATTGACTGAAGTTGGTTCATTGAGGCATGCCAAAAAGCTTGCATGCAATTTGCGACCCCCTCTAACAAAATGTCAACATTGGAAATGTTAATATTCATGAAACTTGATAAAGACAAAAACTCAAGTGTGAAAATTAAAAACGTTGCTGATGGGCAATTAATCATTTCATAAATGCTACGTTCTTAGTAACTGCCATTTATAAAGCTATTGTTCTTAAAAAAAAAAAGAAAAGAAAAAAAAAAGAGCATCACTTTAGCCTTCTGTGATTTGTGTTTCCTGAAACGGACAGATTAGCATTGTGGTCTCATGCTGAGAGTCTGTTTGGTACCAATCTTAACTCTTTCTATTACCCCATCCAAGCTTCTTGTATCGGAATGTGCCAAAGGGGAAGGAGGGGGGCTTTAGTTATTTATCTCCATTTTGTATTCTCTGCAAGCTATACTGTGGTGATTAGTAACAGCTGACAGTCTCAGTCCGAGAGTCCTTTTCTTTGGTTACCTCATTGGAATTGTGGAATACAAAGAACTGACTGTCCCCTGGCCAAGAATTAGAAGGCCCGGAACACAACAAAATAGGAGCACAGATTCCTGTAACCAAATATCACTGCCACCTGAACAATGGCGTCCCCAAATGATACCTTTTTTATGGCAAGCTATTCATCCTACATAGGATACAGTGCAAAGCTTTCTGTTTTCCCTGAGGCTATGGACACTAATGGATGAATTAGAAATCTTATATTTGAGTATACAGCATGCATTAATGGTTATAAAATGAAAAGAATTGGGAGAGGCCTGGATTTTTGAAAGGGCTGAGTTTTGTGGATATAATGCTAGGGTTATGGAGTTTCCATGGGTATCATTGTTCCAGAATTCTATAATGTGTAAGATCTTCAGTTTATTATCCAGGAAAAGGAATGACACAATTGGTGGAATACACATAGCAGTTTGACCCACAAGTTCCTAAAGGGCCATTGTGCTTTATGCAAACAAACAACTAGAATATTTAAACCTCATCTTCTTCTTCTTCCATAGCAAAAGTGTGCCAGTTATTGACGGATAAGGGGGTTAAAGAAATATTTGACCCAATTAACATGAAATTTCATGGTGAAGTCCATATTGGAGAAAATAATCCTATTTATATTAGGAGATCGAGGAGCATTTATTCCTCTGTAGGGCACCTGGAGAAGAACTTAATGCTTTTCTAACACAAAACTATTATTAAAGTGTATGTTAACCATAGCAATGAACTTCTTTTTTTATTTTACCCTTTAGTCTTTGAAATATGCCATTGAAAATGCAAAAAGAAAGCCATGTAAGGGACGAACAGACATGCTTGCATATGTGGGCCCACAATGGGGGGATAGTCTTACAATCTCTGCTGCTTCATGTAGGGTCTCATCATAACACTAGTAAAAAAAAACTGATACAAGGGACTTTCTTGAAAATTCTTTTAATTACAATTTCAAGGTTAAACTATCCAGGGTATTTGTAGCTTTTTTTATTATAATTTGAAATAATGGCAAATTTTTGGGTCTTCTATGACCCTCTATCAATTTTTTCCTAAATACTGGCAAAAAGGCATCAGCTAGCGGGCAGGCAGCAGCACACCCATAATAGGTCGTATAAAACTGGAAAGCCTGCTGCTATAAGAAATCTTGTAAAAAGAGCTATACTTTTGGTTTATGACAATATCCTGTATCCTAACTTTCAATAGAAAGAATTGAAAGAATAGAATAGAATAGAAAGAATTTCAAGCAAGTCCTTGAAAGAATTTTAAGCAAGAAGTGCAGATTGAAAAGAAAAGGTCCTTTTTAATAACATTCAATTACAATATGACTTGTGTCGCAATTGTATACGCTATATTATTCTTTCTTATTTGCTATTTTTTTTTACACGAAAGTGGAGTTACCCTTTAAGGTGGTAGTAGAAGCTCTGTGGGTGGAGACAGGCATACACCAGAGGTCCAGTACTGAAACTGGACGTCCTTCTATATATACCTTCTGCCTGATTCTAACAGTAAGAACTGTGATGATGATGATAATAATAATAATAAAAACAACAAGTAGTAGTAGAATAAATGGGTAACTCCAGACAAGTAAGATAGTTTAAAGAACAGCTAATGAAATCCAGGAAACATAGTGTAGTGGTACACCCGTAGGGGCTGCTGAGTGTTGTGGCCTGACCGTCACCCTGCCCAGCCAGGCACATAGTTCTCATTCACCCTCAGGCAGAAAAACAGACCTTAAACTTTGTTTTTGTATTTTTATGGGATCAACTATATACACCTCCGGTTTATACAACCTCTTTACTTCCAGCTCCAGCACAACTCTTGATCTCACTAGCACTGATAGATGGGCCTGACACTGGCTCAGTCAGGCCCAAAGCAGATGCCCTTTATAGGCAGGGATACCGCGGGCCCCTATGGTGCAGCAAAAAGTAGGTAGTTCCAGTGCTAGCTGTCCACCGAGCCCAGTACCATATCTTCAGGCCCTGCCAGGCCTCATGGCTGCAGCTTCCTCTCTCTACTGCCTGTGCCACCACAGTCCACTCCACTGGCTCTACACCCATCCCAGACTGCCATCTCCCACTCCACTCAGGCGTGCCTCCCAGTCCTCCCGGCTGTGTGTCACTCACCAGCCCTCTTGGCTGCGACCTGTTGTTCCTGGAGACTTGCCTGGCAGTGCTTGCTCTCCCCAGCTGTCCTCTCCTTGATCCTGTGCCTCCTGTCCAGGACACCTTGATGTGTTCTCAGAGGTCCCGTCCGCACCAGCCCAGGCCCAAGGTCACCCCCCCAGACTGGGGAGCTCCCTCCAAGGCCATGACAGCCTAGCTCTCCATCTCCAGCTTCCATCCCGAACAACTCGTGCCCAGCTGGGCTGACCATTGGTATTTAAGGAGGCCTGCCCACTGCCAATCCAAGTTGGGGATTGGTCAGGGCTCCTCAGAATACCACCGTCAGCTCCACCTCTCCTCTCCTCCTTCCTTTCCAGAAGATTCTAGAACATTCAGAAAAGAAGTGGGATGCTGCCTGTGAGTCACCCAGCACTGCCTGAGTCACTGCCAACCCAGATCCAGGCCTGGCTGGCAGCAAGGCCTGGAATTTACCTACACTAACAAAAAAAAAAAACCTTAACACTACCACTTCTAGCACACTAGAGGGTGCTACAAAAGCATTACAAAAAGCCATGGTTCCTGCTTGTGAATATTGGTAGATGAAAGCTTTCACCAAGTTGCTGTCTCTAAGGAGGGCCCAGCCTTTACAAGAGATCTCTAGTAATAGGCTGTGTTGTTTCAGAATCCCAGGTTTCAGGTGCAAAGAATTCAAGCAAGAGCAAAGTCCTTAGTAATGCCAAGATCAAAGCTGGCAGAAGTAGGCACAACCCATATATTGATAGAAGGACAGCAATGTAGCAGATAATTGAAAATCAGCAGCCAGGACAGCAAATCAGATTACTAAGTACCAACAGAGAAGCCGAGCTATTACCAGAACAGATCAGGATACTGGGTATCAGGAGCCAAGTTCAGATACTGCCAGAATAGTAGATTGGAATACTGGAGACAAGACAAGCTGTTACCAGAATAGCAGATTAGGATACTGGGTACTAGGAGACATGCCAAGCTATTACCAGAACAGCAGATCAGGATACTGGGTACCAGGAGACAAAGCAGACTATTACCAGAATAGCAGATTAGGATACTAGATACCAGAAGACAAGGCAGCTATTGCCAGAATAATAGATTGGGACATAGGATGCCAGGAGACAAGACAGGCTGTTACCAGGATATCACATTAGGATACTGGGGTACCAGGAGACAAGATGAGCTATTACCAGAAAAGCAGATCAGAATATTGGATACCAGGGGAAAAAATAAATTATTAGCAGAATAGCAGATTAGGATACTGGGTACCAAGTGACAAGCCAACCTATTACCAGAACAGATGACCAGGAAACTGGGTACCAGGAGCCAAGCAAACTACACCAGAAGTAGTTTAGGATAGTGGATACCAGACAATGAGGAAAGCTATCATCCTGAGCTCCCTGCAGTGTCTATGTTTCCTTAAATGTATGATGTTGATTAGTTCCCAATGGGTTGTACTATAGGACTTTAGTGTGACTTATAAATATTAATCCAACCAGTCATGTCAATATGGGTGCAGGGAAGTCAAGCTGCCAGTAGATATTTGGGATCCTAACACTCGTAAAGGGACTGTAAATGGTAATAGGCTTCCTCTAGGAGTTGGCATTGGTCTGGGCAAACTAGGCCACAAGGAATGGATATCTGCCCATCTAAAAGTGAGTCTTAATCATTTGGAGAGTGAAGCAATGCACAAAAACCTTAAGCCCGGGTTCACACCTATGCGAATTAGATGTGCGTTTCCGCACATCTAATTCGCATAGCAGGAGAATGTGACTGGCTCCTTATGGAGCCGGTTCACATATCTCCGGGGCGGCTGCGGAGCGCACTGCACAAAAACGCTGTGCGTCTTTGGCTCCATTTCAGGGCCGAATTCAGGCATAGAATCGGCCCTGATTCGTCCCTGAAAGGGGGAACAGGGACGCACAGCGCTCCTGTGCGATCCGCAGCGCATTATAGTGTGAACCCGGGCTAACAGTTGACTTGTGGCTACTGGTGATAGTTAAGCAATCCTGTGTTGGAAAACTATTGCATCAACCTGTAATGAGTGCATACGGGTTGTATTACTACATCTGCTGCTACTACAATTCAATGACGGTGTCTCTTTTTGAAGTCACAGTACTTCCAGGCTTCCTGGTATGGTGTTTCTCCAAAAACATCTACAGTGACTAAAATGACTGGCATTCAGATACTTTAAGACCAGGGCTCATTTTCTCATCACAAGCTAAAATCTTGCAAGACAAAAAAGCAAACATGAGCATTTTCACATATTTAATACTAAATTTGCAAGTTGAGTCTGGAGCCACTGTGCTTTCATGTTTCCCAATATGTTGTTTTTGCAATAAATGGCTACAACATGCTGCAGATTCACCCTGAGGTTGAATGGAGCATAGGAACTTCAAACGTAAATGTATTTGAAGTGTAATGAAACCCAAGAGTGATAGTGTCAAATTCTCTTCTCTACAGGTGTGGGACTTTAACATAGTTGAGAATTTTATATGCTCTAGGCCCTACAGATAAAAGACAGCTGCATGCAAACAAATATAGTACAACATATGTAAAATAAAAACAATATTACTCTTTTTATCTCTTTCCTATCAGTTTTCATGCCTGTTAATGTGTATGTCCAGCAACATTTTTTTTTTTTTGGATTTAGATTGAGTGGGGAAGGATAAGCCACCCTGTCTAGTATCTAGTATTTACTGATTTCCAGCACTCTGTTAGAAAAATGTCATCTTACTTACTGTCCGTAGGTTCATTAGAACGGAAGTGTGAGCACCCTAGACAGAAATTAAAAAGTTGACACAGTATCTGGCCACCTGGCACTGTCCTGGTGTGGATGGCTACGATGAATGCATTTTTTTTTGTTTCTTTTTGCCTCTGTTTATAGAGCAAGCCCTCTGCCTAACATTGGATGGTTCTTGTCTATGTGCACCCAGCCGTGTGGTCAGATGCTTCTGTAATGTCAATTCCTATGCTATGGCATGAAGCCAGAATTTTCTTGGCCATTTATTTTCTTTGATTTTGTGGGTTTTTTCCGCTTTTTATAGTTCTAAATATTGTGAGGCATTGAACCTTGATTAAGTACACCTTTCTGGTTTGTACATGAATATTCTGCATTGTAGCTATCTAATTTTTGGCTCTCTCTGATCGAACATTAATAAAACCTTTTGTAAAAGAAAAAGCTGACACGGTTTTGCCTTCAAAACCTGAAGAAGCCCCTCAGGGCGAGACATATTGGCAGTTTATATTGTCATGCCGATATGCAAATGAGAACAACAAAACCATGTAACAAATGAGTATGCTTTTATAATGGAATGTTTTTAACACTGTAAACTAATAAATGATGACGTTTTAACCTTAGGTCTAATATTGTGTATACTAAAGCACCCTTAAAATGTCTAATTAATTCTTCTTCTTCTAGATTCTGTATATCAAGGGATGTGGTGCTATAAAGGAATGTATCATTCACCCACACTATAAATTCAATTTTATTTTATTTAATTTTATTATTGAGTAACATCAAGGAAGGCTCGACTACAGTGATACGAATATTTAAATTTAATGAGATTTTATATTGCAACTGCCAATGTATTTGGTAAATTTGACTTGGATTTCAAATCTCTGTTTCTTAATTCTTTAATAAGAAAAAACCTTCCCTAAATAAATAATGAAAAGGCTCCAAAAATGAAACTGTTTCTACATATGTGTTTGAACTGTGTAGTTGGTGATGGATGCAGACAAAATTCCACACGCTGACTGACACCGAAGGAAAAAAAAATCCAGAATTCCACACATACATGGTATTTAATGGATCAGCCTTGGAGAGCTGGAACAAATCTTCCTTTCTGTGCTCCTGTTTCCTAAAATATTAATACCCAAGTCTGCTCAACTATTTCCTGAGGATCCACAATTTCTCCGGTGCTTATTTTCTTTCTCAACAGAGTGGTGATTGAGAAACCTCCCCAATAGAATCAACAAAGACACGTGGACCGAGAGTGACTCAGCACGAGGGCTTCTCATGAACTTTGACAAATATTATCAGTGGGGTTTGTACTGTACGCGTAATGGCTATTTTGTTCCAGATTTGGTGAAAACAGAATTGGATATGGCTTCCACCTTCAGCAAAGGCTTCCTTACTTATATGGATACAACTTAATGACAGTCATGGGGATGATTAGATGCTGCTCTTTCTTCTCAATGGGCTTTTTGTTATCCTACTGTATGTTTACAATGCTTTGTATCCGTGACCTTTAAACCCCTGGCTGGAGAAGCTTCTGAAGATCAAGGCTTGACGGGTGTCAAACATCCTGGCACTGACATAACGAGGACCACATGCACTGCTCCATACTGTTTACTGCTTTCCCCTTTATTTTTCTTTCTAAACCATATGATAGCGATGTCTAACATCCAAACAAGCAATGTTCGGCTTCAAAAAGGCTCCTTTCAGAACCAAACCATTGCATGTTTGTCCCTGAATACTGTAAATGGAGACTATATTTTTAGTAACCCATTCACAAGAAAATGGTAAACTTACTTTTAAATTATGGTACATTAACTTACACTATATTACTAACAGTTCACAAAACAAGGTCCATAAAGACATGGATGAACAAGTTTGGAACTTGACTGGTCTGCACATAGTTCTGACCTAAACCTGATAGAACATCTTTGGCATGAATTAAAGCGCTGTAAGCCAGGCCTTCTCGTCCATATCAGTGCCTGATCTCACAAATGTGGTTCTGGAAGACTGGTCAAACATTCCCGTTGACACACTCCTAAAACTTTGTGGAAAGCTTTCCCAGAAGAGTTGAAGCTGTTATAGCTGCAAAGGGTGGGCCAACTCAATATTGAACCCTATGGACTAAGACTGGGATGCCATTACATTTCATGTGTGTGTAAGGGCAGGCGTCCAAATACTTTTGGTAATATAGTGTATATAATCTTACTTTTCTATTAAATTCCTGTCATTCTCTGCCCACCAACTGAAATTTCACAAAATTGACAATAGTGGTGCTTAGGCAGGCCATAATCGGTTCAAATTTCGGCCGGTTCAAGAGGAACCATGACTTCAACTGAGTATGGGCAGGCTCAATGTACCAAGTTGATTAATCCATCAACTTTGGTACAACCAGCATACTGGCTTTTACCTGCAATTATCGATAGCCGCTAGCAATAATCACTGTCTTCTCCTTGCGAGGATGGCTTCCCCCACTGGGAGAAGACAATGGCCCAGCAGGAGGGATTCCCCTATTAGCCCATGGTTGCAGGAAAGAAATTTGTTCAATGTATGGCCGGCCTAACACTGACTACTTAAAAAGAACGCATATTCTAAATCTACTAGAATACTTTATATACTGCAGTTTTAAAAGTCATACATTATATGGAAAAATGTTTGTAGAAACCTGACATCACAACTTTATGATTTTTTTGGACATCTCATTCCAAAGCCATGGGCATGAACAATAATTCTAGGGCCAATATTTATAGTTAACTCTAACCTAATGGGCTGTAAAGCAGCAATTGTCATGCAACACTGTATGCAAATTAAATGTTTTCATTTTTTTTTACATAAATAGAGCTTTCTTTTGGTGGTATTTCAGCACCATTTGGGTCTTGCATTTTTTGCTATATAAATGAAAAAGCCAGAAATAGTTGAAAAGCCCCCAATATTTTCTACATTCTGTTATAAAATATATCCAATAAAATCAAATTTCTTTATTAATTTAGCCCAAAATATATTCTGCTACATGTCTTTAGTAAAAAAAATTCCAATAAGTGTATATTAACAGTTGTGTTTACATTGTGATCATGTGATACCCAGGCCGCTCAAAGCGGTAGCCCAGTGGACACAGCGGTTGCGAGGGGTAGGTCGTCTGGCCTTTAGCGAGGACAGCCAGTGGTTAATGTGAGTGGATATATTTTAAAGGAATTTGGTTATTTTTACCATATTATGCTATGAGGCATTTTATTGTTTTTTTTGGCATCCGCGCGCATAATTATTTGAACTGAATTGTGTGAAAGACGAAGAGGAGAGCCATGGCTGAAGGAACTGGAGCCAATTTAAAGTGGTTGTAAAAGCTAAAGGTTTTTTACCTTCATGCATTTAAGCCCCCCTAATAC
The DNA here is from genome assembly GCA_037952835.1 of Lithobates septentrionalis. Classification (NCBI taxonomy): domain Eukaryota; kingdom Metazoa; phylum Chordata; class Amphibia; order Anura; family Ranidae; genus Lithobates; species Lithobates septentrionalis. The sequence continues at coordinate 2,859,025 of JBBDGP010000359.1, forward strand.
TTACCTAAGCCCGACCTCCATTCAGCGATGTGCACGAGAGCCAAAGCTTTCTCCGTTCTCTCGCTCCTCATTGACTGAGATGCAGCAACAAGAGCCATTGGCTTCTGCTGTTGTCAATCAAAGTCAGTGAGCCAATGAGCACCGACAAGGGACCCAAGAAGAGGAGGATCTGGGCTGCCCTTTGCAAAACAAAATGCTCAGAGGAGGTAAGTATAACATGTTTGCTATTTTTTTTTTTTAATGATTTTGTTTTATACAATACATATTATAACAAGCCACACAACGTGGGCTGCAACCGGCCACAAACTTGCCGGTACACTACAGAAAAACAATACAACATAAAAGTTCTCACAGAAACTTGTGGTACATCCCCCCCTAACTGTGCCCAGACAGGTACACAAACGTTCCTACCTCCAGCCGGAGGCAATCCACCATGACACAAGGATACAATTCCGCAGCTCCCCCGTGTTCTATCAGATGTCCTCCGTGGAATGGTTACGCTCTCGACCCCCCGCCCCATAATGACATGGTTTAATTAAGAAGAGTTGCCCACCCCCAACTTTGCAGTGTGCAAATTCTTCAATCACTCACTAATCTTCTAGCCCTTCAAGACAATCGGCCTTCCATGTTATCTTATCTACAAAGGATCTTGGGTTATGTCCCAGTGTGGTTAATCTGATACCGTGCCCATGGAAGCCATCCACCCCCCCCCCCAAACCTTCTCAAATTTGTTCAGAGAACCTCTGCTCCATTATGTAGCCTTGTAAAAGGGTACTGCCTTGTTGACCAATATTTTCCAAGACTCCAAGGTCAGTGACACATAGCTCTTCCATGAAAGGATAATGCGCCTTTTAGCGTAAAACAGTAACAGGGTAAGAAGGGTCCCTATGGCCCTGGTAGTGGCCAGGGGTTCCACTAAGTGTAGAAGACATACTTCGATGGACATAGGGATAGAAATTGAGGAGACCGACCTTATACAGGAGGCAATGGGTTGCCAATAAGATTTAATTAGTGGGCATTTCCAGAAAATATGCATGAAGTTAGCTAAGGGTGCAGCGCATCTCCAGCACAGGGAGTGCTGTTTCCCAAACATCTTTATGTTTGCTATTTTTAAACAAAATAAATACAAGACTTTACTATCACTTTAAATTGGTTGGCAGTCAAAATTGGTGCATGGGTGTCCAACCAAAGAAGGTGAGCTACACTTGGTGATTCACACTGAGCTGATAAATCTTCACAGAATGGTTTCATTTTCAAGTCTTTGAAGAGAACTGAGCATGGATATTGAACACAGAAAAGACACTTTGGGGTTGATTTACTAAAGGCAAAAAGACTATGCACTTTGCAAGTGCAGTTGCTCCAAAGCTTTGTAAATGAGCAGAAGCTCTGCTGACTTCCACCATCCAATCACGTGCAAGCAAAAATGCTGTTTTTTTTTTTGTTTTTTTTCCTTGCATGTGATTGGGTACTCTTTACAAAGTGAAGCTTTACCTCATTTACTAAGCTCTGGAGCAACTGCACTTGCAGAGGGCAACTGCACTTTGCAAAGTGCACAGTCTTTTTGCCTTTGTTTCATTTATGTTTTTTTTTTCACTGGGACATTGAAATGAGTGAAACTTTCATTGTTTATTTATGTTTGATTTTGTAACACTGCTTTATGGTGTATTAAAGCGGAGTTCCACCCATAATTTCTTCTTTGCTGCAATTGCTACATTTGTAATTTTCTTTTTCTAAGTCCGTGTACCCAGTTGCTATAGTCTATTGTTTTTTTCCTCCTTCTGGGCTGCTGCGATGTACGTAACTTCCCGGCAGCGCCTCTGCGCCTGGAAGATGTGTGTCATCATTCCCAGGAGTCAGTGGGCATCGCCGCTTATGGTGGAGATTGATTGATTCGATTAGTTTCCATAACAACAGGGTGGGCACTTCCTCTGACGCCGCCCGTTGTGATGACAACCAGATACAATCCCTGCGCTACGCCCAGTGTGTAATGGGCATGTGTGAGATCGGGAGGTGCATGCTGGGTAGCCAGAAGCACCTTTTCCCGGAAAACAGTGCTAGTGCGCTTCACATGCCCACAATCAAGTTGGATGAGTTCAGCGATGACAAAACAAAGGTTAGTTTAAAAAAAAAAGATGTACTAGAAAGGCGGTTTTTATTACAACATGCCTTTACAGAATGTAATTTAGACCAGCAGAAAGGGTGCCTTAAAAAAAAATTATGTGGGTGGAACTCCGCTTTTAGCGCTGTATTCAAGTGGGATTAGCATTCATTTCACTGCAATGTCCAAAATTAGCATTTAGAAATTAATAAACAAAATTAAAAAATGGCAGTGAATTGGTTAAACTGTTACTAAACCCACAACAGTATAATCAGTGTGTATATGCAGTAAAGCATGATTGTTATACTCACTGTGGAACCTAAGGGGTTAATCCTTCGTGTATAAAGGCTGTTTAATCCTGTCTCTCTAATCCTCTCCTTCTTCCACTATCTCCAAAAAATAACCTGGTATTTACAGAGCCAGGGGACGGGCTGCACATGCTCAGTTTGGTGTGTATTACTAGAGAGTTTTTTTTTTTCTTGGGAGAGTACATGTGATCAGTACAGGGCCAATCAGCACTGTCCAGACATGTCTAGACAGAGGATCAGGGGAGAATAAAAACTCCTGCTACAAGCTTCACCAGGAACTGATAAAAGTCACAAGGCTGCTATATACTGCTGATGAGAAAAGGTATTTAGCAGTTTATATTTACTAACATAATTGCATTTCCATGTTTTGAGTACTGTGGGAGACCAGATATAGTGAATGCAGGTTCTGGGTTTAGTAACACCTTAAGTGAACCCACATGTGTACTGCAGTTTAGCCTGATTGGATACTAGTGCTGACCCTCCTCTGAGGGCCCAGTCTAAACACTGCTGTGCGGGGAATTACAGCAAACAGATATATCTGACGATTTAATATTCTACAGTATATGCTTGCTTCAGAGAACTTATCAGTTGTGCATCTGAAAATAAAATTTTTACGTTGCATTTTTTTGTAACAAAACCGAGTAGTTAAAGTGGTATTAAACCCAAAACCAAAAATGTAATATATTGCAGTGGCTGCGTTAGGTTTTTTTAATGCTTTTTTCCCCTTTGTTCCCATCTGGTGATCTGGCCAGTAACACACCTCCTGTATTATAGACAGAAGCACAGGGGGCACATTTGAACAACAGCATTGTCAGCCTGAGGGGAGGGGAGTGTTAGATGTACTAACAGATTTAAATACACTAACAAATTGGAGCTGAACTCCAACGAATACTTTATAATCAGTTACAGGAAACAGTTTTTTTCATTTAGGATAAAGGTTTTACGTAAATAAATAAAAGCTAATCATTTTAAGAATCCCTGTCAGTGTCAAATGGCATGTCTCATTCGTATGTGACATGTCTCACCACTCCAATCAGCTTGTTCTGTTGAAAAACAAACAGACTTACTGGCTGGATCCGCAGATGAAAACAGAAGAAAGAAGTCTAAAAAATGAAACGCATGAAGCTATCACATCCAAGAAAGAAAGGTAAGCTGCAATATAATAAATGGGCGCTTTTTGGTTTAATATCACTTTAACAGCCAATTCTAAACAACTAAAATGTTAGTAAAATAAGTGAGAGGGAAATCTATTAAAAGCAACCTAATTCATAATCACGGCAGATCACTGGGAGTGATTGAATCTAGATTCATGATCATCGGTAACTACACTTTTTTTTATCCCTATCAAGTAACCAAATCCCCATTCAAGTTATTCAGTTTAATTCACACGTCTCATATATCCCTCTAATACATTTGTGATGGTGAATTGCAAAAAAAAGTTTGGTATATTTTTCTTTTGATAGTTTCAATAGTTTAAAAAATAGTTTAATTCAGTATTCTTTTTTCTCCAGGTTTGGGAAATTCCCCATTGATGTCACTGACATAAGTACTAAAGTAGTTTGCAACTTTGCATGTTCTCTCATGTGCTTGTATGGGGGGCTCTCGGGTTTCCTCCCACACTCCAAAGCCATGCTGGTAGGTTGATTGTTTCCTTTAGAAAACTGGCCCTAGAATGTGTATGTACAGTAAGATAGGAACCTTAGCTTGTAAGTTCATTGAGACAAGGACTGATGTGAATGTAAAGTGCTGCATGAATTGTTGGCCCTATATGAATACGTACCTCTAATATATAAAATATGCGCTATTGAATATATATGTCACTTTGCAACATGGCTGATTACTGGCAGTATCAATGTAAAAAAGCAAAAATTCAAACTTTAGCTGTTTATGTTTTGGATTAAATTAGGGAAAACTTTTGGGCATTTATATTTTCTGTGTCAGAAATTCTAACCCTACCCAGTACCTTAAAAATAATGTTTTTTTACTGTTGTGTTACTGTTGAAGTCATCCTAAAACCTGTCCTGCAGGTTTTTAGCAAAACGCACTAAAAAAACGTGCAAACCAAGGGAAATACAGTATTGCATAGCTCCCAACTGTCCCTGATTTTGAGGGACTGTCCCTGATTTGGAGCAATGTCCCTCTGTCCCTCATTCCTCCTCATTTGTCCCTCATTTTGGTCTGCTCCGTATAGATGTAGATAAAATGCACTTTTTTTCTATCAAAAAGTGTTTTCCAGAGCTAAACCTTTCATCTGATTTCTAAATTGCTGCATTTGTAAAATCCAAAAGCCAATATAAAAGAATGATAGCGGTAAAAAAAGCACTTGTGGGTTTAACCAATCTTGTTTTTTGTACAATTCTCCTGTAGTATGCAGGCATAGGACACACCCCCTTACAATTGACATGGCAAGGGGGTGTGTCCTATGCCTGCATACTTTTGCTGATAGGTGTCCCTCATTCCCCTCTCAAAAAGTTGGGAGGTATGGTATTGCCATTGACAAGAAGCAGACCACAGGAGTTCAGACAAGCCCTGCAATGTTCTTAGTCATATCACCTCTTTTGGCATATACTAGGGCTGTCAGATTGCCAGCCTGGGCCAACCTGAGCTTGTTGATATCACAGGTCCGTGTGTGTGTCTTTATATAAGTGGCTAAGAGCTCACAGAATCAAATGCATTACAGTGCGGAGGGGAAATGATATGCAGGGATCAGAACAGGTGTTGAACAGGCTGATTGTAAAGGTGATCTTTGTATGAAACAATGAGCTGCTCTCCAGGAATGACAAAAACAGGTTCTCCTCTGCTCCTGGGTATTGTGAGATCCTCCGTGCAGGAAGAGCCACCATTGTGTACAAGATAATGGGAACTCTTTATCATTTAGGCATATATGCACTGCCAGTGGCTTCACAGTAACAGTCACGTAGGCAAATTTGACCGTAAAATGTATTTACTCAAAAAATGGAAGGTCCAGGGACTTACAGTATGTAGGATTTATGTATTTACTAAAATCTATTGCCTTTTTATGCATGGGCAGGGCTTGATTTAATGCCGAACTCCAGAAAAACAGCTAAATACAGAGATCAAATTCATATGAAGCCACAGTTTTACCTGCCAAAGGATTTGTTTTTCTATCAATGCAGTTCTGAGATTTACACAGCTCTGCCACACAGCACGACTCAATCTGGCAAGGGAGCAGACCTAATTTTTCTCTGTTGCAGTTCAGTATCCTTACAGGTCTTTTCCCCACCTCCGGCCTGTGACACAACTGTTTGGCTCCCTATGCTGCTTCTCCCTCCCCCAATCTAAGCCCTTCTGCGCTGGGGACTCCAGGAGTATGATGCCACTTCAAATTAAGGTACCTGCATTAAAAAAACAAAAAAAACAATTTAAGCTCCATTAAGTTTCTTTTGTGCCTGGAAGTTCAGCGATGCACCTATGAAGGTGCAACAGTGCGAATGCGTTTTTATGTTATTTTATGCAATGTTGCATGTTGCTTTTAGGAAAGCCCATTCATTTCAATAGACTACTCCTATGTGTGAAAAATCCCAAAAATGCAGTGCATGACCTTCTTTTTTTTTTACATTACACCACTCCAAAAGCATGGTACATTGTTAATGGAACGAAAAAGAGTCTGCAGGTCTCTTTTTAATGATAATTGCATTGGATACATAGGTGCCGTCTGCATGTCAGATATGAGAGCATGTGAAAAGGTATGTGAATTAGTAAAAGTATTTTTTTTATCTTTCTTCAATACCACGCTCCAGAAAAGTTTCTCTTTTTGCCCTCTCTTTCTTTATTGATAAAATGTATATTAGCTAGGGCCACTGTACTGGCCCCCCCCCCCCCCCGGTTAACCAGATGAGGTCCGATGCCTATGAAGGGATCATAATCCGAGGGTACTTAGGGAACTCAGTCAAGTAATTGCCAGACCATTGTTCCTAATTTTTACTGACAGTCTACTGACTGGAATAGATATTTGGATAAATTTCGCGCAATATTAATAAAATGTGTAAATGAGTGTGCAAAGTGTGTACTAAGATAAAAATGTGGAAGTGCACTGATAAAAGGTGTTGTAGCTATTAATGCTAGGATCAATGACCTCTATTTATCATTATGCAGCGAACGCCACAAATAGCTAATAATAAATGGACGCGAATAATTACAGATAAATAACTGCAATAACGTTGTGATTTCACTCTGCAATTGACGTGAATAAAATAACGTGAATAAAAATACTGTGAATAAATACTCCTTGTGAATAAAGACAGTACAAACCTTCTAAAATCATTAATCAAATGTGCAATCAATCTTAAATAATATCATAGAGCAACAAACATAAAAATAGTGACCATAAAAATATAATGATAGTCCACTTGGTGCTACAGTAAAGTGCAAGTGATCAAAAATTGTAATAAAAATTATAGTTAGAAGAGGTGGCTATAATATTGCAGCAAAATGAGGGTGTTCACACCAACACTTAGTACAGTTTGTAATTTTCAGGCATTCAGTAGTATGGCTTTGAAGTGTGGGAGTAGTCTCTGGAAGCCTTTCTTTCTTTGCTACTTTTTCTCCATCATTCCCTCTAGGTGGTTCCGCTCTGGTATACTCCGCAATGGGGGAGATAAATAAAGAGGGAGGGGGGAGAAAAGAGGCTCCACTAGTGTATTATAGTTTTTAAAATCAAAGGGGGAAATGTTTATTAAGGTAGTGCTCTTACATTTAAACTAATAAAAACAGGCAGAGTAAGTTTAAAAACGGTCTGGCGTTCTCAGCGCCCTCTCACTTTATGCTTCAGGTTGTGTAGTCCGCTCCAGCCAAACTGAAGGTGAGAGTTCTGAGAGACCACACTAGGAGACACCAGCAGCAGAAGGATACATATTTATTACACCATATAAATCAAGATTAAGCAGAAGAAACATTTATAGACTGTTTACATGCCATAATTCACCTACCTCTTCTAAATCTATATTTTTATTATAATTTCGATCACTTGCACTTTACTGCAGCACCAGTGGACTACCAATACATAAGAAACATTTATAGACTGATTATATGTCATAATTCAGCCACCTCTTCTTATGCCCCCCACACACGGTCGGACTTTGTTCGGACATTCCGACAACAAAATCCTAGGATTTTTTCCGACGGATGTTGGCTCAAACTTGTCTTGCATACACACGGTCACACAAAGTTGTCGGAAAATCCGATCATTCTGAACGCGGTGACGTAAAACACGTACGTCGGGACTATAAACGGGGCAGTGGCCAATAGCTTTCATCTCTTTATTTATTCTGAGCATGCGTGGCACTTTGTCCATCGGATTTGTGTACACACGATCGGAATTTCCGACAACGGATTTTGTTGTCGGAAAATTTTATCTCCTGCTCTCCAAATTTGTGTGTCGGAAAATCCGATGGAAAATGTCCGATGCAGCCCACACACGGTCGGAATTTCCGACAACATGCTCCGATCGGACATTTTCCATCGGAAAATCCGACTGTGTGTACGGGGCATAACTATAATTTTTATTACAATTTTTGATCACTTGCACTTTACTGTAGCACCAAGTGGACTATCATTATATTTTTATGGTCACTATTTTTATGTTTGTTGCTCTATGATGTTATTTAAGATTGATTGCACATTTGATTAATGATTTTAGAAGGTTTTTACTGTCTCTATTCACAAGGAGTATTTATTCACAGTATTTTTATTCACGTTATTTTATTCACGTCAATTGCAGAGTGAAATCACAACGTTATTGCAGTTATTTATCTGTAATTATTCACGTCCATTTATTATTAGCTATTTGTGGCGTTCGCTGCATAATGCTAAATAGAGGTCATTGATCCTAGCATTAATAGCTACAACACCTTTTATCAGTGCACTTCCACATTTTTATCTTAGAGCCCTTGCACACTGGGGCGGGGGCGGGGGCGGCGTCGGCGGTAAAACGCCGCTATTATTAGCGGCGTTTTACCGTCGGTATTCGGCCGCTAGCGGGGCGGTTTTACCCCCCGCTAGCGGCCGAGAAAGGGTTAAATACCACCGCAAAGCGCCTCTGCAGAGGCGCTTTGCCGGCGGTATAGCCGCGCCGTCCCATTGATTTCAATGGGCAGGAGCGGTAAAGGAGCGGTATACACTCCGCTCCTTCACCGCTCCGAAGATGCTGCTGGCAGGACTTTTTTTTACCGTCCTGCCAGCGCACCGCTCCAGTGTGAAAGTCCTCGGGGCTTTCACACTGGATACACAGCAGCGGCACTTTCAGGTCGGTTTGCAGGCGCTATTATTAGCGCAATAGCGCCTGCAAACCGCCCCAGTGTGCAAGGGCTCTTAGTACACACTTTGCACACTCATTTACACATTTTATTAATATTGCACGAAATTTAGTCAAATATCTATTGTACTAAGTGTTGGTGTGAACACCCTCATTTTGCTGCAATATTATCACTTATTTGTTCATTATTATTATTTACGCACATAATTATCCACCAGCGCGAAGGACACTTTCCAATTCTACTGACTGGAATGGTACCAGCTGATTGGAGAAAAGCCAATGTAGCACCAATATTTAAAAAGGGCTCAAAATACAGACCAGTTAGCCTAACATCAATAGTATGCAAGCTCTTGGAGGGGATGATAAGGGACTATATACAAGATTTTGGCAACGAGAACGGTATCATTAGCAGTATTCAGCATGGATTCATGAAGAATCGTTCTTGCCAAACCAATCTACTAACCTTCTATGAGGAGGTGAGTTGCCATCTATATAAAGGAAGGCCCGTAGACTTGGTGTATCTGGATTTTGCAAAAGCATTTGACACAGTTCCCCATAAACGTTTACTGTACAAAATAAGGTCCGTTGGCATGGATCATAGGGTGAGTACATGGATTGAAAACTGGCTACAAGGGCGAGTTCAGAGGGTGGTGATAAATGGTGAGTACTCGGAATGGTCACGGGTGGGTAGTGGGGTCCCCCAGGGTTCTGTGCTGGGACCAATCCTATTTAATTTGTTCATAAACAATCTGGAGGATGGGATAAACAGTTCAATCTCTGTATTTGCGGACGTCACTAAGCTAAGCAGGGCAATAACTTCTCTGCAGGATGTGGAAACCTTGCAAAAAGATCTGAACAAATGAATGGGGTGGGCGACTACATGGCAAATGAGGTTTAATGTAGCAAAATGTAAAATAATGCATTTGGGTGGCAAAAATATGAATGCAATCTATACACTGGGGGGAGAACCTCTGGGGGAATCTAGGATGGAAAAGGACCTGGGGGTCCTAGTAAATGATAGGCTCAGCAATGGCATGCAATGCCAAGCTGCTGCTAACAAAGCAAACAGAATACTGGCATGCATTAAAAAGGAGATCAACTCCAGAGATAAAACAATATTTCTCTCGCTCTAGAAGACTCTGGTCCAGGCGCACCTAGAGTATGCTGTCAAGAGACACTTGAGCGGGGATATGATTTAAATTTACAAATACCGTACTGGTGACCCCACAATAGGGATAAAACTTTTTCGTTGAAGGGAGTTTAAAAAGACTCGTGGCCACTCATTAAAATTAGAAGAAAAGAAGTTTAACCTTAAACTACGTTGAGGGTTCTTTACTGTAAGAGCGGCAAGGATGTAGAATTCCCTTCCAAAGGTGGTGGTCTCAGCGGGGAGCATCGATAGTTTCAAAAACTATTAGATAAGCACCTGAATGACCGCAACATACAGGGATATACAATGTAATACTGACATATAAACACACACATAGGTTGGACTTGTGCCTTTTTTCAACCTCACCTACTATGTAAACTATGTAATTCTTCATTCCCTATTCGCCTCACTTTCCACTCTTTATCTGTTTCTGACTACGACTCCCAGAATCCTCCACACTGTGGTAGTGTAGTAGGAGATGCAGGGGGTACAGAATGTCAGGTAGTGGGGAATGCAGGGGGTGCAGAGTGTGGGTAGTTGGGAATGCAGGCAATGTAGTGAGGTGTACTGAGGGGTGCAGGGGGTGAAGAATGCATAGTAGTGAGGGGGGAATTATATGGGGAATTGTAGAAGGCTGTACAGATCCTATGATTTTAATAGTGGCCCTGATGTTACCCGTTAAACTTTTTTTTGTGTTGGGGCATGGAAGATTTTTGAAAGAATTTACTGGGCCCTGGGCTTACAATAGTTGAGAATCACTTCCTTATAATATATTCTATATTGCCAAAAGTATTGGGATGCCTGCCTTTACACGCACATGAACTTTAATAGTCTCAGTTCATAGCGTTCAATATTGAGTTGACCCAGCCTTGTCAATGGGAAATTTTTGACCATTCTTCCAGAAACGTGTGTGCGGTCAGGCACTGATGTGGACGAGAAGGCCTGGCCGTAGTCTCCCCTCTAAGGCTATTTTCACACTGGGGCGGAGGGTGTTAGCGTTAAAACACCGCTAATTATAGCGATTTACCGCTGTTATAGCGGCGCTTTTCGTCCGCTAGCGGTGCGCTTTAAACCCCGCCAACGAAAGGGTTAAAAGCTCCGTTGCCGATTTGCTTTGCAGGCACTTTGCAGTGCTGCCTATTGATTTCAATGGCAGGGGCCCTCTCCACAGCCCAGCACTCCAGTGAGCGAGGGGGGGGGGGGGGGGCGGTCCAGAGCAGACAGCAGTGACTGACAGTCACCAGCTCTCTGCTCGGGGAGCACTGAGAACTGAGCAATCTGCAGTGTTTGATCACTCAGTTCTCAGTCTTGGAGCTGGTGGGGGGGACAGATGCAGCATCAGTAAGTATGATTCTGCTAAAAAAAAAAAACATACTTCTCATTTAATGTTTGGCTCCTTTCACATAGAGTGGACTTGACTTCGCTCAGAAGGGGATCTGTGAGCAGATCCCTTGCTGATCATAGCCGAATAGAACAGAAGTCACTCCATGCCCGTTCAACTTCTGCAGATTGGATACGGGCGGACCACTGTCAGCTCTATAAGTGACCGGGTGTAAATGGACTCTTCTTTTCTGTACATCAGGCTACCCCTGATCTGGTCAAACCCAGAGGAAGGTGGCTATAAACTCACACCCGCCTGTCCATAGGGCCGTCTGAAAAAACTGGGGGCCGGCCTGTGGCCATCGGGAGTTCAAAATGTCCCAGCATCAGTGGGAGTAAAGAATCCCCCATCATTGGTGTCAGTGGGAGGAATTGTGCCCCATCATTTGTATCATTAGGCCCCATCGTTGGTGTCAATGGGAGGAATTGTGCCCCATCGTTGGTGTCATTGGGCCCCATTGTTGGTGTCATTGGGAGGAATTGTGCCCCATCATTGGTGTCATTTGGCTCCATTGCTGGTGTCATTGGGAGCAATTGTGCCCCATCATTGGTGTCATTGGGAAGAATTGTGCCCTTCATTGGTGTCAGTGAATAAAATAGCACCCAAAGGGCTGGATAAAAACAAGCAAAGGGCCGCATCTGGCCCCCGTGCAGCAGTTTGGAGACCACTGTTCTAGAACAAAAACTGGAGGAAAATCCCCCCTAAAGAATACAGACTACCAAAACACTGAAAGGGTTTTAAATATTCTCTATTGCATCCAAAGCTAATAAAAAAAAAAAAACGTTGTGGCTTTAGATATACTTGAAGAGATAGTAATCTGATATTACACATGCCAGGAAAGACTTGCGTGGCATTACAGTGGCATCATACGATGCATGATATAGATTTTGACATAATTGGCAAAGTTACTGAGGTGTAAAGTGGTGGACAGCTGATAAATGAAACTGAGCCTCGGAATCTCTACCCAGGACATGTGTAAGTCCGAGGAGACAGCTGCTCAAGTTCTTTAGGTTCCCCATCAATGTAAATGTGTAATCAGTGCATTTCTCTAGCAGGGATAATCAAATCAAAAGAGTTGCTGCATCATCAATTACTAAACCTTCTGAATGTAGATCAGATTGAGAATTACACCATTAAAGTGGTAATAAACCCAAAAGCAAACATTTTTTATACTGCAGCTTACCAATCCTTACATGTGGCGGCTGCATTCAATTACTCTCTTTTTCTGTTGTAATTTATTTCCTTTATTTTCACCTTGTGATCTGTTGTTTTTTAGCAGAACAAGCTGTCCTGCAGATGTAGCAGTTAGAGGGTTGAGACAAACCAGAGATGATACAATGCTCAGCTTTTATTTATTTATTTATACAATTATGTAATTTATGTTGTTATTTATCCCAAAAGGAAAAAAAAACAAAAACAGTTGCTGTAACTGCCTAAAAAGTGTAAGCTGAAGTTTGGCTTCAATTCGTTACCAACACTCCCCTCACCCAAGATTACATTTTCACAGCTCTTACTGTGAAGAAGCCTTTCCGCATTTGTTAGTGTATCTAAATCTGCTAGTGCATCTTATGCCGCTTACACACGACGGAACTCCGACGGAATTCCATTCAAGCTGTCTTGCATACACGCGGTCACACCAAAGTCTGACCGTCCAGAACGCGGTGACGTACAAACACGTACGAAGGAAGTTTAATAGCCAGTAGCCAATAGCTTCCATCTCGTACTTGCTTCAGAGCATGCGTCTCTTTTGGTACGTCGGAACAGCATACAGACGAGTGGTTTTCCCGATAGTAATTGGGTCAGTCGGAAAGATTTAGAACATGTTCTATTTCTAGGTCCGTCAGATTTTTCGGAAAAAAAAACACACACGATCGGTATATACGATGAAAAGCTTCCGTCTGACTTTTTCTGTCGGACATTCTGCTTGTGTGTACACGGCTTAACACTCCCTTTCCCCCAGATTAACAATGCTGCTGTTCAAAGGCACTGCTTTATCCAGAGTGCAGGCACTCTAATACAGTAAGAGTTCATTCACACATCATATGGTGGGACTGCGTTGGGTGGCTCTTCTAGTGCAGTTCCACCGCCATACAAGGCAATGTGCCTTTGTCTCCTATGTTCCCAGTTCATACCACTGCATTGCGATGGTTTACAGGCAGTGTGCACTGAAAAAAAGTATGGCAGGCTGTACTTTTTCAGGGCAGTGCAGTGTGAGGCAATCCTCTGCCTCAAAACGAGCGGCAGGCAACTTAGTAAAATGTCTGTGTGACATAAAGTTCATTAAAAAAAAAGAAAAGTGCAATGCAAAGAGATCGGTGCATTGGCACTAAAGTGATCCAGTTGGACTGCACCTCATACCAGCCTCTGTGTTATAAAGGGACACACCCCCTTCACATAACACACAGGAACAGAGCTGAGGCTGTGAATCACAGGCTGTGTGCTGGAGCTCCCTCCCTGTCACCTTTTTACTTCTTAGTGTCAGGAAAACTTGTCAGATGTGAATTTTCCAGATAGCAGAGGAACGAGGCAGCAGAGTGAAATGACACTTATGCCCCGTACACACGATCGGACATTGATCGGACATTCCGACAACAAAATCCATCGGATTTTTTCCGACGGATGTTGGCTCAAACTTGTCTTGCATACACACGGTTGCACAAAGCTGTCGGAAAATCCAATCTTTCTGAACGCGGTGACGTAAAACACGTATGTCGGGACTATAAACGGGGCAGTAGCCAAAAGCATTAGTCTCTTCATTTATTCTGAGCATGTGTGGCACTTTGTGCGTCGGATTTGTCTACACACGATTGGAATTTAACCGATCAGATTTTGTTGTCGGAAAATTTTATATCCTGCTCTCAAACTTTGTGTGATGTAAATTCCGACTGAAAAAGTCCGATGGAGGCCACACACGATCGGAAATTTCCGACAACACAATCCGATCGCACTTTTTCCGTCGCAAAATCCAACTGTGTGTACAGGGCATTAGTGCTCTGGACTAAAGCAAGTACACATTAGTACACATAGTTACATAGTTAGTCAGGTTGAAAAAAGACACAAGTCCATCCAGTTCAATCATAGAAAAACAAAAAAACCCCCCAAAAAAACCCCAAAAAAATATTGTACAATCCAATAGACCCAATTCTATACCCACAGTTGATCCAGAGGAAGGCAAAAAAACCCCAGCAGAACATGCTCCAATTTGCTACAGCAGGGGAAAAAATTACTTCCTGAACCCCCAAGAGGCAATCAGATTTTCCCTGGATCAACTTTACCTATAAATGCTAGTACCCAGTTATATTATGTACATTTAGGAAAGAATCCAGGCCTTTCTTAAAGCAATCTACTGAGCTGGCCAGAACCACCTCTGGAGGGAGTCTATTCCACATTTTCACAGCTCTTACTGTGAAGAAACCTTTCCGTATTTGGAGATGAAATCTCTTTTCCTCCAGATGTAAAGAGTGCCTCCTTGTCCTCTGTGTTGGCCGTAAAGTGAATAACTCAACACCAAGTTCACTATATGGACCCCTTATATATTTGAACATGTTGATCATATCCCCCCTTAATCTCCTCTTCTCAAGAGGGAATAGATTCAGTTCCTCTAATCTTTCCTCATAGCTGAGCTCCTCCATGCCTCTTATCAGTTTGGTTGCCCTTCTCTGCAATTTCTCCAGTTCCCCGATATCCTTTTTGAGAACTGGTGCCCAAAACTGAACTGCATATTACAGATGAGGTCTTACTAATGATTTGAACAGGGGCAAAATGATATCTCTCTCTCTGGAGTCCATACCTCTCTTAATACAAGAAAGGACTTTGTTCGCTTTGGTAACCACAGCTTGGCATTGCATGCTATTATTGAGCTTATGATCTACCAAAACCCCCAGATCCTTCTCCACTACGGATTCCCCCAGTTGTACTCCCCCTAGTATGTATGATGCATATTCTTAGCCCCCAAGTGCATAACTTTACATTTCTCAACATTAAACCTCATCTGCCACATAGACGCCCAATCAATGTACCAATCAGTACATTGAGGTCGGCTTGTAAATTGGAGACATCCTGTAAGGACGTTATTCCACTGCATAGCTTAGTGTCATCTGCAAAGACAGAAATGTTACTTTTGATCCCAGACCCAATATCATTTATAAAGATATTAAAAAGTAATGGTCCCAGCACTGAACCTTGGGGTACATCACTGATAACCTTAGACCATTCAGAGTAAGAATCATTAACCACTACTCTCTGAATTCTGTCTTTTAGCCAGTTTTCTATTCATTTACAAACTGATATTTCCAAGCCTGTAGACTACCTTACACATGAGCCGTGTGTGCGGAACTGTATCGAACGATTTTGCAAAATCCAAGTATACCACGTCCACAGCCACCCCTCTGTCCAAGGTTTTACTTACCACTTCATAAAAATAAATCAGGTTTGTCTGACAACTTCTGTCTTTCATGAATCCATGCTGTCTGTCGCTTAAAATGTTTTTTTTTCCAGCAAGAACTCGTCTATGTGGTCTTTTATTAAATGCTCCAGTATCTTCCCGACTATAGAAGTTAAACTAACAGGTCTATAGTTACTTGGTAAAGACTTTGATCCCTTTTTAAATATAGGCATTACGTTCGCCCTGCGCCAATCCAGTGGTACTATTCCCGTCATTAATGAGTCCCTAAAAATTAGATACAATGGCTTTGAAATTACAGAGCTCAATTCTTTTAGGATCCGTGGGTGGATGCCATCAGGTCCAGGTGCTTTATCCACCTTTATTCTGTCTAAATATTTCTGGACCATATCACTTTTGAACCATTGTGGATCATTCGGGGCTGTGTCAATACCACCCCCATTATGGACATGAGCTCCCCCATGCTCTTTTGTATACACAGAGCTGAAGAAAGTATTTAATAAATTAGCCTTCTCCTTGTCCCCAGTCACCCACTCTAGATTATTTTGTAAAGGGCCTACATGCTCAGACCTGACCTTTTTACTATTAATATATTTGAAGAATTTTTTGGGGTTTGTCCTACTATTTTTTGTGATCTGTCGTTCATTTTGAATTTTTGCATCCTTGATTTCCTTTTTACATATTCTGTTAAATTCTTTGTAGCATTTAAATGACACTAGTGTTCCTTCATTTTTAAATTTTTTAAAAGCTATTTTCTTATTGTTTATAGCTTTTCTAACTTTGACTGTGAGCCACATAGGTTTTATTTTTAGCCTTTAAACTTTTTGCCCATGGGAATATACTTTGCAGTGAGGTCCCAAACAGTCTTTTTGAAGAATTCCCATTTCTGTTCTGTGTTTATCGATGCCAATATTCCCTCCCAGTCTAAGTCCTGGAGAGCAGCCCTCATCCTTGGAAAATTTGCTCTCTTGAAGTTAAGTGTTTTTATCTTTCCCGTATGTATCTCTTGTTTACAACTAACATCAAATGAAATCATGTTATGATCACTGCTACCCAGGTGTTCCTTTATCTGAACATTAGTAATAAGCTCTGCATGGTTTGAGATTGCCAGGTCCAACAGAGCTTCATTCCTAGTTGGGGCCTCAATAAACTGGACCATAAAATTGTCCTGTACTAGGTTTATAAATTTTTGCCCTTTAACTGTCCCAGCAGTGCCATTACTCTAGTCAATTTCTGGGTAGTTAAAATCCCCCATTATTATCACCGTCCCAGCCCTTGCAGCCCTTTCCATCTGTGCAAGGAGCTGAGTCTCCACCTCCTCGTTAACGTTGGGTGGTCTATAACAAACTCCAATGATTAACTTTGAACTACGCACATCTATATGCAGTTCCACCCATAATGCTTCAGACTCATCACACTCTTCATCAATCAGGTCCTCTTTCACACTTGCTTTGAGATCACTTCTCACATAGAGACAGACCCCGCACCTTTCCTTTTTACCCTGTCTCTCCGAAAGAGTGTATAGCCAGGAATATTAATAGCCCAGTCATGTGAGGATTGAAGCCAAGTTTCAGCAATACCGATTACATCATAGTTCACCTCATGCACCAGAGCTTCAAACTCACCTATTTTGCTTGGCAGACTTCTGGCATTGGTGAACAAACACTTTAATGCATTATTACACATAGAGGGTTATGCATTGTTCAGATTTCATGAGTTTTACAGCCACTTTAAGTAAAATTTCATAAAAGCTGCTGGTGTGGACATTTCTTTATTATATCAGATCCTCAAACACTAGGAGTGTAGGCTTTAACCTGAGCGAATGGGGGTGGCTCTAAATCTTGGAATGGGTTCCAAAAAAGAGGTATGTGCGCACCCTGCTCAAGTCCTCCCGGTGGCAAATCCAGGTCGCTTGCAGACATTTTACAGAGACCACAAATAGCAATTTTCACGTTTCTCCAGCAGCATCAGCTCTAGGTAATATATGGGATCATAGCTCAGACTATTCAGAAACAAAGACCATTTATGAGTGCTACTGTACCTTAATGATTTGGTTTTAGAAGAATCTCCAAATTAAATTTGGCTGGCACATGTCAACATGTACAAGATAATCACAAACTATATTCAGAAATAAGGCTTTTAATACATCATGACACATTGAAAAGAGTATTTATGGTAAGTGGATCGTTTCTGTGTATATTGAGCAATAAAACTATAGGTTTGGATCCGCCTTCCTAGGCGGATAGAAGAGACCTTTTCGTTGAACTTCCCCCCTCTACTGACGGCACTTAAAAAAGATTTAAATTCCTGGCAGAAAGGTTTGTTCTCGTGGTTCGGACGCTGCAACATAGTGAAGATGAACGTGATGCCGTGTCTGCTGTACCACTTCCAAGCGCTCCCGATCCGGATCCCAAGCTCCTTCCTGAGGACGGTGAACCGAACGTTGGTCACCTTCTTGTGGTCACAAAAACACCCCCAACTGGCACAATCTACCCTTAGACTACTGAAGCTCAGGGGAGGCATGGCTTTGCCTGACGCTAATCTCTACCATACGGCATGTCACCTGACGCGGGTTCTAAACTGGTGTCGCCATGGTGAACTCAAACAGTGGGTTAAGATTGAGCAGATTTTGTCGGGAATGCCACTTGAATCCCTACCATGATGTCAGTTTGTGGTACCCCAGCAGGTACTGGATCACCCCACGATAGGGGAGACCAGGAGGGTCAGCCAGAAAGCCTTCCGAGACTCTTCGTTGGCGCCCTTACCGTCGCCACTCACACCTGTAGTAGGAAATCCGGCTTTTACACCTGGACTCCGAGACCCTAGATTCCAGGACCTGAAAAGCAGGGAACGAACACAGGCTCGACACTTTGTAGTCAATGGCAAATGAATGACTAGACAACAACTCATGGCGGACGCAGATTTGGCAGAATTGTCATTTTGGCAAAAAATACAGCTGGCACACTTTCTTGGATCCCTACCCCCTCCGGAGTCGTTCAAGAGACAACTTACCTCTTTCGAATTGCTTTGTATAGATCAGTCTCCACTTTCCCATGCTGTTTCCTTAACCTATCAACTGCTGATCTCACCACCAGTGGGCCATAAGCTCTCTTATATCGCCGGCTGGGAAAGAGAACTGGGGATAGAATTGTCAGAGACACAGGTAGATAGACTCTTCCTGTTGAATGAATGAGTGAGTGACTTGTATAGCGCTACCTATGCGAACTGAATCGCCTCAGGGTGCTTTTTGCTGCCGGTGTCCATCTGCAGTATAGCGCGGTCCTTTGCCCCATGGGGTCCTGACACGCTTACAAACACATACACATATTTGGCCAATTTTTCGACAGGATCTAATTAGCCTACCAGCATGTCTTTGGAGTGTGGGAGGAAACCGGAGTACCCGGAGGAAACCCACGCAGGCACAGGGAGAACATGCAAACTCCAAGCAGATGGTGTCGTGATCTGGATTTGAACCAGCGACCCTATTGCTGCTAGGTGAAAGTGCTAACCACTACACCACTGTGCTGCTGTTCTCTTATAAGACTTCGATCTGTGCTAAACATCAGGAGGCGGGCTTTAAAGTACTGACCAGGTGGTACCATACTCCGGCAAAGATTCATAGAATGTTTCCCCAGTGCTCAAACCTATGCTGGAGATGTGGAGAGGAGGTTGGCTCTATGCTTCACATTTTCTGGTCCTGCCGTCTTTTGGAGCCGTACTGGAACGAAGTGTATTGTATAGTTCAAACATTGACGGATAGACCCCTACTGAAAGATCCAGCTCTCTTCCTTTTGCACCACCACGACATACCAAGTAAAGCATATTGGAAGTCCATTCTGCCTCTTTTGATTACAGCCGCTAAGGGATGCATTCCACTGTTCTGGAAGCAGACACAGCCTCCGTCAATAGCCGTCTGGTTGAAAAAAGTTGCTGACATTCATGCGATGGAAGATCTGGTGGCCACCGAAAGGGGTCTTAATGAGAAATTTTCTAGAAGATGGTTTTGGTGGCAAGAATTTGTGTACTCTGAGGAATACGTGGTACTGGTTCAGCGGGACTAGTCTTGTGAACACTCACTGCATAACAGGATAACTGGCAAAGCCTACGGTCTGGGTTCTGGCAGATGAAAGGGAAAAATGTTCCCTACTCCCTGTCATCCCTTCCCCCTCCCCCCCCATCTTCCTGTTTATTTTTCTCTGTTTTTTTTTTTTTTTTTTATGTTCATTTGTTTATACTTATTTATTTATCCCCCCCCCCCCCCTGTTCGAATGGGACTCTGCGGGTTTCCCTCGATCCCCCGGAGTCCTTACTACACGGTCTTTTCCGTAAAAATTTGACATGCGGGATACAGAGACTCCTCTGATCGAGCAGATCACCATCTGCGATAGAAGTATTAGATAAGGTTACCAAGATAAAGTTTTCTGAGAACCGGAATGTTCCTTGTTCTTTATGCTTCTAGATACTGATATCAATGTATGGTCTTTGTATTTACAGTATGTTTTGCTTGCAAAAAAATAAAGTATTGGAAAAAAAATATATAGGTTTGTGGGAGCTGGGCGACCCACCATGATACATATAAATTTAATGCATTGGTTTCTTTACTAAAAAAACTGCCTATAACTTGGACAACAGACACCTCCCCCTTCCCATTGTTTTGTTATTCAAAGAAGGTAGCTGGGAACAGTGCAGGGACAAGGTCACCTAGAGACCAGGGCGAACATGCCAAAATCCCTCCCACCCCCCCCAAAAAAATTGGGCACTAATCTGCATGATTACCCCTAGGCATAAATGCCCCCTCCTCCCAGTACAAATCCGCCCCCCTGCTGAAATCCCCCCTCTCAGCACCAATCTCTGCCCTCTCCATGCACCAAATCCCCCCCAGCATGTAGGTAGCTTCCTCACATACAGTTAACTGTGAGAGGACAGTTTTGCTGGCTGAGAGGAGAAGTGGGACCACAATTTTATCATACTTACTTTCTCATGCAGAAATGTCATATTATATTCAGAATGTGTTTGTGTTTTCCTGCTGTGTTGTGAAATCCTGTTGAGGCTGTAACTGTTCTCTAAATTGTCTCCAGCAGCCATCTTGGAGAAGCCTCATGTTCTGATTGGTACCAAGTTCTCTCGAGATTGTGTCCACCATTTTCTGTTAGCTGCCATATAAAAGAGGGCCCAGCCACCATTTTGAGAAACATGTGTGGAATGAGTGAGGGAAAGGTGCACTGATTGTGAGGGAAAGCTAGGCTATACTCAGGGATAGTGTTCCAGCCTACAGGGACAGAACAAGGATCCTCACGAGTCCTGCCTATCAGCACTGCTGCTGTGCTTGTGATAGAAGATCATCTAAGAGTGTGGCTTCCTGTTAAATCATCTCTGCTGCATCTGTGGAACCTGCTTATGGACACCAGCCTATGGCAAGTAATCAAAATGTGCCTTGTATACCACTGATAAGCCTGAAGAGAGGAATAATAACTACAGTGCCAGTTTACTGAGCTGCATTGTGTATCTTTGGTGAATAGACTGTGAATCTGTGCCTTATATGTTCACAAGAGAACTGTTTACTCCACTTTTGTAAATATAATTTCCACTGCTGCTTATCTGGCAATTAAGATTACTTCATTTACAATACCACGCAGTGTGCTTCCCTCTATAATACCACGCTAATTCCTCTGCTTACAAGCACACATGTGCCCCACCCAAAAAATCACCCATCCTAGCACAAATCCTCCACCCCTAAAATTTTCCCAGAATGTTCACATTCTGTCCTCCTACTCCAAACCCCCCTCCTATCCCAAATATCCCCCCTCTTAGCACAAAAACCCCTCAAGAATCCCTGCTAGCACAAATCCCCCCCCCCCCAAAAAAAGAAAGAAATTCTCCTCCTAGCACAAATCCCCTCCCCCTCTACCATATCACCTCTTCTAGCATAAACCCCCCAAATCGACCCTCCTATCACAAATCCTCTCCTCCTATCCCCCTCTCAACACAAATCCCCTGAATCATCTCAGCCATCCCCTCCTGTCCACCTATTGTTTCGGTTCAGTCCAGTGACAGTTACAAGGACACAAACTTTTTGGCAGAAACAACAGGAAATTGAAAGTGCTTGCAGAAAATGTACCTAAACATGAAAACACATGCTGCCACCATCTAAGGACTTGTGAGCTACAATATATTACATTTTCTGGGTCCTGGGCTAATATACTTTAACTGCTTCTGGACCGCCCCACTGCGGCAGGGCGGCTCTCCTGCGTAAAATCACGTACAGGTACATGATTTCATGCACAGGGTCTAGGGCGTGCGCGCACGCCGCCGGCAACCCACTACCGCTGTGATTGGACACAGCGGGTCCTACGGACATGATGTCTGCCGGATCGTTCTGAGGAGAGGCAGAACGGCGGTCTGCTTATGTATACAAGGCAGACCGCCGTTCTGCCAGAGGGGAAAATGGAGATCTTGTGTTTCTGCTAAGCAGAAACACGGATCTCTGTTTTCCTCTAGTCAAAGCACATTCCCCACCGTTAGGAAGCACTCATAGGAAACACATTTAACCCTTTGATCTCCCCTGATGTTAAACCTCATCCCTGCCAGGTCATTTGTACAGTGACAGTGCATTGTTTTAGCACTGATCACTGTATTGGTGTCACTGGTCCCCAAAAAGTGAAGTAGAATACACATTGGCCTAAATTGATGAACAAAATTTTATTGGGTATGTTTTATAACAGAAAGTAAAAAATATTGCTATTTTTTTTCAAAATTGTCGGTCCTTTTTTGTTTATAAAATAATAAAAACCACAGAGGTGATCACATATAGTAAAACCTTGGATTGCGAGCATAATTAGTTCCAGAAACATGCTTGTAATCCAAAACACTTGTATATCAAAGCAAATTACCCCATAAGAAATAATGTAAACTCAAATGATTTGTTCCACAACTATTTATTCATAGGTCCTCAGTTTATCCATATAAAAAGATCATAGCAATGTGACCAGGTTGTGTAACCATAAAATATCCATCCACAAATAGAAGCCTCCACAAGGGGATTAGAAGCAAAATCCAGCAGGAGCTACAGAATATAAAAGAGAAGAGAGACGCCTCTCTAAGTGTAGCAATATGTTGGTAAATGTTGTACTTTCATTAAATGTAACCATATTGCCACACTTAGAGGGGCCTCTCCTCTTTTATGCTCAGTTGTGACATGACGCTACTTGTATATCAAGACATCGCTTGTATATCAAATCAAAATTTATTAAAAATTTTTGCTTGTCTTTCAAAACGCTCTCAAACCAAGGTTTTACTGTACCACTAAAAGAAAGCTTTATTTGTGGGGAAAAAAAGGACATAAATTTTATTTGTTTACAGCGTCGCACAACAGCACAATTGTCAGTTACAACAACACAGTGCCGTATCACAAAAATGGCCTGGTCATGAAGAGAGTAAAACCTTCTGGGGCTGAAGGTGGATAATAATAACCTAGGTATTATTTTTTCCTTAGGTATGCTTTTAAATTGAGACCCTAATTTTACACACCGGAATATAGAAAATGTAGGCTTTAACCCACCAATGAAACTAGACAGTAGAAAGCCATGTCTTCTGGTAAGGTCAGACTCTGAACTGTGGAAAGGAACCAATGGAACATGGCCGATTATATTAAACAGTTGTTTTATGCTTCAGCAACTGGAGTATAATGCAGTCAATAGCCCCCTTTCCATGAGTGGAACGAGAGGGAAGGAGGTCATGTCCGCCTAGTCTATTTTTCCTCCCGTGGCTTTCAGGAAGGTAGTAAACTGTTCACACGGTCTAAATCACATGGCTTCTAGTAAGCCTTGGCACAAAAGGCCAGGACAATGAGAGGCCTGAATGAGTCATTACCAAGAATGGTCAAGGAACCTTCCTTATTCACATTGCTTTTGTTGCCCTTATTTTACTCGATGACGTGTATTGTGTGGAATTTGGGTTTTCGTTCAAGTCAGTGTGGATGCTTATGTATAAATAACTAATCAAATCTACTGGCTGAGCCGTGGGTTAATTTGAGGGACAGAACTTTATTCATCATTGAATCGAAGCTCAACTCCAGCCTTAGTCTACTACTAGACATATGTTATTTTCAATAATGTATGTAATCCCTTACAATGAACTTCTCATATTTTGCTACCTTTTGGTGTCCTAAATAGACCATTGAAAGTGCTTTGTTATATCTGTCCATAAAGTGCAAAAAATACCTTCTGATTTTACCAGAAGTCTTGTGACCTTCCTATGCTCTATGATTGTGAACAAGGAGGGGTTATGGAGATAAGGGAGATGAGGAGAGGTCTGTTTTTTTTATGACCCTTAGGGGCCTATTCACTTTTAGGAATGTGAATTGTACAGGAACGCACTGCTTGTTCCTGAGCGATTCACATGCAGTTCTGTACAGTGCAATTTCAGCCCATGCATATTTAAATAGACTGAAATCGCACCGCACAGTGCATGCACTACTTTTGGAAACACACTGCAACCGGATCGCATTGGTACTTTTGTAACATGGGATCCGATGCGGGCAAGTGCACTGTATTTGGGGTACGGTCAGTTTGGCACTGATCCCCGCTACAGATCACAAGGGCAGTGCAATTTAAATGCCGCTTGGGAAACCGGCATGGAACGCAGATTTCCTGCACGACATTCTAGTGTGAACGGGCCTTTAGAAATGAAGGAGGCAGGGCTGACAATATGCAAATTATGGTGCAGCTCTGCATAGAAACCAGGTTTTTAAAGCTTAAGATCCCTTTCACACTGGAGGCGTTTTTCAGGCGTTTCAGCGCTAAAAATAGCACCTGTAAAACGTCTCTCAATGCTCCCCAGTGTGAAAGCCCGAGTGCTTTCATACTGGGGCGCTGCACTGGCAGAACGTTAAAAAAAGTCCTGCAAGCAGCATCTTTGGGTGCTATATTGTGTATATATATATATATATGCAATTTGTTACACAAAGAACCACAGAGATGGTATAAAGAGAGTCCTGCATGTAAGTTTTCAAATGGCTGAGGTTGCCCTGTATAAGAACTTGGAGCTGCTTTATGTTCATATGACATGCAGGCTTATCCAGTAGAGAGCTCTAATTAGGCCTCATTTACACCGCTACTGTCCAGTACAGAGGTCTACTTAGGCTTCATTCACACTAGCTGTAATATCTTCATTTTTATGCTTTTGAAGGACATTTCTAAACACAAATAAATGCAGGTAATGATTTTTCAATGATGCCATTCAGACTGAGCTTTTAACTGCAGCTGGGTGCAGTCAGTTTAGCTGCGTTTAGAGAAAACAGAATAGCAATCAGTCATAACCCACCTTTTACTAGGCTGATTTCAACATGAATTCTGGTTCTGGTAGCTATGGGTTAATGATTAAAGCCTCTGGTCTTTGTGCTCTGCAAGCTTCTATCATCAATACACTGCAATGACAAGATGTCTTCTCCTTACCTGTAACCAGACTGGACACAATGAGGGGCAGAACCAGCATTTGCAGCATTCTCATCAACAATTCCCCAGGGAAGGAGAAATACTTGATCTCCCGGAAGGTCATGTGATATGATCGGACAGAAAACCCCAAGATGATACCTGTAGGACAGGACAGAAACAATCACACTTAATAAACCAGTGATAACATATACACATCACAGTAGCATATCTAGGCTCTGAACCTAAAGACTATGGCCCTGTACACACGGTCGGACATTGATCGGACATTCCGACAACAAAATCCTAGGATTTTTTCCGATGGATGTTGGCTCAGACTTGTCTTGCATACACACAGTCACACAAAGTTGTCGGAAAATCCGATCATTCTGAACGCGGTGACGTAAAACACGTACGTCGGGACTATAAACGGGGCAGTAGCCAATAGCTTTCATCTCTTTATTTATTCTGAGCATGCGTGGCACTTTGTGCATCGGATTTGTGTACACACGATCGGAATTTCCGACAATGGATTTTGTTGTCGGAAAATTTTATAGCCTGCTCTCAAACTTTGTGTGTCGGAAAATCCGATGGAAAATGTGTGATGGAGCCTACACACGGTCGGAATTTCTGACAACAAGGTCCTATCACACATTTTCCGTCGGAAAATCAGACCGTGTGTACGGGGCATTAGTCTGAGATGTATCAGCTTCACACTTTCTGAAATTCAATTCTTAGGATGTGTCAGTTGTCACCTGATTCAAATAATTTCTTTGTATCTTCCAGCTGCTGCAAACATACAGTTTACAGTACAGTTACCAATCCAAAATTTGAATTTTTATAAACAAGTGCCTAAAAATAAATTGGACCTGTACTTTGTTTTTTAAAGTGTACCTGATTTTATTGAATTTTCTTCCCAGTGTTCCTCTACTACCCTAAACAGCCATTCACCAGGTCCCACCCAGGGCAGTCAGGTTGTTCTTATTCCTGTGTAAGCACTGCATTGGAGCATAAACAGGCCTTTTTTCTTGCCTCCGAGAAGGATGGTTGGGGAACACTAGAATAGAAAATATCCTGCAGTTGGGTCCAGGGTTTTAAGTGAACCCTGAATGGAGAAGCACACCAACAGTGCAAGAGATTCCATCTGTAATTTAGAAAATACACTATACAGTAGAAAATATGTACCCCCTTGAATTAAAGCCAGGTTATCTTGTCCTATTTTAGTACCTCGGTCAATCAACTTGAAAAAGAGCCCACCGTGCTCTTGAAACATTGGCTGAATGGGAAAAAGTTCCCACAGACACACTCCAAAAACCTGTGGAAAGTCTATCTAGGATAGTGGAGGCTGCTATAGACTCTAAGCAAGAATAGGGGGGGGGGGGGGGGGGGGGCAACTCCATATTTTGACTATGGTTCTAGAATGGGATGTCCAACAAGCTCATACAGGTGTCCAAAAGCTTTTGCCATATGGTGTAAATGGATGCATCTTGGTTTTGCCAAGTCATTATCATTGTAGAGGTTTCCTTTCTTATACTGTAGGGTTCTAATTGTGTCACATCTTCCAACAATTTAAGAAAGGTATTGCTTAAAGGCAGTGTGTTAAGCCTTAGTAAATGTAAACATCGAGAAGGGGTGCTTTGAGCCGTAGTAGATGTAAACATCGAGAAGGGGTGCTTTGAGTGCACCTCAGATGCCTAGAGTAAAACTGAGAGCAAGCTTATTTACAGAATATCTCAGTCCCACAGAAGGATTCCCAATACAAAGCCAATCTTTTTGAAATGTTCAAAATCAGCAACAGACTGGACCCACAGTTCCCTACACTGAAGGATGTGACCTACTAATATACATATTAATGTATGCAACACAGACCTCTGCTTTTCTGATGGTTTTAAAAGCAGGTGTAAAATTGCACCAATTTTCAAAACTAGTAATAATGAATCCAATGGGGTTTGTTGGCTTTATGTAATTACAGACAAATCTTACATTTGTGTTGGTCACAAATTGAGTGGTCTGTCATTATTTGCAGTATATCATTTGGCTTCATCCCTTAAATTGCAGATCATATACCAGATGTATTATTGCTTGTCTAAAAACTTTTTGAAGAAAGGCTGTTGTACATGCAGAACTTCTTTGTTGACTTGGATTTTTTTTTTTTTTTAAAGAGGACTGAAACTCAAACATTAAAGTTATTTAAGAGAAAAAAAAACAGGGTTGCCAGTCTCAGCAATAGCAGGATCCTTGCTTTTCCTTGGAAAGTTTTCCTTTAAACTTTATTATGTTAATATATCTCTGAAAATCAAGCAAATTCGCAAATATAATGATTACACTTTTTCTTTTTGAGGCGACCCATATGGAGGCATGCATCTCTGGCCCTCATGTTAGCCTGGCAATTCCTCAGCGACTGTTCCTCTTGGCTGCAGACTTCGCTTTGGGACTTCTGGACTACCCACGGGGGGGGGGGGGGGGGGTTGTTTTTAAGGGTTACACTTGTGTTTGTTGACACATATAGGTTTTGTTCCAAACCATACATATCCCTATAACCCTTGAAGAAGCCATCACAGGTGAAACGCGTTGGGATGGGGACAAGTTATCCTTTCCTGCTATAATATGTGTTATATACAAAGTGTAATATTACTTTAGTTATATGCAATGAATATATGTGTATGACACTATATGCGGGATAGAAATTCTACCTTCAGGGGTGCTCGTTTTGGTTTCAATATTATGTGTAGGAACTCATGTTTTTAAGGGGTAATACCCCTAGTATGTCTTTTTTGCCTCGAGACTCTCCATAATTTTTATGGGGTGCCTCGAGACGGTCCATAATTTTTATAGGGTGCCTCGAGACTGTCCAAGATTTTTTATGGGGTGCCTCAAGACTGTCCATGATTTTTTATGGGGTGCCTCGAGACTGTCCATAATTTTTATAGGGTGCCTCGAGACTGTCCATGATTTTTTATGGGGTGCCTCGAGACTGTCCATAATTTTTAAAGGGTGACTTGACTAAAAAAAAGGTTGAGAACCACTGTTCTATTGCACATTGCAAGCTCTACTAAAAAAATTTCAAGCTGCCTAAAGGGTTTTCTATGTATAATTCTGCTCCAAACAAACCACTAAAAAGGTAAGTAACATATATTTTTTTTGTATTTCCACTTTTGCAGTTGAATTTGAAAACCCCCTTCTATATTTTTGTCATGTGCTCCCATTCACACAGCATACAAAAAATAATAACATCATACCTAAAACAATTTAAGTATGATTTGTGAATGGGAGCACAACACAAACATATAGTAGGGGCTTCTCAAATTCCACTACAAAAAAAATGGAAATTACGGTAATTTTAAAAGGCCCCGTTTTAAATGACTCCTTGTTTTTCTTATTCAGAAACACCCTGTGTTAAAAGGAACATACCAAAGTAACAAAAAATGAACAGACTAAACAGTTTTTCCAAGGATGTCCACCTGTTAAAGGTTTGGGTATAATAGGAGGATTATGCTTCTGTTCAGAGGAGCTGAGCCTTGTTCTCCTTGGGTGGTCCTCATACAAGGTGCTGCAATGGAAAGCACATGCTACCTCATATTTTCAGGCTTTCTTGATCATTGCAGATGACCAGCAACAACTGAATAAAAGGCCACTGTGTGTGGTATGAGATGGTCCTGTTGAACAATCCACTGCTTTAATGTAATATTTTACAAAAATGTAAACCGTTATTTCATGCAGATCTAAATGCAATCATGAAAAATATGATTAAATGCATTTTAAATTAAAGTAGTGTTAAAGTGGAACTAAACTCTCCCAGTCAACATTAGCAATTTGTAATCCTTATGCTGCTAGCATTAGTAAATAGATTAGAATTTGTTTTACATTTTTATTTACACTTCTTAAAGTGGACCTTCAGTAAGTTTTTCAACTTTCCAAATATTAAATCTTCTGCCCTTGTTGTTTTAACTTTGGATAGTAAAACATTTTTTTTCTGCCAGTAAATACCTTATATAGCCCACTTCCTACTACTTGTCTGGTAAAAAGCCTAGGCTTATGACATCATGCACAGCTCTCTCTCTTTCACTCCCGTGAGAGTTTGCCAGGAAGGGAGGGGGGATGAGTCATAAAAGAGCCAATGAGAGCTGCAGGGCTGCAGAGCTGAAGGTGTGCCTCTGTGTGTCTGTGTAAATCCAGGAAGTGAACAGGCAGCAGCGCCAGCTGCCCACAGTTAAAATGGTTGCAGCCAGACTCAGTGGAGGAAGATTTCTGCAGCATATTTGGCAAGTACAGAATCACAGTATATATAAAATAATATGCAAAGTGGTTGGAGGGAAGCTTCAGAATGGCAAAGATGTTTTTTTTACAAATTATGTGAGCAGAGTTCCTCTTTAAAATGTTACTAAACCCACAACAGTAAAAATCAGTGTGTATATACAGTAAAGAATGCTTGTTATACTCACTGTGGAACCTAAGGGGTAAATTCTCTGCATTGTGGACAAAGGAAAAAACCTGTCTTCTCTGATCCTCCCCTGCTTCCCTTGTCCCCAATCCATCTCCTGATAAGACAGAGCCTCTTTGGAGTGACTCAGTATTTTTTTCTTGGGAGGGTGCAAGTGATCAGGGCCACAGATAGGGGGTGGACCACCGGTCCTCTTGTAGGGGGCCTGAGCACACAGGGCGGTCCACAGACGGAGGAGGATTAGTGATTGATGACAATTGCAAAACTCTTCCTCCAGCAGCTGAAAGCTGGGCTCTCCCTGCTGCCAGCTTTTATCTGATGAGAAAGAGACAGTCATCCCTATAATCCCCCTTCCTGTGTCCCCCCCACCCTCCCTCCCAGTGCTGGCTCTAATGTTAGCTCTGCTCCTGAGTTTGTTATCTCTGTAACTTTGTATGTATATTTATTAAACCGGGAGTGCAGCGACCAATCTTTTTTTTTTTTTTTTTTTAGGTCATTGAGACACTTTGCTAACCCCAAAATAATACTCAGTTTGGGTGTAATATTTCCGGCTCTGTCTGTGTTCGTACTGAAAAATAACTTAAACAATGTGATGCTGGCTGTTTCCATCTTTCTTGTGGGCATGTGAAGCCCACAAGCATTGATTTCCTGGATGCGGTGAATGCTGTTCATTCACAGCTTGTTCACACGCATGATCATTGTTTCCGCACTGAATCTTGGGAAGCCTGACACTAAGCTCCCAGGAGACAGTGCGGCGCCGGGGAAAGGCAATAAACACGCCTGCTCCCATGGGAGGAGAGACAGGAAGTGCCACAATAAAGTACAATATAAAGGTAATTACAGCGATAAAAATTTTTTTCCGTGCGCCATTTGAACATCTATGCAATTAACTGAAGGGGGTAAGATTAAGTTAAAAATTTGAGTGGAACCCCACTTTAACTCAGTTTTATCTTTTAGATTTAGCCTGAATTCAGTGAGTTATGTTGTATTTGTGTGTGTGTTAATAATGATTTTATTGTATTATTGGTGAAAAATAGCTTTAATATTTTCTTGGGGAGCGGGTGCTGTCAGGTAGTCTGTACTGGGCCCCGCAATATCTATCAGCAGCCCTGCATGTGGTCAGCACAGGGCCAATCAGCACTGTCCAGACAGAGGGTCAGGGGTCCTGCAGCATCATAGGACAGTTAGAGTAGAATGAAAACTCCACCTACAAGCTTTAACCAGACACTGAAAGAAGTCACAAGACTGCTATATACTGTTGATGAGAAAAGGTATTTAGCAGTTTATATTTACTAAATCATTTACGAAAATATGGTCCAGATGGGTTGATTCAGATGCAACGGTGGCTGAGAACTCCTAAAGCAATATGCTAATGATGTTGGTGTATCAGAGCAGAGGTGATATGTATAGTTGGAGGACTGAGATGGGCAGTAACTCACTCCGGTTAGTTTTCTCTTTTTGTTTTGTTTTAATTGATAGCACTGCTTAGTGTGGTTTTTGTACTTTTGCAACAACGGAAATAATATTTAATGAAAAAAGAAAAGAACAATGCTATATCTAACAGACAGCTTTGGTGTGTGGTACTCAATTTGGACATATGTTACTCTCTTCCCTTCTTGTATATATTTTTTACATATACACTATATTACCAAAAGTATTGGGATGCCTGCCTTTACACGCACATAAGATTTAATGGCATCCCAGTCTTAGTCCGTAGGGTTCAATATTGAGTTGCCCCACCCTTTGCGGATATAACAGCCTCAGCTCTTCTGGGAAGGCTGTCCACAAGGTTTAGGAGTGTGTCTATGGGAATGTTTGACCATTCTTCCAGAAGCGCAAGATCATGTGTGTGTGTAAAGGCAGGTGTCCCAATATTAGGCAATATAGTGTGTGTTACAAAGTAACATAAAAACATAGAAAAGTGATGACAGAAAAAGACGAAGTGGTCCATCGAGTCTGCCCTTTTTTCATTTTTGTTGTTTGTTTATTAATGTTTTTGTATTTTTTGTTAACTTTTGTGTATATATATATATATATATTTGTCTCAAGTACGTTTGATGCCACTTACTGTTGACTGACTTACTACCTCTGTTGGAAGTCTATTCAAAGCATCCACTATTCTTTCAGTAAAATAATACTTTCTAAGATTGATTTTGAACTTTCTTCCAGATAGTTTGGGGTCATACTACCCTCTTGAACCTTACTCCCCTCCTTGATGTATTTAAAGGTTTTAATCATGTCTCCCCTTTCCCAATGACTGTTACAATAGCTAAACTTTGACCCCCCCATTGGGGTTGATTTACTAACACTGGCGAGTGCAAAATCTGGTGCAGCCCTGTATAGAAACCAATCAGCTTCCATGTTTTAGTGCCGGTTCACACTTATGTGAATTCTATGTGGATCAGATACGATCCAAAAAGCATAGATTGGCATGTCATGTAAAAAAAAGTATTATTTCCAATGAAGGCTGTTCACATATATGCGGTGCAAATTTGATTCAGCCAAAAAAAGGGTACTGTGCGACTTAAGTGCAGTGAGGCACACATTTCAGCTCCACAGACTTCTATAGCACCAGATTGAAATCGCAGTCCAGTGTTCACATCACTGCAAAATGTATTTTATTTTTTTTGCCTAGATTTTATAGAAAATTCACACTAAATTCACATTGAAATTGCACATGGCAAGCAGAAATCGCACTGCGAAATCGCACCATGTACCGCTTTAAATTTGTACCAAATTTACATCACATAAGTGTAAACTGGGGCTTATTGAACAAGCTGAAGTTAGAAGCTGATTGGCTTGATTGATTGCAGAGCTGCACCAGATTCTGAGGGCTGCAGTTTTAGTTCATGTCCTTCAGCCTAGGTTCACACAGGTGTTGGATTGAAATCTCGCGAGTTCAGCTGAACTCGCACAATTTCAAACCTGCATATGTCGGTACGACTTTGGGGGCGATTTCAGGGACATATGTGCGGGTTCCTGCATAGCCTGCAACACTGATTGAACATTTTTTGTCCACAGGGCAGTTGAACAGTAATCGATCAAAAGACTAACACCTGTTTAATCACAGTGGCCATATATGAATCGAAATTGGTCCAGTCCCTGCTGAACTGGCCACATTTCGATCCATGTGTGGCCAGCTTAACTTATGTAATCAAACATACACAGGATCGCTTCTCTTACCCCTGGCAGTGCTGCAAATTCCAATGGGCATGGATAGGGGCATCCATTACCTTACATGGCATCCACCCTACAGCTGAGTGCTGACATGTTTTTGAATTAAAAAGGGCATCTGACCATCACGCCACTATATGGACAAAAGTAGGTGAACACCTCTCCAAATGATTGAATTGAGGTTTTTTCCGGGTAAAGTGTTACTAAACCTGGAGCCTGCATTCTGGTCTCCCACAGTACACAAAACATGGAAATGCAATTATTTTAATATATTAAATATATATATATATATATATATTTTTTAAAGTAAATTGCTATGCTAAATACCTTTTCTTATCAGCAGTATATAGCAATATTGTGCTGTCTCTATCAGTGTCCAGCTAAGCACTGGTTAAAGCTTGTAGGAGGAGTTTTCATTCGGCTATGACTGTCCTATGAGGCTGCATGATGACTCCTGACCCTCTGATTGGCCCTGTGACGATCACACGCACCCTCCCAAGAAAAAAAAAAACACTCTAGCAACACACACCAAACTGAGCATGTGCAGAGTGTCCACAAGGCTCTGTACTATCAGGAGATGGATTGGGGACTGTGGAAGAAGGGGAGGATCAGAGAAGACAGGATCAAACAGCCTTTTTACACAATGTGGAAGATTAACCCCTTAGGTTCAACAGTGAGTATAACAAACAAGCCTTTACTGCATATACAGACTGATTTTACAGTTGTGGGTTTAGTAACACTTTAAGGTCATTTAGCGCACATTAAGTAATACATTCCTTTTACCAAAGGTAGCATTAGGATACTGGTTGGGTGCATGGTTACAATGTTAAGTGGTATATGGTCAGTAAATACAAAAACAAGTTAAGTACAGAGCTGAAAGTGTACCCCCATAGAGTGAAGTGTGGCCTGAAGCTTTGGTTGGGGGGGTATGTATATGACAACCATAGGGAGATGAGAAAACATGCAGAGTGTGTCATGAATCCACTTAGAAACCATTAGATATAACTGGTAAAACATCTAGAATAATCATATCCTGGGGGCTATAAATATAGGAGTATTGGAAGGGAGAGGAGAAAGAAAAAGAAGTTGGATATAGAACAAGAAATGAAAGGAGAAAAAAAAAAAGAAAAAATAAGGGGGGGGGTTTGGGGCATGATGGGAATTTAGCATTTAGTGAGCAAGAAAAATGAAGAGAGGAAAGAAAAGAAAGAATGAGAGAACCCTACAGACTTCTGGGAAAAGAAGGGAACTGGGGGGGGGGGGGGGGGGGGAGGACCTATTGGGTGGGATATGAGTAAGCAGTAGGGAGAGGAAAAAGGGAATCCCCAAGGCAATGGGATTAAGGTAGCGGAATTAAAGTTGAAATAAGTGAGCAGTTTGTAAAGATAGCAACCAGTAGTTAAGCCATAGCTACTATATCAAGAGATACACTATATTGTCAAAAGTATTGGGACGCCTGCCTTTACGCGCATATGAACTTTAATGCCATCCCAGTCTTCGTCCGTAGGGATCAATATTGTATTGTAGGGATCAATATTGAGTTGGTCCACCTTTGCAGCTATAACAGCTTCAACTCTTCTGGGAAGGCTGTCCACAAGGTTCAGGAGTGTGTCTATGGGAATGTTTGACCATTCCTCCAGAAGAGCATTTGTGAGGTCAGGCACTGATGTTGAATAAGAAGGCCTGGCTTGAAGTCTCCACTCTAATTCATCCAAAAGGTGTTCTATCGGGTTGAGGTGCAGGCCAGTCAAGTTCCTTCACCCTAAACTTGCTCATCCATGTCTTTATGAACCTTACTTTGTGCACTGGTCCAAATCATTTGGTGGAGGGGGGATTATGGTGTAGGGTTGTTTTTCAGGGGTTGGGCTTGGCCCCTTAGTTCCAGTGAAGGGAACTTTTAAGGCGTCACCATGGCAAGGCATTTTGGACTGGGGATGGCTTCTTCCTGTTCCAACATGACTACGTACCAGTGCATAAACAAGGTCCATAAAGACATCAGTGACCTCACAAATGCGCTTCTGGAAGAATGGTTAAACATTCCCATAGACACACTCCTAAACCTTGTGGACGGCCTTCCCAGAAGAGTTGAAGCTGTTATAGCTGCAAAGGGTGGGCCAACTCAATATTAAACCCTACGGGCTAAGACTGGGATGTCATTAAAGTTCATTAAAGGCAGGCCTCCCAATACTTTTGGTAATATAGTGTATTTGTGGTGGGTATCGTCAAGCATTTCAGTCAAGTAGAATACATTTCTATATGTGGCTCCTAAGTCACTGGTGTGAAAAACACTTAAAGTTATTGCCAAATCAGAATAAAGTAACAGGTTCTCCTGATAGTCCACCTCTTTTGCTACTGATATTTACCATCTCTTAGCTCCCTTGCCGAATTATTTTTAACTGCCAGGGCCCTGAGTAAAAAGCCCTGTCTAAGCTCAGAGGGCTAGGGCTTCTGACATTTGGCCACTTCAGTGCTGAGCAATGCATTGTGGGAGCAAAAAGAGAGGGGCCCATGTTCCTCTATACCCAAAGATGACGGATGAACGAGGTGAAGAAAAGAATCATAAATGAAAGGGAAAAGGCTATCAAAGAACCTGTTACTCTGTCTTCAATGAGCGAAGTAAGTGACAGGTTTACGTTAAATCCCAATGTACCACCTTCGCTCAGGTAACATCACATAAAACATAATAACAAAAAAATCACTAAGAAGAGTACTTACCAACCACAACAGCAATGACAGTAAAAAGCACAAAGCCATTCCGTCGTAGGAAGCCCTTGACGTCATCCCTGGTTATGTTTTGCATCTTCTTCTTGGCCATCATAGAGCGTTGGCGCACACCTTGCTGGAAACGCTGCATCCTGTTTCCAGCTCTTGGATCCTCCCCGTTGCTTTTAGTCATCTCTGCTAAATAAAGATGCCTCTACTCTCAGGTCAATGGCAACAGAAACTTCCAGTGGATGATCAAACACGGTGGGTCAGCCGAACTGTAACATAAGATGTGAATAAACTATTATGAAAATCCAATGAAAGAAAGAATCAGCTCATTTCTATCTACTGAGGATGACTGCTAATAGTATTTACACACATCTCATTGAAGGAGGTAACATTACATACATCATCTCATTGAAGGAGGTAACATTACATACATACATCATCTTATTGAAGGAGGTAACATTACATACATACATCATCTCATTGAAGGAGGTAACATTACATACATCATGCACAATAAAGAAATAAACTACATTGCATTATGAAATAACAAAAAAAACCTTTAAAAAGTGAGGCAAGTATTGCGGTAAATTAGTCTTTGGATTTACATATGGTCATGTGTTGTTCTCCCTTTAAACCCAACTCCGGGAATTACACAATTACCTGCCCTCCACACTGCAAGGGTTAAATAAATACTCATTAGGTCAAGGAGGTAGAGCAATAAGGTGACATACTTAGCTTATACCTTGCTTCAGCAGGCTCCAGCAGTCTCCTTTTCTCCCCGAATATCCTGGCTGTGGGTGGTCCCTTGCCGTCCTCACATACAATGCAGGGGTACTGGCCCAGCATTGTTCTTAATGATGTCAGCATGTTTTTTTTGTTTTTTTTTTTATTAAAGCTGGAGAGTGCAAAATCAGGCTCACTTCTGCATAGAAACCAATGAGCTTCTAACCTCAGCTTGAGCAGATAAGCTTTGGCAATAAAACCTGGAAGCTGGTTTCTATGCAGAAATGAGCCTGATTTTGCACCCTCCAGCTTTAGTAAATAAACCCCTATGTGACTGCTGGTTGGAGTAGAGACTTCAGGGGACCAGTCACACAGATGGAGGGAGCCTGCCAATGTGAAAAATTAGGTAACACACCCTATTCTTCTACCTCCTAAACTTAAAGCGGTGTTCCACCTGCACATTTTTTTTTTTTAACCTCCCTGGCGGTATGATTATTTTGGATTTTAGGTGATGAAAGCGGTACAATTATTTTGCATGGAAATTTGGCGTTTTATATTGTAGGTCTGTAATTCTTAACAATAACACACTTAAATCTGTCCAAACAAGAGTCTAGTAGATATCCCGGGTATGATGAAGTTTGAAACACAAAAACATAAATTATAATATAATAAATAAATATAAATAATTAAAAAAAAAATATATATATATAATAATAATAAAATAAATTTCCCCACGATTCACTATCGCTCAATTCTGCAAGTGTTCTAATTTACTATCGCTGTTTTCTAGCTGGTCTAAAGCCACTTTTGACGTAAAGGGACACTTTTTGGTTGCTATGGACAATCTCCAGTTTCCAGGCAGAAAGAACAGTATATATAATATAAAACTGCATGCAGGGCATGGGCCAAAGCACTGGGGAAAAAAGGGATGTGAAATAATTTCATACAGTACTGTAATCTGTAAGATTACAGTACTTTATGTGTTATGGTTTGTACATTATTTTGAATTTGCCGCCAGGCTCCGCCCCCGTGCGTCGAGACGCTCGCAGGGAACGGAGCCTGGCACGGAGAGGCTTCGGAGGAGACAGAGCCCACGGACACTGCGGGGGACATCGCAGGATCCTGGGGACAAGGTAAGTAACGCTGCACCAGGATCCTGCAATGTAATCCCGAGTGTGGCTGGGGGTTACCGCTAATGGGACTGAAATTGAACCCCGAGCCACACTCAGGAATACCGTCAGGGAGGCTACAATTCAGCTGCTACAAACACTGTAGCTGCTGACTTTTAATAAGGACACTTACCTGTTAAGGGAGCCCGCGATGTCAGCCCCCCAAAGCCAATCCGTCCATTGGATCAGGTGCAGGCGCCGCCATTCTAATTAAGGGAAACAGGCAGTGGAGCCTTGCCGCTTCACTGCCCGTTTCCTACTGCGCATGCGCGAGTCGCGTGGCGCTTTGTGAATGACCAGCTTGTCTTCTGGGACACACACATGTACCAGAAGACATAGGGGGGGGGGGGCTTGCCGAAGAAGAGGATATGACCTCCTGCGCCGCGGACCGGATGGATCGGAAGTACAGGCTGTACTTTATAAAAAGATAAGTTAGAAGAAAAAAATAATAATTTCAACTAGCCAAAACCGTGCGGTGGAGAGGTGGTCTTTCATTTAAGACCACCTCTCAAAAGTGGGTGGAACTCCGCTTTAACAAGCAACTAACCATAGCAGAGTAAAGGGGTGTGGGGGGATCTGCTACAAGGGTATTTTTGTGTTCAAACCTGGAGTTCAGCTTTAAGTGAACCCCTTGCCTTGCCTTATAAAAGGAGAACCAATGAAGAAACCAAACTGGCAATCAACAATACTATGACAGTTGAGATTTGTAATTTTTGTGTATCTCCTGGACATGAATTTTATGTAACCCCCGTTAGATTTAGTAATGTGGTCATCATCCCTGATACAGCACTGCTTGGATGTGATCAGATGGTCACATTAAGATTCGGTTATCTGATATTAGACTTATATATGGGATATTTGTAAAAATTAGAAAATGAAAGCAGGAAGAAGAAGTGGTAGGGACAAATCAAGTTACATCTTTTGTTCTCTGGGAGGATTAAATAAGCATACTTAAGGTCCAAGACTGGTCACTATTGGAGACAACTCAATTCCATTTTCTGCTGTCCGGTGTTATATAAATAGCTCCAGAGCAAAAGACAACCACCATCCAGCGCAGCATTACAAAGCAGGATGCATATGCATCAGGCAAATATGGCTGCCTCCATGTACAGATCCATTTAGAAAATATAAAATAAGTAGGATTTTAAAACATTAACATATGCAGAAATTATTATTTACTGTAAAAGTGAACCTGTAGCCAAGATAAAGGTATTTCAAGCTGCAAACAAGCTTGTATTACAGCTGCATGCACTGTGCTGCCTCCAATATTTATGACTCACAGCAGAGTAACTGAAGTCCTTCGGGTGGTTGTCTCAATGCCTTATATCTCCTATCTCTTTCCTCTCCCAGCAGTGACTTAGCTGTCTCCCAACCTTTCAATGTCAAATGTAGTTCCTTAGTGGGGGAAGAAGGAGAAGCAGGGCTGTTCAATGAAGGACCTGAACAAGTTAGCGCTTTGTTCCTGCCACGAACTTTGAAAATGAATTGCTCCACAGTGCCTGCATGCTACAGAGGTCAGTGTGGGCTTGTTTTAAAGCTCATTCACTGGTTGTTAAAAATAAGTAAATGCTTCTCCGATGAGGTTGAAGGCACATCCCCATTCCTCTCCCCTTCCCTTTATTTTGTGTTTTCCTTTGTTTGTGAATTGGGTCCTCCGACCTGTCGTTTGGGACCACCTTTAGCCCTGTTGGTCAGGGCAGGTGGTTTATATTGTAGTATACACAAAATGTAACTTTTGATACTGTTATTGTTAGGCTCGGTTCACACTGGGGCGACTTGGGATCCGACTTGTACGCCCTCAAGTCGCCCCAAGTCGCCCCAGAAATAGATTCAATGGGAGTGAACGCTAGCGTCTTAATAGACACTACTGAAGTCGCTCCGACTTCAGAGCGTACTCCCTGTACTACTTTGATCCGACTTGGAAGTCGCCTGTCATGGAGGCGACTTCAAGTCGCCTTGTAATTTGCTGAAGTCGCGCTGAAGTCGCGCTGAAGCCGCGGTACAAAGTCGCGCTGAAGTCGTGTTGCCCCAGTGTGAACCGACCCTTACTATAACAGTGTGGGAAACAACTACTAGCATTATTGTTTCATGTTTGCTTCCTTTTGTCTCAATGAAAAATATTCTACCAGAATATGTAAATGCTTGAATATCCATTCACATGTACAATCTAAAAAGCTTTTAAAGACTATAATAAGTATCACCACACACACTTGATGAGAAACGATAAAGTTTGGCCCCACTGCACGGTACATTTTCAACAAGCAGGTAATGTTTTTTTTTTTGCGTGAAGAGCATGGCTAATACTGGGAGGCACTTATCACCCTGTAGGTTTCCCAAATGTCAGTAGCAAGATGTGGTCATTTATATGTTATAATCTTTTTGTAAAATCTTTGTACAATCCTCTTCAAATTACTCAAAACTACTGTATGTACTGCATGGGCCAATCGAAAACACCTCCCCCCCATGTTGAGGGCATGTGGCCTGGTATGATTCCCCCTTTCCTGACCTGCCAGGCTGCATGGTCGGATAAGGGTTTGGTATGGATTTTGGGGGGGAACCCACGCGATTTAAAAAAAATTCATACCAGACCAGAAGAGCCTGGTATGGATTGGCACGCTGTTTTTTTTTTTTCTTAATTTTTCAATTTTTTTTTTAGTTTCAGCTGACAGCTGATGACTCATTGGTTGTTAAGGACGCGGTGACCGCCCGCTCCTTAACAACCAAGACAGTTACTGGTTTTTAAGGACGCCGGCGGCTGCCCGCGGCCGTCCCCGCTTGGTAACAATGCAGTATTTACTACTGTACAAAAATACGCTGTCTCCAAGCGTTAAATTACTGCATGTTTTCACTTCTAAAATACTGCATGACTTCATATTTTAGTAACTTTTTTTGTGCATGCCAAAAAATGTTTTAAAAAACGCTGAGCGATATTTTACTGCATTTTTTAAGGTGCTCCATACAGCTTTGTGAATGAAGTCCAATGTCTCTGATGTATATCTATGTACGCACCAAGGAAGCTCCAGTTCATTGCCAGTCCATTCAGTCACTAGGAGCTTATGAAAATACTTGGAAATTCTGGTCATGGAGAGCACGTGACATACATTTCCATTTCTCCCATGTGACTGCATTAAGTGTGTGAGTGACCAATGGCCGGGCGCCAATGTTGTCTAGTTGAGGCAGTGAGACAGCCCCTGTCCCTGTGTAAGCCATGACCAGTACAACTAAGAGCCAACACAGCACTGCATTTTGCCCCCATGGGCACATGGACCTTAGGAAAGTGATGGAAAGGTAAATGTAAGCAGTTGGGGAGGGTGGCAGATAAATTAAAACATAGAAAAAAAAAAACCCTAGTAGGCACGTACAAATCCCTACATGTTCCTTCATGCACCTAAATGATTCAATTTTGTTTTTGCTAACACTGCTCATGCACAATGTAAAGTAAGCCCTCAGTGGAGCAAAGTGAAGATTAGTGCCAGGATGGTGCAAATTCACCATACATGCACGGGTGTTGTACCATCACTGGCCACCTTATGGATGTGCAAGAAAGAGGCCGGCAGCAGTAGAATAGCCCCCTCCCCACCCCTAGATCCAATGGAACCAAGAGTGAAAACACAAAATACCCTTGGGTTGTCCCATCCCCCACCACAAGCGTTAATACTATGTCTAGAGGATAGAGAAATAGAGAAAGAGGCTTCCCTAGTCTCCTGAAGGCTTTGGCTTATGGGTGGTACCTCAACGGCATCACATATATTGCAGGGATATTACCCTGCATTGTTTCTAAAGGGGGCAAGTGTGCAAGCAGCTTAGAGAGGAGACAGCACTTGACCTGTCACACGGACAGAGGCACCCTGATGAAGGTTGGAAACATTAGCCTTTCATCCAATGATAACCTCTGCACAGAAAATCTTTCTACTACAATAAAATTACTGATACAACCTATGCAATGTTTCTTTCGGTGTAAGCCTGGGTATGACGGATGGATTCCCCCCATCCACACAAGCAAGGTGGATGGAGGATTTCCTCCTGCTAGGACATTGTATTGTCTTGTATTCTGACAGTGGGACTCTCTAGTTGATTAAAGTTTTCCAGCGTGGCCATGCAACAGTAGTTCATACAGTGATTGACTTCTGTTGAACAGGAAAGAGCCACACACAGATTGAATTTGGTCAGTCTCTGCTGAATCAGACAAATTTCGAACCGCCTGTGCCCTGCCTAAAGCAATCTAATATATTTAACCACCTTAATATTTGACTCAACGCACAACACCCAAGCAATAATTATCTGTTTTGTTCCTGACTGTTGAAAGAAAGGTAACATCTTATTGGTTGTTGTGAGTTACTGGTCACGTCGCTAGGGTTGAGAATTAAGTATTTGACTCCATAGTAATTTAAAGTGGAATTTGAGGGAAAAACAAAAGTATAAAGAACATACTGAGGGGCCGACTTGCCAAAGGCATGACTGGCACAGAAACCGCATTTCCTTTCAGCAACTTATGTTGTAAAAACTACACTAAGCATTATTTTACATATGAGCTCAAAACATCAGGTGTTGATTTACAAAAGGCAAATAGACTTTTCACTTTGCAAGTGAGTTTTTACTTCGCAATCAAATTTCCCCAGAGCTTACTGAATAAGGTGAAGCTCTGCTGACATCCATCATCCAATCATATCATAAATCATCAAATCATCAAAAATGCTGATTTTTTTAAAAATTTCCTTGCTTGTGAAAGGGTATTTCTTTCAAGTTTCACCAAATTTACTGAGAGAAGTAAAAACTCCCTTTCAAAAGTGAACATTCATTCAGTAAATCAGCCCCTTAGTGTCAATATACCTCCAGATCAACAGCCCCTCCTGTGACAACAAAACTCTATTTACTGTGTCATGTGCCTAAAACAGTCATTCTCATGTGGAAAGACTAAAAATATAGGAGCTGTGGATGGCCCTACCTCCTTCTCAGCACATGATCACTGTCAATGGTGGACACAAACACAGCATGACTCTCAGCCATGGTTAATGTGGGTTTGGACAAGTTATTTTTTGTGTTTGGAGAGATCAGTTAATTTGCATATTATTAGACGATTTTACAGCAGTTTTAATAGGTTATTTATTTAAAAATGTAAATAATTCTGGCTTCAGAGACTTATGCAAAGCAATTGATTCTTATTGAATTATGTTTTCTTATTGTGTTGTATTATGTCTTATTGTATTATGTTTTCGTAAAGCCCTGATTAATAGAGAGATTTACAGAGTGGCTTTCAATTGAATGCACCTACCAAAGTCATACAGGCACAAATACAATCTCTAGAGTCAACCAAACCGGAAATTTGTGTTGAAGAGAATTAAATCCCCAAATGCAGCCAAACTTTCTTTTCTTCTAGTTTTGTATAGAGCAGTCTTTCTTTTACTATGGAGGAACTCTTGAAATAATTTTTGGGCCTTAGGGAATCCTTGCTAAAATGGTTATATCTACATTACATTTTCAGGGGTGCCATCAGGGGGGACAGCCCATACACATGTAGGAGGCCCCGGCGTCCCGAGGGGCCCGGTCCCCAACCAACCAGTTGTTGCTGGGTCCAAACACCCCCAGAGCATCCTGCCCAAATACCCAGTCAGTGTCCCTGCTGCCACAGCATCGCCGCTCAGCAACACCACAGGCAGTAATCAGAGCTGTCCCTGAATGTACGGCGGCTAACAGCATCCGCTGCCGCCTACTGTTCAAAGTGCTTGTGTTTGGTTGTTAGGACCAACCATGTCCTAGCAACCAATCACTTGCTTGCTGCTCCCCAGGTGCTCCTCCAAATTATCTGGTCCCAGTGCCCAGCCTTTCAGCTTCCACCTGTCCTGTAGCCGACTGCTGTATGAAAGCGCCCCTCTACTTCCTACTCTGATTACCACATTTGAATATATATAATAATAATTCATCATTTATAGCAAGCCCATCTATCTCTGTTCATGCCTGCTTATTCTTAATTTCTGTTATGCAGTATAAATAAATAAACTCCTTTAACAAGGAAAGTGCCTCTCTACAGTGGATATCATAGAAAAAATGTAGTAAGCGTTGAACTTTAGCAGACTTAACATAACCAAACCTTATGTCTTAATTAATATTCACTTTGTTGACATATGCCCTGTACACACGATCGGACTTTCCGACAACAAAACCGTGCATTTTTGTTCGAAGGTTGTTGGCTCCAACTTGTCTTGCATACACACGGTCACACAAATTTTGGCCAACAATTACGAACGTAGTGACGTACAAGACGTACGTGATATCTCCATTACGAACGCTAGTTTTACAAGACCGAGCGCTTCCGGCTCGTACTTGATTCCGAACATGCGTGAACTTTTGTGCGACGGACTTGTGTACACATGATCGGAAAGTCAACAAAGTTTTGTTGGCCGAAAATTTGAGAACCTGCTAGCCGATGGAGCGTACACATGGTCGGACTTTCCGCCAACAAGCTCACATCCAGCATTTGTTGTCGGAAAATCCGATCGTGTGTACGGGGCATTACACTTGATTTTCATTGCAGCTATTTATGCTTGCTTGTTCTGAACACAACTGTTATAACATTTATTGTAATTGATAATGGTGCTTCCGGCACCCAGTTCAAAAGCATTGTAAACCTACTTTTCTTTACCAATAAAATATTGCGGGAAAAAAAAAAAGAAAAAATGTTTCCCCAAAAATGGTGGTAGGTTGGATAGGTGCTCCCTTATATTGGCGGTCAGTGGCAAAGATGAATACTTACCATGGTTGTACTTCTCACTACTAAAGGTATCCCTAGCAAACACCTGGTTGAGAAAGACTGGTATAAAGTCTCAGGATTTTCTTGTAGGTTGTGTCCCCATTGAGGAGACTTACCC
Organism: Lithobates septentrionalis; assembly: GCA_037952835.1. NCBI lineage: Eukaryota > Metazoa > Chordata > Amphibia > Anura > Ranidae > Lithobates > Lithobates septentrionalis. The sequence continues at coordinate 2,903,151 of JBBDGP010000359.1, forward strand.
TCACTTCCTTTCCCAGTTACAGGGTGTCAAAAAGACAGGATGAGTTTAAGCTATCTCTATAATGGCAACAAAAACAGTCATTTACGTACTGGAGTTAGGAGAAGTTGGAATATATTTGATATATACACTACCGTTCAAAAGTTTGGGGTCACCCAAACAATTTTGTGTTTTCCATGAAAAGTCACACTTATTCACCACCATACGTTGTGAAATGAATAGAAAATAGAGTCAAGACATTGACAAGGTTAGAAATAATGATTTGTATTTGAAATAACATTGTTTTTACATCAAACTTTGCTTTCATCAAAGAATCCTCCTTTTGCAGCAATTACAGCATTGCACACCTTTGGCATTCTAGCTGTTAATTTATTGAGGTAAGCTGGAGAAATTGCACCCCACGCTTCTAGAAGCAGCTCCCACAAGTTGGATTGGTTGGATGGGCACTTCTGGCGTACCATACGGTCAAGCTGCTCCCACAACAGCTCAATGGGGTTCAGATCTGGTGACTGTGCTGGCCACTCCATTACCGATAGAATACCAGCTGCCTGCTTCTGCTGTAAATAGTTCTTGCACAATTTGGAGGTGTGTTTAGGGTCATTGTCCTGTTGTAGGATGAAATTGGCTCCAATCAAGCGCTGTCCACTGGGTATGGCATGGCGTTGCAAAATGGAGTGATAGCCTTCCTTATTCAGAATCCCTTTTACCCTGTACAAAGCTCCCACCTTACCAGCACCAAAGCAACCCCAGACCATCACATTACCTCCACCATGCTTAACAGATGGCGTCAGGCATTCTTCCAGCATCTTTTCATTTGTTCTGCGTCTCACAAACGTTCTTCTTTGTGATCCAAACACCTCAAACTTGGATTCATCCGTCCACAACACTTTTTTCCAGTCTTCCTCTGTCCAATGTCTGTGTTCTTTTGCCCATCTTAATCTTTTTCTTTTATTGGCCAGTCTCAGATATGGCTTTTTCTTTGCCACTCTGCCCTGAAGCCCAAAATCCCGCAGCCGCCTCTTCACTGTAGATGTTGACACTGGTGTTTTGCGGGTACTATTTAATGAAGATGCCAGTTGGGGACCTGTGAGGCGTCTGTTTCTCAAACTAGAGACTCTAATGTGCTTATCTTCTTGCTTAGTTGTGCAACACGGCCTCCCACTTCTTTTTCTACTCTGGTTAGAGCCTGTTTGTGCTGTCCTCTGAAGGGAGTAGTACACACCGTTGTAGGAAATCTTCAATTTCTTTGCAATTTCTCGCATGGAATAGCCTTCATTTCTAAGAACAAGAATAGACTGTCGAGTTTCAGATGAAAGTTCTCTTTTTCTGGCCATTTTGACCGTTTAATTGACCCCACAAATGTGATGCTCTAGAAACTCAATCTGCTCACAGGAAGGTCAGTTTTGTAGCTTCTGGAAGGAGCTAGACTGTTTTTAGATGTGTGAACATGATTGCACAAGGGTTTGCTAATCATCAATTAGCCTTCTGAGCCAATGAGCAAACACATTGTACCATTAGAACACTGGAGTGATAGTTGCTGGAAATGGGCCTCTATACACCTATGTAGATATTGCACCAAAAACTAGACATTTGCAGTTAGAATAGTCATTTACCACATTAGCAATGTATAGAGTATATTTGTTTAAAGTTAGGACTAGTTTAAAGTAAGCTTCATTTAAAAGTACAGTGCTTTTCCTTCAAAAATAAGGACATTTCAATGTGACCCCAAACTTTTGAACGGTAGTGTATATATTTGATATATTTGATATATTTTGACTATTACCACTTTTTGTCTGTTCTGGTGACACCTGCACATTCTCATTTCTTGTTCTGGTGTCACCATAAGATGAAGTGAGGGGAGTCCTTCTAAATGAAGACACCAACAATACGCACACAGCAATAGAAACTAGATAGAAGTTCTACCTATATAACCCAAACTATCGAAAACTATGATGAAAGATTTATCTGGAGTTGGGTTTAAGGCATCTGTTCGAAACTCACAAAAATACATTAAAAAAACCTATAAACTACAAGCATACGTGTAACTAAACCCAGACAGGATCCTAACGCTGCACGGCAACACCACTGACATCAATGACATCATAATGCCCCACATTAGGTACATCTCTACAGTATGGACACCAAGGGCTTGATTTACTAAAGGCAAATAGACTGTGCACTGCAAAGTGCAGTTGCTCCAGAGCTTAGTAAATGAGGTAAGGCTTCACTTTGCAAAAAATACCCAATAACTTGCAAGGAAAATAAAAAAGCAGCATTTTTGCTTGCACATGACTGGATGATGAAGTTTCTGCTCATTTACTAAGCTCTGGAGCAACTGCACTTCACAAAGTGTACAGTCTTTTCCCCTTTGGTAAATCAATCCCCTAGAATGTTTGTTGTATTTCAACACATGCAGTGTAAAAAGAAATGAGCAGGAATGAAGTATGAGACATTGATCCTACACAGTATAGTAAGTCTTGAATGTCCAGCTATGAGACTTACACTTTGGTACAGTTCTTGCAGCAGGCCGCTAGTTTTGCAGCTCGTCCATTGAAAAAACATATTGCATTCTTATTAAAAATGCTTTGCACCTCGGGATAAGACTTCAAGACGTTTTCTCAACGGACAAGCTACAGATCAAGTGACTCACTAAAATAGCTGTACTCCAGTCAGATATGTAAATCTTAGCCAGGGCCGGTGCTACCACTCGGCAAACTAGGCAGCCGCCTAGGGCGCCCGACCACTGGTGTTGCTACTCTCTTTTCTCTGAAGCAAGCAACTAAGTCTCAGCATCAGCAGGCAGCCGTCGCTCTGTTCGCACATAGTGTCAGAGGTGGAGCGGCGGCAGAGTGGCGGCAGAGCAGCGGTAAAGGACTGTGTCTGTTTCCCGACTCCTGAATGAATGGAAGCAAGCAAACATTCATTGATCAGCACTGGTGAGGCTGCATTGGTGGGTGCTGGTAGGCTGCATTGATGGGTGCTGGTGAGGTTGCATTTGATGGGCGCTGGTGAGGCTGCATTGATGGGCACTGGTAAGGCAGCATTGATGGGTGCTGGTGAGGCTGCATTGATGGGCGCTGGTGAGGCTGCATTGATGGGCACTGGTGAGGCTGGATTGATGGGCGCTGGTGAGGCTGAATTGATGGGCGCTGGTGAGGCTGCATTGATGAGCGCTGGTGAGGCTGCATTGATGGGCAGTGGTGAGGCTGCATTTGATGGGCGCTGGTGAGGCTGCATTGATCGGCGCTGGTGAGGCTGCATTGATGGGCGCTGGTGAGGCTGCATTGATGGGCGCTGGTGAAGCTGCACTGATGGGCACTGGTAGGCTGCATTGATGGGTGCTGGTGGGCTGTATTTGATGGGCGCTTCATTAAAAAGGCAGGGTATACATAGGCAGGGTAAAGGGGGTGGAGTCGGGTGGAGCCAAGGGGGGGCGGGAAAGTTAGGTTTCGCCTAGGGTGTCGAAAATCCTTGCACCAGCCCTGGTCTTAGCACCGGATATTATTATTATAAAATGTTGATTTTGGCTGGAGTTCGACATCAACATTTAAAATGCCATAAAGCAACATCACCTCCCTAAATGTCTTCACCTGTTCAGCCTGTTTGAACATGCTGTCATAGAAATTGCACAGTTTAAATGAAGACCAACTCCTTTTGATATTCAATCCAATCATTTTAATCAATCAGGTATGTGAAATGTTCATTCAATGTAACACAAATGGTAAACGTGATTGCATCAATCTACTTTCAGTACCAACAATTTATTGAAAAAGTAAACAGAAACAATCAATAGCTCTATACACCACACAATCAGCAAAAGTTATTGGATTTTCTAACCCATCCCATCGTTCTTATCTTTGATAAGAAATGTTGTATAGGTAGCAATGCAAGAAATTCCAACTGGGTGGCCTAATCTTTTCCAATGAAACCTTTTCCAAGCCTTCTTTTATTTCTAAACGTTGAAACATTTACAATCATTAGTTAAATTTTTCCTTCTTTCCTATACACAAGACCTTTTAACCGCCATTCAATCAGCAAAATGTCATAAATTCAGCTGCCATTGACATTAGGTAAATAGCTGGAGGTGACTGAACTCAAATATTTGTTCTCTAATATTCTCCATTTGTAGTGTATAGTATGTCCTATTTCTCATGTTTTTAGTTCCTTGAAAACACATACACGTTAGCAATGCTATGAGTTTCATTCAATAATCAACTATTAGATTACATAATGTACAACACTGAGTAGCAGCTGGAAATCCAATATAACCCCATTACATAGAATTTAATGCTGTGTTCCTTTCACGTAAACATTCCTTTTCTGTGAAATTGCATCTGTCAAAGTTGTTCTTGTAAGCTGTAAATTCCTAACACCAGGCAATCAGCTAAATATACACGAAATACATGTATGAGAGCTGCTTTATCTGCAAAGGATTCATATTTCTGTCCATTCAGTCCTGAGATTTACACAGCTCTGCCACACAATATAGCCCTGTCTAGCAGGATAGGCAACCATTTTTTTTTTTAATCTGCTGCAGGTAAGTAACATAGCTCTCAACTGTCCCTGATTTGGAGCAATGTCCCTCTGTCCCTCTTTCCTCCTCATTTGTCCCTCATTTTGGTCTGATCTATATAGATGTATATAAAATGCACTTTTTATCTCTCAAAAAGTGTTTCCCAGTGCTAAATCTTTCACCTGATTTCTAACTGCTACATTTGTAAATTTCAAAAGCCAGTATAAAGGAAAAGTAGTGGTAAAAAAAAAAGAACTTGTGGGTTTTTATTTTTTGTATAATTCTCCTTTAAGGGGGCGTGGCAGGGGGTGTGTCCTATGCCCGCATACTTTCGCTAATAAGTGTCACTCATTCCCATTTCAAAAAGTTGGGAGGTATGAAGTAACACCTAAAGTGGAACTTTACTCTTCCAATAAACGTTGATTATTTTTAATCCTCATGTTGCTAGCATTAGTAAATAGATAGGAAGTATATCATATTTACTTGTTTTAAACTTCTTTTTTTTTTTTTACAGTTACTTCCTGGTTGCTTGCCTAGGCAAATGATGTCATACATCCCAAGAGTCTTCAGGAGGGGAGGAGAGGAGGAGAGGTTTTCCCAGCTAAGCACACTCTCCTGCATGCACACTTGTGCTAAGGACAGATGGATTCCAGGAAGTAAATGCTACATGAATCATTTGCCCTTACTCAAGATGGCCACGACCAGAAATGCTAGGGAGGTGTTTTTCAAAGTGATTTCTCAACAAAATAAAGCATGGAGACATGGATGGATGGGGGACTTTGCTATGAATATTAAAAATGAACTAAATAGTGTTTTTTGTTGTGGTGCTTACATTCAGTAAAGTTCCTCTTTAAGCTGGCCATACAAAGTTCAGTTTTTTTTGTTCAGTCAGGGGGGCTGATTGAGCGGACAGCTCCCCTGCTGTCAGAATGTACAGATCAGAACTGCAGCCTATTGCATAGCTCCCAACTGTCCCTGATTTCGAAGGACTGTCCCTGATTTGGAGCAATGTCCCTCTATCCCTCATTCATCCTCATTTGATCCCTCATTTTGGTCTGATCTATATAGTTGTATATAAAATGCACTTTTTTATCTATCAAAAAGTGTTTTCCAGTGCTAAAACTTTCATATGATTTCTAAATTGCTGCATTTGTAAATTCCAAAAGTCAATATAAAGGAATAGTAGTGGTAAAAAAGCACTTGTGGGTTTAACCAATCTTGTTTTTTTGTACAATTCCCCTTTAAGGGGGTATGGCAAGGGGTGTGTCCTATGCCTGCCTACTTTTGCTGATGGGTGTCCCTCATTCCCATCTCTTTCAAATAGTGTTTTTATTTTCAAACACAAGTGCATTACATTGCAGTAAGAACATTCTGAGCAATGGTGGTACCTAAACTTAAGTTAACATATAGTTTGCTGATGCTAGATTTCTATACTCATAGACATAGGTATTACTAATTGCCTTCGGTAGTCCAATGCTTGTCGTCTGGTGATTCATTTGTTTTACATATTATTGGAATACCTGCTTCACCACTGCATAACTGTGGTTATATGTTTCAAAACTGTAGAAGTCATAAATCTATACATTTAAGAGAAATTAGAGGTAGATAGTGGGAGGTGGAAAAGAAGGTGGGGGAGAAGGGGAGGAGAAAAGGAATGAGATTTAGAAGAAAAAGAGGGGGGTGGTATAGAGGTCGTTGAGATGGCGGTGTTACCTGGTCAAGGTGGGTCCTCCCGGAGGTGCCATGGCTCCCAGACCCTGTTATGTGCCTCCAATCTGTCTTGTATTCTGGCTGTCATATTTTCCATCACTTCTATGTCCTTTATTCTGGCATAAAGATCCTCAGCAGTTGGTGGGGCGGAGCGTTTCCAGTGTAAAGCTATGAGGCATCTTGCTGCCGTTAGGACATGACGCACTAATTTCTTATATGGGGTGGAGAGTTTGAGTGGTGATAGACCTAATAAAAAGAACTTTGGGGACGCCTGGACCTGTGTGTCCAATAGGCGATCTAGTAATCTCTGGACTGTGGACCAGTATGGGGCCAGTAGTGGGCAGCTCCAGTATATATGTAGGAAGGTGCCTTTTGCTCCTTGGCAACGCCAGCACCTATCGGAGGTATTAGGGAAGATAGTATGGAGCACCTCTGGGGTCATATACCACTGTAGGAGAACTTTATAGGAGTTCTCCTTATACAATGTGCATATTCAGCTCTTTGCTGCTTGGGACCAAATGATCTGCCACTGTGTCATAGGAATGTCCTCACCAAGAGTCCTTTCCCATTTGGTCATATAAGAATGTTTGCCCTGCCCATCTTGGGAGAATGTGTTTAGGATCTTGTATATGCCCGATATGAGCCCTCTCTGGGCATTGCCTGCCAGGATCATAGTTTCGAATGGGGAAGGAGGTGAGAATTGTAGGTTGGGTGTTATAGTAAGAGCATAATGTCTGATTTGTAAGTACCCATAAAACGCCTGTCTGGGGAGTTCATATTTATTTTGTAGATCAGTAAATGGCAAGAGTTTCCGTGTCCTAGGATCCACCAGGCTTCCAAAATGGAATAAATTCCGGGAGGTCCAGGGGTGTGACATTTGATAGGTGAGGCTATCCGGCATTTTGGGGTTACAGACAAAAGAGGTCAGGAGCGATCTCTCTGATGACAGTCCATGAGTAGAAGCCAGTTTGCGCCATACCCTCCGCAAGAGGGACATGGGCCCTAGCATACGTTCAGGGGCCACATCCGCGTTCGCACTCCATAATAGGGTATTTGGATGTGTGGGAGCTAGCCATAACTTCTCTATTTCCGTCCATTTGTTGTAGGACTTGTGGGTGTACCACGATGCTACTGCTCGTAGTTGAGCTGCGTAGTAGTATTTAATAATATTAGGGAAAGCTAGTCCCCCCTCATTGCGGGACGCCATCAACACTGATCCCGGTACCCTGTGTCTTTTATAATTCCAAACAAATTGTAGGAGATCAGACTGGAGTTTTTTCAATTGGTGGAGCGGAATTGGTATGGGTAATGTTTGAAAAAGATAAAGGAGCTTCGGAAGGATAGTCATTTTAAGCGAAGCTATTCGACCTAGTAAGGAGATATGGTGCTTTTTCCATTGGAGCATGGAGGATCTAATTGAACGGAATAATGGGGGAAAGTTCTCCTGGTACAGGGTGGTAAATTTGGAGGTGATGTACGTCCCCAGATATTTCAGGGATGTTGTTTTCCATGTAAACGGGAAGTTGGATTTTAAGAGTGTGACCTCGGTGGCCGGGATATTGATTGGGAGTGCTTCTGATTTGGATTCGTTTATTTTATATCCTGAAAGGGCTCTAAAGCGGCTTAGTTCTGTATGTAGGATCGGAAGGGTAGTATGGGGTTGAGTCAATGTGAGTATGATATCGTCGGCGAAGAGGGAGATCTTAAATTCTCTACCTCTGACCGAAATTCCCTTAATATCTGGGTTGCTTCTGATGGATGCTGCTAGGGATTCTACACAGAGTGCGAATAGGAGGGGGGAGAGTGGGCACCCCTGTCTAGTCCCGTTCGCCACAGAAAATGTCGGTGAGAGTGCAAAGGGGGTTCTAACTTGGGATGAGGGGTTAGTGTATAGGTGTTTGACTGCTTGTAGAAAAGGTCCCCGAAATCCCATAAATTGCAAGGTGGCGAACAGAAAAGGCCATCCCAGCCTATCAAATGCTTTTTCCAGGCTTAACAGCAAGGACGCCTGGCCCTCCCTGTTCGCCACCTCCACCAGATCTATTACCTTTCTAGTATTATCACCTGCTTGTCTGAGCGGGACAAATCCCACCTGGTCTTTATGGACCAGGGAGGGGAGGATCTGATTGAGGCGGTTGGAAAGGAGTTTGGTAAAGATTTTTAGGTCGGAGTTCAGTAACGCAATGGGTCTGTAACTAGCGCATATGGAGGGGTCTTTATCCGGTTTAGGTATAAGCGTAATAAAGGAACGTTGCATGTCTGGAGGTATGGGGGTGTCCTGTAGGAAGGCTTGAAATATCCTGCGCATATGTGGGAGTAAGGTGGGGAGGAACGTTTTGTAGTATTCGTATGGGAATCCGTCTGGTCCTGGGGCTTTATGTGAAGGCAAACTTTTAACAGTCAGTTCTATTTCCTCGTCTGTGATCTGTGCATTTAGTGATAGCAAGTCAGTTGGTGTCAAGTGGGGGATTCCACTGGATTCTAGATACTGTCGTAGTTTGTGGGATAAGTCCTGTGAGGGGGGGTTACTAGGTATGTCTGGGTTATTGTATAGGTTTTTGTAAACCTCATTCCCATCTCAAAAAGTTGGGAGGTATGGTATTGCCTGCAGTGCCAATCGAACTGTGTTGAGTAGACAGGGCAGTTGAACAGAATTTGATTGATAGATCGACTTCTATTCAACCACAGTGGCCCCACATGGATCAAAATTTGGCTGGGCCCTGCTGAGCCGGCCAAATTTCAATCCATGTATGACTAGCTTTCAGGGCTTTTGTTTCAGTGGGAACATAGGGGGATGCACTGAATGTATGCAGTGGCAAGGGGCAGTGGGTTGTGCAGAAGGGTCCAGTGATGCCAGCTGCTGGGGGATCTATTTTTGCCGGGGGGGGGGGGCTATTATGTTGCTGGTGAGCCAATTGTTGCTGGAAGGGATCTACTGTTGTGGGAGGGGTCTATTGTTCCTGGCTGCTGGAGGGTCTATTAATGCTAGCTGCTGGGGTATCTATTGTTGCTGTGGGGTCTATTGTTGCTGGTGGGGGTCTATTGGTCCTGGGGTGGATCTGTTGTTGCAAGGTGGTATTTTGTTGCAAGAGGTCTATTGTTGCTGGGGGATCTGTTATTGTTGGTGGTGTCTATTATTGCGGGGGATCTATTTTTGCTTTGGGGGGTTATTGTTGCTGGCTGCATGGGATCCATTTTACTGCTTTTTTTAAAATTATAATTACCAAAATTTCATACAAATTATTTAGCACCACAAAATGATACTTGGTTCTGTTCTCTCTTATAAGTACCGTGCGCTAACTGATTGTGCCACTGGAGCAACTGTTGTTCTGTTCTCTCTAAAAGAGGTGGTACAGGAAGGTGGGTAGGCGGTGGAAACAAGGGACGGTGCTTAGAGGTGGGTAGGGGCGGAGACAAGGGGTGACTTGGGAGAGGGGAGTTCCTGCACCTATTCTTTGAGAAAAAAACTGTGCCAGCTTTACGGGTCTTGTCACTCCCCCTAGTCTGTGACTAGAGACATTTTTATGCTTTTTTAAAATTTTCCTTGCACCCGATTGGGTATTTCATACAAAGTGAAGCTTTACCACATTACATGCATTAAAAGGGGGATCAACTCCAGAGATAAAACGATAATTCTCCCGCTCTACAAGACTCTGGTCCGGCCGCACCTGGAGTATGCTGTCCAGTTCTGGGCCATACATCCTCAGGAAGGATGTACTGGAAATGGAGCGAGTACAAAGAAGGGCAACAAAGCTAATAAAGGGTCTGGAGGATCTTAGTTATCTGGAGAAGAGATGCTTGAGAGGGGATATGATTTCAATTTACAAATACTGTACTGGTGACCCCACAATAGGGATAAAACTCTTTCGCAGAAGAGAGTTTAATAAGACTCGTGGCCACTCATTACAATTAGAAGAAAAGAGGTTTAACCTTAAACTACGTAGAGGGTTCTTTACTGTAAGAGCGGCAAGGATGTGGAATTCCCTTCCACAGGCGGTGGTCTCAGCGGGGAGCATTGATAGCTTCAAGAAACTATTAGATAATCACCTGAATGACCGCAACATACAGGGATATGTAATGTAATACTGACACATAATCATACACATAGGTTGGACTTGATGGACGTGTGTCTTTTTTCAACCTCACCTACTATGTAACTATGTAATACATTTACTAAGCAAAATAAGTGTAACTGCACTTGCAAAGTGCACAGCCTATTTGCCTTTAGTAAATCAATGGCAAAGAGTGGGTCTTTTATATTTACCCGGAGTTCAGCTTTAAAGTGTTACTAAACCTAAAAACTTTTTTACCTGAATGCATTGTTTGCATTAAGGTACAAAATGTTTTCAGTTTTCCCATCCCCTGTGTGAAGGGGAAGCGAGAGGAGAAGAGATCAGCGCTGTGCATGGCTGCATCTTTTCTCCCCTTACTTCCTTTTCACGCAGCATTCAAGCAGCAGCAGGAGGAGCCATTGGCTCTTGCTGCTGTCAATCAGATGCATTGAGGAGGAAGTAGGGGCGGGCCTAAGTCCAGCTGTGTATGTCTATGGAGCGCAGCTTCATAGACACACAGGTCGGGAGCGCGGGAACTACGCTCTTCCCATAGCCATAGCTCAAAAGAAGATGAGGAGCCAAGATCCCAGAAGAGGAGGATTAGGGCCACTCTGTGCAATACCACTGCACAGAGCAGGTAAGTGTAACATGTTTGTTATTTTAATTAAAAAAAAATTTGACTTTAGTAACACTTTAGACCCCTTTCACACTGAGGCGTGAAAAGTGCCTCTCAAGCCACCCCAGTGTAAAAGCCTGAGTGCTTTCACACTGGGGCGATGCGCTTGCAGGACAGGAAAAAAGTCCTGCAAGCAGCATCTTTGGGGTGGTGCGGGAGTGGTGTATACACTGCTTCTGCACCGCTCCTGCCTATTGAAATGAATGGGCAGCGCTGCCGAAGAACCTGCAAAGCGATTCGGCAGCGCCGCAAAACGGGCACTGTTGACCCTTTCCTTGGCCGCTAGCAGGGGTTAAAAGCACCCTGCTAGCGACCGAAAAGCGCAGCTATAACAGTGGTAAAGCGCTGTAAAACTAGTGCCGCTTTACCACTAACGGACCTGCCGCCCCAGCATGAAAGGAGTCTTAAAGCGGGAGTCCACCTAAAAAAAATCCAACGCTGATCACTCACTCGACTCTCGGCAGCTGCCGCTGCCATCCTAGGTACGGGAATCAGGAAGTGAAGCGTTGCGGCTTCACTTCCCGGTTCTCTACTGTGCATGCGCGAGTCGCGCTGCGCATCGTAACTGGTCCCCGCTATCTCCTGGGACCTGTGTGTTTCTCAGGAGACAGCACGGAGGGACGGGAAGAGGCGTAGACTCCCGTGGGAGTCTATGCCAGGAAGTGGGTGCAAATACCTGTCTTATACAGGTATCTGCACCCCCCTCCCCCCTTAAAGGTGCCAAATGTGACACCGGAGGGGGGAGGGTTCCGAAAAGCGGACGTTCCATTTTTGTGTGGAACTACGCCTTAATGTACAGTCATGTACAGGACTGTGGGCCTCTCTGTAGACTTGTTATTCAACAATGCAAAATTGCCTTAAACATCAATCAAAATCTACATTCAGATACAGTTGCAAAACCTGTCAAGTTGTTTTTCCATGAATGTAACAACTATACTGATCATACACCTAGAGTAATTACATTCACCCTTGGGCTTATTTAATAAAATAGTGGAATTTGCAGTGACTATGTGCAAAGGGCAATGTGTCTTATAATCTTGGCATATGTCATCGTTTATAAATGTAATTATGCTAATTAGAAACATGATAAATTGATGATTATTGCTGTACTAATTTCCACTGTGTCTGAATTACGGCTCCATTCATCCATAGAGATCTTTAGGCATATTTAACTAATGGGGTTGATTTACTAAAGGCAAATAGATGGCGCACTCTGCAAGCAGTGGCGTCTCCAGCTTTCATATTTAGGGGGGCACATGGGGGGACAGGGACAAAAGTAGGGGGGCAACTATAAAATGCAAATATATATATATATATATATATATATATCCTGGGGCCCTTTACTACGATCCCACAACGGGCCCTTTCACATGTTCTGCAGTGAGCTCCCTTCCTACTGTATTGGGGCCCCCCAGGGTGGCAGAAAACAAGAGATATATGTCACCAGTATACCAAGAAAATATAAGGGTCCAAAGCAGTGGGAGAACTATCAGGGTTGCAAAGGTTGTCTTGCCTCCGGGCCCTGGTGTTCTGCCACTGTGGGGTTCCCCAGCCTCCTCTTGCTGTCCTGCCCCTGCTATTGACAGCGCTCGTCTGGCATCTCTTGGAATTTACAGGCTGGTTCTCCTGTCCTAAGGATGGGAGAAATCAGTCTGTTTTTTCAGTAACTGAGAGTCCTGGTGAAGTCCTTCCTGCAACTCGCTCTTCTCCCTGCCAATGAGGATGCAGGGGAAGGAGCAAATAGGGCGGCCGTGGTTGTGTGAGCGCTCGCATTATGCAGTGTCAGCGAGTAGAGGGAGGGGGGAGGAATCACCCGCAGGAGCTGACTGGGGACGCTCTCCCTCTCAATAGAGACTGTGTTACTCCAGCGGTGACCCGAGTAAGATGCGGCTACGAATGCAAACAAAAAGACATTGCCTTTTTGTAAAAAAAATAAATAAATAAATAAAAATTTTAATTGCGGGGGCACATGGTGGGGCACAGCATAATGTTCGGGGGGTCAGGGCCCCCTTTGCTCCCCCTAGGGACGCCATTGTCTGCAAGTGCAGTTGCTCCAGAGCTTCGTAAATGAGCAGAAGCTCTGCTGACTTCCATCATCCAATCATGTGCAAGCAAAAATGCTGTTTTACAAGCTTTACCTCATTTACTAAGCTTTGGAACAACTGCATTTGCAGAGTGCAACTGTACTTTGCACAGTGCACAGTCTATTTGCCTTTAGTAAAGAAACCCCAATGAGTGCAGAGCCATGATGTGCACCTGCAAAATGCAGCTTCCCCTGAATGATCCTTATGTAATGCCAACAGCAATGCATAGTACAACTCAAAGCAAACAACTAGAATTAATTTTCCAAAGGAGAGATCAGTGAAAAATCAATTGGCTTTTGTTATGACAAGCTGTCATTTACTCATTGCTTTTTTCCCTATAGAATAGTGGTTAGTCTTGCATCACTAAGATGAATCCCAACCAGGATGCAACCTGCATGGAGTTTGCGTGTTCTTCCTGTGCATGTGTGGGTTATTTCTCACACTCCAAAAACAGGCTAGCAGGTTAAAGCAGTATCAAAAACAAAAATGTAATATATTGCAACTTACCAAACTTTAATGTGGAAGTCTAAGATCGATCTAACTATGCTAGTGATTATAAACGATCACCTTGTAAAACAGCCATTTCAGTTTAAAATTGAAACAAAAGGCAAAACATTTGTGTATGGATATAAAAAAACATAATAAATACCCCCCCCCCCCCTATTTTTAAAAGTGATCACATTCCCTCTGTTCTCAGCTGCATAAGAGGAGAAGCAACAGGACACTAATCTATCTTCCCAGTGAAAGCCTGTGCAGCGGGGGGTGTCAGGACAAGTCTAATCATTGAGGCTGGGTTCACACTTGAGAATGCAGCGGCTCACAGTCACAGTGGGAGTCCAATGCGTCTCCATTCACCGTTTCAGGTCCCATTTCAGCCCAAATTTTGGGCTGAATTTGGACCTGAAATGGACCAAAAGACACACAGGATTCCTGTGCAATTTGCACCGGAGCCGCTGCGGAGATGTGTGAACACGCTCCATAGAGAGCCGGTCACAATCTCCTGCTATGTGAATTGAATGCGGGGAAATCTGCATCCAATTCGCAATAGTGTGAACCCAGCCTGAAGGAGAGCAGGCATAGCTAGAGAACTGACCACAATTTGTTCTCCTGCTTAGTGTGGTCAGTTTTTAATAGGAAAGCAGAGGGACTGGCAGAAACACCAGGGATTTCACACAAAGGAAGCAACACACAGAGAACTGGATACTTTCTCCTGCAAGTACATGGTACAGCAGCCACATATCAAAAATACGAAGTGCTGGGGTAACAAAAACTTTAAAACTTCTCCCATCCCTCTTTAAAATTCTATTCTAATTACTCTATAAAAGGGAGATGCATACACTTACCTATTCTCAGGGCAGTGATAATTGGCTCCCGGAGGCTGGCTTCAAGGGAGAGGAGGGACAGCCGACAACAGATGCCCCATAGTAAGCCTATGGGTGACGTTACCGCCCACGCCCAGGCATTGCAGCCACTGTCAGTGCTCTCCCTTGAAGCTGGCAGCTGGGGAGATCACGTGACTAGACTTGAGCGCTCCAAGAATAGATAAGTAGAAGCATATTTCTTCTACAGAGTAATTAGAACAGAATTTAGAAAGGGTGGGAGCTTAGTAAGCTTAGTTGGATCGAACTGGGTCTTCCACTTTAAATGTGGTGGTTGCACTAGTTTTCTTTTTTTAGGCATTTTTCTCCTTTTTTTCACCGTTGATCTGGCCAGTAACACACCTTCCTTTCTAGGGTGTCTCCACTCCACGGGAGGAGCAACAAAGACCTCTTTGGACAGGATTGTCAATCTAATAGATCTAGGGCCCTTTCACACTGATTTGTTTTTGATAATGTTTGTTAGTAAAAAAAAAAGTGGAAGAAAAATACATCTCTTTAAATGCTATGGAACGCTTCAAACCAGTCAGGTGCATTTCAGCTGCATTTTTAAAAGTCCACTTCTCATAACTGCACCAAAAATGCAGCTCCCCACTGAAGTGAATAGAAAATATGTAAAAAATGCGTCAAAAACACATCAAAAACACACCGCAGTTGCGTTTTTGGCTAACTTTTTGAGTCACATGTCCATGTTTCACAGGTGTATGCTGGGGGTCAGGCGTCCAGAAAATGCATCGGAAGCGCATCACAAACACATCAAAAATGCGTATGCAAATTTTTTTTTTTTTTATGGAGCCCTGTGAAAACAGCCCTAGATGGACTTTACTAACAAAAAAAGCTGACACTTTAAAGCAGTTACAGCAACAGCTTTTTCCCCTTTCGGATAAAGGTGTTACATAGATTAATAAGCACCATCAGAGTTAAATAATTTGTCTTAACCCTCTAACTGCCACTTTTGCTGGACATCTTGGTCTGTTAAAAGAAGTTGAAAAAATAACAGACTTACTGATCAGATCAACAGGTGACAGTAAAGGAAAAAAGCCTAAATAAAGAAAACGAATGAAGCCACCTCCTCTATGATTTGGTAAGCTGCAATATATGCTGCATTTTTGTTTTTGGGTATAATACTGCTTCATTACCTAAATGTCTAATTTGGTCTTAGTATGTGTATGTATGCATATGAGATAGGGACCTAAGGTTGTAAGCTTCTTTAAGGCAGGAACTGATGTGAATGCACAATATATTTAAAGCGAGTAAATTGTTCATGGGTTTTAGATACCTGTAATAAATGAATAAGTACATTTCTATATGTGTTTTCCTTTTCAAGCTTTTACCTCTGTCCACAGCCTAATCCTATAACGCTCTTATATAAACAGCGCATTTTCATGGTTTGCATTTGCCTTTTCTGAAGGAGGAATTCACAAATATGGGTAAGGCTTTATTAAATAACATCGGGGTCAATCCATGTTTGCTCACTTGCTTTGAATTAGTGATAAAACAAAAGCATTGTGTCTTAACTTCATAGAGAAGAACTGCGTCAAGCTACAATTTCCCAAAGTTTTAAAGTGAACCTGATTTGTATTAACCAATCACTGGCAGGAGAAGTTTCTGTTTTCATTTTTATGATTGGATTGTTTAAATGAACAAACTTTAAAGCCGAACACCAGGAAAATATAAAAGATCCACCCTTTGCCAATGATTTACTAAAGGCAAATAGACTGTGTACTTTGCAAGTGCAGTTGCATATTGCAAGGGGATTTGCTCCAGAGCTTGGATGAAGGTGAAGCTTCACTTTGCAAAGAATACCCAATCACATGCAAGGAAAATAAAAATGTTTTTGCTTGCACATGATTAGATGATGGAAGTCAGCAGAGGTTTGCCTCATTTACTGAGCTCTGGAGCAAATTCCCTTGAAGAGTGCAATGGCACTTGCAAAGTGCACAGTCTATTTGCCTTTAGTAAATCAATCCCATAGATTCAAAGAACTTTAAGCACTACATCTGTTATTATTGTAAATGCATCCAATGCCTTAGCAATGCCCTACAGGGCTGATTTACTAAAGTGACCCGTCTGCTCCAACTTCCCCAGAACCTGATTTCTGGAGCAAATTCCCTTGCAACCACACTTGCAAAGTGCACAGTCTATTTGCCTTTAGTAAATCAATCCCATAGATTCAAAGAACTTTAAGCACTACATCTGTTATTATTGTAAATGCATCCAATGCCTTAGCAATGCCCTACAGGGCTGATTTACTAACGTGACCTGTCTGCTCCAACTTCCCCAGAACCTGATTTCTGGAGCAAATTCCCTTGCAACCACACTTGCAAAGTGCACAGTCTATTTGCCTTTAGTAAATCAATCCCATAGATTCACAGAACTTTAAGCACTACATCCGTTATTATTGTAAATGCATCCAATGCCTTAGCAATGCCCTACAGGGCTGATTTACTAACGTGACCTGTCTGCTCCATCTTCCCCAGAACCTGATTTGGGTATTTAAAGTGAAATCACTAACTTGAGAATTAAAAGTCATGCGTGCAATCATTTTCCCTCAACGTTATCAGCTACATAGCTGCATCTCCATCAGCATCACTCATCATCAGCAATAAAGAAAAGATTGTTGCAAATGAGAAACAGATTTTGAGAAGCGACTGACTGTTCACAATTCTAACAAGTTTGTGGATAAGAAGTAGCAGCAGCTCCAGTCATTCCTATCAATGAAAGAGCTAGTGTTTGCTAAAGAAAATAAAAAAAACAAAAACAAATAAAACAAAAAATGACAACAAAGTAATTAGGACACAAAAATAAATACAAAGTGTTCCAGTCCTGCAGCAGTCAGCTGGAATGTGAGATCTATAGAACTGCTATTTATGTAACACTTCCACTAGGGAATGCATGACATCCAAGTCCTTATTCACAGATCACTCTCATGTCCCTCTACAAATCTGATGAGAGATGAAGAATGACTTACCTTAGTGGGGAGGAGATGAGTACAGGAGCCCAGAGGAGACCCACCAGAGGAGACCCAGAAGACAGACTGAACTTGGGAGCATGTGTTCCCCTGCAAACTACTCTGACTGTATGGTTTAAGGAAAGGGGAGGAGACCAGAAAGAGAGAGAGAGAGAGAGAGAGGGAGGGGGGGGGGGGGGAGGCAGAGAAAAGTTCTAGCTGGTAGAATAGTTGCCCTGCTTCTTGAATATTGATCAGCTTTGGTATTCTTGCTTTTTTTTCTCCTTTTTAGACCACTTTCATGCTTTGTCAGATGTACTTTACATGGAATGCCAAAACCTCCGCCTAGAAGTTTTTTACCAAAATTCAGGATCCTCTTAGAATAGTCTTTGGTGCTATTGCACAGATTCTGGAAAAAAAATGCTCTTTACATGGAAATCTGAACCACATGAGTATGCAAACCTAGCAGTAGCTGAATGCAACTACAGCTGTGTTGCAATTTGAATCCTGTTTTATGTATAGAATACGCATTTTTTTTTTTTAACCTTTTAAGAGAGTTCTTGAATATAATGGTTTGGCTATTGACCTGGTCATTCATTTGGACAACAATGAACAGATCTTAAAGGCCAACTCATGTCAACTAAAAAATGATCCCTTGCAGGCCCACACTGCAAAGGTTAATTGTTCTTTGAAGTCTAGGGCAGGCATTTCAAATTTTCTCAATAAATGGATCACATCACATGATAAAAAAAAAAAGTTTTATAAATGAATGAGTAAAATTTAAATGATTGAAAAAGTTTTCCTTGAATCTTTTTGTAATCAGTATGATATGATTCAGAACAAGAGAAAGACCATCTTGGGCTGAACCTAATTTCATCATTTACTTGCCATAGCTTGTTTTGGTAGGGTTTGTATCTGCATATATATGTAAATTAATATGTTGTTTTTCTGAGGATTTTATGGCTATGATTAAAGGGGTTGTAAACCCTTGTGTTTTTTCCCTTTAATGCATCCTATGCATTAAGGTGAAAAACCTTCTGTCATGCAGCAGCCCCCCAGACCCCCCGTTTTAATTACCTGAACCCATTATTTTTTGCTCTAAATGGTGTCTCCTGTCCTGATTGGATAGATTGATAGCAGAGCAGCCACTGACTCCCGCTGCTGTCAATCAAATCCAATGACGTGGGCACCAGGGCGGCGTGGCTGAGTCCTGCTGTCTGTGTAAATAGACGCAGCAGCAAGACATGGGAGCGCGCCTACGTGGGTTTCCCGAAGGAGAGTGGCTCTCTAACGGGGCACTCGAGAAGAGGAGGAGCCACGAACGCTGCCGAGCGACCCTAGAAGAGCAGGATTTGGGGCCACTCTGTTCAAAACTAACTGCACAGAGGAAAAAGTATGACATGTTTGTTATTTAAAAAAAAAACAAAACGAGGATTTAGTAACCCTTTAAGGCTACATGTCGAAACGCGTAAGCGTTTGTATTATATTGTACCACACCTGTCTTAATAAATGTATTCATTGCAAAATATCAAGCCTCCCTCTTTCTTTAATCTACAAAAGGAAAAGAACATTAGTAAAAAAAATGTCCCCATCAGAGTTTATTATTACACCACGGTCACTTTTAAAGTTCCCCCTTACATCACAATCCCCATCAGAGTCCCTCTTTTGTTCATGATCCCATAAATCTCCCCTTAGACCAGGGTACCCATTAGATTCCCTCATTACATAATCATCCCCATCAAAGCCCCCCTTATCTCAGGGTCCCCATCAGAGTCCCGCCCTACACCAGTGTCTTCATCAGAGTCCCCCCTTACCATATAAACTCATTATGCATAGATTCACAATATGGTATCTACATATGCAGTTTTAATGCTACGTTCATCCAAACATATTTTCAGTCTGGCCTGCGCTGGAGACTGTGGGGCAGAAGGGGACACCAAATGATCTGAATATTCAATCTGTGCAAAAATTAGCACAAAGGACATTACTTACAGTCAATGGGATGTGTCAATTGTTCTGTTGGCTGTAGATTCAGTTGAAATCTTTCGTCCTAGGGCTCCACCCCGCCTCCGTTGCCATAATCTTCCAGTGCCACGGGGGGTTAATAGAGGAATCTACCTATCTATCTCTCTATCTATTATATGCACTCATCAAGAATGTCGATTATCCTCCCCCCTCCATTCATATAAATCATACTATAACTTCAATAAAACACGCTATATGAATGGAGGATAGGCGGATAAATGAAAAGCCACCTCTTCCATTCATAGATCATTTTTTATTCATAAAAGCTATAGTACAGCTTCTATGAATGAAAGAGGTAGGCTGAAAGGGTGGGCATAAATAAATGCATATGACAGGTCTCTCAGTTCTTTTAACCCCTGCAGCACCGGAAGATTACAGCAGTGAAAGTAGGGGTGGGGATATCAGAGGATGGAAGATTTCACCTAAATTTGCAGCCAACAGCAAAAGGGTCACATTTCACTGACTGTAAGTAAAGTTCCTTGTGCTGATTAAAAAAAAAAAAAATCTTTTTGACGAAATATATGCTTTAAAGCAGGGGTCTCAAACTCAAATTGCCAGAGGGCCACATGACAAGTTTTCATATCCCATGGGGGCCGCATGCAAACTTTCAAAACTTCAAAAAACAATAAACTATACCAGCAATAATATACTATACCCAGCACTGATGTCAGCAAACGCATTATTAACCCCCAGCACTGATGTCAGCAAACGCATTTGTAACCCCCAGCACTGATGTCAGCAAACGCATTATTAACCCCCAGCACTGATGTCAGCAAACGCATTATTAACCCCCAACACTGATGTCAGCAAACGCATTATTAACCCCCAACACTGATGTCAGCAAACGCATTATTAACCCCCAACACTGATGTCAGCAAATGCATTCATAACCCCCAACACTGATGTCAGCAAATGCATTATTAACCCCCAGCACTGATGTCAGCAAACGCATTATTAACCCCCAGCACTGATGTCAGCAAACGCATTAATAAACCCCAACACTGATGTCAGCAAACGCATTATTAACTCCCAACACTGATGTCAGCAAACGCATTATTAACCCCCAGCACTGATGTCAGCAAACGCATTATTAACCCCAAGGCTGTATCCTGGCCTAGGCCGACAAGACCTAGGCCTAGGGCAGCACTTTGCAGGGGGGCAGCATGGAAAGAGTTCCCGCCGGCTTGCGCCGTTTATTTTTTATCATCCCTGTCCCATTGCAGAGATTTCCCTTCACTTCCTGCCCCATAGCCAAACAGGAAATGGGAGGAAATCTATGCAAATTAAGGAAATCTATTGCCCCCCCCCCCCCCCCCCACGGGCCCTCAGAACTAGTGTCCCCACTCGAAAATTTCAGGGCGGGTCTTAAACAGCAAGGGGTGTGGCCTTGACAGGAAGGGGTGGGTCATATTTAATTAAGGGGGTGCACGAGTTTAGTCAGGCCTAGGGCAGCACAAAACCTAAATACACTACTGATTAACCCCCAACACTGATGTCAGCAAACGTATTATTAACCCCCAGCACTGATGTCAGCAAATGCATTATTAACTCCCAGCATTAACCCCCACACTGCACAAATCCCCCCACACTCCATAAAATACCCCCCACACTGCACACATTTCTACCCCAGTCACTCCACTAAGGACTTTGCCTCAGTGTGATGGCTCACTCACCTCTCCTGGCAGTCAGGACCATCCGCCTCCCGAGTCCTCTCCTCCTGGCTTCCACACATATCTAGTGACAGGGGACCCAGAGAACACAATCTCCCGCCCTGAGGTCAGTGACTAGGTGGGCGGGGCGATGGGCGGATCCTTCCTCTGCTCTGTTCTCTCTCTGGGCTGTAGCAGCGAGCAGCGGAGAGGACAGAGCAGATGGAGAGGTGAAGCTCTTCGCGCCACCCCCTCTGCGGTACAGTGCAAAAAGACGTCCTGGATCGGCCCTGCCTACGGGCCATTTTTAACCAGTCCGCGGGCCGGTATTTTGAGACCCCTGCTTTAAAGTATATCTAAACCCAAGAACAAAAGCTAAATGTATTGCAACCTACTTTTCCTTTAAATGTTTTGGCTGAATTCTTTTTCTATTTGCACACTTTTTTCTTCTTTATTTTCACCTGGTTATCCTGCCAGGAACACACTTTCAGTCCCAGGGTGACAACCATACTGTATCTAGGAGGAGCAGCGTTGTCACCCAAGGAAGAAGTGTGTTCCTGGCAGGATCACCAGGTGAAAATAAAGAGGATAAAAGTGTGCAAAAAAAGACGGGGCTCTGTAGATTACGCATGTATTTGCAAATGTGTGCAGACTAATCCCCCTATTTTTACCGCATACTGTTAGACCAGATAATTTGGTTGTTTGCTGGCTGGTCGGTAAATTTAGCTGGGAATTTCTTTGGTTTTGTTTTGCATGTGTTGCCCTTCCATGTTCTCTTTGCTGTGAAGGCCAGTTATAGGTTGGGGCAGTGTCCATTTGTTTGTACTTTTGAAATATTGATGAGGGTATGTACTGGACACCTTTGCTGCCATTGTGCTATATGCTGGGTGTCCAGTGCCCCCCTGTGCTTTTAAGGTGGGGTAGGCTACCTCCAGGCTCACCTGCCCTCTGTCTATCCATTATAATGCATGTGCTTTTACTATGGAGGCTCCCAAAATTAAGAGTTAGGACTACAGAAAATATTGGAGTGCCTTGACGGTGCTCTGCAGCATACACATGTACAGTATTTGCAAATGTGTGCAGACTAAACCCCTGTTTTTACTGCAAACTGTTATGCCGCGTACACACGGTCGGACTTTCTATCCTACTTGGTCCGGCACACTTTCCGACGGACTTTGTCCGCCAGGTGCGCCGGACTTTAAAACGGACGGACTTGCCCACACACGCCCGGACTTTGCGGCGGGCTAAGTCCGCCCGTCTTTCCGACGGACTTTCGCCGGAGTTCCGGCGGACTTTCAGAATGAACGGACTTGCCCACACACGGACAAGTCCGTTCATTTTGAACGTGACTCAGGTGCGACGGGACTAGAAAAGGATGTCAATCTTGCCGCTTTTATCGGCGAGATTGACACCTTGCGAGCCCCGTCGCGGGGCATACCAGGCCCTTAGGTCTGGTATGGATTATAAAGGGGAACCCCTACGCCGAAAAAACTGCGTGGGGCCCCCCTAAAATCCATACCAGACCCCGATCCGAGCACGCAGCCTGGCCGGTCAGGAAAGGGGGTGGGGACGAGCGAGCGCCCCCCCCCTCCTGAACCGTACCAGGCCGCATGCCCTCAACATGGGGGGTGGGTGCTTTGGGGGAGGGGGGCGCCCTGCGCCCCCCCCCAAAGCACCTTGTCCCCATGTTGATGAGGACAAGGGCCTCTTCCCGACAACCCTGGCTGTTGGTTGTCGGGGTCTGCGGGCGGGGGCTTATCGGAATCTGGGAGCCCCCTTTAATAAGGGGGCCCCCAGATCCCAGGCCCCCACCCTATGTAAATGAGTATGGGGTACATGGTACCCCTACCCATTCACCTAGGAAAAAAGTGTAAGTAATAAAACACACTACACAGGTTTTTAAAATATTTTATTAAACAGCTCCGGGGGGATCTTCCTCCGGCTTCGGGGGTCTTCTTCCGGCTTCGGGGGTCCCTCCGCTTCATCTTCTCCCGGCGTCCGGTTGGTTCTTCTCCGCTCTCTTCTCTCCAGTTCTTCGGCCGGCTCCTCTGCTGTCTTCAGGTAGCTCTCTTGCCAGCAGAGGTCCGGACTTCTGGGCTTCTTCTCTTCCCCAGATGTTGACACGACGCTCTCTCCGGCTGGACTGCTCTCCGAGGGCGTGGTCACTGGGTGATGTTGACCACGCCCCCTAAAACGTCACAGTCCCAGCATGCCCAGGGACTGTGACATCAAAAGGGGGCGGGGTCTCCGCCTATATAAGTCACAACGCAGCCCTCGGAGAGCAGTCCAGCCGGAGAGAGCGTCGTGTCAACATCTGGGGAAGAGAAGAAGCCCAGAAGTCCGGACCTCTGCTGGCAAGAGAGCTACCTGAAGACAGCAGAGGAGCCGGCCGAAGAACTGGAGAGAAGAGAGCGGAGAAGAACCAACCGGACGCCGGGAGGAGATGAAGCGGAGGGACCCCCGAAGCCGGAAGAAGACCCCCGAAGCCGGAGGAAGATCCCCCCGGAGCTGTTTAATAAAATATTTTAAAAACCTGTGTAGTGTGTTTTATTACTTACACTTTTTTCCTAGGTGAATGGGTAGGGGTACCATGTACCCCATACTCATTTACATAGGGTGGGGGGCCGGGATCTGGGGGCCCCCTTATTAAAGGGGGCTCCCAGATTCCGATAAGCCCCCGCCCGCAGACCCCGACAACCAACGGCCAGGGTTGTCGGGAAGAGGCCCTTGTCCTCATCAACATGGGGACAAGGTGCTTTGGGGGGGGGCGCAGGGCGCCCCCCTCCCCCAAAGCACCCACCCCCCATGTTGAGGGCATGCGGCCTGGTACGGTTCAGGAGGGGGGGGCGCTCGCTCGTCCCCACCCCCTTTCCTGACCGGCCAGGCTGCGTGCTCGGATCGGGGTCTGGTATGGATCTTAGGGGGGACCCCACGCCGTTTTTTCGGCGTAGGGGGTTCCCCTTTATAATCCATACCAGACCTAAGGGCCTGGTATGCACCGCGCTCGCCGCAATAGGAAAATTAGTTTTTCCTATTGCAGCGAGCGCGAGATGCAATACCCTGCCCTCGTGTTGTATCTGGTCCGTCGGACCAGCATACACACGAGCGGGCTTTCCGTCGGACCAGCACACACACGAGCGGACTTTCCGCCCGAAACTGAGTCCGGCGGAAAGATTTAAAACTTTTTTCAAATCTAGGTCCGGCGGGCTTTTGGGAAAAAGTCCGCCGGAAAAGTCCGCCGGCGCCCACACACGGGCGGATTGTCCGGCACACTCTGGTCCGCCGGACCAAGTATGCCGGAAAGTCCGACCGTGTGTACGCGGCATTAGGATAATTTGGTTAGTTGCAGGCTGGTCGGTAAGTTGAGCTGGGAATTTCTTTGGTTTTGTTTTGCATAAGTTGCCCTTCGATTTGCTCCTTGCTTCAAAGGCCAGTTATAGGAGAGGGCAGTGGCGATTTGTTTGTAAGACTATATAATTGCTAACATAGGGGGAGGTGTTTTATAGTCAATAGAAAAAAACAGGAACAATGTTAACAGATATCAGAGAAAAAGAACCGGGAGTTATTAGCTCACAACATTTTTGGCTGAATGAACAGCTATTGTATTTGTTTTAGCACTTGTCGAACAGATATACCAAAGTGCTTTCAATAGTGTATTGAACAGACCAAAAAAAAAGAGAAAATAACATAAATTTATTGTTAAGGATGGACCTTTCCTCCCTTTCACTAAAAGTTACTCATGCATGCATCTCTGCATGCTGACATCAAATTATCTTACAGTCTTTTGTTAAATTGAAGATTTTTGATATTACTTACATTTTATGTCTACCAACTCCCTGGTCTATTGAGGTACTGGTGATATAGCCGGTGCCTCACAAGGTGCCCCCGGGAGGTCTATGTCATCAGTGCCTTTCCAGGGAGATCTCACCTAATTTCATGGATGTACTGGTTCTCGGTCCACTGAAACTTATAGGGTGTGTTAACTTTCCTAGGGTGCGTGTGTGGTGCGAAATTGAATGTGCGCTATTTATTTTGATAGCAGGTTGTCTTGTGCTTGCATCAGTTCTTGGTCTATTGAAGCTTATAGGGCAGTGATGGCGAACCTTGGCACCCCAGTTTTGGAACTACATTTCCCATGATGCTCAACTACACCGCAGAGTGCATGAGCATCATGGGAAATGTAATTCCAAAACATCTGGGGTGCCAAGGTTCGCCATCACTGTTATAGGGCATGATATTTGTTTGAACAGCACATGTGCATTGTGCTGAAGGGGACTGCCATTGCCGGCCTTCTACTGAGAATGCTAGTGTCTGGCATCAGTATTTTTGATCCATTTGTCCAGAACAAGCACTCTGTAAAAACGTTTTAGGATTTTTGCCTATACAGGGTCAGTGGCTTAAAAAGTTTTGAAACCAACAGACCAGCATAGTAGCCAAGGAACTAACATTCACAAAGATAGGGTCAGCAATGGCAGGCTACACACTTTAGCCATAATAGGTGTACTGTAAATTGTGTGAATCTAATCATTAAATCTAATCTAATCATTAAAAACTCATATACAGTGTAACATATTAATGTCAATACCTGGTGATCCTGCCATTAGGGTCCTTGTTTGGTCACTTCCTGTTATATGGTGAAAAAAAGCTTTGTCCCTGTCTCCCATTTTTGCTCCTGCATTGTCACTCTGTCACATGGGCTTCCAGAGGAGACTACAAGTAGCAGTTTAAACACACATGGTGAAAGTAATGTCACCATCTGAAAACCCACCCTGACAAATGTCATGCAGCGAGCCATTGCTGGAATGCATGTAGAAAAGAAGCACTGAGATGCAATAAAGAATTTGGTAAGTACATATGTAGTGGACCAAACTTTTCAAATGTTATAATTGTGGGATGGATCGTTGCGGTGCAGTAGGCTGAGCGTTGTCTGCAGCATTCGCCATTTTTGTGGATTTAAGGGGAGCTATTGAGATGTAGGCAGAATGCTACTCAACATAACGCAATGGGGTTGATTTACTAAAACTGGAGCGTACAAAATCTGGTTCAGCTCTGCATAGAAACCAATCAGCTTCCAGGTTTTATTGTCCAAGCTTAATTGAACAAGCTGAAGTTAGAAGCTGATTGGCTACCATGCACAGCTGCACCAGTTTTAGAAAATCAACCCCAATGTCACTGCCTTGACCTGAGCTCTTATCTATCCATTTCTCTCCTCTATCTTATATCAGTCCTAGTGAAAAAGGACAAAATTCTTGATTAGATATGCTGTACTGGGGGAATGACTCCCTATTGGTGTCACTAAGGAAAGTGTACAGGGGTCAAATGACTATAACAATTCCTTCTGACTTTCTGAATGGCTCACCAAAGGTCACATGTTTGGGTAATACAGGGAAATCCAGATCTTATCTATAGGCTGTAATTAATCAGAGATCACCATTATCTATTTAATTCATTAATGAAAACCTTATTCTTTAAATATTTTATTTTACCCAAAAGTCAATTTTGCTTAGCAAACCTTAAATCACTCTTATCAGTCTTCGTCCCTGATTATATTCACCAGTAGGGATGAGCTTCGTGTTCGAGTCGAACCCATGTTCGACTCGAACATCGGCTGTTCGACCGTCCGTCGAATTGCGAACGATATGGGCCGTTCGCGCCAAATTCGTGTGGCGCGTCACGGCCCATAATTCACTGCGGCATCGCAGTGCATTGCTGGCTGATGATTGGCCAAGCATGCACTATGACCCGCATGCTTGGCCAATCACAGCGCCGTCAGTAGAGAGAGCTGTAATTGGCCAAAGCCAGGGTGGCTTTGGCCAATTATGGCTCAGGGGATTTAGTACACACCCCACACTATATAAGGCCGCCTGCACGGCGGCCCTGTGTAGTGTGTGTTCCGGTGTGCTGAGAGATAGAGAGAGAGAGAGACAGTGTCATTTGATTTGAGTTAGATAGATTAGGCAGAACAGTCAGTCAGTTAGCTGCACTTACAGTGTATTGTGTATATATATGCATCCCAGGTGTTGCATATATATATATACACTGTATTCAGTTTAGCTAGATCCGTTCCTGTTATCTTCTATCTAGACTATTTAGTGCAGTGTGTCCTGCTCACAGTGTTCAGCTAGATCCGTTCCTGCTATTTACATTCAGTGCAGTGCGTCCTGCTCACAGTGTTCAGCTAGATCCGTTCCTGCTATTTACATTCAGTGCAGTGCGTCCTGCTCACAGTGTTCAGCTAGATCCGTTCCTGCTATTTACATTCAGTGCAGTGCGTCCTGCTCACAGTGTTCAGCTAGATCCGTTCCTGCTATTTACATTCAGTGCAGTGCGTCCTGCTCACAGTGTTCAGCTAGATCCGTTCCTGCTATTTACATTCAGTGCAGTGCGTCCTGCTCACAGTGTTCAGCTAGATCCGTTCCTGCTATTTACATTCAGTGCAGTGCGTCCTGCTCACAGTGTTCAGCTAGATCCGTTCCTGCTATTTACATTCAGTGCAGTGCGTCCTGCTCACAGTGTTCAGCTAGATCCGTTCCTGCTATTTACATTCAGTGCAGTGCGTCCTGCTCACAGTGTTCAGCTAGATCCGTTCCTGCTATTTACATTCAGTGCAGTGCGTCCTGCTCACAGTGTTCAGCTAGATCCGTTCCTGCTATTTACATTCAGTGCAGTGCGTCCTGCTCACAGTGTTCAGCTAGATCCGTTCCTGCTATTTACATTCAGTGCAGTGCGTCCTGCTCACAGTGTTCAGCTAGATCCGTTCCTGCTATTTACATTCAGTGCAGTGCGTCCTGCTCACAGTGTTCAGCTAGATCCGTTCCTGCTATTTACATTCAGTGCAGTGCGTCCTGCTCACAGTGTTCAGCTAGATCCGTTCCTGCTATTTACATTCAGTGCAGTGCGTCCTGCTCACAGTGTTCAGCTAGATCCGTTCCTGCTATTTACATTCAGTGCAGTGCGTCCTGCTCACAGTGTTCAGCTAGATCCGTTCCTGCTATTTACATTCAGTGCAGTGCGTCCTGCTCACAGTGTTCAGCTAGATCCGTTCCTGCTATTTACATTCAGTGCAGTGCGTCCTGCTCACAGTGTTCAGCTAGATCCGTTCCTGCTATTTACATTCAGTGCAGTGCGTCCTGCTCACAGTGTTCAGCTAGATCCGTTCCTGCTATTTACATTCAGTGCAGTGCGTCCTGCTCACAGTGTTCAGCTAGATCCGTTCCTGCTATTTACATTCAGTGCAGTGCGTCCTGCTCACAGTGTTCAGCTAGATCCGTTCCTGCTATTTACATTCAGTGCAGTGCGTCCTGCTCACAGTGTTCAGCTAGATCCGTTCCTGTTATCTTCCTACTGACAGGCAGGCTTGTCTGGTTACAGTATATAAAGCTACCTGAAGAAAATTACAGGTGTTCTTTTTGATCCTATTAGTACCACGGTCAGGCAGCTAGACTATTTACATTTAGTACAGTGTGTCCTGCTCACAGTGTTCAGCTAGATCCGTTCCTGTTATCTTCCTACTGACAGGCAGGCTTGTCTGGTTACAGTATATAAAGCTACCTGAAGAAAATTACAGGTGTTCTATCCCAGCTTAGTGCAGCTACAGGCCATTAGTATGTCTGGAAGGCCAAGAAGGAGAGGCAGACAGTCACAAGCCAATAAGAGAGGGCAAGCAGGCTCTGTGTCTAGTGCTGGTCGTGGAGACGGTGCATCCTCATCAGCACGTGGCCATGGGACACGCTTGGCCTTTTTTTCGGCAGCTGGCCGTGTTGAGCCGCAACATGCGGAAGACTTGGTCGAGTGGATGACCAAGCCGTCCTCATCCTCCTCATCCTCTCTCACCCATGCCCAGGGTGCTTTGTCTGGCAAAGCAGCGGCCTCTTCCCTCAGCTCAATGTCATCAGTGACTCCTTCCCTAGCTCCACCATGTCCTCATGAGGATTCCCTCGAACTGTTTGACCACAGTGTTGGGTACATGCTCCAGGAGGATGCCCAGCGTTTGGAAGGCTCTGATGATGATACTGAGCTCGATGAAGGCAGTAACATGAGCACGGACAGAGGGGGTGCCCAAGAAGGACAGCAATCTGGCAGTCATGCTCCCCCTGCTGCAGCATACTGCCAGGTTTGCTCCAGTGATGAGGAGGGAGGGGATGATGAGGTCACTGACTCAACGTGGGTGCCTGATAGGAGAGAGGAGGAGGAGGAGGAGGAGGAGGCGGCACATCACCAACGAGGCAGGATGCCCTCCAGGGGCCAGCCTAAGGGCAGCACATTGACTGCATCACACCCCAAAGCTCCACATGTGCAGGGCGCTGCAGTCTCTGCGCGTTATTCAAAAAGTTCTTTGGTGTGGGCCTTTTTTGAGACGAGTGCATCAGATCGCACCGCTGCTATTTGCAACATATGTCTCAAGCGTATCTCGCGTGGCCAAAACATCTCCCGCTTGGGTACCACATGCTTGACCAGACATATGTTGACCTGCCATGCAGTTCGTTGGCAAGCGTATCTGAAAGACCCACACCAAAGAACAAAGAGGATCTCTCCTTGCTCCTCATCAGCTGAGATTTCCAACCCCACTAGACCTTCAGTCCTCTCTGAGACCTGCAGTGAGAGGAATGAAGGTGTAGAATTAGGTGTGTCACAGCCAAGTACTTGTGGGCAATCTGCTTTTGGTACACCGACGTCAGATTGTACCAGGCAAATTTCCCTGCCCCAGCTGCTGCACCGCCGAAAGAAGTTTGCTCCCAGCCATCCACATGCCCAGCGGTTGAATGCTAGCTTGGCAAAATTGCTAGCACTTCAACTGCTGCCTTTTCAGTTGGTAGACTCTGCCCCCTTCCGTGAGTTTGTGGAATGTGCGGTTCCTCAGTGGCAGGTACCCAAACGCCACTTTTTCTCACGGAAGGCGATTCCGGCTCTCTACCGGCATGTGGAAGGCAATGTCCATGCCTCGCTGGACAGGGCGGTCAGCGGTAAGGTGCATATTACCGCTGACTCATGGTCCAGCAGGCATGGACAGGGACGTTACTTAAGTTTCACGGCGCATTGGGTGACTCTGCTGGCAGCTGGGAAGGATGCAGGACAAGGTGCAGTAGTGTTGGAGGTTGTTCCGCCACCACGCCTCCAAAATGCTGATTGTGACACACCTCTCTCCTCCACCCCCTCCTCTTCTTCTTCCTCCATGGCCTCTTCCTCGGAACCAGCGGTGCTCCGTAGGCATTCAAGGGGCTACGCAAGTACGCAGGCCAAAAGATGCCATGCGGTGCTTGAGCTGGTGTGCTTGGGGGACAGGAGCCACACTGGGGCAGAGGTTCTGTCAGCTCTGCAGGGGCAGGTTCAGAGGTGGTTGACGCCACGCCAACTTAAGGCAGGAATGGTGGTTTGCGACAATGGCACCAACCTCCTCTCTGCCCTCCGACAGGGACAACTGACCCATGTGCCCTGTTTGGCTCACGTCCTTAACTTGGTGGTGCAGCGGTTCTTGGGCAGGTACCCGGGCTTACAGGATGTCCTGAGGCAGGCCAGGAAAGTCTGTGTGCATTTCCGCCGGTCATATAATGCCAGTGCTCGGCTGACGGACCTCCAAAAGGAGTTTAACCTGCCCAAGAACCGCCTAATCTGTGACATGCCCACCAGGTGGAACTCGACGTTGGCCATGCTGCAGCGGCTGCACACGCAGCAGAGGGCCATCAATGAGTACCTGTGCGACTATGGCACCAGGACAGGGTCAGGGGACCTTGGTTTTTTTTCCCCACGCCAGTGGGCCATGATCAGGGATGCATGCACTGTCCTGTCACCATTCGAGGAGGCCACGAGGATGGTGAGCACTGACAGTGCATGCATCAGTGACACTGTCCCCCTTGTCCACCTGTTGGAGCACACGCTGCGTGGAATAATGGACAGGGCACTTGAGGCAGAACAGAGGCAGGAAGAGGAGGACTTCCTTAGCTCTCAAGGCCCCCTTTATCCAGACAGTGTTCCTGCGTGCCCGCCGATCACACAGGAAGAGGACGAGGAGGAGGAGGAGGAGGAGGAGGAAGATTGTGTCAGTATGGAGGTGGAGCCTGGCACTCAGCATCAGCAGTCTTTAAGGGATCAGTCCCAAGGAACACATGGACTTGTACGTGGCTGGGAGGAGGTGGCTGCGGACGTTGTTGTCCTTAGTGACCCAGAGGACTCCGGACCGAATGCCTCAGCAAACCTACGCTGCATGGCCTCCCTGATCCTGCAAAGCCTGCGTAAGGATCCTCGTATTCGTGGTATCAAGGAGAAGGACCAATACTGGCTGGCAACCCTCCTTGATCCACGTTACAAGGGTAAGGTTGCGGACCTTATCTTGCCATCGCAGAGGGAGCAGAGGATGAAACATCTTCGGGAGGCCTTGCAGAAAGGTCTGTGCAACGCGTTCCCAGAGACTGGGAGGTTACAAACTCCTGTTTCTGGACAACGTGTTGCTGAGGCTTCGGTCAGTCAAAGAAGGAGCGGTGGAGAAGGTGGCCGTCTGACCGATGCGTTCAGACAATTTTTTGGTCCGCAGCCCCAAGGTATGATCGGTTCCAGCAACCATCGCCAGCGTCTGTTTTACATGGTGCAGGAATACCTAGGGGCAAGATCAGACTTGGACACCTTTCCCACCGAAAATCCTCTGGGTTACTGGGTCTTGAGGATGGATCACTGGCCAGAGCTTGCACAGTATGCAATTGAGCTACTGGCCTGTCCTGCATCCAGCGTTATTTCGGAACGTACATTCAGTGCTGCTGGAGGCGTGGTAACCGATCACAGGGTGCGTCTGTCCACTGACTCGGTCGATCGGCTGACCTTCATAAAAATGAATCAGTCTTGGATCACCACCAGCTACCAAGCACCTGATGCTGATGTAACTGAATAATTTTTTTCAGATCCCTTCAAAGACTGCCTATGCTGATGCTGAGTGATTATCCCTGAGTAATTATCCTCTTCCTCCTCAATCATCACGCTGATAGCTTGTAAGAACATTTTTGGTTCTGGGCGCCACCACCAGTGCCTAAGGCACAATTTTTCAGCCCCTGTATAACAGGGGCGTGTAATTACAATTTTTGATGTAATACTTTGCAGCACGGCTCGTTCCTGCATTCCAACTAGAGTGTCTGTGAGGGGTTGCAGTGTTGTGGCACCAGCACCAGTGCCTAAGGCCCAATTTTTCTGCCCCTGTCTAACAGGGGCGTGTAATTACAATTTTTGATGCAATACTTTGCAGCAGTGCTCGTTCCTGCGTTCCAACTAGAGTGTCTGTGAGGGGTTGCAGTGTTGTGGCACCAGCACCAGTGCCTAAGGCCCAATTTTTCTGCCCCTGTCTAACAGGGGCGTGTAATTACAATTTTTGATGCAATACTTTGCAGCAGTGCTCGTTCCTGCGTTCCAACTAGAGTGTCTGTGAGGGGTTGCAGTGTTGTGGCACCAGCACCAGTGCCTAAGGCCCAATTTTTCTGCCCCTGTCTAACAGGGGCGTGTAATTACAATTTTTGATGCAATACTTTGCAGCAGTGCTCGTTCCTGCGTTCCAACTAGAGTGTCTGTGAGGGGTTGCAGTGTTGTGGCACCAGCACCAGTGCCTAAGGCCCAATTTTTCTGCCCCTGTCTAACAGGGGCGTGTAATTACAATTTTTGATGCAATACTTTGCAGCAGTGCTCGTTCCTGCGTTCCAACTAGAGTGTCTGTGAGGGGTTGCAGTGTTGTGGCACCAGCACCAGTGCCTAAGGCCCAATTTTTCTGCCCCTGTCTAACAGGGGCGTGTAATTACAATTTTTGATGCAATACTTTGCAGCAGTGCTCGTTCCTGCGTTCCAACTAGAGTGTCTGTGAGGGGTTGCAGTGTTGTGGCACCAGCACCAGTGCCTAAGGCCCAATTTTTCTGCCCCTGTCTAACAGGGGCGTGTAATTACAATTTTTGATGCAATACTTTGCAGCAGTGCTCGTTCCTGCGTTCCAACTAGAGTGTCTGTGAGGGGTTGCAGTGTTGTGGCACCAGCACCAGTGCCTAAGGCCTAATTTTTCAGCTCCTGTTCAACAGGGGCATGTAATTACAATTCTTGATCTAATATTTCACAGCAGGGCCCTGTGAGGGCTTACAGTGTTTTGGCCACAGCAACACCTAAGGCCCAAATTTCTGCTGAGTATATAGGGCAGGACCCTACTTTCAAACATCTAACTTACAAACGACTCCTACTTGCAAACGGAAGGAGACAACAGGAAGTGAGATGAAATCTACCCATAGGAAGGGAAATTCTCTCATGTAAGAGTTAATATGGGAAAACAATTTCTCCTTTCCACTGATGCTTTCCAATCCTTGTTCCACAAAAAAACCCAAATTTTCAAAAAACATTTTTCATTGGGACAAAAAAGTGAGGTGAAATCTTCTGCAGAGGAGGAAAGACGCAAAACAAATGTCACAGGGGTGATAACCCTTCCCTATGTTTTCCAAAAAGCTTAGAAAAGATTTTTTGGCTGGAGCTAAACACATTAAAAATGTTCAAAATTACAAAGAGATTCTACTTAACAACAAACCTACAGTCCCTGTCTTGTTTGCACCGCCTGTATACTGCTGTTCAGAGTATATAGGGACCTTTCCTTATTTTAATTTGGGTGCGGGGTTCCCCTTAATATCCATACAAGACCCAAAGGGCCTGGTAATGGACTGGGGGGTACCCATGCCGTTTGTCTCACTGATTTTCATCCATATTGCCAGGACCCGACATGACATTAAACCCGCAAGCAGTTTTAAATGAGATTTTTTCCTTTAAAAATGACATTTGGTGCAGGGACTGTTCTAAACATGGGAAACACGCGTCACTTTACAGGCATACTATAGACACCCCCCAGGTACGATATTTAAAGGAATATTTCACTTTTTTTTTTTTACTTTAAGCATCATTAAAATCACTGCTCCCGAAAAAACGGCCGTTTTTAAAAGTTTTTTTTGCATTGATACATGTCCCCTGGGGTAGGACCCGGGTCCCCAAACCCTTTTTAGGACAATACCATGCAAATTAGCCTTTAAAATGAGCACTTTTGATTTCGAACGTTCGAGTCCCATAGACGTCAATGGGGTTCTAACGTTCGTGCGAACTTGCGGTCCGTTCGCGGGTTCTGGTGCGAACCGAACCGGGGGGTGTTCGGCTCATCCCTATTCACCAGCTAAACTCTACTGCAAACATACACAGAATGCAGTCTCATGTATGGATGGAAGCTGCTTAGCCTTCAAACATGTTTCAAAGTGTGTGTGGAAAGCATAGCACCAGAAGATTGGATTACAATGTTAATGTACGTTTATTGCCAAGGCCTTTTTTTAGTTTTGGATGGAATGGCTAAGGGCTAAAACCCCTATGAGATTCACTCTCTAAACAGATTTAAATGGTTATGGTTGTTAGCTGAACAGGGGATGAGCAGAAAACATTCAATGGACATATATAATTCCAGTGACAGCTGTCTAAAGCTTTGTGTACACACAGTCTACTTTGGCCACCGGCGATTTTGCAGCAGTTTGGATCTTTTGGAGGTCGGCGTTCAAAATGTTCCTATCCTGAACTCAATTCTTCTGCATTCAGGGGAGGGAGGTTTAGGGAAGTTGAAGCACCCCTAACTGCAGCTGCTCCTAAACAACATGGACACACAGGCTTTTATGGAGTTGGGTTTAGGAGCTTTGGCAAAAAAAAAACGTCAAAAGCTCCTAAGCTCAAGTTTAGGAGCTGTAGTGTACATGAAGCCTAAGAGGGAATTTCCCTTCACTAAGGAGACTGTCGTGTCCCCAAGACAGGAAATAAGGGGATATCTCCCCATTGGGACAGTTTACCTTACACGCTAGAGTTGATTTAGTATTCTTTAGAACTCTTTTCATAAATGTTAACACAGACCTTTGACCAAATAATACAGGTATATGGACATTTTTTTTAACTATAAGTTTTTATTGTAGTATAAAAGGTATATACACAACAGAATGGGAAATATGCCTTAATGTACATGAGAATGCAATACTAACATACAGTCAAGTTGTTGTGTATATAATAAAAGATTTGAATGCAATAACTTTTTTTTTGTCTTTTCCTTTAAAACTAAAAGAACTTTAGAAAGAGGTACTTGTCTTAATGCTAGAAGAAGGCTAATGATAGTCATGGATAGATATGCATATAGAGGTAGGGGGAATGATACTTAAAGGATAAAACATGTTCTCTCTCTTGATGCACATACTGTATATTCCCCCCCCAAAAAAAATTAAGGCAAATAAATCTGAGCTTCAAATGTTCTATACCCCCGTTTTAGAATGTTTTCTATGTGATAGTAGCATAGGTAAACTCATTATGAACCTGTTCATTGATTATATCAAAGAAGTAATGGATATTGGGGCATTCCTTCTGTTTCTAGAGTCTAGCTCTAGCAAGTCTCCCTGCAGTTAAACCATTATTTGAGGAATGTTCTGTGTTGGTAGGACCGTTGATTAGTGCATATATGTAGGAGAGCAAGTGCAGGATTAGGGAGAGTGTCAGCGAGTGTCACGATGGAGATAAAATATAATGTTACATTCTATTTCTAAAGTAGAGAAATTTGGTCACAACTCCACCAAAGTATGTGGAATATTTTACTTGCCCATACTACTCCCTTTTCAGTCTGTAGTACCTAAAAGCATGTTGGATTAGCAGCCCTGAACAAATGCAGTAGAGCCTAATTGGCTCCCAGTGCATAACCTCTCACTTTCAGTCTGATTTCTACTGTGTAGACTGCAGAGAAAGCAGATAAAAACAACATGGCTCCATTCCAGACAGTCTGCTAATGTACCTACATTCCTCCATCTAGCTCTCTATTTTACAGTTTGCTACCCGGTCTCTAAAACCTCCAATGCACTCTGTAACTCTTCTTCTTACTATAGTGCCCTATCTCCTCAAACGTTCATCATGCTGCACACACTCTCCAACACAGCCTATATGAATCACCCTCACTCCTGCCATCACCGTATTATTGCAGTCATCACCTCCTGCTCTTTCTGAACACTCATGATGTCATAGCCTCCAAGACACTGGGGCATGTGACCTCATATGCATCTCACTTCAATCTTACCTCCCATACCCTCCAGCATCTCCTAACTTCTGGAGATATATCCCCTAACCCTGGCTCTTACCTTCTATTATTCTTCTTTATTCCCACAACCGTCACCCTCCTTCCTCTGGCAGCAACTGCAACCATCACACTCTAATTTTGATTTCCTTACTTGTTACTAAAACCTGTCTTCAGGAATCTAACTCTGTCTCTCCAGATGTCCTTTCTGATGTTGGCTTCCACGGGACTCACAAACCCAGATCCTGTGGACAAAAGCGAGGTGGAGTTGGGTTCTTTCTATCTCCTCAATGCACTTTCATGTTCTTCTTAAACTTCATGCTCTGTCCCTCTCCTTTTTTGAAGCTCAATGCCTGCATCTTTTTTTCTCCAGTTTCTCTGAAGATTGTTGTGATTTATTGGCCACCTGGACTGGTGTCATGTTTCCTTTATGGCTTCTCTGCCTGGCTACCCTATTTTCTCTTCTTTGAAATACACAAAATATCATCCTTAGTGGCTTTAACATTTTGGTTAAGGTTAAAACCCCTGCGACCCCCCCAACTCCCCAACCTAACTTGTTCTTTTGAACTTATGCAATAGAATAATTCTAACCACTCTGATGGCAGCAACTTTGACCTTCCATCTGTCCTTCCACCTGTGCACTCATTACAACCTCTCTAACAGACTTTTTTTCTCTCTCTAATCATAATCACAACCTTATCAGTTTCACATTCTCCCTGTCTTCAACCCCCTATCCCTCTAAGCTGCATTTACCTAAAGAAACCTTTTCCGCTTTAACCCTTCTCTTTTCTATTCAGCTACTGACTACCTCTATGACAAAATCTCATCTTTATCCTTACCTGACATAACCATTTCCTCTACAACAGCTCACTCTCATCCTCCCTGAACATGCTTGCTCTCCTCCCCACACACAGAATTAGGCCCTGACCACTGACAACCTTGGCAACCTGGCAACACCAGAAGTCGCAGGAGACATAGTGGTGTAAAACTAAATTCCTGCTAGACTTCACCCTATACAAATGCGCCCTACTAAAATACAAATCTTGCCTCTGTGCTGCCAAACAAACCAATTTGGTCATTCTCATTATGATCCTCTTATCCAATCCTCTTCTTCTCTTTCTACCTTTAACTCTTTACTTCATCCCCCACTGTCTCCAGCCACTAACCTACTTTCTGCTCAGGGGATTGCCAGTCAATTCAAAAACAAGATTGATGCCATTCATGAGGAGATCCATGTCTAGATCAGTGTTTCTCCACCTTTTTCAGTCAAAGCACCTTTTAACATTCTAGACAATCTCAAGGCACCCTTTAAAATGATAAACAATCTCAAGGCACCCTTTTAAATTATGGACAGTTTTGAGGCACTCCATATTAAAATGTAAAGAAACGATTCTAATAGTTTTACATGATGCAGCAACAACCACACATGTAGGATACCCAACGTTAGAGGGGATTAATTCTTCCAAAGCAAATACACTTTTGCACACTGGTACTGACTAGTATTCCAATGTTTCTCTTCTCCCTCAATTTCTCTCCATCAGTCAGCTAAAGTGACCCTAGTGCTGAGGAAGAGAGGCAGAGGAGGGTCAAACAATGCTACAGAGATCCTCCTTATCAACTGATGACATCATTGGTTGTTAGGATGCCAGCGTCTAGAAAGTCGTAATAGTGCATAATGAAGACCTGTGGCTTTGTGTAACATTCAGATTTGAGCCTAGGTTCACACTGACTGCGGGAATGAAATTGTCTGAGTACAGCTGAACTCGCACAAATTCATTCCCGCATGTCAGTCCCAACTTCGGGGGCGATTTTAGAGACATTTGTGCGGGTTTCTGCACAGATGTCAATGGAAATCGCACCATTGCCAGCAATTGCTGCCGATTTGGCATGCGATTTGATGACATGTCAAATCGCATGCCAAATCGCATCAATGTGAACCAGGGCTCAAGCCTGGTTTTCCAAAGCTGCAACACTTAATATTCAGAATACATGCACATGGTCCTAGGCGAGTTTGTATTTTTAAATATCTATGTATTTAAAGCATGTTGTTCATGAAAACATTTTTTCCCAGAGTCGGACAGAGCAGTAAAAGCTTACAAACCTTGTCAACTGCTAATGCTTTCTGTGCTCCTGTTACGGTGATTTGTCTTCATTTTCATATCACCACACTACAAGACATGTATGCCGGTAATGCCAGTTTATACACTTTTGAATACATCTACTTTAACCACTTTAGCTCCGTAAGGTTTACCCCCCTCCATGACCAGGCCATTTTTTGCGATAAGGCACTGCTTTATTTTAATTGACAATTGCACAGTCATGCAACGCTGTACCCAAATAAAATTTTGGACATTTTTTCCCCACAAATAGAGCTTTCTTTTGGTGGTATTTGATCACTTCTGCGGTTTTTCTTTTTTGCGCTATAAACAAAAAAAGACCGACAATTTAAAAAAAAAAAAAAACAATAATGTTTATTTTCCGCTATAAAACATATCCAATAAATTTTTTAAAAAAATCTAACTTCTTCATCAGATTAGACCAATATGTATTCTGCTACAAATTTTTGGTAAAAAAAATCCCAATAAGCGTACATTAATTGGTTTGCGCAAAAGTTATAGCGTCTAAAAACTATGGGAACTTTTTATTTATTTATTTTTTATTTCATTTTTTTACTAGTAATAGCGGCGATCAGCGACTTATAGCGGGACTGCAATATTGCGGCAGACAAATTGGACACCTAACTGACACTTTTGATACTTTGATCAGTGCTAAAATAATATGCACTGTCACTGTACTAATGACACTGGCTGAGAAGGGGTTAACATCAGAGGCCATCAAAGGGTTAACTGTGTGCCTAGGTTGCGCTTACTCACTGTGGGGGAGGTGCTTTGACTAGGGAAAGGCAAAAATCAGTGTTCCTGCTTAGTAGAAACACAGGATCAGTGCCTTCCCTTCTGACAGAACGACAATCTGCCTTGTTTACATAGGTAGATTGTCGTTTTGCCTCTGTCCTGTGTAATCGGCGAGTGCCGGCAGGCATCTAGTCCGCTGTACCCTCACACAGCAGGACAGCAGGACTGTATAATCACAGCAGGAGCGGGTCGCCAGCGGCATGCGCGCTCCACAGATCCAAAAGTGTCAGATCACGTACTAGTATATCTACGGTGGGCGGTCATTAAGTGGTTAGGTTAAATTTAGTGTTTTTTTTGTGTAAAGTTTTTATTGAAGGTATAAACCACAATAACAGAAGAATAACAGGTGATTTATGAATGCGGACGCAGCCGCTGTCAAAAACATGCATATGTAAAGATATTAATGTACAGAGTGGTATCTCAAGACATACGTGTCAAAACATATTATTCAAGTTTGTCTTTGTAGGCCAGTAGGTATATCCTTTTTTGTCGTGTTGGGGATCAATAGGTAATTGAGGTTGGGTTTAATGTCCAAACACTATCTGATACAGCGATATGGTTTGCTTTAGTAATATTCCATATGAGGACCAGGATCAAGGTAAAGGGGAATACCAAAGTAGTGTGGGGAGGGGAGGGGGAAGGGTGGAGGGTAACAAGGGGATTATATAAGGGGTCACCCCTTGTTTTGCTGTAGTGTGGCATCTCGCAAAGGGGGGGGAGGGGGGGATGGAGTGGGATGCTGGGGGTAGGGGCATGATTTTCTTTTTATCCCTGCCACAGCTCTCGCAAATCCTTCAGATCAGGACCTTTTTGTAATCGTCTGTGGTGGTGAAATATAGCCAACACGACCATGTTTTAGTGAACTTGGCGAGTATGTCCTTTGCTTGATGTATTAGCTCTTTCATTTCCGCCGTTTTCTGTATACGTTTAAACCAGTCTGTTATAGATGGTGGTTCAGGGGAGCGCCATTTGAAAGGGATGCACATCTTAGCTCCGTTAACCATGTGCATGGCTAGGGAACGAAAGTAGGCATGCGTTGGAGTCGTCGTGTGGTGGAGTAGGAATTGTGCGGGAGTGTAGTCAAGTGTGTACGTGGTGATTTGGGTAATAAGCTTGTGAACTTCCTTCCAGAAGGGTTGGAGTTTCGGGCATGACCACCAGATATGTAAGAGCGAGCCAGTCTCCGTTCTGCACCTCCAGCATTGTTGAGATAGCGAAGGGTGGATGTGGTGTAGCTTGAGGTCAGTTCTGTACCACCTGGAGAGTACTTTGAAAGCATTCTCCTGTGTCTGTATGTTTACTGTTCCCTTATGGATGTGTGTGTGTTTTTTTTAATAACGTAATTGAAAACCAGAATTGGGCTAATATTATTTTAGTTGTTTTCAAAGATTTTAAACTGTTGTTTTACATTTTTTTGCTATATGTACTTAATAATATATATATATATATATATATATATGTGTGTGTGTGTGTGTATATATATATATAATTAATAAATATATATATATATATTATCTATCTATCTATCTATCTATCTATCTATCTATCTATCTATCTATCTATCTATCTATCTATCTTTCTATAGATAGATAGATAGATAGATAGATAGATAGATAGATAGATAGCATATGTTGATAGCTGATATTTGTTAAAAAAAAAATTGAAGACATGGCAAAGGATTACCAGAGCATTATGGGTTAGCCAGAGTGTCCTGAGTGTCAGTATAGCAGAGCAGCTTGCTTAGTAACTGTATTTGTCTAATTGAAACATTCAATTAAATTAAGCAACAAGATTTGTTTTAGCACAGCTGAAAAGTATTAATGCTAATGATTTGTAAAGGAAACTTCAGCTAGCTGGACTAAAGAATACTAGTAGACTACATAATATTAATATGCATTAAAGGCACATATTACCTGACAAAAAGAACATTTATCACTATTCATAATAAGGCACAAAACCACTACAATAAAAACTATAATGGCACAAACAGAGTAGTTATTTTAATTTTTTTAACAGTTTTTGCATCTGTCTATCTATCTATCTATCTATCTATCTATCTATCTATCTATCTATCTATCTATCTATCTATCTATCTATCTATCTATCTATCTATCTATCTATCTATCTATCTATCTATCTATCATTACTTTAGACAATAAAAAAGAACAAAACATTTTCAAATCCACTATACAAGCAGAGTTGCAAAGTTACATGGATAGGAATCACTATTTGATTTTACTGCATGTAAATTATTTTTAATATTACCCTAAAAAATAATATATAAACTTTCAATGGTCACACGAAAGAAAGTGGATTTAAACCAACAACTGTGCCTGACAATAGGATTAGTGGATAGCTATGTCAAT
Organism: Lithobates septentrionalis; assembly: GCA_037952835.1. Classification (NCBI taxonomy): domain Eukaryota; kingdom Metazoa; phylum Chordata; class Amphibia; order Anura; family Ranidae; genus Lithobates; species Lithobates septentrionalis. The sequence goes on from JBBDGP010000359.1 coordinate 2,944,537, forward strand.
GTATATTCCACCCAGGAGCTGTTATAGTCCATGAAACTATTTTAAAGCCATCAAATCCTCCCTGTTTGTTTGTGGGGCGGAAAAGCTTCTTACGCTGTACACTACCCTACAGAGAGAAAACAAGAGGGGTCTGTCTCACGTGGGTCACATTGTGGAACGCTCTTATCCCCCTCCTCAATGTGTGTAAACAATTACGCTCTTTGTATCCTCTAGGATGCTTAGCTGCAGTCAGTGAAGTCTGTACAGAGAAGGATGCTTACAGGGAAAAGAGGAATTCCAATGGCAGGATCATGCAGACCCAAATTTCATAAAACCTGCCACAGAAAGTGTCGCAACAAGGAGCCACTGGGCAAAATTTACATGTAACAACATTCTCAATTCTGATCTACTACTGTGTGAAAGAGGTGAAGAGAGATGAAATGAAGTAAATCTGGCCAGGTTACCAAAGTGTGTAGTGAGCTGGAGAGAACTTTGTATAGTATGGTCTTGCCAATTTTTTTTTTTCAGTAAAATACTTGTTTTTACCTTTTATTCATCCTTTGTTGCATCTCAGTGCTGCTGCAGCCTCATTACAGTCACTTCCTGTCTTTATGCACCCCAGTAATGGGTACTTGGCAATTCTCAATGTAGATTTCTGTATTGTGACAGCAGTGGTCCATGCCTGTGTAATGAGTGTTACATACAGTGCCTTGCAAAAGTATTCGGCCCCCTTGAACTTTTCAACCTTTTGCCACATTTCAGGCTTCAAACATAAAGATATAAAATTTAAATTTTTTGTGAAAAATCACCAACAAGTGGGACACAATTGTGAAGTGGAATGAAATCTATTGGATATTTTAAACTTTTTTAGCAAATAAAAAACTGAAAAGTGGTGCGTGCAAAATTATTCGGCCCCTTTACTTTCAGTGCAGCAAACTCACTCCAGGAGTTCAGCGAGGATCTCTGAATGATCCAATGTTGTCCTAAATGACTGATGGTGATAAATAGAATCCACATGTGTGTAATCAAGTCTCTGTATAAATGCACCTGCTCTGTGATAGTCTCAGGGTTCTGTTGAAAGCGCAGAGAGCATCATGAAGACCAAGGAACACACCAGGCAGGTCCGTAATACTGTTGTGGAGAAGTTTAAAGCTGGATTTGGATACAAAAAGATTTCCCAAGATTTAAACATCCCAAGGAGCACTGTGCAAGCGATCATTTTGAAATGGAAGGAGTATCAGACCACTGCAAATCTACCAAGACCTGGCTGTCCCTCTAAACTTTCAGCTCAGACAAGGAGAAGACTGATCAGAGATGCAGCCAAGAGGCCCATGATCACTCTGGATGAACTGCAGAGAACTACAGCTGAGGTGGGAGAGTCTGTCCATAGGACAACAATCAGTCGTACACTGCACAAATCTGGCCTTTATGGAAGAGTGGCAAGAAGAAAGCCATTTCTCAAAGATATCCATAAAAAGTCTCGTCTAAAGTTTGCCACAAGCCACCTGGGAGACACACCAAACATGTGGAAGAAGGTGCTCTGGTCCGATGAAACCAAAATCGAACTTTTTGGCCACAATGCAAAACGATATGTTTGGCGTAAAAGCAACACAGCTCATCACACTCAACACACCATCCCCACTGTCAAACATGGTGGTGGCAGCATCATGGTTTGGGCCTGCTTTTCTTCAGCAGGGACAGGGAAGATGGTTAAAATTGAGGGGAAGATGGATGCAGCCAAATACAGGACCATTCTGGATGAAAACCTGTTGGAGTCTGCAAAAGACCTGAAACTGGGACGGAGATTTATCTTCCAACAAGACAATGATCCCAAACATACAGCAAAATCTACAAAGGAATGGTTCACAAATAAACGTATCCAGGTGTTAGAATGGCCAAGTCAAAGTCCAGACCTGAATCCAATCGAGAATCTGTGGAAAGAGCTGAAAACTGCTGTTCACAAACGCTCTCCATCCCACCTCACTGAGCTCGAGCTGTTTTGCAAGGAAGAATGGGCAAGAATTTCAGTCTCTCGATGTGCAAAACTGATAGAGACATACCCCAAGCGACTTGCAGCTGTAATCGCAGCAAAAGGTGGCTCTACAAAGTATTAACGCAAGGGGGCCGAATAATTTTGCACGCCCCACTTTTCATTTTTTTATTAGTTAAAAAAGTTTCAACAATCCAATAGATTTCGTTCCACTTCACAATTGTGTCCCACTTGTTGGTGATTCTTCACAAAAAATAAAAATTTTATATCTTTATGTTTGAAGCCTGAAATGTGGTAAAAGGTTGAAAAGTTCAAGGGGGCCGAATACTTTCGCAAGGCACTGTAGTTACATACTGTAGTTGGTAAGGCTCAAAAAAGACAACAGTCCATCCAGTTCAATCTGTGTAGGTGTATGAGGGTGTAGAAAATAATTTCCCATATCCCTGTATATTGTATTCGCTAAGGTGCATGTCCAAGAGTCTTTAAACATAACCATACTTTCTGCCGACACCATCGATTATGGAAGAGAGTTCCACATCTTTACCGTCCTGACAGGGAAAAAACCCCTACGCAACTTAAGATTAAACAGCTTCTCTTCCAGTCTCATCGTGTGGCCCCGTGTCTTCTTACACTCCCTGGGACTGAAAAGTTTCAAACTTTGTTGAATCAAACACGTTATAAGCTCCACTGGAAGCCTATATGACAGGGTGAAAACACACAGGAGCATTACTGGGAGACAGGAACAAAGCGTTGTCACCTTGAACCAAGGGCTCAGGAGGATTGGCATCCTCTGATCCACCTGCAGTTACACCCAGGCCAATTAGCAAAGATCTTTGTAGCAACACAGTTCTATATAAATTCTATACAACTCATACAAAAAAAACACGTATCTTTAATTAATGGAATATTTTGTTCCAAGCTGCATCTTCCTTACAGGCTTATATAAAAATGTCCATGTATAGTGCATATATATATACAGTATGTCACACAAGTGAGTACGCCCCTTATATTTTTGTAAATATTTTAATCTTTTCATGTGACAACTCTGAAGAAATGACACTTTACTACAATGTAAAGTAGTGAGTGTACAACTTGTATAACAGTGTAAATTTGCCGTTTCCTCAAAATAACTCAACACACAGCCATTATTGTCTAAACCGCTAGCAACAAAAGTGAATACACCTCTAAGACCCCTTTCACACTGGGGCGGTTTGCAGGCGGTATTGCGCTAAAAATACCGCCTGCAAACCGCCCCTAAACAGCCTCCGCTGTTTGTTCAGTGTGAAAGCCCGAGGGCTTTCACACTGAAGCGGTGCGCTGACAGGACGGTGAAAAAAGTCCTGCAAACCGCTTCTTTGGAGCGGGGAAGGAGCGGTGTATTCACCGCTCCTTCCCCGCTCCTGCCCATTGAAATCAATGGGACAGCGCGGCTATACCGCGGCAATACCGCGGCTGTAGCCGCGCTGTACAAGGGATTTTAACCCTTTTTCGGCCGCCAGCGGGGGGGGTAAAACCGCACCGCTAGCGGCCGAATACAGCTGCAAGAACGACGGTACAGCAGCGCTAAAAATAGCGCTGTTGTACCGCCGACGCCCCCACCGCCCCAGTGTGAAAGGGGCCTAAGTGAAAATGTCCAATTTGGGCTCAAAGTGTCAATATTTTGTGTGGCCACCAATAGTTTCCAGCACTGCCTTAACCCCTTTGGGCATGGAGTTCACCAGAGCTTCACAGGTTGCCACTGTAGTCCTCTTCTACTCCTCCATGACAGAGCTGGTGGATGTTAGAGACTTTGCGCTTCTCCACCTTCCGTTTGAGGATGCCCCACAGATGCTCAATAGGGTTTAGGTCTGGAGACATGCTTGGCCAGTCCATCACCTTTACCCTCAGGTTCTTTAGCAAGGCAGTGGTCATCTTAGAGGTGTGTGTCGGGTCATCATTATGTTGGAATACTGCCCTGCGGCCCAGTCTCTGAAGGGAGGGGATCATGCTCTGCTTCAGTATGTCACAGTACATGTTGACATTCATGGTTCTCTCAATGAACTGTAGCTCCCCAGTGCCGGCAGCACTCATGCAGCCCCAGACCATGACTCTCCCACCACCATGCTTGACTGTAGGCAAGACACACTTGTCTTTGTACTCCTCACCTGGTTGCCACCACACACGCTTGACACCATCTGAACCAAATAAGTTTATCTTGGTCTCATCAGACCACAGGACATGATTTTAGTAACCCATGTCCTTAGTCTGCTTGTCTTCAGCAAACTGTTTTCAGACTTTCTTGTGCATCATCTTTAGAAGAGGCTTCCTTCTGGGATGACAGCCATGTAGACCAATTTGATGCAGTGTGTGGTGTATGGTCTAAGCATTGACAGGCTGACATTGACAGGCTGACCCCCCACCCCTTCAACCTCTGTAGCAATGCTGGCAGCACTCATACATCTATTTCCCAAAGACAACCTCTGGATATGACGCTGAGCATGTGCACTCAACTTCTGTGGTCGACCATGGCGAGGCCTGTTCTGAGTGGAACCTGTCCTGTTAAACCGCTGTATGGTCTTGGCCACCATTCTGCAGCTCAGTTTCAGGGTCTTGGCAAACTTCTTATAGCCTAGGTCTTGGCAAACTTCTTATAGCCTAGGCCAGTGATGGCGAACCTTGGCACCCCAGATGTTTTGGAACTACATTTCCCATGATGCTCAACCACTCTGCAGTTTAGTTAAGCATCATGGCAAATGTAGTTCCAAAACATCTGGGGTGCCAAGGTTCACCATCACTGGCCTAGGCCATCTTTATGTAGAGCAACAATTCTTTTTTTCAGATCCTCAAAGAGTTCTTTGCCATGAGGTGCCATGTTGAACTTCCAGTGACCATTATGAGAGAGTGAGAGCGATAACACCAAATTTAACACACCTGCTTCCCATTCACACCTGAGACCTTGTAACACTAATGAGCCACATGACATCGGGGAGGGAAAATGGCTAATTGGGCCCAAATTGGACATTTTCACCTGTGGGTGTACTCACTTTTGTTGCCAGCGGTTTAGACATTAATGGCTGTGTTGAGTTATTTTGAGGGGACAGCAAATTTACACTGTTATACAAGCTGTACACTCACTACTTTACATTGTAGCAAAGTGTCATTTCTCCAGTGTTGTCACATGAAAAGATAAAATAAAATATTTACAAAAATGTAAGGGGTGTACTGTTCTATCAGGTTGAGGTCAGGACTCTGTGCAAGCCAGTCAAGTTCTTCCACCCCAAAATCGCTCATCCATGTCTTTATGGACCTTGTTTGTGCATTGGTCCAAATCATTTGGTGGAAGGGGATTATGGTGTGGGGTCGTTTTCCAGGAGATAGACCTGGCCCCTTAGTTCCAATGAAGGAAACTCTTAAGGCGTCAGCATACCAAGACATTTTGGAGAATTTCATGCTCCCAACTTTGTGGAAACAGTTTGGGGATGGCCCCTTCTTGTTCTGACATGACTGCGCACCAGTGCACAAAGCAAGGTCCATAAAGACATGGATGAGTGAGTTTGGGTGGTGGAACTTGATTGGACTGCATAGAGTCCTGACCTCAACCCCACAGTACACCGCTGGAATGAATTAGAGCAGAGCCAGACCTTCTCATCCAACATCAGTGCCTGACCTCACAAATGCGCTTCTGGAAGAATGGTAAAACATTCCCATAGACACACTCCTAAACCTTGAGGAGAGCCTTCCCAGAAGAGTTGAAGCGGATATAGCTGCAAAGGGTGGGCCAACTCTATACTGAACCCTACGGACTAAGACGGGTATGCCATTAACATTCATGAGTAAAGGCAGGCATTCTATGCATGAAGTTAAAAAAAACTTCTATGTGCTGCTGCCCCCACAGCCCCCCCCCCCAATACCCACTTGAACCCCCTCTCGATCCAGTGATGTGTACAGGAGCCTCAACTGTCCCATCTGTCCCAATTACTGATAAAGAGGGAGGAGCCAGGAGTACTGGTGGGGTTCCCAAAAAGAAGAGGATCGGGCAGGGCCCAAGGTTGCAGGGACGTGTGGTGAGGCCAGTGGCTGGTGAGGCCCTGGCTAGTACCACACATGTGATGTGTCTACGCAAATTTTAGAGCAAGAGCAATAATTCTAGCACTAGACATCCTCTGTAACTCTAAACTTGTAACCTGTAAAAAAGTTTAAAGCGTTGCCTATGAAGATTTTTAAGTACAGAAGTTCGGCACCATTCCACAAGTGTGCACAATTTTAAAGCATGACATGTTAGGTATCTATTTACTTGGCATAACATCATCTTTCACATTATACAAAAAAGATCAGGCTAACTTTAGTGTTTTTTATTCATAAAACAGTTTATTTGTTAAATAAAAAACATGTTTGAAAAATTGCAACGACCACCATTTTATATATATATATATATATATATATATATAATGTTTGGGGGGTTCTGAGTAATTTCCTAGCAAAAAAAATGATGATTTTTACACATAGGAGAGAAGTGTCAGAATTGGCCTGGGTGGCAAGTGGTTAATTACCATAAGTAAGTAATATACAAATAATTATTATATATTGTTTTTAAGGAAATTTACTATATTTTCAAAAACTGTACTCAAGCAGGTGCCTTAACGAACAAATTACTGAAGTATGAAGTTATAACTTTAAACCAGTAATTTCACAGTAAATAGACAAATAATAAGTTAATATGTTATAGCATATAGCATAATATATTATTTAGCTTGATTAAAAAAGTACCTTTTCAGCAGCAGCAGATTCTCCTTCTTAACCGTGTGAGAAAAACATGGGATTATGGGTAAACCTTATACCCATAAACCCATGTTTTTTCCTTGTAGTTAAAGGGGCTGGGCCTTCTATGACACTGCAGCATTTGGAGAGGAGAACCTCCACTGCAGAATTTTTATTGGACAGCTTGGACCAATGGTGCTTTACCATTGGTCCAAGACTCCAAGCTGTCTATTGAGCTCAGTGCCTCACACTAGAAGTCAGAGGCACTGTGAGCTCATCCTCTCAGTCTTCTGCCAACAGCGTGTCCCAGCTTGTATTTAAACTGTCCGCGCTGTAAGTAGCTTCTGTCAGGCTGTGCAAGGAGCCCCGTATATCCGGAACCATAGGTGCTAGGTGCTAGGAGCCCCAGACCAGTGGTGGGGTAGGACTTCTGCTACCTAACCCCCAAATTCGAGGTTTCTATAACCCCAGGTCGCCGAGCTACGACCCTCGAAGCTCGATCATTTTTTTCTATGTTCATGGCAGGTGAGGCTCTGCCTTACTTGCCTCCCCTGACTGCACATCTCTGTGAACATTGCCCAAAGCAACACACTGCCTCAGCCAGCTTGCCTTCTTCCCATACTGCATCCTGGTGCCATTTGTTCACCAGGTAAGTGATGCACGCGCACCCAGCCATCCATATTATGTAAAAGAAAACGTGATTAATTAGACCAGGCCAGCTTCTTCCATTGCTCTGTGGTCCAGTTCTGATGCTCATGTGCCCACTGTGGATGCTTTTTTTTTTTTTTATATAATCTTTATTTTAAAGATATTTCCATGAAAAACATACAGAAAGACATAGCATAACGGTTAATACATACGAAGTATGTACGAATTACATAAGAGGGTGTTATGTATCAGATGAATATGTGTATTACCCAGGATCTTACACACATCAGGGGCAATATGGTAGGGGGATATTTATTGTCATCTAATCAACACTTATAAATTCACACAACCATTGATCACCCCTATTGCACCCAGATGGAAGATCCCAGAACAAGACTATAACCATCAGTCAACTGTATGGGTTTTAACTGGAACCCATAGTACCTGAGACCAGGCCGAACGCCAGGTCATAAACCTTGATGTAAGCCATAACATACTGTAATTATTCTTTTTATAATATTGAGAGTATCAGAAAAAACAGGAAAAAGAAAAAAGGGAAGAAGGGAGGGGGGGGGGGAACAAAGGAAGAACGAAAAAGAAAAGGAAATGTTACACCTCTTATCATATTCAACCATATTGAACTGCTCTGGGCTTATTAGAGCACGTTTGTGCATCAGTCACCTGTTGGTAGTTACTTCAGTATCTGTCAAAAACAGCCTCAGACATGGGGATCAATTGGGGTTCTGCATCTGAGAAGATCCACTAGCTGGCACCTTCCCCTAACCTGTGTAGTGCATCCATGTGGCCCATATCGAGTAGAACTTTTCGTATTTGTCTTTACACTTCGCCATCCATTCCTCTGCGGCCATAATATTATCAACCAACCCTATCCATTCGGCACGTGTGGGTATTTGAGGCTTTTTCCAATGTATAGGGATCAGCCTACGAGCTGCGTTAAGTAAGTGTGGTAAAATTGACTTTCGATACTGGCCGAGAGGAATGGTAGGGAAGTGCAGTAAGGATTTCAGTGGTGAGTCTGGGAGTTCCACATCTAAGATGAGTTTAATTTCAGTATGTATGTCCAACCAGAATGGTCGTAGTTTGGGGCATTCCCACCAAATGTGGAGGAATGAACCCCGAAGCCCGCATTCCCTCCAGCATGCGGCGGATAGATCTTAGTGAGCTTAGCGGGGACCCTGTACCACCTGGTCAAAACCTTATAGCTGTTCTCTTGCATTTTGGTGTCAACAGTGCTCGAGTGGGTAAGGCGGAAAAGATGTTCTAGTTGAGGTTCTGTAAAGGTGTGGTTAAGATCTTTCTCCCACTCCCTAATAAATCCCAGTTTTCCTTCTTCCTGTGAAGATTGCAGTAGCTCATATAACACTGAGATCGCATGGGGGGTGATAGAGGATGACATACATAATCGTTCAAAAGGCGATGCCACCGTGGGGGAGCGAACCCCCTGTGGTAAGCTATCAATAAAATGTTTAAGCTGTCTATACCGCCATTCGTCCATCGGGAATGGGCCGAACAGTTCCCTCAACTTAGCCAATGGTAGTAGACCTTGATCCTGAACAAATCTACCACATCTGATCTCTCCATCAGCTGTCCACGTACGGAAAAAAGATGGGTGTTCCCCCGGAGTGAACCAGGGGAAGCCACCTAGGGGTGCCAGGGGGGAAGTCGCCGGAGCGAGCTTCCCTTTCCTATTCAAGGCATCCCACACGTTTAAGGTGTGTGAAGCCATAGGAGAGACCAGCATTGACAGACCTCTGTTCTCCCTGGGAACCCATGGTGCATGTGATAGATTTCGGCCAGCTAGGAATTTATCGAGCGGGACCCACAGTTTCAGGGAGACATTGTGATACCAATCCAAAATACGCTGTATGGCTATAGCCTCATAGTATTTGCGTATCATTGGGACCCCCATTCCCCCTCTTGCTTTAGGGCGTTGTATCGTGTGAAGGGCTAATCTGGGGCACTTCCCACTTCATATATACTGTATAAACAGGCTGTTGAGGGTTGAGAAGAAAGTCCTAGGCAGGGCGATGGGCACCATCTGCAGGAAAAATAAAATGCGGGGTAGCACATTCATCTTCAAAATGCTGACTCGGCCCATCCATGAGAATGCAGCTCTATTCCAAGATTTTAGGTCTGTTCTGATGTTAGTGAGCAGTAGTGAGTAGTTACATGTATAGAGCTGGGAACACTGTGTGGGCAGGTATATCCCCAAGTATTTCAGGGAGGTTTGGCACCACGTAAACGAGAAGGCAGTCTGCAGCTGTGTACGTAAAGCTATGGGTATATTTAGGGCCAGGATCTCAGATTTGTTGTAGTTGATCTTAAAGTTAGATAATAAGTGAAATTCCTTCAGTTCTGCCATGATGTTGGGTAGTGATATGAGGGGCTCCGAGACGTAGAATAAGACGTCATCCGCGTAGGCGGAAAGCTTATGTTCAGTTGGCCCCACGGTGAAGCCCCTGATATCCCTATTAAGGCATATTTTGTTTAGCAAGGGTTCCAATGTCAGAGCAAAGATCAAAGGGGATAAGGGAAACCCCTGGCGTGTCCCATTATGTATTGGAAAGGTGTCTGACAGTAAACCATTTACCTTTACTCTAGCTGTTGGAGAACTGTACAGGGAGGATATCCATGAAAGCATGCTGGGGCCCAGACCAAGCCTGGTCAGCACTGCCCTCATGTAAGTCCAATCAACCCTATCGAATGCCTTTTCGGCATCGGTAGAGAGCAAGAGACGAGGATGTGCTGTGGTCCAAGACTCTGCCCGGTGTATCAGTTGGAGTGCTCTATTGGAGTTGTCCCTGGCTTCCCTACCCATTATGAATCCCGTCTGGTCAGGGTGTATAAGTGACGGAAGGATCGGTTTGAGTCTATTGGCCAGAATTTTTGCTAGGATTTTGACATCGGTGTTTAAAAGGGATATCGGCCTATAGTTCCCTGGCATGGAATGATCTTTCCCTTCTTTTGGAAGGACTGTAATATGCGCCATCAGAGCTTCCTTAGGCATCACCGTACCGGAAGCCAAGGCCGTAAAATAAGCACACATGGGTCCCGAGAGTACTTCTGAGTACTTCTTATAGTATGCGTTAGTATAGCCGTCTGGACCCGGGCTTTTCCCATTGGGGAGATCTTTAATCACAGTCTTAATTTCCAAAAGGGAGATAGGTATATCCAGCTGTTTACTAATGGAAGTCGCCATCTGTGGACATTGGGCTTCTGTAAGGTATTGTGCAATACGGTCAGTCCGTTGGGTATCTGTTAGACCAGATACTGTGCTCGGGAGGTGATATAGCTGAGCATAGTATTCTTTGAAGGCGTGGGCTATTTTTGAGGAGTGCACAACCGGTGCACCTGTTGTCGAAGTCAGTTTGTGCACATGGCCTGAAGCCCGTTGGGGCCTAAGAGCTCTCGCCAATAGTCGCTCACACTTATTACCAAATTCATAAAATTTGTGTGCTACATGCCTCATTCGTGCCCTGATCCTAGCATCCAGCAGTCTGGACAAATCCAGCGCCAATTCCCAATACGGGAACAAAACTCCTAGGAGTTGACCTATTGGAGGTAAGTGAAACAGCACGGGGGGGGGGTGAGACCGTGGTAAAACCCGCTCATTGTGTTGGGCACAAAAATTGCACCTCAATACCAAGTGCATATGATGATTCAGCAGCTGGGGGGGATGTCAAAAAATGACAAAGAAAAAAACAAAGAGAAAATAACGTCCAGGGGACATTTAGGATACCCATGTTGAAAAGTTCTGCTTCTTAGGTTTCTCCTTGAGGGGATGGAGGGTGGGATGCCTGAGCCGGGGGGCCTCTCCTGGATCCTCGGTGTCGTCTGCGGCGATTCGCTTGCCACTGTTCCGGGCGGTTTGGGAGGGGTATCTCCGGCGAGGTCCTCCAGTCTGGAATGTCCACTTGCGGCAGTCCAAGAGACTCCAGAAAGTGGGGTAAATCAGCCTTGCTCCGCAGTGTAGATTGTTTACCGTCTTTAGTTGCAGATAGGCTGAAGGGGAATCCCCACCTATATGGTAGTTGAGCATCCTGCAAGGCCGTCAGCAGTGGTTTGAGGGCACGCCGCTGCATCAGCGTGCGTCTGGAGAGGTCTGGAAAAAAGGATAGTTTGGCTCCATCAAAGTCCACATGTCTGAGTCCGCGGACTTGAGTCATGATCTGTTCCTTAAGAGAATACTTATGTAGTTTGCAGATAATGTCTCTGGGCTTGTCAGGGTCTTCAGATGGAGGTCTCAGGGCTCTATGTGCCCGGTCTATCTCAATATGTTCTGGCGCCTGGCAGCCTAATATTTGTTTAAAGACCCCCTGCAGGGTAGGAACAATATCTCTCTGGCCTGTGGCCTCAGGTAGGCCTCTGATGCGTATGTTAACCCTTCTGCTCCTGTTCTCAGCATCATCCATTTGGTCAAGCAGGGCTTCAATCCTGCGATCCTGCGATTTACAGCGGTCTGTAAGGGCTTGTAATGTGGGAGCAGTCTCTTCCCACTGTGTCTCCAGCGTTTCCACTCTCCCCCCTAGATGTGCTGTGTCAGCTTGTAAGTCCTCTATGTCCTGCCTCGTGGCCTTCTCCACTCTGTGCACAAACTTCTCCAAGTCATCTTTAGTGGGAAGGGAGAGTATGTGAGAGCGAATGTCTCTATCCCCCCAGGCATCTCCTCTTTCAGGGAGCCTTTCTGATCTGTCCGATCCGGAGGGAGAGGAGGGGGGAGGCAGGGAAGGTAGCGGTAAGCGTGGGGAGCTGATAGGGGAGGTAGCTCTGGAAGCGTGGCCTCCGGGCGCCATCTTGGCTGTACTTGCCATTCCTCTGCGAGTCCCATAAAAGTAGTTTTCCAGCGATTCTGACCGGCCTCAAGGGGTCCGCTGTGGTTGAGGAGATGGTTTGCGTTTCGGGGGCATCGTTGCGGGTGATAAAGCCCCCTTTAATGCTGCTGATCAGGCTTTGTTAAGAGCGGGCTGCACGGAGCTCAAGGAGAGCACGTCTTCACTCCTGCATGCCGTAGCCACGCCCCCCCCACTGTGGATGCTTTTGACTGTGGACACGGGTCATCATAGGTGCCCTGACTGGTGTGCAGCTATGCAGCCCCATGCGCAACAAACTGCGATGCGGTATGTGTTATGATACCTTTCTATTGGAACCAGTACTACATTTTTCAGCAATTTCATCTACAGGAGCTCTTCTATTGAATTGCACAACATGGGCCACATTTCACTCTCCATGTGCATCAATGAGTCTTGGCCACCCACGACCCTTCACCAGTTTTCCTTCCTTGGACAATCCATCTGACGACTGCAGACTGGGAACATCCCACAAGAGCTGCAGTTTTGGAGATACTCAGACCCAGTCATTTAACCAATACAATTTGGCCCTTGTCAAATTCACTCAGACCCTTACGCTTGCCCAATTGCATCAACTTCAGTGACAATATGATCACTTGTTGCCAAATATATCCCACCCACTTTCAGATGCCATTGTAACAAGATAAGCAATGTTATTCACTTTAACTGCCAGTGGTCATAATATTATGGCTTATCGGTGCGTATATACGTGTACATACAGTATGTATATATAGGCATTTCATTTAAAAAAATGTAAGCACTCTTAGATTTAAACCTTAGCGGCCTTTCTAAAAGTCCTAGGTTCATGATGAGCCATTACACATACTTGTTGATTTATACATACCAGTGGCGGCTGGTGAAGTTTTAGGATGGGAGGGCGCCAGACCCCGCCCTTGCTTTTTGACCCCTCCCACTTCTCATAAGCCCCACCCCTTATAGAATCCACCCACTCTGTCCTCTGTATTCCACTTGCTTCCTCCCATAGTGTCAGGAGTATACAGCTCAGCATCACAAGACAGGAGTATACAGCCCCAGAATCACAGCACAGAGTATACAGCTCAGCATCACAGGACAGAGTTTATATCTCAGCATCACAGGACAGAGTATATAGTTCAGCCTCACAGATCAGGGTATATAGGTCAGCATTACAGATAGAGTATATTGATCGGCATTACAGATAGGGTAAATAGATCGGCATTACAGATACGGTATATAGATCAGCATTACAGATCAGTGTAAATAGATCAGCATCACAGATCAGGGTATATAGATCAGCATCACAAGACAGAGTATATAGCTCAGTCTCACAGATTAGGGTATATAGGTCAGCATCACAGATCAGGGTATATAGATAAGCATCACAGATCAGGGTATATAGATCAGCATCACAGATAGGATATATAGAGCAGCATCACAGATCAGTGTATATTGATCAGCATCACAGATCTGCGTGTGTAGATCATTATCATAGATAGGACTGACAGCCCTATCACTGCCCTAACACCACCCCCCCACGCGCGGGTCTCACTGGCACACTGACAGTACTCCAATACCAACTTCCCACCCCCCACTCGCGGCACAGGCCTCTCACACAGTCAGCACCCCAGCCCCGAGGCGCGGGGCTCGCACACCAACAGCACCCCCCCTGGAGCGCCCCCCCCGCTGGAGGTCCGGCACTTACCTGGCTGTTGGCCCTCTCCCCCTGTATCTCAGTGTGGGCAGCGGCAGCGGAGTCCTATCCTCCAGCTTCCTCCCCTGTGTGTCTCCTCTTCTGCCAAAGCACTGGGCATCAAATAGGATTGCCTGGCGCTTTAACCAATCGGGAAACAGGCCTCCCTGACCTGCCTCCTGATTGGCGGGGAGGCACTGTGGTGTGAAAATAGCAAAAATGTTTTCGCTATGATCACACAATTGGGTGGGATCAGGGCGCACTCTCTGCGCCCCGAGCCCACCCTTTTTTTAAGTCTATTAGAGCATCTGGCTCTAGTCAGGTGCTTAAAAAAAAAAAATCCCCTCCCACCCCCGCCATAGGTGTCCATGCGCCCGGCGTTCTGAAAGGGGCCGGGCACATGGATAGGGAGGTGGTGGCAGGGATAGGGGGGCAGCGCCCGTGTGCCCACAATGCATGGGCCGCCACTGATATATACTTTTTTTTTCAATAGAAAAATATTTATAGAATTATATGTGCCGTTTTGTCTGCCCAGTAAAACTTTTTATTGAACCCAGCAAGCCCAGTGAATCACAGTAACGTCTTTCAAAATGATAAGTATTGTAACAATAATATATGTGGTAATATATACATGGGGTCTTCAAAAAGTTTCTGCACTTTTATATTTTTGTTGTAAATGGTGAGGGTGGGAGGAGTTTTGCTGATGGCATTAAATATTTGGTACGACCCTTGGAAAAATGCATCACAAAGGAAGGTGACTATGTAGAAAAGTGATGTAATTTGTTTCTGAAATTCTTAATAAAAAGAGTTAAAAAAAGTAGTAAAACGTTTTGAAGAACCTTAATACTAATATACTACCTGTGGTAAATTGTAAGCATATCAAAATTTACCTCTTACTTTACATAAGTAAGTTACCATTGACCATTACAATAAATAAATAAATAAAATAATTTAAAAGATATATATATATATATATATATATATATATATATATATATATATATATATAGGTTACATACTCTAGAAGCATCTGTCTATATACCCTATCATCCCACACTTAGGAACTAGAATCAAGCCATAAGTGGATCAAATCTTGGCTGGTTCAGCAGGGAACAGCTGAGATTTGATCCATCTATGGGCAGGCTGGATGTACTGAAGTTGATCCATAGATCTACTTCAGTACAACCAGCCTGTCCGATTTTTTTGCATAATCTATGGCTCGCTTACACATTAAGTAACACAGGTGAATGAGAACTGAGATATGAAGACTGACCTGCGTGTAGTTGTAGCACTCCACGTGTCTCATGCATGATGGGGATAATCACACATGGAGTGGAAAGGGTGGGAACTGTTGCCTGTGTTGTTGGCTTTGAGGCACCTGTTCTGCCTGATTACCTTTGAGATATATAGTCATGGTCAGACTTTTGCAAAGTGTTAGCACAGTAGAAACTGGTAAACATTATAAGGTTATATTTAAAACATTTTAAAAATTATAAAAATAATGAAAAAAAGCCATATAGAGTTCATAGTATTTACTGTATATTAAAGTCTGCATACTTAAATGTAGCACACCCACTAAGGAGCCACAAGTAGACCTGGGATCCCCACACAGCCAGATACACTGAATTTTCACAGGCACTCCAAATCAGAGAACAGTCCAGTGCTTTGTTTTTTGTTATTTATTGAGGGATTAGAACTTGGATATGGATTGCGAAAACTATGGGATGCTCACTTGACTTCAAACAACTCCAGGGACAACTTCTCCTATATACAGTCTATATACACTCCTTCTCTTCGTTCAGTACTAGCTTGCTTGCAGAACTCCAGCTGGCACACTCTTTTGTGGAGGTGACACATCCTTTAACCCTTTAACCACTTCAGCCCCGGAAGGATTTACCCCCTTACTGACCAGAGCACTTTTTGCGATTCGGCACTGCTTCCCTTTAACTGTCGATTGCGCGGTCGTGCGACATTGCACCCAAACAAAATTAACGTCCTTTTTTTCCCACAAATAGAGCTTTCTTTTGGTGGTATTTGATCACCTCTGCGGCTTTTATTTCTTGCGTTATAAACAAAAAAGTATGACAATTTTGAAAAAAAAAAAACAATATTTTTTACTTTTTGCTATAATAAATATCCCCCAAAAATATATAAAAAACACATTTTTTCCTCAGTTTAGGGCAATATGTATTCTTCTACATATTTTTGGTACAAAAAATCGCAATAAGGGTATATTAATTGGTTTGCGCAAAAGTTATAGCGTCTACAAAATAGGGGATCGTTTTATGGCATTCTTATTATAAATTTTTTTATATTAGAAATGGTGGCGATCTGCAATTTTTATCATGACTGCGACATTATAGCGGACACATCGGACACTTTTGACACTATTTTGGGACCATTGTCATTTATACAGCGATCAGTCCTATAAAAATGCACTGATTCCTGTGTAAATGACACTGACAGGGGTTAAACACTAGGGCGCAATCAAGGGGTTAAGTGTGTCCTAGGGAGTGATTCTAACTGTGGGGGGATGGGCTTCAACTCACATGACACTCTGTCATGTCACTAGGCAGAACGGGGAAATGCCTTGTTTACATAGGCACCTCCCCGTTCTTCCGCTCCGTGACATGATCGCGGGCACCCGACGGATATTGAGTCTGCAGGACCCGCGGTCACGCTCACGAAGCATGCGGCAGGCACCCACAAAGCTGCATCTTAAAGGGGACGTACCTGTACGACCGTTTGCCCAGCCGTGCCATTGTGCCGACGTATATCGTCGTGCACTGGTCGTAATGTGGTTAAATGTGTAGCAAAAAGTTCAGAGTCCAGCATACATCACTGTGGCTACTGATCCCAGCACCACCTCTTCAGGCACTGCCAACCTGCCTGGTTGCAGCTGCCCCCTTCAGTAGCCCTCCTCGCTAACTTCTCCACAGTCCTCTCCAGACTGACACTCACAAGCTCACCCGGCTGACTCCTCAGTATATCTCCCAGACATGCTGACTCTCCCGCTGTCCTCTCCTTGCTCCCATGCCTCCAGGAAGGATTACTCCGTGTATTGTAGGGGGTCCCTCCAGCACTTGAGCCCCAGGCCTGAGGTCAACCCCCCCTGACAGACTATGGGGCACCCTCAAGGGCCACAAACAGCCTCCTCAGCACTCCATCTTCATCTTCCACCCAACTGCTCCAGCTTGTCTGACCCATATATTTCTGAGGTAAATAGGCCCCCTTCCAGCCTCTTTCTGCTGGGGTTTGGTCAGGACCTCATAAATATGTCAAGCAGCCTCTCCTAGCTTCCGCCCACTACTTATAGAAGCTTCTCCAATGTTCTAGAAAGCAGGAGGAGGCACCAGTGATGCTGCTTGTTAAGTCATCCTGCCTCCCTGAGTCACGCAGCCCTGACCTAGATTCAGCCCAGTCTGGCTCTCTGCCAAGCTAAAATGTACCTACACTAACAACTATATACATCTAGCGCTAGAGAGTGCTACATAAATATAATGCTAAATGCTAAATCAGCCTAAAAATGGATTGTTGCAGATTTTGGTGAGTGGTGGGTAAAGTGACAATTAATCTAAAATAAAAATATTACTTGCTGAAACATGTTACATGTGAAAAGCTGCTAACAAACATTTGCATCCATGTATGTAAAAAGACTTGCTTATTTATGTCAACTGCCATGTAGCTCAATGACAGCTGGACGTTTTAGTGATGGGATTACTGGTCAGGAATTCACTTCCCCACAGTCCATTTTTGTTTTTGTGTTTAATAGTGCTTTAAGGATGAATTTATCTGCAGTGTATGCAGATACAGAGGCAGAGGCGTAGCTAGAACCTTCAGGGCCCCGGTGCAAGAAACCATGATGGGCCCCCCTTCCATCCGAGCCCTGTCTTCCACTTTTGGGAGGGTGTCCGAGGACATCCTCCCAAAACCTCGCTTCCCACATGACCCCTGGGACATGCATCCAGTGCAATCACATCGGCCCTTTACCATGTGATCAGCTGTTCACATGTAAACAGACTGGTTATCCACAGCCCTTTCCTTAGGAAAGGACTGCTATTAACTGTCAAGAATGTCAGTAAATTGTTTACACTGATAATCAGTGCCCCAATCATCAGTGCCCATCAGTGCCGCCTATCAGTGCCCATCACTTCCACCTACAAGTGTTACCTATCAGTGCTCATTAATGCTGCATATTAGTGCCCATCAATTCTGCCTATCAGCACCACCTATCAGTGCTCATTAATGCCACCTAACTGCGTCCATCAGTGCCACCTATCAGTACTCTTCAATTCTGTCCTTCCATGCCCATCAATACTGCCTGAGTTCTGCCTATCAGTGTTCCTCAGTGCCCATCAGTACCACCTATCAGTGCCCATCAATGCCACCTATCAGTGCAGCCTATCAGTGCTGCCTATCAGTGCTCATCAATGTGGCCTATCAGTGCTCATCAGTGCCTCCTAAACAAAAAAGATAAATGGCGCAAGAACACACATCAAACATGAATGGACATGATACACATAAACATAAAACAAGTCCGGGATAAGACGGGCAGTGTGACTAATAACCCTGGATATGCAAAATCAAAAATATAAAAATATATGTAGACTCTGCCACAAACGTCCAGAGAGTAAAGATAATGGTCAATGAAAAAAATATATATAAAAGTCAATGAAATATATAGTTCAAAGGAATCTGATACTGTGCACCAGCGGCAGCTCACTTGAGAGTGGAAGCAAACAACTCTGAAAGATAATGTGGGAAAAAAGGCAAGAAGCGCCAATCTAAGTGCAGTATCATTAAAAACTTTAATTTAGATTATAAAAACAACAACAGCCAAATGGCTACTCACAAGGACAGGATTAATATAGGCAAGGACATATAGTGGGTCCAGGGATATCCTCCTCAGATGTTGTAAAGATGCATAGTGCAGGTTCCGGTGGAGGTGCTGTCAGCGCCAGTGGCGTCTCCAGCTTTCATATTTAGGGGGGGCACATGGGGGGACAGGGACAAAAATAGGGGGGCAATATAAAATGCAAATATATATATATATATATATATATATATACAGTGGCTTGCGAAAGTATTCGGCCCCCTTGAACTTTTCAACCTTTTGCCACATTTCAGGCTTCAAACATAAAGATATAAAAATTTTTATTTTTTGTGAAGAATCACCAACAAGTGGGACACAATTGTGAAGTGGAACTAAATCTTTTGGATTTTTGAAACTTTTTTAGCTAATAAAAAAATGAAAAGTGGGGCGTGCAAAATTATTCGGCCCCCTTGCGTTAATACATTGTAGAGCCACCTTTTGCTGCGATTACAGCTGCAAGTCGCTTGGGGTATGTCTCTATCAGTTTTGCACATCGAGAGACTGAAATTCTTGCCCATTCTTCCTTGCAAAACAGCTCCAGCTCAGTGAGGTTGGATAGAGAGCGTTAGTGAACAGCAGTTTTCAGCTCTTTCCACAGATTCTCGATTGGATTCAGGTCTGGACTTTGACTTGGCCATTCTAACACCTGGATACGTTTATTTGTGAACCATTCCTTTGTAGATTTTGCTGTATGTTTGGGATCATTGTCTTGTTGGAAGATAAATCTCCGTCCCAGTTTCAGGTCTTTTGCAGACTCCAACAGGTTTTCATCCAGAATGGTCCTGTATTTGGCTGCATCCATCTTCCCCTCAATTTTAACCATCTTCCCTGTCCCTGCTGAAGAAAAGCAGGCCCAAACCATGATGCTGCCACCACCATGTTTGATAGTGGGGATGGTGTGTTGAGGGTGATGAGCTGTGTTGCTTTTACTTCAAACATATCGTTTTGCATTGTGGCCAAAAAGTTCGATTTTGGTTTCATCGGACCAGAGCACCTTCTTCCACATGTTTGGTGTGTCTCCCAGGTGGCTTGTGGCAAACTTTAGACAAGACTTTTTATGGATATCTTTGAGAAATGGCTTTCTTCTTGCCACTCTTCCATAAAGGCCAGATTTGTGCAGTGTACGGCTGATTGTTGTCCTATGGACAGACTCTCCCACCTCAGCTGTAGTTCTCTGCAGTTCATCCAGAGTGATCATGGGCCTCTTGGCTGCATCTCTGATCAGTCTTCTCCTTGTCTGAGCTGAAAGTTTAGAGGGACAGCCAGGTCTTGGTAGATTTGCAGTGGTCTGATACTCCTTCCATTTCAAAATGATCACTTGCACAGAGCTCCTTGGGATGTTTAAAGCTTGGGAAATCTTTTTGTATCCAAATCCGGCTTTAAACTTCTCCACAACAGTATTACGGACCTGCCTGGTGTGTTCCTTGGTCTTCATGATGCTCTCTGCGCTTTCAACAGAACCCTGAGACTATCACAGAGCAGGTGCATTTATACAGAGACTTGATTACACACAGGTGGATTCTATTTATCACCATCAGTCATTTAGGACAACATTGGATCAATCAGAGATCCTCGCTGAACTTCTGGAGTGAGTTTTCTGCACTGAAGGTAAAGGGGCCGAATAATTTTGCACGCACCACTTTTCAGTTTTTTAATTGCTAAAAAAGTTTAAAATGTCCAATAGATTTCTTTCCACTTCACAATTGCGTCCCACTTGTTGGTGATTCTTCACAAAAAATTAAAATTTTATATCTTTATGTTTGAAGCCTGAAATGTGGCAAAAGGTTGAAAAGTTCAAGGGGGCCGAATACTTTCGCAAGCCACTGTATATATATATATATATATATATATTCTATATATCCTGGGGCCCTTTCACATGTTCTGCAGTGAGCTCCCTTCCTACTGTATTGGGGTCCCCCAGGGTGGCAGAAAACAAGAGATATATGTCACCAGCATACCAAGAAAATATAAGGGTCCAAAGCAGTGGGAGAACTATCAGGGTTGCAAAGGTTGTCTTGCCACCGGGCCCTGGTGTTCTGCCACTGTGGGGTTCCCCAGCCTCCTCTTGCTGTCCTGCCCCTGCTATTGACAGCGCTGGTCTGGCATCTCTTGGAATTTACAGGCTGGTTCTCCTTTCCTAAGGACGGGAGAAATCAGTCTGTTTTTTCAGTAACTGAGAGTCCTGGTGGAGTCCTTCCTGCAACTCGATCTTCTCCCTGCCAATGAGGATGCAGGGGAAGGAGCAGATCAGGTGGCCGTGGTTGTGTGAGCGCCCGCATTATGCAGTGTCAGCAAGCAGAGGGAGGGGGGAGGAATCACCCGCAGGAGCTGACTGGGGACGTTCTCCCTCTCAATAGAGATTGTGTTACTCCAGCGGTGGCCCGAGTAAGATGCGGCACATCCGATATGAATGCAAACAAAAAGAAATTGCCTTTTTGTAAAATAAAAAAAAAAATTAAAAAAAAAAAAAAATTTTTTTTTTTTGGGGGGGCACATGGTGGGGCCCAGGATAATGTTGGGGGGGTCAGGGCCCCCTCTGGCCCCCCCCTAGGGTCGCCATTGGTCAGCGCTATGATGTACGGGTGGTCTGTGGGGTCTCTGCTGTGGGTGCTGAGCTGCAAGGAAGATGGAAGTGTCCGCAAGGAGAGCCGGCATCTACTAGGACATAGGAGCCAGGACCGTAGCAGGAAACAGGAACCGGATGGAGACAGGCGTGGAACGCAAACACTGTTCCAGGAACCAAAGGGCGGAAGTGACGTGTGGACGTGTCAGATGACGCGTTTCAATGCTTCCGCATTTTCTTCAGATCTAACAGGCTAATGCAACAAGTGTCCTTTATATAGGAGCTGCGGAGTCAGTTGCTAGGCAACTAGTTGAACCAAGCACAACATACTGAGGAGTCCAATCCTCCAGCTTCCACCCCTGTGTGTGTCTCCTCTTCCGCCAAAGTGCTGGGCATCCAATAGGATCACCTGGTGCTTTGACCAATCGGGAGACAGGCCTCACTGACTTGCCTCCTGATTGGCGGGGAGGCACTGTGGTGTGAAAATAGCAAAAATGTATTCGCTATGATCACACAATGGGGTGGGATCAGGGCGCACTCTCTGCGTCCCAATCCCACCCTTTTTTAAAGTCTATTAGAGCCTCTGGCTATATTCAGGTGCTTAAAAAAAAAACATCCCCTCCCACCCCAGCCATAGGTGTCCATGGGTCCGGCGTCCTGAAAGGGGCCAGGCACATTGATAGGGAGGCGGTGGCAGGGATAGGGGAGCGGCGCCCGTGTGCCCACAATGCATGGGCTGCCACTGATATATACTTTTTTTTTCAATAGAAAAATATTTATAGAATTATATGTGCCATTTTGTCTGCCCAGTAAAACTTTTTATTGAACCCAGCAAGCCCAGTGACTCATAGTAACTTCTTTCAAAATGATAAGTGTAGTAACAATAATATATGTGGTAATATATACATGGGGTCTTCAAAAAGTTTCTGAACTTTTATATTTTTGTTGGAAATGGTGAGGGTGGGAGGAGTTTTGCTGATGGCATTAAATATTTGGTACGACCCTTGGAAAAATGCATCACAAAGGAAGGTGACTGGGTAGAAAAGTGATGTAAATTGTTTCTGAAATTCTTAATAAAAAGAGTTTAAAAAAGTGGTAAAACTTTTTGAAGAACCTTAATACTAATATACTACCTGTCGTAAATTGTAAGCATATCAAATTTACCGGTGGGTGTCGCTCTTACCATTGGCTGGTGTTGGAAGGGCAAGGTATCGAAGCGTATGGGTGCTCCTCTGTCCCGGAGACAATTCGGTGGAGGTGGTTCTCCGAGTTGCATTCTGGGAGAGGGTATTTATGGGACAGACACCATGTTTTGGGTTCGTTTTACAGCCACCTGCTGGCCCTCCTGGCCGACAGGTATGCGATAGAGTGCTACCTCGTGGTCCTCCGTTCCGAAGGCCCGCACCGCTGCGGCGCGTGGGTGGGCCCAGAAGCATGTCTGGGGCCTACCACAGCAGCCGAGGAATGGTCCTGAGCTGTCTATCCAGAGTGAAGAAGCTGGACAACTGAGAAGATCCCAGGGGAGGACCTGTCATGGAAGGATCATGCAGAGTGCTGGTCTGGAGAGGGGCCTGGTGACTCGTTTGGAGGACGTATCCTAAAAGTAGTTCTACAGCATAGTACTGCCGGGTTGGCTTAGAGGTCCAAGTACTGTGTTTGACATTCACCGCAAAATTTAATACATCCTGTTGCAGAGGATCATACGGGTTAATTTCAAGCAAGTCTGTGGCAGAGACTTTTGTTCGTGCTACGTACTGGCTGCTAGGCAAGTGAGAGAGGCCTATCCAGGCGAGCAAAGATTGTGTCCCACAAGGGGATTGCACCCGATTACAATTATTCAACTTTAAAGGACATTCTCAAGAATCCTAAAGAAAGGTATTTGAGCTTCCCTGCAGCTTCCCTCCTGCCTCTTTCCTGCTATTTCCTTTGTTACTTGGTTTAATAAAGCATTGAAAACGTACTCAAGTGTTGGTGCTTTCATCGTCCGGAGGTAAACTCAATGGAACCCTAGACCCGGTGCCGTTGAAGCAGAGTGTCGAGAGTGAAGGTAACAAGCCTGCTTAAATCAGCAGCTCCACCGAGAGTTAGTGCTACATATACCTATACCTTTTTTTCTATTAATATTTTCATGCAATTTTTTTAACCTTTATTATTTAAAGCAAATTTGAAAAAAAGCACCTTTTTTGTCATTTGCAAAAAAATATTTTTTGTCAACAATAACATTATTTATTTTAGAACTAACACTCATCCAAAAAATAAAAAAAACCCCAGTTCTTCCACATCCTTATTACAGCATTATGTTATTACATAAGAAATAAAATAAAATATTTTTTCAAGACAAAATGCCAGTAATTACCTTATACAGCCCACTTTCTGTTTCTTGTTTTCTAAAAAGCGTAGGCTTATAACATCATGCACACCTCTCTCTCACTCTCTCTTTTCACTTTTGTGAGAGTTTGCCAGGAAGGGAGGGGGGGGGGAGTCATAAGAGGGCCAATCAGTGCTACAGGGCTGCAGAACTGGAGGTGTGCCTCTGTGTGTCTGTGTAAATCCAGGAAGTCTACAGGCAGCAGCTTCAGCTGCCCACAGCTAAATTGGTTGCAGCCAGACTCAGTACAGAATCACAGTATATATAAAATAATATGCAAAGTGGCTGAAGGGAAGATTCAGAATGGCAAAGATGTTTTTATTACAAATTATGTGAGCAGACTGCAGTTCCTCTTTAAAGCTATCTTATGCTTTCCCTCAACAGTAGCCTGCCAGGTCCAGTAGTTCAGTGGCAATAATAATGTCTGATTGTGTATCTGTATAATTCTGTACTTTTTAATGTGTAATTTTTCAGTAGCCACTATGCTAAATATGTGGATACGCCTGTTCATACTTCCCTGGCATGTCCAGTAATGTTTTGTACTACCATATTTGTAAACTCAATAAAAACCTATTGAAAGAAAAAAGTCGCACTGGACTTTCTGCACGCATGGAGAGGGTTTTTTTAATTCATCTTTTACAGGCACAGTACAATTTAAAACAGCAGCTACCCTTTATTTTTCATTTATTTTATGTCAACATTTAAATTACATTTGCACGAGTGAAGTATTGGTATTCAGTTTTACAAACTTATAAACACTGCCAACTACTGGTTAAAGAATATATCTTTACTAAATACTGATGTACAGTAGTTGTTGCAGAAAATAAAATTCTGTATTCGAACACCCCTACTCAATAACTACAGCTTATATTAGTCCCATTTCAGATCTCAGTTCTATAAATCTGTTTCTTGTAAGCTGTTTTGTCAAAGCATCTGCAATCATGTTATTAGTTTCACAATATGTAAGCACAAATACATTTTATTCAACCAGTTCATGAATGTAACGGTGTCTGACGTAAATATGCTGTGTTCTTCCATTGATCTTCGCGTCGGTGTCAAGTTTGATGTGTTCTTGATTGTGACATAGGCTCTCCAAGATCTTCAAGCAATTGCTGTAACCACACAGCTTCTTGATTGGCATAGGCAGCAGCAATGTATTCTGTCTCTGTAGAAGACAAAGCTACTGAGATCTGATTCTTGCTGGACCAAGATATAGGACTGTTATCTAATTTGAACAAATAAGCACTTGTGGATTTGCCAGTGCTTAGGTCACCTGCCCAGTCAGAGATTTTGTAGGATTAGAGTCAGGTGTATGATTAACCAATTATACCAAACAGGCACTAGTGATTGTCAATTTCATATGTAGGTTGAGGCTTACACTGGTACAACACGACAGTCGTATCACTTTGGATCTGTCTTTGCCCTGCGACTTGAAGTCCGGCATGCGTCTGACTTCAATGAACAGGGATCCGACTTTGATCCCTGAACATACCAGGCACCGTGTCTGGTATGAATCTTTAATGGTAACTCCACGCCAAATTGAAATAAAAAATGGCATGGGTTCCCCCTCCAAAATCCATACTAGACCCTTATCTGAGCACACAGCCCGGCAGGTCAGGATAGGGGGTGGGGACAAGCGAGCGCCCGCCTCCTAAACCATACCAGGCCACATGCCCTCAACATGGGAGGTGGGTGTTTTGGGGCAGGGGGGCCCTGCGCCCCCCACACCCCAAAGCACCTTGTCCCCATGTTGATGAGGACAAGGGCCTCTTCCCGACAACCCTGGCCATTGGTTGTTGGGGTCTGTGGGCAGGGGGCTTATCGGGATCTGAAAGCCCCCTTTAATCACTTGCTTACAGGGCACTTAAACCCCCCTCATATCCAGACCAATTTTCAGCTTTCAGCGCTGACGCACTTTGAATGACAATTGCGCGGTCATGCAACACTGTTCCCAAATGAAATTTTTATCATTTTTTCCCCACAAATAGAGCTTTCTTTTGGTGGTATTTGATCACCTCTGCATTTTTTATTTTTTGTTAAAAAAATTTAAAAAGACCGAATTTAAAAAAAAAAAATGTTTTTATTTATTTTTTTTATATTTTGTTATAAAATTTTAAAAAGGGTAATTTTTCTCCTTCATTGATGTACGCTGATGAGGCGGCACCAATGGGCACTGATAGGTGGCAGTGATGGGCACTGATGGGCGGCAGTGATGGGCACTGATTGGTGGCAATAATGGGCACTGATCTTGTACACTGCTAGGTGGCACTGATTGACACCACTGGTGGGCATTGTTAGGTGGCAATGGTGGGCATTGATAGGTGGCACTTGTAGGCATTGATAGGTGGCACTTAGGGGCATTGATACATGGCACTGGTGGGCACTGTGGGCACTGTGATGTGGCAATGTCAGGTGGCACTGGCAGGGGGTACTGGTGGCACAATTGAGGCACGTATTATTGCCTCCTCCTCTTCGGGACCGATGTCCCTTGCTGGTGAGCCGGTGAACGATCATAGAGCTTTTGTTTTGATCATGTGATCAGCTGTCATTGGCTGACAGCTGATCACATGGTAAGGGGCCGGGATCGGTGATCACCCGAGTCTCAGTGATTTGGTGATCACAGCGCGCTCCACGCGCGCCCTGCAGGGCGCGCGCGGGGCACGTGCACAGGGGAGGCCATCTTATGACGGCCTCCCGGGAATTCAGGTCCGCGCTGTAGCTGTCATTCAGCTATAGCGTGGATATCAAGCGGTTAAGCACCCTGTGTGAATGAGTATGGGATACATTGTACCCCTACCCATTCACCTGAAAAAAAGTGTCAAAAATAAAACACAGCACACAAGTTTTTAATATATATATATATATATATACCCCATACTCATTCACAAAGGATGGGGGGGCCGGGATCTGGGGGCTCCCTTGTTAAAGGGAGCTTCGAGATTTCGGTAAGTCCTCCGCCCGCAGACCCCAACAACCAATGGCCAGGGTTGTCAGAAAGAGGCCCTTGTCCCCATCAACATGGGGACAAGGTGCTTTGGGGTGAGGGGGCGCAGGGCCCCCCCGCCCCAAAGCACCAACCCCCCATGTTGAGGGCATGTGGCCTGATACGGTTCAGGAGGGGGAGCACTCGCTCGTTATGGGCTGCATGCTCGGATAAGGGTCTGGTATGGATTTGGGGGGGCCCCAACACAGTTTTTTTCAGCGTGGGGGTTCCCCTTAAAAACTATACCAGAGTGAAGGGCCTGGTATGCTCTTGGAGGGGGAACCCATGCCATTTTTTTTTTTAAATTTGGTATGGAGTTCCCCCCCAAAGATTCATACCAGACACAGTGCCTGGTATTGTCATTGATCAAAGACGCATCCCTGTTCATTGAAGTCGGACGCATGTCTGGTATGGATTTTGGAAGGACCCCACATAGATTACTTGAAGAAACAGAAGGATTTGAGGCAGCCGACATCCACAGAAGATCTGTGGTTAGTTCTATAAGATGTTTGAAACAAACTACCTGCCGAGTTCCTTCAAAAACTGTCTACAAGTGTACCTAGAAGAATTGATGCTGTTTTGAAGGCAAAGAGTGGTGAGACCAAATTTTGATTTGATTTTGATTTCTCTTTTGTTCATTTAATTTTTTATTTTGTTAATTGATATAAATTAACTACTAACACTTCTATTTCTGAAAGCATTCTTGGTTTACAGCATTTTTTTCACACCTGCCTAAAACTTTTGCACAGTGGCGTATATGATTTATACATATTTGACCTGGATTTCAGTGTGAAAGATAAGTGAAAGCTGAAGAAATGTTTCCTGGAGGTGGAAGAATAGATACAGCATGAAATAATTGTATGTCTGCTGAAGGAATGGGTAAATCTTCTATGGAAAGAATGCACAGCGGAGTAATCTGCAAAGCACTAAGATTCCCCAGGTTTGGCTGCCCTTCTCAAGCCATTCCTTGGAGGCATTAACGGATAGACTGTGGGTGGCCACACATCCCTTTGATCTCTACTCACTCTGCAGACATATTTTGTCAGACCAAATCCCCTATGAAGATGCAAACACTTTAAAGAGGAAATGTAATTTGTCACCTGTGCGACATATGGGCTTGCCTATTCAGTAATAAAAGTGAGACAACTTTTTCAGTTTTTATGAGAAGCGGTCATTTGGCAAATGTATCTATTTTATATACTCCATTTTCACTTATGTGTGGTTATAGGTCTACATTTTTTTTATCTTGATATATAGTGTGAGTATTTCACATAAAAAGGGAAGGGTTATCTCAGATAAATCAAAGCAATCAATCTGATTGATAAGATGAATATTCCCGCGCTACCTTAATCAGAACACAGCGAAACACTAGTTGCAGCTCACAGCGGATTGGTCAGTCCGTACCAAAAATAAAGTATATATAAAAAAATCAATAAGTGGTGTTGCGCTCTAATAAGTATCAAATCACTAAAAAATAAAGCGCTATGTATTCATGACATACATCAAATGTGCAAATGATCATAATACACAGTAAAAAGTGCTAAGTGCTCAAAATGTAATAATCTCAGATATACTTCACAGTGCACAAATTATTGAAAATTATAGCATCCAGATAGATAGTAAATTAAAAGTGCTAGTGCTGACAGGGTACAAGAATAAAGTCCAAAAGTGCACATAAATCTTCCAACGAATACGTAAGGCGCAATAAATAAAGTGCTGTGCTCCAAGTGACACTCTGTGCAAGTATAATCTTTTGTGAATAAGTGATAATAGTCCTCTTCGGTGTAAAAACACCTCAGCGTGCAATGGCTCCTTACCTTACCGCTGTAAGATAACAGCGTAATGTTTAGTGGTAATGAACAAATCTGGGATCCTGCAGTAGATCACCCCCAGCGTTCCTTTTGTATAATAATATGCAGGGGGGCATCAATGGAGCTTGATATCCTGGTAAGGCTTGGTAACTTGATGGATGATCCTCATTTGTAGTGCTATATCGCCTCTGTGTTAATTAGTGATGATGGAAATCCCCCCAGATAGGTACATAAATAACATGAAGAAAGAAAGCGGGGGGACCTAGATAGTGAAGTATGTAAAAACTGGATGTTTTAATAAGTTGCAGCCAATAATAATACTCACATTAAAAACACATCTACAAACGAAAAACAAAACGAGCAGCGAGCTCGTGGCCTGACGTAATTTCCAGTGCCCATCTATCCCGACGCGTATTGTCACGATCACGTGACTTCCTCAGGAATGGGGAAATAAAGGGGGAGGCCATCTTTGGCCGCCCTTTCCTCATGGGATTGTGGCATCGGCATTTAGGTTCTCTCAGGTAATTTTAAATTTGATAGGCTATTTAGGGTCAGGTGATTCAAGGGGCATTAGAAAGTTAATAGATTAATTGGTCAGTTAAGGTCAGGTGTCATAGAAGATTCTGGAAGGTTAGCAAATTAATTAGGGATTGGTCAGTTAAAGTCAGGTGTTTTATAAGGTTCTGGAAGGTCAAGAGGTCAGTTAGAATTGGTCAGTAAAGGTCATATGACCTTTTAGAATATTCTAGAAGGCCTTTTCTGGCCTATTTAAGGGAGATGTTCAGTCAGGATTTTGCCAGTCACCAGAGAAAATACAGCGCAAAGAGCTCCGGCAAAAGTGGCTATTATACTATTGGATCCTGTAGTTTTCTCTGGCGGCAAATTTATCCAAACCTGCAGATGGCTTCTCTGTTAATTGAGGGTTTCTCGGTAGGTTTTTCATTACCAGAATATCAAGGTACTGGCTGTAAGCCAGTTAAAAATTTGAAGTCGGTCGAAGAATATCCTCATTTGGTGCGTAAAAAATTATTAAAAGTGGTGGCAGCGGGAAGAATGGAGGGACCTTTTGATTGTCCCCCTTTCGTTAATTTTCAGATTTCCCCATTGGGTTTGGTTCCCAAAAAAGAGCCAAATGAATTTCGTCTCATCCATCATTTATCATTCCCATTTGGCAGTTCCTTAAATGATCAAATTGATACTGATTCCTTGTCAGTTTCTTATACATCTTTTGATGCTGCAGTATCTAAGCTGTTGTTGTTTGTTGTTTTAATTCCCTGGGTATTAATTTCGAGGATAAATTCTATTTTGATAAGGCTCTGCCAATGGGATGTTCTATTTCTTGTTTTTATTTTGAGGCCTTCTCCACTTTTTTAGAATGGGTGTTAAGTAAAGTAACTGCCTCTGATTGCTTTATCCACTATCTTGATGATTTTTTATTTATGGGTTCGGGAGGTTCAAACGATTGTTTGCATTTATTAAAATCTTTTCAATTAGTAGGCAATTATTTTGGGATTCCATTGGCAGAAGAAAAAACTTTTTTTTTTCCAACTAATTGCATTGAATTTTTTGGAATAACTTTGGACACGATAGATTGCCCACTGAAAAAATTTATAGGCTTACTCAGTTTCTGCGGTTATTCCTTAGAAGACATAAAGTAACTTAAAAAGAAATGCAATTATTGTTAGGTCAATTGGCATTTGCAACAAGAATTCTGCCTATGGGTAGGGTCTTTTCCAGACGGTTATACACATCCATTTCGGGTTTTAAAAATCCGTCCTCACATATTAGACTTACTCTGGATATGAAGCAAGACTTGCTGGTTTGGTTAACAATTTTTGGAACAATTTAACGGGAGAACTTTGTGGCAACAGGACTTTATTATCGATAGTGACTTTCAGCTTTCAACTGATGCCGCTGGCTCGGTTGGCTTTGGTACAATTTGGAGAAATCATTGGTGTACATCTACTTGGCCTTACAGGTGGATCACGAATGGTTTTTGCAAAAACATAGTTCTTTTAGAGCTGTTCCCTATTATTGTCTCTTTAGAACTCTGGGGTTCTTTCTTTACTAATAAGAGGTTGTTATTTAGTACTGACAATAAAGGTGTTGCTTTTGCAGTTAACAGCCTCTCATCCAAATCTCCTCCAGTGGTTTCTTATTTACCTCATTTAGTTTTTCTATGCCTGAAGTGGAACATTTGGATAAAGGCTAAGTATATCCCAGGTAAGACTAACATAATTGCTGATGCTCTCTCTCGCCTACAGATGGACCGGTTTTTCGAATTAATGCCAGAGGCAGATGTGGTGGGGGCACCTTGCCCTTCACATCTGTGGGATCTGATTTGATCTTTCAGCATATTAAGAATTCTGTAGCCCCTTCTACTTGGAAGAATTATACTTCTTTGTGGCTTTTATGGTCTAATTTCTTGTTAGCATTGAACATTCCTGTTTCTTCTCATTCAGAAAGTATTGTACTTTTATTTCTTCACTCGTTAATTCAGAAGAAATATTCCTGGTCTCATATTAGTAAAACTTTGTCAGGGATTTCCTTTTTTCTTCGCCTTTACAGCCTGCCTCCGTGTCACAGTTTTTTTTCTGTGAGACAGGTTTTAAAGGGGTATAGGAGGATCACTTTTCGGAAAAATGTCAGGTCTCCTATTACACAAGACTTTGTGTGGCAACATATCAGGTATGCTCTTCGGATTACGAAGCCATCCTTTTTTCTTAGGTTTTTACAATGACATTTTTTGCTGCATTCCGAATTTCAGAAGTTTTACCTTCTTCGCGGGCTAGTAATTTAGGAATTTTATCATCAAATGTTAAGTTACTTTCTGATGGTTTACGTATTTTCCTGCGTTTTAGTAAAACAGACCCTCTCGGTTTGGGGTCCTGGATAAATTTGAAAGAATGTATGGATGTTAGTATTTGCCCGGTAAAAGCTTTCCGTTCTTATTTTGAATTGCGTCCCGATATTTCAAATTTTTTATTTATTCATAAGGATGGTTCTCCACTAACTATTTATCAATTTTCGGCGGTCTTGAAAAAATGTTTGGTACACCTACAATTGAGTCATTTAAAGCTTACGTGTCATCCCTTTCTAATCGGAGCGGCTACTGAAGCCGCTCGGATTGGATTGCAAGACAATATCATCAAGAAAATAGGGAGATGGAGTTCGAATTCTTTTCAGTTGTACATTAGTCCTTCTTAAAATATTATTCTGTTTCAGGTTTTCACCGCACAGTTTGGATTGTGGGTCATTCTTTTATTTTTTGGGCGCAGTAGAGAGCAGCAAATAGAATATATTTTGAAAATTTGGGACTGGATCCTTCATCTTTTCGCATTCATTGGTATGGAAGGAGGGGTATGTTGTGGGAAGATTTGGTTTTTGAATTAGGTAGATTGTATGCTTTATATGTTTCACCGGATATACTTATAATACATCTTGGTGGTAACGACATTTGTAAGATGAAAACTTTAGCTTTGATTTCTTCTATGAAAGATACATTTAGATTTTTACGTCTAACTTCGCCAGACACGGTTTTGTTTTTTTCAGAGATTATACCACGTTTATGTTGGTCAAATTCTTTAGTTTTCAAACCTCTGGACAAAGTTCGTAAAAGGATAAATAAGGCTATGGAAAAATTTCTAGTCCCTGACTTAGGTTTGTCGTTTCGTCATCTGGAACTTGAAGGTGGTTTGCCAGGTTTGTATAGACTTGACGGCATACATTTATCTGACGTAGGTTTGGATATTCTTAATTTGGATTTACAAACATGCATAGAGTCGGCCGCGGTCTGGGGTTGTGTTGACAGAAGAGTTGATGTTATCAACTCTTCTGTCGATTGGGAGATTTAGGAAAAAGATTTGATGATAAATGTTGAGTCAGCTCGAGTCTCAGTGGCTGGGTTGAGTATGGTTTATTGATAAATTAAATTTTGGTTGAGAATATGTTTTATGAGAATGAATTTGATGTTATAAATAAAAAAATAATTTGGTATAAAAAAACAATCAATCAGGCCATGGCCAATTTTATCCAATAAATAATAGAATAAAATAATTTATTATACTTATATTTGTGTGTTGTTTATTTATTTATTTACCTATGCATGTTTGTGGATTTGCATGATGCCTGCTATCCCATGGAAACTAGCACCAGAAGTGTCTTTAAATAGGTTCATCGTTGTATCTATCGAGCGGCCATTTTCTTGTAGTCCTATGGATAAAAACATATGGCTGCCATTTTCTAGTGGATATTCATAGCAATCTATATCCGCGGCCATTTTATTGTAGTCTACCATTAGTAAAAACAGCAGCGGCCATTTCCCAACTGATCTACAGCCTTTTTATCTGTAGATCAGTTAAAAATTGCCGCTTCCAGAAAAATGTCCGCTTCCAGACACTTCTGGTGCTAGTTTCCATTTCCTGAGGAAGTCACGTAATCGTGACGATACACGACAGAATAGAAGGGCACTGGAAGTGACGTCAGGCCACTAACTCCCTGCTTGTTTTGTTTTTTGTTTGTAGATGTGTTTTTAACCACTTCAGCCCCTTCCTGACCAGAGCAATTTTTGCGATTCGGCACTGCGTCGCTTTAACTGACAATTGCGCGGTCGTGCGACGTTGCACCCAAACAAAATTGATGTGCTTTTTTTCCCACAAATAGAGCTTTCTTTTGGTGGTATTTGATCACTTCTGTGATTTTTATTTTTTGCGCTATAAACAAAATAAGAGCGACAATTTTGAAAAAAACGCATTCTTTTTTATAATAACTATCCCCCAAAAATATATAAAAAAAATGTTTTTTTCCTCAGTTTAGGCCGATACGTATTCTTCTACATATTTTTGGTAAAAAAAAATCGCAATAAGCATTTATTGATTGGTTTGCGCAAAAGGTATAGCATTTACAAAATAGGGGATAGTTTTATGGCATTTTTATTAATAACCTTTTTTTTACTAGTAATGGCTACGATCAGCGATTTTTATTGTGACTGCGACATTATGGCGGACATGTCAGACATTTTTGACACATTTTTGGGACCATTGTCATTTATACAGCAATCAGTGCTATAAATATGCATTGATTCCTGTATAAATGACACTGGCAGTGTACGGGTTAACCACTAGGGGGCGGGGAGGGGTTAAGTCAGTACTAGGGAGTGATTTCTAACTGTAGGGGGGATGGGCTAGCTGTGTCACTACTCTGATCACTGCTCCCGATGACAGGGAGCAGAGATCAGTGACACTTGTCACTAGGCAGAACGGGGAGATGCTGTTTACATCAGCATCTCCCCGTTCGTCCTCTCCGTGAGGCGATCGCGGGTATCCCCGCGGCGATCGAGTCTGCAGGACCCGCGACCCGACTCACGGAGCTCCCGGCCGGCGCACGTGCGTGCCGCAGGCGGCACGCACGCAATGGCACGTCAGGAAATTCAAATGGACGTACCTGTAAGTCCATTTGCCCAGCCGTGCCATTCTGCCGCCGTACATCGGTGTGCGCCGGTCGGGAAGGGGTTAATATGAGTATTATTATTGGCTGCAACTTAATAAAACACCCAGTTTTTACATACTTCACTATCTGGGTCCCCCCGCTTTCTTTCTTCATGTTATTTATGTACCTATCTGGGAGGATTTCCATCATCACTAATTAACACAGAGGCGATATAGCACTACAAATGAGGATCATCCACCAGGTTACCAAGCCTTACCAGGATATCAAGCTCCATTGATGTCCCCCTGCATATTATTATACATAAGGAATGCTAGGGGCGATCTACTGCAGGATCCCGGATTTGTTTATCAGCACTAATCATTATTACGCTGTTACCTTACAGCAGTAAGGTAGGGAGCCATTGCACACTGAGGTATTTTTACACAGAAGAGGACTATTATCACTTATTCACAAAAGATTATACTTGCACAGAGTGTCACTTGGAGCACAGAACTTTATTCATTGCTCCTTACGTATTCGTTTGAAGATTTATGTGCACTTTTAAACTTTATTCTTGTACCCTGTCAGCACTAGCACTTTTAACTTACTATCCATCTAGATGCTACAATTTTGGAATAATTGTGCACTGTGAAGTATATCTGAGATTATTAAATTTTGAGCACTTAGCACTTTCTACTGTGTATTATGATCATTTGCACATTTGATGTATATCATGAATATATAACTTTATTTTTTAGTGATTTGATACTTATTAGAGCACAACACCACTTATTGATTTTTTTTATATAATCAATCATAATAACATCTGCTGACCGCTGGCGTATGAAAGATTGATTCTGATTGGTGCTATGAGTTAGAGAGATTTATTCTTTCCAACAGTATAGACTATGAGCTAGGGTGGCAAGGCTGCTGGTGGAAGTACATCACAATATGCATTTGACTGCCAGTAATAGATTCCCCTGTAAAGTAAAAAGTTTCTAACTACTTCCTGCCTACCAGAGTAATTTTTGTTGCTTTCCCTGTGCAGTTTGCACCCCAACAAACTCAGCATTCCAACCATGGCACCCACTGCCATACTACAATGGGACCCCCAATGCACTTGTACATTTTGGTTGATGGAATATTGGACTATATACTAGGAGAGATTTACTAAAACTGGTGCACACAGAATCTAGTTCAGCTGTGCATAGTAACCAATCAGCTTATAGCTTCAGCTTGTTCAATTAAGCTTTGATAATAAAACCTGGAAGCCAACTGGTTACCATGCACCACTGCACCAGATTCTGTGTGCACCAGTTTTAGTACATCTCCCCCCACAGTAACTATATAATTATGGTTCAAGTGTATGTAAAGGTAAAACTTTTTTTCGTTTTGGACATAGTAAGTAAGGGCTGGACCTCTCGCAATTGTTTCTGCGGTTTGTGTCCCTACTGGAAAGATTCATCCCTCTATTTGTCCTGATGACCATTGCCACTGAGACAGAAAGTGAGGGAAAATCTAAAATCTTAGAGTTGTTGCCAGAGCCAGTGAGTGAGGATAACCCGATGGGGACAAACATTCTAGTGACAACTAAGACTGGAATTTCCCACACTTTGGGAAAATCGCATTTAATTTCCTGTGCTTCTTCAGAAAATTAAGTGAAGGAAAACCTCTACAGCAGGACACAGACCTAAAAATAACCTAGCAAGTTTTTTTCCCTAGTCTATCTGACACAACAAAAACGTTTTGACATTGCATTATATTTTAACGACTACTGTGGTGCCCTCACCCGCGAACCCAATCCCCCCCCCCCCCCCGGCTTCTGAACAATAAAAGTGAGCCAAACTAAATGTACATGTGCCACTCAAGGCTCCACCAGGTCCTCATATGTAGCAACTGCTTGGGGTTCAGACAAGGACAACTCGTCCCAGCTGTAGACATCTCATGGAAAGGGGAAAAGTCCTGGAAGTTGTACATCTCTGCAAAACCCCGTAAGAAGGTGTATGACAGCTTCAGCCTGGGCTCCAAGCAGGTCATACCTGGGTGCATGGCGTGGCCTGGTTGGAGGCCGGGCAGAGGCTGTCATACACCTTCTTACGGGGTTTTGCAGAGATGTACAACTTCCAGGACTTTTCCCCTTTCCATTAGATGTCTACAGCTGGGACGAGTTGCCCTTGTCTGAACCCCAAGACTTTTCCATTAGGAGACTAGTGAGGTCTTCCCTCTGTTCTCTCCTCCTAGCCGTATATTCCTTCTCAAAACATTTGCATGTAGCACATCTGGTTGGCCTCCAGTCCTGCCCTTCTCTCCTACAGTCTAAGTGCCTCGGTATAAGGACAATCCCTTGAATCAAAAGACTGATACCAAATCAAATTCATTAGTTGCATCATATTCATTAATATACAGAAGTGGTGTCTATATGACTCTATAT
The DNA here is from genome assembly GCA_037952835.1 of Lithobates septentrionalis. Lineage (NCBI taxonomy): Eukaryota > Metazoa > Chordata > Amphibia > Anura > Ranidae > Lithobates > Lithobates septentrionalis. The sequence goes on from JBBDGP010000359.1 coordinate 2,980,884, forward strand.
GAGGGGATGACATTGTCATCAGCCTCCATCCCTATAAAATATACAAAAGAGAACAAGGAAGTGGGACTTTAAATGAAGTACAGGGTGGGTCAAATATTGTGTGGAGTTATAATTAACATATCTGTAATAGGGATGAGCCGAACACCCCCCGGTTCGGTTCGCACCAGAACCCGCGAACGGACCGAAAGTTCGCACGAACGTTAGAACCCCATTGACGTCTATGGGACTCGAACGTTCGAAATCAAAAGTGCTCATTTTAAAGGCTAATTTGCATGGTATTGTCCTAAAAAGGGTTTGGGGACCCGGGTCCTACCCCAGGGGACATGTATCAATGCAAAAAAAACTTTTAAAAACGGCCGTTTTTTCGGGAGCAGTGATTTTAATGATGCTTAAAGTAAAAAAAAAAAAGTGAAATATTCCTTTAAATATCGTACCTGGGGGGTGTCTATAGTATGCCTGTAAAGTGACGTGTGTTTCCCATGTTTAGAACAGTCCCTGCACCAAATGTCATTTTTAAAGGAAAAAATCTCATTTAAAACTGCTTGCGGGTTTAATGTCATGCTGGGTCATGGCAATATGGATGAAAATCAGTGAGACAAACGGCATGGGTACCCCCCCAGTCCATTACCAGGCCCTTTGGGTCCTGTATGGATATTAAGGGGAACCCCGCACCCAAATTAAAATAAGGAAAGGCCCTATATACTCTGAACAGCAGTATACAGGCGGTGCAAACAAGACAGGGACTGTAGGTTTGTTGTTAAGTAGAATCTCTTTGTAATTTTGAAGGGGTACATTTTTAACGTGTTTAGCTCCAGCCAAAAAATCTTTTTTAAGCTTTTTGGAAAACATAGGGAAGGGTTATCACCCCTGTGACATTTGTTTTGCTGTCTTTCCTCCTCTTCAGAAGATTTCACCTCACTTTTTGTCCCAATGAAAAATGTTTTTTGAAAATTTGAGTTTTTTTGTGGAACAAGGATTGGAAAGCATCAGTGGAAAGGAGAAATTTTTTTCCCATATTAACTCTTACAGGAGAGAATTTCCCTTCCTAGGGGTAGATTTCATCTCACTTCCTGTTGTCTCCTTCCGTTTGCAAGTAGGAGTCGTTTGTAAGTTAGATGTTTGAAAGTAGGGTCCAGCCCTATATACTCAGCAGAAATTTGGGCCTTAGGTGTTGCTGTGGCCACAACACTGTAAGCCCTCACAGGGCCCTGCTGTGAAATATTAGATCAAGAATTGTAATTACATGCCCCTGTTGAACAGGAGCTGAAAAATTAGGCCTTAGGCACTGGTGCTGGTGCCACAACACTGCAACCCCTCACAGACACTCTAGTTGGAACGCAGGAACGAGCCCTGCTGCAAAGTATTGCTTCAAAAATTGTAATTACACGCCCCTGTTAGACAGGGGCAGAAAAATTGGGCCTTAGGCACTGGTGCTGGTGCCACAACACTGCAACCCCTCACAGACACTCTAGTTGGAACGCAGGAACGAGCCCTGCTGCAAAGTATTGCATCAAAAATTGTAATTACACGCCCCTGTTAGACAGGGGCAGAAAAATTGGGCCTTAGGCACTGGTGCTGGTGCCACAACACTGCAACCCCTCACAGACACTCTAGTTGGAATGCAGGAACGAGCCCTGCTGCAAAGTATTACATCAAAAATTGTAATTACACGCCCCTGTTAAACAGGGGCTGAAAAATTGTGCCTTAGGCACTGGTGGTGGCGCCCAGAACCAAAAATGTTCTTACAAGCTATCAGCGTGATGATTGAGGAGGAAGAGGATAATTACTCAGGGATAGTCACTCAGCATCAGCATAGGCAGTCTTTGAAGGGATCTGAGATTTCAAAAAAAATTATTCGGTTACATCAGCATCAGGTGCTTGGTAGCTGGTGGTGATCCAAGACTGATTCATTTTTATGAAGGTCAGCCGATCGACCGAGTCGGTGGACAGACGCACCCTGTGATCGGTTACCACGCCTCCAGCAGCACTGAATGTGCGTTCCGAAAGAACGCTGGATGCAGGACAGGCCAGTAGCTCAATTGCATACTGTGCAAGCTCTGGCCAGTGATCCATCCTCAAGACCCAGTAACCCAGAGGATTTTCGGTGGGAAAGGTGTCCAAGTCTGATCTTGCCCCTAGGTATTCCTGCACCATGTAAAACAGACGCTGGCGATGGTTGCTGGAACCGATCATACCTTGGGGCTGCGGACCAAAAAATTGTCTGAACGCATCGGTCAGACGGCCACCTTCTCCACCGCTCCTTCTTTGACTGACCGAAGCCTCAGCAACACGTTGTCCAGAAACAGGAGTTTGTAACCTCCCAGTCTCTGGGAACGCGTTGCACAGACCTTTCTGCAAGGCCTCCCGAAGATGTTTCATCCTCTGCTCCCTCTGCGATGGCAAGATAAGGTCCGCAACCTTACCCTTGTAACGTGGATCAAGGAGGGTTGCCAGCCAGTATTGGTCCTTCTCCTTGATACCACGAATACGAGGATCCTTACGCAGGCATTGCAGGATCAGGGAGGCCATGCAGCGTAGGTTTGCTGAGGCATTCGGTCCGGAGTCCTCTGGGTCACTAAGGACAACAACATCCGCAGCCACCTCCTCCCAGCCACGTACAAGTCCATGTGTTCCTTGGGACTGATCCCTTAAAGACTGCTGCTGATGCTGAGTGCCAGGCTCCACCTCCATACTGACACAATCTTCCTCCTCCTCCTCCTCCTCCTCGTCCTCTTCCTGTGTGATCGGCGGGCACGCAGGAACACTGTCTGGATAAAGGGGGCCTTGAGAGCTAAGGAAGTCCTCCTCTTCCTGCCTCTGTTCTGCCTCAAGTGCCCTGTCCATTATTCCACGCAGCGTGTGCTCCAACAGGTGGACAAGGGGGACAGTGTCACTGATGCATGCACTGTCAGTGCTCACCATCCTCGTGGCCTCCTCAAATGGTGACAGGACAGTGCATGCATCCCTGATCATGGCCCACTGGCATGGGGAAAAAAAACCAAGCTCCCCTGACCCTGTCCTGGTGCCGTAGTCGCACAGGTACTCATTGATGGCCCTCTGCTGCGTGTGCAGCCGCTGCAGCATGGCCAACGTTGAGTTCCACCTGGTGGGCATGTCACAGATTAGGCGGTTCTTGGGCAGGTTAAACTCCTTTTAGAGGTCCGTCAGCCGAGCACTGGCATTATATGACCGGCGGAAATGCACACAGACTTTCCTGGCCTGCCTCAGGACATCCTGTAAGCCCGGGTACCTGCCCAAGAACCGCTGCACCACCAAGTTAAGGACGTGAGCCAAACAGGGCACATGGGTCAGTTGTCCCTGTCGGAGGGCAGAGAGGAGGTTGGTGCCATTGTCGGAAACCACCATTCCTGCCTAAAGTTGGCGTGGCGTCAACCACCTCTGAACCTGCCCCTGCAGAGCTGACAGAACCTCTGCCCCAGTGTGGCTCCTGTCCCCCAAGCACACCAGCTCAAGCACCGCATGGCATCTTTTGGCCTGCGTACTTGCGTAGCCCCTTGAACGCCTACGGAGCACCGCTGGTTCCGAGGAAGAGGCCATGGAGGAAGAAGAAGAGGAGGGGGTGGAGGAGAGAGGTGTGTCACAATCAGCATTTTGGAGGCGTGGTGGCGGAACAACCTCCAACACTACTGCACCTTGTCCTGCATCCTTCCCAGCTGCCAGCAGAGTCACCCAATGCGCCGTGAAACTTAGGTAACGTCCCTGTCCATGCCTGCTGGACCATGAGTCAGCGGTAATATGCACCTTACCGCTGACCGCCCTGTCCAGCGAGGCATGGACATTGCCTTCCACATGCCGGTAGAGAGCCGGAATCGCCTTCCGTGAGAAAAAGTGGCGTTTGGGTACCTGCCACTGAGGAACCGCACATTCCACAAACTCACGGAAGGGGGCAGAGTCTACCAACTGAAAAGGCAGCAGTTGAAGTGCTAGCAATTTTGCCAAGCTAGCATTCAACCGCTGGGCATGTGGATGGCTGGGAGCAAACTTCTTTCGGCGGTGCAGCAGCTGGGGCAGGGAAATTTGCCTGGTACAATCTGACGTCGGTGTACCAAAAGCAGATTGCCCACAAGTACTTGGCTGTGACACACCTAATTCTACACCTTCATTCCTCTCACTGCAGGTCTCAGAGAGGACTGAAGGTCTAGTAGGGTTGGAAATCTCAGCTGATGAGGAGCAAGGAGAGATCCTCTTTGTTCTTTGGTGTGGGTCTTTTAGATACGCTTGCCAACGAACTGCATGGCAGGTCAACATATGTCTGGTCAAGCATGTGGTGCCCAAGCGGGAGATGTTTTGGCCACGCGAGATACGCTTGAGACATATGTTGCAAATAGCAGCGGTGCGATCTGATGCACTCGTCTCAAAAAAGGCCCACACCAAAGAACTTTTTGAATAACGCGCAGAGACTGCAGCGCCCTGCACATGTGGAGCTTTGGGGTGTGATGCAGTCAATGTGCTGCCCTTAGGCTGGCCCCTGGAGGGCATCCTGCCTCGTTGGTGATGTGCCGCCTCCTCCTCCTCCTCCTCCTCCTCCTCCTCCTCTCTCCTATCAGGCACCCACGTTGAGTCAGTGACCTCATCATCCCCTCCCTCCTCATCACTGGAGCAAACCTGGCAGTATGCTGCAGCAGGGGGAGCATGACTGCCAGATTGCTGTCCTTCTTGGGCACCCCCTCTGTCCGTGCTCATGTTACTGCCTTCATCGAGCTCAGTATCATCATCAGAGCCTTCCAAACGCTGGGCATCCTCCTGGAGCATGTACCCAACACTGTGGTCAAACAGTTCGAGGGAATCCTCAGGAGGACATGGTGGAGCTAGGGAAGGAGTCACTGATGACATTGAGCTGAGGGAAGAGGCCGCTGCTTTGCCAGACAAAGCACCCTGGGCATGGGTGAGAGAGGATGAGGAGGATGAGGACGGCTTGGTCATCCACTCGACCAAGTCTTCCGCATGTTGCGGCTCAACACGGCCAGCTGCCGAAAAAAAGGCCAAGCGTGTCCCATGGCCACGTGCTGATGAGGATGCACCGTCTCCACGACCAGCACTAGACACAGAGCCTGCTTGCCCTCTCTTATTGGCTTGTGACTGTCTGCCTCTCCTTCTTGGCCTTCCAGACATACTAATGGCCTGTAGCTGCACTAAGCTGGGATAGAACACCTGTAATTTTCTTCAGGTAGCTTTATATACTGTAACCAGACAAGCCTGCCTGTCAGTAGGAAGATAACAGGAACGGATCTAGCTGAACACTGTGAGCAGGACGCACTGACTGCACTAAATGTAAATAGCAGGAACGGATCTAGCTGAACACTGTGAGCAGGACGCACTGCACTAAATGTAAATAGCAGGAACGGATCTAGCTGAACACTGTGAGCAGGACGCACTGACTGCACTAAATGTAAATAGCAGGAACGGATCTAGCTGAACACTGTGAGCAGGATGCACTGCACTAAATGTAAATAGCAGGAACGGATCTAGCTGAACACTGTGAGCAGGACGCACTGACTGCACTAAATGTAAATAGCAGGAACGGATCTAGCTGAACACTGTGAGCAGGACGCACTGCACTAAATGTAAATAGCAGGAACGGATCTAGCTGAACACTGTGAGCAGGACGCACTGACTGCACTAAATGTAAATAGCAGGAACAGATCTAGCTGAACACTGTGAGCAGGACGCACTGCACTAAATGTAAATAGCAGGAACGGATCTAGCTGAACACTGTGAGCAGGACGCACTGACTGCACTAAATGTAAATAGCAGGAACGGATCTAGCTGAACACTGTGAGCAGGACGCACTGCACTAAATGTAAATAGCAGGAACAGATCTAGCTGAACACTGTGAGCAGGACGCACTGCACTAAATGTAAATAGCAGGAACGGATCTAGCTGAACACTGTGAGCAGGACGCACTGCACTAAATGTAAATAGCAGGAACGGATCTAGCTGAACACTGTGAGCAGGACGCACTGACTGCACTAAATGTAAATAGCAGGAACAGATCTAGCTGAACACTGTGAGCAGGACGCACTGCACTAAATGTAAATAGCAGGAACGGATCTAGCTGAACACTGTGAGCAGGACGCACTGACTGCACTAAATGTAAATAGCAGGAACAGATCTAGCTGAACACTGTGAGCAGGACGCACTGCACTAAATGTAAATAGCAGGAACGGATCTAGCTGAACACTGTGAGCAGGACGCACTGACTGCACTAAATGTAAATAGCAGGAACAGATCTAGCTGAACACTGTGAGCAGGACGCACTGCACTAAATGTAAATAGCAGGAACGGATCTAGCTGAACACTGTGAGCAGGACGCACTGACTGCACTAAATGTAAATAGCAGGAACGGATCTAGCTGAACACTGTGAGCAGGACGCACTGCACTAAATGTAAATAGCAGGAACGGATCTAGCTGAACACTGTGAGCAGGACGCACTGACTGCACTAAATGTAAATAGCAGGAACAGATCTAGCTGAACACTGTGAGCAGGACGCACTGCACTAAATGTAAATAGCAGGAACGGATCTAGCTGAACACTGTGAGCAGGACGCACTGACTGCACTAAATGTAAATAGCAGGAACGGATCTAGCTGAACACTGTGAGCAGGACGCACTGCACTAAATGTAAATAGCAGGAACAGATCTAGCTGAACACTGTGAGCAGGACGCACTGCACTAAATGTAAATAGCAGGAACGGATCTAGCTGAACACTGTGAGCAGGACGCACTGCACTAAATGTAAATAGCAGGAACGGATCTAGCTGAACACTGTGAGCAGGACGCACTGACTGCACTAAATGTAAATAGCAGGAACAGATCTAGCTGAACACTGTGAGCAGGACGCACTGCACTAAATGTAAATAGCAGGAACGGATCTAGCTGAACACTGTGAGCAGGACGCACTGACTGCACTAAATGTAAATAGCAGGAACGGATCTAGCTGAACACTGTGAGCAGGACGCACTGCACTAAATGTAAATAGCAGGAACAGATCTAGCTGAACACTGTGAGCAGGACGCACTGCACTAAATGTAAATAGCAGGAACGGATCTAGCTGAACACTGTGAGCAGGACGCACTGCACTAAATGTAAATAGCAGGAACGGATCTAGCTGAACACTGTGAGCAGGACGCACTGACTGCACTAAATGTAAATAGCAGGAACGGATCTAGCTGAACACTGTGAGCAGGACGCACTGACTGCACTAAATGTAAATAGCAGGAACAGATCTAGCTGAACACTGTGAGCAGGACGCACTGCACTAAATGTAAATAGCAGGAACGGATCTAGCTGAACACTGTGAGCAGGACGCACTGCACCAAATGTAAATAGTCTAGATAGAAGATAACAGGAACGGATCTAGCTGAACTGAATACAGTGTATATATATATATGCAACACCAGGGATGCATATATATACACAATACACTGTAAGTGCAGCTAACTGACTGACTGTTCTGCCTAATCTATCTAACTCAAATCAAATGACACTGTCTGTCTCTCTCTCTATCTCTCAGCACACCGGAACACACACTACACAGGGCCGCCGTGCAGGCGGCCTTATATAGTGTGGGGCGTGTACTAAATCCCCTGAGCCATAATTGGCCAAAGCCACCCTGGCTTTGGCCAATTACAGCTCTCTTTACTGACGGCGCTGTGATTGGCCAAGCATGCGGGTCATAGTGCATGCTTGGCCAATCATCAGCCAGCAATGCACTGCGATGCCGCAGTGAATTATGGGCCGTGACGCGCCACACGAATTTGGCGCGAACGGCCCATATCGTTCGCAATTCGACGGACGGTCGAACAGCCGATGTTCGAGTCGAACATGGGTTCGACTCGAACACGAAGCTCATCCCTAATCTGTAATATGGTTAAAAAAAGTAGGACATTGTCCCATAATAATAATTCATATTCGATAGAAAAATGATATACTACACACGATTAAATACCTGCATAGAGTAAAATAATGAATGAAAAACTTTATTTCATACATAAATACATAATTCATAAATAATTCAAAAAATAAATAGCACATGATATGTATTGACAAGCCCAAGATATGATAGCACATGATGGAAATTAAATCAAATATATAATGCATGAACAAAATCCACAATGATATGGTAGGATACAGTATATGATTTAAACACGTCATCTGTTGTCTCAACGCGTTTCGTGACTTGGTGTCACTCACCAGGAGCAAGAGTGTAAACGTGTAAGATAGCTCTGTAATGACATATTTATGCATTTTTAGTTGGTCTAATATAATCACAAGTGTGAAAAATAAAAGAAATGAGGGTAAAATACCCTATATAATACTTACAGGGTATCTATGTACAATTGATACAGTACTGAGGGTCATGTGTATCCCCACATGGGGAACATCTTTTTCGGGAGCTGAGATGGTATATTAAGTGGCAGACAGCCCAACAGGCAACCCTCCACAGGACGTCATGCGTGGCGATCTGAGCTGCAATGTGTCTTTAACACCTTCTGGATTGGTACACCTTGAACTTGGAACAAGATGGCAGCTCTCATTCACAGGACAGAGGAAGTTCAAAGTAGATAAATCCAATCATTAAAACTTTGTCCAAGCTTTACCATGTTAATGTGATTTTCAAAAGTTTTTGGTCTTCTTTGAAATAATATCTGTCAATCCTGCCATGAAGGTGGTTGTACAGGTTCTTCATGTTACATAGTGGAACCTAATGGATCAGCAGCACATTGAACATTAATAAATATTGCCTGTTAAGGATGATGATTTGCGTATGGCATAGAGCAATGAACAGCTACTGGAGCTGTCCAGCAGCTTCAGCTGTCACTTTACAGCAGTGCTGACTCCTGAATGCACATATTACTACAGGATTATCTTTTTCCTCATAAAAAACAATTGAATGGCTTCCCAACTTCATGAGATGGACAAAGAGGGACTCGTAGCACAAAGTATGTATGCAAATGACAAACCCCTGCCATGTCTCTGGTAACAAGGACCATGAGGAGTATTTCCCCAATTTTTTATACACTTTTTTTTCTTTATTTGGCTTTTCAAAATAACATATATCATTTAAAGATCAGATAAAAGGTTTAGTGTAGTAAAACACTTTTTGATAGTTAGAGAATACATTTTTATAGACATCTTTACATCAGGCCAAAAAGAGGGACAACTAAGGAAGAAAGAGGGACAGAGGAATTTGGTTCTAAAAGAGGGATGGTCCCTCCAAAAGAGGGACAGTTGGAGGGTATGCATTTTCACTAAATTAGGTGAAATTGCTCCCTTAGCAAATAATAAATTATGATAAATAATAAAAAATAACACAAGTACCAAAAACACATTCTTCATGTTCTAATTATGTTATAGTGCAGTGTTTCTCAACTCCAGTCCTCAAAGCGCCCCAACAGGTTATGTTTTCAGGCTTCCCGTTATTTTGCACAGGTGATTTGATCAGTTTCACTGCCTTAGTAATTACCACAGCCATTTTATCTGAGAGAAATCCTGAAAACATGACCTGTTGGGACGCCTTGAGGACTGGAGTTGAGAAATACTGTTATGCCGCGTACACACGATCGGACATTCCGACAACAAAATCCATGAATTTTTTCCCCACTGATGTTGGCTCAAACTTGTCTTGCATACACACGGTCACACAAATCTTGTCGGAAATTCCAAACGTCAAGAATGCGCTGACGTACAACCAGGGGCGAACTGACCATTTAGCCACTCAGGCACCGCCCGAGGGCCCTGGGCCACTAGGGGGCCTCATCAGGGTTGCCAGCCTCAGTAAAACCAGGGACAGTATGTATAAATCTGTGTTTTTTTTACATCTGTCTGTGTATACTGTGTGTACATGTATGCGTATACTGTGTGATTGTATACTGTGTGTGTGTATACTGTGTGGCCCCATAATCTCTGATTGCCCGGGGGCCCCATGAGTTATCAGTCCGCCCCTGCGTACAACACGTACGAAGAGCCGAGAAAAATTAAGTTCAATAGCCAGTGCGGCTCTTCTGCTTGATTCCAAACATGCGTGGAACTTTGTGCGTCAGAATTGTATACACACGATCGGAATATACGACAACGGATTTTGTTGTCGGAAGATTTGAGAACCAGCTCTCAAATTTTGTGTGACGGAAATTCCGATGGAAAGTATTCGATGGAGCCTACACACGGTCGGAATTTCCGACAACAAGCTTCCGTTGAAAATCCTATTGTGTGTACGGGGCATTATAGTGAAAGTAGAATTCCAGCCAAAATATGTTTTAGAATAGGGAAGGGGAGAGCCTCTGGTAAATTTTTAGTGCTGTCCCAACTTATCCAACCTTCCTTTTTGCCATAGAGGTCACTGGGACGGAAAGACAGGAGAAATCAAAAATGTTATATGTGTCACCAGAACAGAAATAGAGGGCATTTCTTTTCATGGGAACACCTGTTGCGGAGACAGTTTCAAAAATAGGATTTCTCTGTCCAATTATCTCCTGTTGTGGCCCTTGGACATGCTGTGAGTTAAAGTCTCCATGCTTGGGGCATGCCTGGCACTGAAATAAAAATTGTCTATACAGAGGTATCCATTATGAAAAAAGAGTAACAGAAGGTCCCACACTGTCCTGTTTAACCCATGCATGCAGTGCACAGGGGCCCCAATGCAAGAGTAGATGTTTTAAAGTGGTGTTCCGGCCGAAATTATACTTTTTAAATAAAAATACCCCTATAATACACAAGCTTAATGTATTCTAGTAAAGTTAGTCTGTAAACTAAGGTCTGTTTTGTTAGATTATAGCAGTAGTTTGTCATTGTATAAACTTACAGCAGGCCGTGGCCATCTTAAGTGTGGGCATCCGAAGCCAGACTGTATTTCTTCCTGGATCTCATCCTTGCAGATCTCGCACATGCTCAGTGCAGCACAAGCAGTGTAATAGGTTTCAGGTCAGGTTTCCATAGCAACGGCAGTTTCAGAGGAAGTTGCCGCCCCTTCCCAGAAGGCATTGCAAACAGGAAATGATGCGATGGGCCGTGGCCAGGGAGGAGGAAGTGAAAAATTAATACAGCAGATATATAGTAGGTGCTGAGAAAATTTTTTTAAAAATATCCAATTCGTTTACAGTGTACAGTTTAGTGAGGGATGCTGAAGAGTTGTAAAAGTGGGTGGAGCTCCACTTTAAGGTGGACCTGCCACCAGCAAGCAACTGTAAACCTACACTTTATGGCCTTGCATAAACACCTGACCATAACACCTATTTAAAAATTGTAGGAAATTCCAAAATCATGGGCTTTAATATGGAGTTTCTTCCCCCTTTGTGGCTTTAACAGCCTCCACTTCTCTGGGACATCTTTCAACAAAATTTTGAAATGTATCTGTGGAAATGTGTGCCCATTCAGCCAAAGGTACCATTTGTGAGGTCAGGTACCGATGTTGGATGAGAAGCTCTGGTTCGGTGTTCCATTTCTTCCAAAAAGTGTTCAGAAGGGCTGAGGTGATGTCAACTCAAACCTCTCCACCTCAACCTGGTCACAGGATATCTGTATGGATCTGGCTTTGTGAACATGGTCACAGTCATACCGAAACAGAAAAGAAAAAGTGCACAATTGTATAAAATGTCTTTGTATGCTGTAGTATTATCAGCACCCTCATTACTCATAATTTGGAGTGGAGGCGTACCTTGTGTGTATGCCTGAATGTATGTAGGCAAACGTAGACTATACAAACTGGGTGTTAAGACTATCTCATTCCTTTCTATACTTTTTCTCTTACATGTATAAATATTCATGAGAATAAAAAAAGTGTGAACAGCCTTTTTTAAGGTACAAAGTATGCCTACGGCACTTTTGAGTATGATGTCTGAAAACAAGAGATCTAATTGGCCACTTAAATGGTGGAATTTATGCATCGTCAGCACAACATTTGTGCTTACTCAGCCTGTCAGGTCTTTTGGATACCTGGACAAAAGATAAAGTTTCATCATATTATAAAGAGCCTATCATTGGAGAATGTTTTCTAACCCAGTAAAATAGACGCCTTAACATATCATATATGTCATTAATAACATTGGAGGCATTCTAGAAACAGCAATTGGTGCAGAGTTCTGCTTTGGGGATTCTCTGAAAGTAAATAAATAGCTGTGATTCATCAGCTCTGTAAAGAGCATGCATTGATTGCCATGTTCTCCTTAACCACTTCAGCCCCAGAAGAATTTACCCCCTTCCCGACCAGATCACCTTTTGCGATTCGGCACTTTGCCGCTTTAACTGACAATTGTGCAGTTGTGCGACGTTGCACCCAAATTGACGTCCTTTTTTTCCCACAAATAGAGCTTTCTTTTGGTGGTATTTAATCACCTCTGCGGTTTTTACTTTTTGCACTATAAACAAAAAAAGAACGACAATTTTGAAAAAAAAGCAATATTTTTTACTTTTTGCTATCATAAATATCCCCCAACAATATATAACAAAACTAATTTTTTTCCTCAGTTTAGGCCGATATGTATTCTTCTACATATTTTTGGTAAAAAAATTCGCAATAAGCGTATATTGATTGGTTTGCGCAAAAGTTATAGCGTCTACAAAATAGGGGATAGATTTATGGAATTTTTATTATTATTATTTTTTTATTAGTAATGGTGGCGATCTGCGATTTTTATTGTGACTGCGACATTATGGCGGACGCATCGGACACTTTTGACACTATTTTGTGACCATTGTCATTTATACAGCGATTAGTGCTATAAAAATGCACTGATTACTGTGTAAATGACACTGGCAGGGAAGGGGTTAAAAACTAGGGGGCGATCAAGGGGTTAAGTGTGTCCTAGGGAGTGATTCTAACTGTGGGGGGGGGGGCTACCTAGGACATGACAGCGATCACTGCTCCCGACGACAGGGAGCAGTGATCTCTGTCTTGTCACTAGGCAGAACGGGGAAATGCCTTGTTTACTCCGTGACACGATTGTGGGACACTGGCACAGACATTGAGTCCCGCGGGCACAGTCACGGAGCACACGGCGGGCACGGCGCCCATTTGCGCAGCCATGCCATTGTGCCGATGTATATTGTCGTGCACTGGTCGGCAAGCGGTTAAAGAGGTTGTAAACCTCCATTTGCAAGTTGTACTTATAGGTAAGGCTATAATAAGGCTTACCTATAGGTACTGTAAATATCTCCCAAACGTGCGCTGTGTAGGAGATATTTACTTTGTACTGCGCCGATGATGTCATCTACGCATGCGCTGTGAAGAAACCCCCCCGTGCCACTTCTTCAGTAGCGATTGTGCTGTGACTGGCGGCTCTGGCGCGCATGCGTGGAAATGACGTCACACGGTTCCGGCCAGTCACAGAGCCGGAGTCCACGGCCCCTGAAGGAAACATGGATGTGGCCTGCAGCGGGGAGGGCGCAGGATTTGTTTGCAGGTAGGTGTCACATAATGTGCTAGTATGCGATGCATACTAGCACATTATGCTTTTACTTTGCAGGGACAAAGAAAGAAAGTAAAACCCATCAGGGTTTACTTCCTCTTTAAGCTTGCAGAACATAGACCTACCTGTTTATTGGTCCTGGGATAATGCCTTGGAGTGCAGTACAGAAGTCATCGATGAATCTAAAGCATATATAAACCATAACATTGAACTTCTCTTATTTGCTCCCTTTTGTTCTGTTAAATATACATTGAATGATTTTTTTTATATATATATCTGTTCAACGCAGAAAATACCTGCTTATCCTTCTGGAAATTCTGTGAGCTGATAATGTTCCCTGCTGTCCCCACTGATGCACTCTTATCAGTTGCCAATGTTCTTGGTTATCTCTGTGGACTTCAAAACACCTCCCCCTGTGTTATAGAGAAGAAGGGGGGATGTTGTATGATCCTTTCCTAGTGTTCTATTTCAAATGTCGCTTTATGCATTGACATACCTCCTTAACCTCCCTGGCGGTATGATTATTTCGGATTTTAGGTGCTGAAAGCGGTACAATTATTTTGCATGGAAATTTGGCGTTTTATATTGTAGGTCTGTAATTCTTAACAATAACACACTTAAATCTGTCCAAACAAGAGTCTAGTAGATATCCCGGGTATGATAAAGTTTGAAACACAAAAACATAAATTATAATATAATAAATAAAAATAAATAATTAAAAAAAAAAAAAATAATAATAATAATAAAATAAATTTCCCCACGATTCACTATCGCTCAATTCTGCAAGTGTTCTAATTTACTATCGCTGTTTTCTAGCTGGTCTAAAGCCCCTTTTTGACGTAAAGGGACACTTTTTGGTTGCTATGAACAATCTCCAGTTTCCAGGCAGAAAGAACAGTATATATCACATAAAACTGCATGCAGGGCATGGGCCAAAGCACTGGGGACAAAAGGGATGTGAAATGATTTCATACAGTACTGTAACCTGTAAGATTACAGTACTGTATGTGTTATGATTTTTACAATTTTTTGAATTTGCCGCCAGGCTCCGCCCCCGTGCGTTGCGACGCTCGCAGGGAACGTAGCCTGGCAAGGAGAGGCTTCGGAGGAGGACAGAGCCCACGGACACTGCGGGGGACATCGCAGGATCCCGGGGACAAGGTAAGTAAAGCCACACCAGGATCCTGCGATGTAATCCCGAGTGTGGCTCGGGGTTACTGCTTATGGGACTGAAATTTTAACCCCGAGCCACACTCGGGATTACCGTCAGGGAGGTTAAACCCAGTCCTTCCAGATATCATGGTCAGCTGCTGACTTGGCACTATCCACAGGCAGTTTAACTCTATTGCTATATCTTTGGATACTAAAACAATAGTTCAGCACTGTAGTTTTTAAATAATACATGCAATAACACATCAATAATCCATAAAAAAAACATAGTAAATGATTCAAAAAGTCCCAATGAGAGTAAACTTCAAGGATCCCACAGCCGTGGTGGAAATAAGAGTCTCTGTCAAAGGCCCGGTGACATGCTTCACTCTTCTTCTCTACACGCTTCGCTCTGCTTACAGGAAGGATTGTGACCCTCTAATAAGAGCGGTGAACACGCGCTTAAGCTAAACATAAAAAACCTGTTCATCCTGTGCTGACTCCTATCAGTGTGTACAGATTTCATGGTGGACTACAAGACACCTCCCCTATGTTAAAGAGATGAGAGTTGAAGGAGAGTGCTCTGTATTCTTAAAACATTTCCTGTCCTAGGGTGACAATGCTGTTGTTCCACAGCCCTGGATTACCAAAGAAGGAAACATTCACTGTTAAAACCCAAAAAGTAAAATGTGATATATTGAAGCTTTTCTAGTCCTTAGATGTGTTGGCCGCATTAGTTTTCTTTTTTTTTCATGCATTTTTTTCCTTCTTTTTCACCTGGTGATAATGCTTGTGAATTTACTAAAGACAAACAGCTTGTGCACTTTGCAAGTGCAGTTGCACTCATTTCCCCAGAATTTAGTGAATGAGGTAAAACTCTGCTGATTTTCATCATCTAATCACGTGCAAGCAAAAAATGCTCTTTTTTTTTTTCCTTGCACCTGATTGGGTACTTTTTAAAAGTGAAGCTTCACCACATCCGCTAAGCTCTGGGGAAATGAGTGCAACTGCATTTGCAAAGTGCACAGTTTTCCTTTAGTAAATCCATCCCACTGAACTCTAGAGAGGAGCAGCACTGTGTGTTAGGGCTAGAGAGCACCTCCCCTTCTCTTCTGCATAACACAGATCATGGGAGGTGCTCCTGAGAACACCATTTGACATAACACCGCAGTGTGCACAAGACAACACTGGATTTCCCGCAGGATCAACAGTTGCTTTCTTGCACATACCCAACAAATATAATAAAATGCCCTCAAATGTATAACTAACAGACTAAAGAGACGATTTTAACAAATAAGAGACATTTTTTGTTAGGGTGTACATACTTTAAAGTAGTAATAAAGCCTCAGAATTTTTTCAGTCTTACACATTCAACATAATAAAATGAACCTATCCCAGTAAACAATTTCTTACATTTTTTACCCCATCACTTGTGGAACTGCAAGTCCCACGAGGCATTGAAAGCTGCTGACAGTTACAAGGATCACTTTTATAGGCAGCGGGAGATGTTCCCCCCAATGCTTCCCGGAGCCGTCGGTAAAGGGGGAAGCGATCTGATCCCCTGGAGCAATGGGCAGGAAGTTGAGTGAGGGCAAGATGGCCCCCACTTGACTCTATGCCCTTGGAGGACCGGAGCTACGTCTGACATCACTTCCGCCTAACGGCCTTAAAGGGACAATTTTTTTCTTTTTTAGTAAATGTAAACTTTTTTTTTTTTTTGCTTTTAAGTGTAAACGTGAGATCTGAGGCCCTTTTCACCCCAAATCTCACAATAAAGAGGACCTGTCATGCTTATTTCTATTACAAGGGATGTTTACATGTAATATGAAGAAAAGAGATCACATTTTTTTTAAAGGGACAGTGTAAAAAAAATTAAATAAAAACTATAATAAATAAGAAAAAATGAAAAAAAAAAAGTAAAGCACCCCGTCCCTCCGAGCTCGCACGCAGAAGCAAACGTATACGTAAGTTGCACCCACATCTGTAAACGGTGTTGAAACGACACGTGTGAGGTATCGCCATGATCCTTAGAGCGAGAGCATTAATTCTAGCACTAGACCTCCTCTGCAACTCTAAACAGGTAACCTGTAATAATTTTTAAAGCGTTGCCTTTGGAGATTTCTAGGTACTGTAGTTTGTTGCCATTCCACGAGCATGCACAATTTGGAAGCGTGACATGTTAGGTATCTAATCAGCATAACATCATCTTTCACATTATACATTAAAATCGGGCTAACTTTACGTTTTTTGTTTTTTTTTGTATCATGAAAGTGTATTTTTTCCCCAAAAATTGCCTTTAACCTCCCTGGCGGTATGATTATTTCGGATTTTAGGTGCTGAAAGCGGTAGAATTATGGGGCGTACACACGGTTTGACTTTTCGGCTACAAAAGTCCGATGGACGCGACGGAGCAGATGGTGTGTGGGCTTCCCCGGACTTTCAGCGGACTTTTCCAGCCGCAAATCTGACGGACTTTAGATTTAGAACATGCTTCAAATCTTTACGTCGTAACTCCGCCGGACCCAGAAATCCGCTCGTCTGTATGCTAGTCCGACGGACAAAAACCCACGCTAGGGCAGCTATTGACTACTGGCTATCAACTTCCTTATTTTAGTCCGGTGTACGTCATTACGTACGAATCCATCGGACTTATGTGTGATCGTATGTAGGCAAGTCCGTTCGTTAGAAAGTCCGCCGCAAGTCCGCCAAAAGTCCGTCGAAAGTTTGTCGGACGAGCTGTCGGACTTTTGTAGCCGAAAAGTCCGACCGTGTGTACGCCCCATTATTTTGCATGGAAATTTGGCGTTTTAAATTGTGGGCCTGTAATTCTTAACAATAACACACTTAAATCTGTCCGCCGAGAGTCTAGTAGATATACCGGGTATGATGAAGTTTGAAACACAAAATCATAAATTATAATATAATAAATACATATAAATAATTAAAAAAAATAATAATATAATAATATTAAATTAAATTTCACCACGATTCACTATCGCTCAATTCTGCAAGTGTTCTAATTTACTATCGCTGTTTTCTAGCTGGTCTCAAGCCACTTTTGACGTAAAGGGACACTTTTTGGTTGCTATGGACAATCTCAAGTTGCCAGGCAGAAAGAACAGTATATATAATATAAAATGGCATGCAGGGCATTGGACAAAGCACTGGGGACAAAAGGGATGTGAAATGATTTCATACAGTACTGTAATCTGTAAGATTACAGTACTGTATGTGTTATGATTTTTACATTTTTAATTTGCCGCCAGGCTCCGCCCCCGTGCGTCGCGACGCTCGCAGGGAATGGAGCCTGGCACGGAGAGGCTTCGGAGGAGGACAGAGCCCGCAGACACCGCGGGGGGACATCGCAGGATCCTGGGGACAAGGTAAATATACCACACCAGGATCCTGCGATGCAATCCCGAGTGTGGCTCAGGGTTACCGCTAATGGTGCTGAAATTTAACCCCGAGCCACACTCGGAATACCATCAGGGAGGTTAAAAACACCACTGCGCAAATACAGTGTGACATAAAATATTGCAATGACTGCCATTTTATTCTCTAGGGTCTCTGCTAAAAAATATATATATAATGTTTGGGGTTCTATGTAATTTTCTAGCAAGAAATACTAATTTAAACTTGTAAACAACAAGTGTCAGAAAAAGGCCTAGTCCACCACTTGCCGCCCACCCACCGTCAAATGACAGCTTCCCAGAACGACCACTCTCGTGTGCCCTGATAACAATTAAGTGCCCACCAGTGCCAGCAATGATTGTCCCCCACTGCAAGCAATCAGTGCCAACCAGTGCCCACAAGTGCCAGCAATCAGTGGCCATTAGTGATGCCAGCCAGTGCTGGCTATCAGTGCTGCCCATCAATGCCCATCATTGCTGCCCATCAATGCTCATTACTGCTGCCCATCAATGCCACCCATCAATGCCCATCAGTTCCACATATCAGTGCCGTCTATCCGTGCCCACCAGTGCTGCCTATCTGTGCCCACCAGTGGCGCCTATCTGTGCCCACCAGTGCCGCCTATTTGTGCTTATTGTCACCCATCAGTGATGCCTATCAGTGCTCATTAGTGCCATATATCAGTGCCACCTATCAGTGCCCATAAGTGCAGCATATTCGTGCCTCCTCATCAGTGCCACCTAATCAGTGCCCATAAGTGCCGCCTCATCAGTGCCCATAAGTGTCACCTCATCAGTGCCCATCAGTGCAGCCTATCAGTGCTCATCAGTGCCGCCTCATCAGCGCCCCTCAGTGAAGGAGAAAATTACTTATTTACAAAATTTACTGACAAACTAAGAAAAACTTTTTTTTTCTTCAAAATTTTTGGTCTTTTTTTTTATTTCTATTAAAAATTAAAAACTCAGGAGTGATTAAATACCATCAAAAGAAAGCTCTATTTGTGTGAAGAAAATGATAACAATTTCACATGGTTACAGTGTAGCATGACCGCTCAATTGTCATTCAAAGTGTGACAGCGCTGAAGCTGAAAAATGGCCTGGGCATGAAGGGGGTTTAAATGCATGAAGGGGGTGTAAACCCTTACAAACCACTTTTTACTACAGGTAAGCCTATAATAAGGCTTACCTGTAGCTACCGTGGATATTCCCTAAACCTGCACGGTTTAGAAGATATCCCCTGTATCAGCATGTGCCGACGTCATCGGCACATGCGCACTGAAGCAATGGCTCGTTCGTGCCTTAACTGACGTGCCGTTACCGGCCGCTTCCGCATGCATGCGCGGGAGTGACGTCAGCGTGGCTCCGGCCAATCACAGCGCTGGAGCCCGCAAAACCTGTAAATAGCTCTGGGAGACATGTCGCCGGGCAGAACAGTGTGACGGGACTGCTGCGGGGGCTTCGATTTAAGGTGAGTATTTCATAATGAGCTAGTATGCATAGCTCTATATGTTAAAACAAGTGATTCCGCGCTACAGTAAATTCAGATAAAAATAAATATAAATAAAAAAGGTGATCACAAAGTGCATCCAATCAATAGGGCATAAAGACCTCACAAGAGGAATAAATAATCTAACAAATATTAAATATGACTGGGATAATAGTAAAAGTTGTAGTCTCTGAAATAACCTCAGCAAGAAGGAAAATAAACTGGAGTTGTGTCCTAAAACCATCTATAAACTAGTGCTAAGCAAGAGGTAGACACAGAGCTCTCACCTTTATAAAATGTCCAAAGGGTAAATATATCCAAAGGGTAAATAAATTGGTGATCTAAATCCGTAATAAAAGTTAATAAATTATCCACCACTAGGGGGTGTTCTGTGTCGACAATGATGCAGTAAAAACTCAATCCAAAATGTCAGCAATTAGCCATAAGTATAAAGATGTCTTTCGCTGATATTTGTTTCCACCACTAGGGGGTCCTCTCCTTCATCCACAAAGTCTCCCAGTCAGTGCTGCACTTCCAAGCCTCTTCATATACCTCGTAACCTCCGTAAAACAGTGGGGGGGGGGGGGGGGGGCAGCAGCAGACAGAGGTGAGAGAGAAGGGGAGAGAGAGACAAAAAAATCCCAATGGTGTAGTATGATTAAAGTAACAATGGCTTTAATAAAGAAAGCTTAAATGGACTCTTACAATGAAAAACAAGGAAATAGGCATAAACGGTTGATAAGGCGTCTGAACGCCGCTCTCACTTCACTTCCTGGTATCGCTCAGTCTCTCCGGCCACTCCCTACGCGTTACGTCATCACGTGACTTCTTCAGGGGATGCTGATTGGCTGAGACGATATTGCTTATATTTCCAAAAAAACGGAAATGAGCCAGCGGCCATTTTCTTGTGGTCCGCTCTATTTGCCGACGGCGGCCATTTTATTGTGGTACATAGCTGTTTCTATAGCGGCCATTTTCGGGAGAAGTGTATCTCTGCTGACACTTCTAAGATCGATGTTTTAATTACTGGGCAGACGCAGAGGATGTGTCTCGGAACACTCGTGACACCGCCTCATTTAAAATTACCTCTTCCGTTTCAGTAAATAGAGTATGTAGAGTTTGGAATATGCATTTAAAAACATCTGGCATAAACCTTTTAATAAAGCAACGATTTAAAAACCTCATAAATCATGTAAATGCTCCTGCATTGATAAAAAGATGGATTTATGACTCGAAAAATAAAAAAATAAATAAAAATAAAAATAATAATCAACGTGGAAAAAAATAAAATAAAAATAAATATAAAAATGAAAATAAAAATGAAAGAAAAAATGAAAGAAATATTAGAAATAAAAAACAAAAAATATATAATAAAGTGGAAAATAAAAAATAAATAACTAAAAAATAATGAAAACACAAATAAACAAAAAATATAAAAAATTTAAATTTGAAAATAAAAATAGAAATAGACAAATAAAATAAAAAATAAACATATCAAAAATAAAAATAAAAATAAAAAATGAATAAAGAATAAAAATAACTAGATGAGGATACCAGTAGAAATAAAAATAAAAATAAAAATAAAAATAAAAAATAAAAAAATAAAAAAAAATAAAAAATAAAAAAATAAAAAAATTTGTGCTGAAATAATTAATCTTCTAAAATGGCTAATTTATTTAAGATCCCAAGATCCTAAAACAAAAATTGTCCCATCATCAGAAAATGTATTAATCTAAACTGGTGGACCTGGTAGCTCTTCATATTAATATTAAAAATATTAAAAACTAATATTAAAAAACATAGCTCTATATGCCTTTGTCTTGCAGGATTCTTTTTTTTACTTTTTTTTTGTGGGTTTACAACCACTTTAAGACAGAATAATATCACTTTAATCTTGGAAAGGAGGGAAAGGGACGATTTGGGACTGTACAGGCCACACAAGGAATAAACAATTTAAAATATAAAATCATACAATTTATTGAATAACAATGTTGAATGAAATTCATACAGTGTATCCATTTTATAGTAGTTAAAAACAATACTAGTGCTGATAGAATTCACTGTGTATATTCATACACCAGAAGGGAATACTATTGAAGTGTAAACTGGGGACTGATAGTGGGCTCATATGATGCATGACACTATGCCTTTAGCTTAATAGCTGATATATATTGCGACAATGATACAAATCCATACACCCATTTGGTTTAATTAGTGATCTTCTTGTTTTTTCTCCCCCCCTTCTCTTTCTCCTACTAGAGACTGACTGATCCTTCTAACATACATTGGTGTGCTCATATACACACTTGCCCTATATATGGGGGTATCAGTGAAATAGACATTGGGGTTGATTTAAATTTAAAGTTAAATTTACTGTGTACTTTTGAAAGTGCAATTGCACTTTGCAAGTGCATTAGCTCCAGAGCTTAGTAAATGAGGGATAGCTCTGCTGGCTTCCATCATCCAATCATGTGCAAGCAAAAATGCTGTTTTTTTTATTTTCCTTGTATGTGATTGGTTGTTCTTTGTAAAGTGAAGCTTTACCTCATTTACTAAGCTCTGGAGCACCTGCACTTTGAAAAGTGCACAATCTATTTGCCTTTAGTAAATCAACCCCAATGTCCCCATGAAATCTTTATGGGACAAATGATATATTCAATTCATTTTAATACCCGGTGATCCATGGCTAAAGTGTGGTTGGTGGGGTTCCTTTCATGCTCCAGCGCCCACCCAGGGAGTGTTGGTGCTGGTGTTACTCTGTGCCTGAGGTGGGTCCCACACAATGAATGCATGAATGTATTGAATATTGATACATATGAATACTGTATAAATGTTGTTGTTCTGTAATGCCGTGAGTGCTGTAATGTGTTCAGAACATGGGTGATGGTCAGCACAATGGCAACAGTCCAGTCCAAATAAGTTTATACATAAAACATGATGGTTGGGATAAGTATATAAAAAAAGTCCATACACTCTTTGGGCAAGCTGATCCGAAAGCTGTAGCTGACTTTATAGATAGGGGAAAAGCAGAAAAAAGGAAAAGCACCTCTAAGTGTAGTATGACCAATAAAATGTATTGAACCCCTAACTGGGACTACTCGCACAAGTGATAAAAACATCAGCTCGTCTGTCATAGAAAGGGATCCATGAGCCAAGAGTGTCTATCGCCTGTAACGCTGGAACGATGTGCCTCAGCAGTCCTGGAGTTCGTGTAGGACATCTGCTGATGCGGGTACGGATGCAGTGGAACGCACCGTGGAGTGCATCGTGAAGGAGGCAGCATTGGGCAGGATGAGGTCAGACGAACCCAAGATGCTTTGTGACGCGTTTCAGGAGCATACACTGTGCCGTATCTGGGCGTGCGCACTCCTTTCTCAAGCTGAAGCTACTACAGGGAGCCTAAAGCTTTATCACCATGCCGGTTACATAGTCACATATACCGAGACAGTTAAAATCCTATTTCTAATTATAAAATATATAAAAATATATGTAAACAGTGCATCATTTCTGGGTGCCGACACTTTAACGGAAAATAAAAACAAAATCAAGTTGTACAAATACACACTTATCTTACCAAAATGTATATAATGAAATTAAAAAAAAAAAGTGAGAGAGACGTTTTTTAATTTTATTGTTATATGTTTATATGAAACGCAAGGTATGGGATCATTAAAACGGAAAATTGTATACTTACCCAACGTTAATTTTCCTTTCCTGATACCTAAGCATGACAGCATACACGTATGGGTATAGGCTCCGCCCCTCGCCCAATCAGGACTGGTTACAGTATAATTAAATAAGTCTGCTCCCCAAGGCGGCATTCTCGTAACTATACTCAAATGCGAAGCCCCAAGAGAGGGACCTGTATGTTGTCATGATTATGATTATTATCAGGAAAGGAAAATTACCGTTGGGTAAATATACAATTTTCTGTTTTCCTGACACAAGCATGACAACATACACATATGGGATGTAGCACGCCCACAATTCACAAGGGAGGGTATGCTGAAATAACATTTGATTAATTATCCATTCTGGTCAGTACAGCCCGACCAAATTCTACAGTCGTTAGGGCTGCCGGATCTACTTTATAATGGGTCAGGAATGTGCCATATGTTGGCCACGTCGCAGCTCTGCAAATTACTTCTGGGGATATACCACTGAACTCTGCCCATGACGCCGCCGGGCTTCTTGTCGAGTGTGCCCTCACATTTGATGGAGGTTCTAGGCTTCTTGCCTCTTAATGGTTTCAACTAGCCACATTGTCAGTGTCCTTTTGGACACTGCTAGCCCTTTTCTTAATCCAGCTGGGATGACAAACAGGTTTTCAACTTTTCTGAATGGGGCTGTTCTCTGTATATAAGAATCGAAGATAGACCCGACATCTAATTCATGCCTTTGACTGGATGCATCCTTCTACATTGTTGGGAGGACAATGTCCTGTTCTCTATAAAATGATTTGTTTACTTTTGGCTGGTGCTGTGGCAACACTCAGTACCACCCTGTGTGGTAGGAGACAACAGTAAGGGGGTTTGTATTCTAGGGCTTGAATATCTGATATTCTTCTCCCTGATGTTATGGCAGTGAGAAAAAACAGCTTTCATCGTTATATTCCATAACAAGGTTGCTGCAAAAAAGAGGGTTGGGACAACATCTCTAGCACCATATGTAAGTCCCATGGAAGGACAAATGACCTTGTCTGTGGTCGTACTCTGTCGAAGGCTTTCAGGAACTGCCGTACTAACTGCTGGGTAGCCCATTTTACCCCTGTTAATGCTGAAAGTGCTGAGTTCTGTACTCGTAGTGTATTCATCTGTAGGCCCATGTCAAGGCCTGCTTGTAGGAATTTTAATACTGTATCTGTGCTTCCCATGCTAAAGGATCAAATCCTCTGGTTTCAGCAAAGGCAGCAACTTCTCCCATACCGTTAAATAGGTTTTATTAGTTGTTGCTGCTCTTGCCTTGAGTAAAGTCTCGATGACTGAGACTGAATACACCGCTTCTCCTAGCCCTCACCTCTCAACCTCCAAGCTGCCAGATGAAGTTTGGTAGGGTTCGTGTGCCGCAACTGCCCTTGTTAGAGCAGGTCCGGGTCTTTGTCCATCTGAAGCGTCATGCCCTTATTTGGTCCTGGAAGGTTTTCAAGGCCTGGAGGGCTGTTTCAGCTCTATTATATTGGAGGCTTCTCTTTGTTTGTTTTTCCACCGGCCCTGGGCTAGCTGGCCCTTGCAGTGCGCTCCCCAGCCTATTGCTGATGCGTCCGATGTGGCTACTATTGGTCTCGGTGGATTGAGTTGGTGACAATTCGATAGATTCGAAAGATTGGCTGGCTTCTGCCACCATTCGAGGGAACGTTTCATTATTGGTGATATTCTGATCCGCTGACGTGTGGATCGGTTCCTCCACTGATTCAGGAATTCCACCTGAAACTTCCTCATCCGCCAATGAGCCCACTTCACCGTAATTGTGGCAGCTAGTGACCCCAGCAGTCTGAAGCAGTGGGAGGCCGAGAGATATGACCGTGTTGATATCCTCTCTAATTGGGAAATTAGTGTTGCTGCCTTTTCTGGCGGGAGTTCCACTGTGTTCCTGGATGTATCAGGATCGCCCCTAAAAATAGCATTCTCTGCGCTGGTGCTGGTTGACTTTTTGCCAGGTGATTATCCAGCCTAATTTCAATAGGGTTCTAAATGGGATTTCCCAGTGTTCTGTTAGGACTTGAGGCTCCTGGGCCACTAAGAGTACATTGTCCAGATAGTGGGACACTTGCAGGCCCTGCTTGCGTAGCATGGCTATGACGCTATGACAGATCTATTAAGTGGATAGTCTGATTGCATATGGAGGTATGAAGATGATGTAGTGATACAGTTACATGATGGTGCTGACATCAAGTTCCTGGTTAAGACCCCCAGGAGAGAGGGTATCAAAATTATTATCCAAAAAGTCTCACGTTGGCAGTGTTTAAGAAAATAGTCCGCCTTCGGGAGATCCCTGGACCACTACCACCCATACTTGTAAACCCTTAGTCGATTTCTAATGTACTTGCGCAGTGTTTTAGGACACTATGTTCGTCTTTTCCTTCCTCTATGAAGCAACGGTGTCCATCAATCCTTTTGTGTAGTGGTCTAATGGTGCAGCCTATATAATATAGGCCTCATGGACCAGTTTGGTAATATACCACGTGGTCAGTCGAACGGCAGTAAAAGTCGTTAAAGGTATAGGTTTTCCCTTTGATGGTAAAAATTTTGTACCCATGCTGTACAAAACTACACATCTTACATAGCGGTTTACGGCATTGGAACATTCCTCTTATGGGGATTAAGCAGGAGTGTTTGAGATTTGGGGCTCTCCTATACGTAATTTTTGGTCTCTTATTTTTAGTTTCCTGAAGGTTAGGGTCTTGTAGTAGGATGGTCCAGTGTTTTGAGATAATGTATTCCATTTTACCATGTTGGTAGTGGAACCGTGTTATGAATCTGACAGATGTATCCTTGGTTTTATTTTCTGCTTTGGGTTACCTTCTGTCTAAATACTGACAGTAGGCTGATTCCACCATATCTTCCGGGTATCCTTTGTCTTTGAAATTTTTCTTTAAAAGGGAACTCTGTATCTTATATTCTTATTGGTTTGTACAGTTTTGTCTCAGTCAGCAAAACTGACCCTTGGGAATATTATTTTTCCATGTGGGGTGATGGCAGCTACTATGAAGTAAAAAGGAGTTGCCTGCTGTGGGTTTGTCTTCATAAGCCCTGATAAAGCAGAGTCTGGTGAAACGCGTCAGGGTTCTAACATCACTAGTATTGTTTTTAACTACAAAAAAATTGATACATTGTATGAATTTCTTTTAACATTGATATTAAATAAATTGTATGATTTTAAATTACAAATTGTTTACTCCTTCTGTAGTCTGTACAGTCCAAAATCGTCCTTTACTTGCTTTCCAAACTATACAACACAAATGATGTCCATGAGTGGCATTTAATTAGTAGATCACTTTAAGCTTCACTGCTAATTTCATATTGGTGATTACATATAGTAATAATAATAATCATCAAAACCCTATCATTCAAACCTTGACAACTCTTTTCTACCCTTAATTCCTTACTTCACCCCCACTGCCCCCACCCACCAACTTGCTTACTGCTCAACAGATTGCCAACCATTTCAAAAGTAAAATTGACACAATTCGCAATGAGATAGACAGCATTCAACTTCCTCCCCTACCCAACACATCAGGTCCAACACCACACTCAATGCTCTCCTCCTTCTGCCCAGTTACCACCGATGAAGTTGATAAACTCTTCTCTATGGCCCACCTGACCACCTGTCCCTTGGACCCTGTCCCCTCACAATTACTTTGACTACATTCCCACTCTATCCTAAACTCCCTAACCCACATCTTCAACCTCTCCCTCTCCTCCGGCACTTTTCCTTCCCTGCTCAAACATGCACTGGTTAACCCCATACTTAAAAAAACCCTCACTAGACTCCATCTGTTTGAATAACTTAAGACCCATCTCCCTGCTCTCATTTTCCCCAAACTCATCAAACGCCGTGTCCATGACCGAATGTGTCGCTACTTCACGGACAACAACCTTCTCGACCCCCTACAGTCCGGCTTCTGTCCACAACATTCCACTGAAACTGCCCTACTAAAACTCACCAATGACCTACTAACTGCTAAAACCAATGGCCATTACTCCATAGTCATACTCTTAAACCTCTCTGCTGCCTTCAAAACAGTTGACCACCTGCTGCTCCTCAGCAAACTACACTCCCTTGGCCTCTGTGATTCTGCTTTATCTTGGTTCTCCTCCTACCTATCTCAGTGCACTTTCAGTGTGACTTACAGCTCCATCTTCTCCGCTCCTCTTCCTCTCTCTGTTGGGGTACCCCAAGGCTCTGTCCTTGGGCCCCTCCTATTCTCACTCTATAACTCTTCCCTGGGCCAGTTGATAACCTCCCATGGCTTCCAATACCACCTCTACGCCGATGACCCCCAGATCTATCTCTCCACTCCTCAACTCACCCCCTCGATCTCCTCACAGATCTCAAACTTACTGAATGACATATTGGTATGGATGTCACACCAATTTCTCAAACTCAATCTTTCGAAAACTGAGCTTGTAATATTTCCTCCTTCCCAGCCCCCCCCCCCCCATGACTTTACCACTAAGATCAACAACACAACCATTGGTCCCTTTACACATGCCAGGGTGCTGGGTGTAATCCCTGACTCTGACCTCTCCTTCAGCCCCCACATCCAATCACTGGCTAAATCCTGCTGCCTTAACCTCCACAACATCTCCAGGATTTGACCCTTCCTGACTAATGACACCACAAAACAACTTATTCACTCCTTGATTATTTCCCGCCTTGACTACTGCAACTCTCTGCTTAATGGCCTACCCTTGTGCAGACTACCCCCCCTTCAGTCTATTATGAATGCTGCTGCTAGACTAATACACCTCACTAATCGATCCGCGCCTGCTGCCGCTCTCTGCCAATCACTTCTCTGGCTCCCCCTACCCCACCTTATAAAATTCAAAATGCTAACCACAACATACAAGGCCATCCAAGGCCATCCAAAACATCGACCCCAGCTACATCACCAACCTCATCTGCAGATATCATATACCAAATTGTCCCCTCCGCTCCTCCCAGGACCTCCTGCTCTCTAGCTCCCTTGTTACCTGCTCTCATGCTCGCCTTCAGGACTTCCCCAGAGCCTCTCCCATCCTCTGGAATTCCCTGCCCCGTTACATCCGATCAGCCCCTAATCTGTCCACCTTTAGGAGATCCCTGAAAACTCACTTATTCAGGGAAGCCTATCCCACACCCAACAACTGTCCCCGAGCCACCCCCCATCAAATCATTCCCTGCATCTATTACCTTTTATACCACCCCCCCCCCCCCCTTTAGAATGTAAGCTCTACGAGCAGGGCCCTCCTGTCCCTTTTGTATTGAACTGTACTGTAATTGTGCTGCCTGTCCCCCCTCTACATTGTAAAGCGCTGTGTAAACTGTTGGCGATATATAAATCGTGTATAATAATAATAATAAGAATAATAGATTGTGAATTGTATATCTGCTGTATGGGTTGTGTACAACAGGTTCTGGAGAGGCATCATCTCAACAAAGCCTCTGGTGTTGCTCCCATTCTTTTTGACCCTGGTCAGATGTCTTTGACCCCTGTGATCTTCCTGCCCTGGGTTACTTCAATTCTGAGCAGCGGGGCTATTTAAAATAAACGAATAATCCCACTACTTTATTTCTTCTTTACTTTGCTTCCTTCCAGACAAACATGAACCAGATGTGACAGATTCACGGGTCAGAAAATAGCCCTGGAACCTAGCAAAGTGTTATAGACTCAAATAATATCATTTTTTAATCCAACATTAGATAACTTCTCTACAATAGTGTTTTCCAAGTGTGGGATTTGTGCTGCTGGTGGGACAGATTTAGGATTCCAGTACAAAACTCGTTTGTGGGAAAATATGCTGCAATGGCAAGTAGCATAGGAAACATTGTTGAAACAGTTTCTCAGGCTTGTAGGTATTTTAAAGCCATGAGTGAATCTGCAGGTAAAATTCTGTTTAAAATTCAGTGAACTTAAGCTAAGTGGCAAATCCAATTGGTAGGGCTGGGAACTTTCAAGCTTTGATCGTGGATGAAAATTAGCCAGCAGTTGGTTGAGGCCTTCCACATTCTCACAAAACTGTCCAATTTCATCAAACTTAAATTAAGAATTAAGAGACAGCAGGGGATACTTAGCAGCTGGGAAGTTTTTTTCAAGGATAATAGGCCCAACCAGTGTATGCCTCACTTTTATTTTTACTATATGAATAGGGGGTACACACTGTTTTTGCACATTGTTTTTTTTTTCAAACAAAGCAAACAAAAAGCAGCTCCATGAACATTTGGTCAGTGACATGAAAAAGCTGTACTTTGAGCACACCAAAATTTTAAAAAAGTGCTCTAGCAACATAACACAAAATCCATTAAACCCCCCAAATACCACCCCACTGAAACAATTCTCTGCATTTTTTTTTTTCAAATATAAGTTTTATTCAACTCCAATCAAGGGCGAGGGCCCCACTACATACAAGCAAAAACAGGTGCCGATTCGGCCATTTCAAGTTAACAAAGCTCAGACCGATAAATGGTCATATCAGTTACATTTAGAGTGTGGATATTGGCTCGTACATACAACTTTTAGTTCAACATGTAATAGGTGAGCTCACGTCCAGTTTCAGGTAGTATATTCGGGGTGAACCTCGCCTACTTTTTCCA
The DNA here is from genome assembly GCA_037952835.1 of Lithobates septentrionalis. Classification (NCBI taxonomy): domain Eukaryota; kingdom Metazoa; phylum Chordata; class Amphibia; order Anura; family Ranidae; genus Lithobates; species Lithobates septentrionalis. The sequence goes on from JBBDGP010000359.1 coordinate 3,010,647, forward strand.
TTTTACAATCATATAGAGAGAAGAAAGAGGGAAGTGAGGGGAATCAAAAAAAAAAAGGGGGGGGGGTGAAGGGGGGAGAGAGAAGGGGGGGGGAGAAAAAACAGGGGAGGGGGCGTGGGAGACACGGCGGCGACGCTCTCGGCATGTTATATCTAATCTAGCCTCCGAGGAGGTCAAAGAAAGAGGGGAGAGTTAGTTACTAAGCAGTTGTTGACCTTCATCTGAAAAAATGAAGACATTCCAGATATCCCACGTACGTTTGAATGTCTCTTGTTTTTGTTGCGCAGAAAGGATCAGATCTTCCATCTGCTTGATCTCTTCGACCTTACGTATCCACATAGATGTGGATGGGGGATGACTTTGTTTCCAGAGAAGAGGGATACATCCCTTAGCCGCATTTAGGAGGTGTCTGATTAGAGATTTCCTGTAAGCTTTGATGGGTATTGTGGAGAGATGTAGGAGAAAAAATGTAGCTTCGTCTGGGATAGCATATTCAGTGAACCTCTGAGTTATTTGCCTGACCTCTTCCCAAAAGCTCCTTAACTGAGGGCACGACCAGAAGATGTGTATTAGTGTTCCCTCCTCCTCTGAACAGCGCCAGCACCGTCCCGAAGAGCCAGGGAAGCATTTCTGAAGTCTAGAGGGGGTCATGTACCATCGCGTAAGTAGTTTGAAATTGGTCTCTTGGATCTTGGTACAGAGTGATGATTTCAGGGAGAGTGTAATAATGCGTTGTCGCTGAGCTGCTGAGAAAGAGAGGTGTAGTTCCCTCTCCCAACTGTCTAGATAAGGCAGTTGTGGTGGTGCGTTTGGCTCAGTTAGCATCGAGTATGTTTGAGAGAGGATATGCGTTAGTGGATCCTCCCCAGTACACAATTCCTCAAAGGATGTGAGTATCCGAGAGAAATTCCGTGGGTTGGGAAGTGAGTGTAGGAAGTGGTGTAATTGTAGCGCTTTCCAATAAGGAATGCGGTAAGGACCTGTCTGATTGGATAAGTCTGCTACTGAGGGCCATTTCTCATCCGAGATGAAGCTGGATACGCGATCATAACTTTGTTCTTTTAGATGGGGGTATTCCCTGGAAAGTAAACCCGGCCCAAAGTTAGGATTGCCCAGTACGGGGTATAGCGGTGAAGTTTTGGTTGTGAGCAGAGATCTAAGGGAGGTTTGGTGACTATGTCGCAGGGTGGTGCCAATTAAGGGGTGCGATTTTATGCTAGGCGGTAAGATATTATAGCACCACATCGCTCCCTTTAGAGGGATGGGGGATTGAGCTTTTTCAATCTGAACCCAAAGTTTACATGCCCCATTTCTCCTCCAGTCCAGCACTCGACCCAGGTGAGAGGCTAAGTAATAGAGTTTGATGTCGGGTAGAGCTAGACCTCCTAGATGTTTAGGGAGTATCATCAATGAGCGCCGTAACCGAGGTTTTTTATTTGCCCACACAAAACCGGTGAAAAGTGAGTGGATCTTCTGGAAGAAGGAGGTGGGGATTTGTATAGGTAGTGCTTGGATCAGATAGATACATTTTGGCAATATGCTCATTTTCAGGAGGTTACACCTCCCGAACCATGAGTGAAAGCCCGGTTTCCATTTCTCTAATAATGTTCTGATCTTAGCTAATAAAGGGGGGAAGTTCAAGTCAAAAGTCCTAGATATGTCAGCCGGGATTCTAGTTCCCAGGTATTTTATGTCGGTCCTGGTCCATTTGAAATGAAAGTTGGATGCTAATTGTTGTGATATTTGGGGAGGTACCTCAATACACATTGCCTCGGATTTCGAGAAATTTATCTTCAAATTAGATAATGAGCCGTATGTATTAAATTCTCGCATGAGGTTTGGGAGGGAGATTCTTGGGTTCGTCAAAGAGAAGAGCAAATCGTCAGCGTATGCAGATATTTTGCATTGTAAATTGCCAACCTGTAGGCCTGATATGTCAGGATTTAGTCTGATTTTACATAAGAAGGGTTCTAGGGATAGTGCAAATAGCAGAGGGGAAAGAGGGCATCCCTGCCTTGTGCCATTTCTTATGGGGAAGGGGTCGGAAAGTACACCATTGGCCTTCACCTGTGCAGATGGGTTGGAGTAAATACTCTCTATCCACCGCATCATCCTATTGCCCAGACCAATGTGGCGGAGAACAGATAGCATAAAGCTCCAATTTACCCTATCGAAAGCCTTTTCGGCGTCTGTGCTTACTAGTATACATGGCGTCTTCTCGGAGGTTGCTATTTGGATTAAGTTGAGAACTTTAATGGTGTTATCTCTCGCCTCTCTAGAGGGTATGAAGCCGACTTGATCCATGTGGATAAGGGACTGGAGATGTTGGGCTAGTCTAGTAGCAATTATTTTGGAAAAAATCTTAAGGTCTAAATTTAAGAGGGAGATGGGTCTGTAGCTGCCACAAGAACCCGGATCTTTCCCTTCCTTGTGGATTAAGGAAATATGGGCTTTGAGGGTTTCCCCGGGAAAGTTTGAGTTTGCTCCGAGAGCGTTGAAGAATGTTACCATTCGTGGGCCTAATGTTGGTAGTAGGGTCTTATAATACTGGGCGGTGAACCCATCAGGACCTGGGGCTTTCCCTACCTTCATAGATTTGATTGCTAGCTGTAATTCCTCTAGTGATATTGGCTCATCTAATATAGTTTGGGATTCTAGTGGAAGAGAGGGAAGGCATGAGTCAGATATGTACTGGTCAATAACGTCCTGGGAAGGGGAAGGGTTTGTTAGGTTATAGAGTCCCGAGTAAAAGTCTGCGAATCCTTTCGTAATTTGCGTCGGTAGATTAGCTTTCTGTCCGTTGGGGGTGGTTATCTGGGGGATGTATGCAGTGGATTTGATTTCCTGAACGGATCTGGCCAAGAGTCTCCCGCATTTGTCACCTGATTCATAAGACAGCCTGCGAGAAAATTGTAAGGCAGCCTTAGCTTTATAATGCAGTAGATCTGTGATTTGTGATCTTAAGGACCGCAGTTTCATCTCCAACTCCTGAGTGGGAGAGTGTTTATGTTGTGCTTCAACTCTGGCCAGATCCGCTAGGAGTCTGGTTAGCTGTTCGTTTCTCTTCCTCTTAATGGATGCCCCATGTTTAATAAGGACTCCTCGGAGGACGCATTTATGAGCCTCCCACAGTATGCCCGGGTCACAGTCTTGTGTGTCATTCTCACTGAAGTACAAGTTTAGTTCTTTGGTTACGTCTGCTAGTATCTCAGGAATTTGGAGGAGGCTCTCATTGAGACGCCAGAAAGTGGATCTGGGTGATGATCTCTCAGTGAGAGTGTAAGTCAGGGAAACTGGAGCATGATCAGACCAAGTGATCTGACCTATAGAAGTAGATTGCACTAAGTGTAGCTGGTCGTGAGGGATAAGAAAGAGGTCAATTCTGGAATATACCCCATGTGGAGAGGAGTAAAAGGAATAGTCACGTTCTCCAGAATGCTGGAGACGCCAAGCATCAATTAGTTGAGCTTTGTGTAGTGTCTGGGCTATTCGTTTCCTGTTTTTGGGGGGATAAGAAGAGGTACCAGAGGACGTGTCTACTGGGGGTGAGAGCGGTACGTTAAAGTCGCCTCCTAGTATGAGCTGGCCCTCCTTATATTCCATCAGTTTATTTACAGTAGACATTATAAACCCGTCTTGATGTGCGTTAGGGGCGTACAGTGTTGCAAGGGTGAGTTGCACTTCCCCAATCTGACCTTTGAGGAACAGGTATCGGCCTTCAGGGTCTGCTAATATGTCCTGGAGTTTCCAAGGGAGATTGCCAGAGAGTAGAATAGTTACCCCCTTAGATTTTGCGTTGTTATTCGTCGAGTGGTATACATGGGGAAAATATCTATTTCTGAGTACAGGAGATTTGTCAGTTTTAAAATGAGTCTCCTGAACAAAGGCGACGTCCGTGCGCGACTTTTTAAATTCTTGTAGGAGAATGCGCCTCTTCTCTGGGGTATTCAGGCCCCTCGCATTAAGCGAGGTCACTCTTAAAGAGCTCACCGCCATGTCTCACACGGGGGGAAGAGGGAGGAAGGAGGGTTCAGATAGGGGTGAGAGCAAGGGAGGGGAGAGGAGGGAAGGAGGAGAGAAAGGAAGAAGAAAGACCGGAGACGAGGGTCTAGTGCTATTGCGCCTCACGTCTCTGTTTAGTTAAGCTAAATGGGTGAGTTTTACCAAACTAAGAAGTAAACCGAACCGGATATCCGGGGGTAGACTTACGGCCTAAGTGGGGCGAGGGCAGACAACAACCTAAAAGGGAGGTCCCGACTCTCCCACCCCATCTAGCCTAAAGATTAGAAGCAGTATAAACACAGTATATATAGCAAGAATAAAGAACTTTAAATATCTTCAAAAGAAAAACATAAAGACAAGAGCTAGGAGAAGCATCACCTTGCACATCATTCCACTCTTGGGTGTTATATCTAATAATAATTCCGATCCCCTCGTGTGCCCTCCGGCGAGGTGACCCGCTCCCCCCCCAACATCCACGACAAGACGTAGATAGACTGCAGCAGGGAGAGGCCAAATCGCCAGAAGCCACCGGGAACGTCCTGGAGCTTCCTTTACCCTTGTGGAAAAACATGTAACAGACTCATCTACACCATGATATCCCGATAAGGAGCTCTAGAGCGGGCCGAGCCCCCAGAACTGGGGTCCAGCTCGCCCCCGAGATACCCCAGATCCCCTTCATACTTTTAAAGCCCCATTAAAATGCCCGACCCTCCTCCCCCTCATCTCCATTCTCTCATACACTCTCATCCTTGTCATGATGTCTCTCCAGAAAGGAGGGCATGTATTTCCTCTCGGAAAGTAGATGTCCGTAGGAGTGAGAGAACTCTTTCCGCGGGACCTGCTGGGGACCACATAGGCCCTATACGGGGGTGGCTTTCGTAATGAGAGGAGAGGGCATAATGCAGGTGACTCGCCAGTTACAGGAAGCCCTAGTCCGAAGTCTGGCAGGAGACAGTATGACTTTTATTGTCCTCCCTGAAGTGGCTCTGCATTTTTTAATAGGTATATCTACAGCAAATATATATAATAGGTAATCCTACAGCAAAAAAATAAAAATAAAAAATGTACTCAATACAAAGACCCAATTAACATAAATAACAACCAATATACCCTAAAAATAGTGAAAACCCCCAAATATAATCCCCTTATACAAAATCCCATTTCTTCCTTTAAATTAAAGCTTTACAGCAGAAAACAAATGCTACAAACATGAAAGTAGCCTAAAATGGCCACTGACTTCAAAGTAATATAATGACAAAGAGACAAAAAAGGCATAAAAGAGATTTATTGTCCATGAAGCCAATAATCAAAATCAAAATGCAGTGATCTAACTGACCCTACTCTCTCCCAATGCAGTTTGCCAGTTAACTTTCCCTACCTTTTCCCAATAGCAACGTTAATATATTGTAAACACGGTTGCCCCAAACATACACCTATTTATAGTGATAAGACTAGCTGATGGAAAAAAAAAAAATAAACCCATTACTGGCCTCTCCAAACCTGCTGGCTATGGTTTACAGGCCATGGTGTGCATAATGGTTAAAAATTGAAATTTCCCAAGGTGAATTTTGCTATAAATTTGCCAGTACTGTGAATTTGGAACCCACATGATTCACCGGGAACTCAGAGTAGAGGCAATTTCAGGCCCAGGACCTAATGCTTTATTAGACACTTTGGAGGAGACAATAACACCATCCGGAAAATGCAATTTCCTACAATATTCCAAAAAAACTAGACAGACACATCCAGTACAACTTTCCAAAGCCAGATCAATCGTCCACAAAAATGGAAATTCAAATAACTCATCTGTAGAACTTTATAATCAGATGTCAGTGTGTACCAGGTTTAAATGAGCAAGGAAGTGTGTTTCTAGTCTTCCCAGACAAAGGATTCAAAATAACAACCAGACAATGCTTTATAAACAATGTATTTTTTGTTTGTTTTGTCAACATTGTTAAACACCTGAATAGCATTATATAAATTAGGTATCCTCAGCTTCAGCTTTAAGTAGCTTTAAGTCTTCAAATGGGTTAGTACTCCACAGAAAGCAATGTGGCCAGGTGCTGGACCTCAGAAACATGGAGAAGGAGACATTACCTCTTTACAATCAGTTTACTTTCACTTTCTGCTGTTATGCTATTGTGTTGCACTATCCCCTCCAGTCAGTAGAGGGAGAACTATTGTCAGTAAAGCCTATGGACTTCTATGCAGAACACTGATGATGATGGGAATTGTGGTGTGAAACATCAATCACAGAACGGGGCTTAAGGACCAGCGATCACATATGCACCGCTGCCACACGGAGAACGGAGTGTCCTCTCACCCTCCACTTGCCACTGCTGATCACCGGACAGACTGAGGGGGCCCCCTTCTACAGAGAAAAGTCAATGTAGCATCCTGTAGACTGGTGAGAGGGCTATTTGCCCACTGCTGATATTGCTAGCAAGGACTGAGCCTCTGCATGCAGGACACCAAGTATACTCAATCCATAATGCATCATCACTGCATACATTACCACACGTATTCAAAAACCTATACGAACCCTATTCCGCAATATACTGAACTTTTACTGCATCTGAACCACATCTACCTTGCACCTGTGCCAAGACTATATTGTACCAATACTGTACCTATACTGCATGCAATTTAACTGGGACTGTTAAGTGCACCAATGCTTTTAGGGGCCCCAACGTTAACTGGCAGAAGGACATCTCAAAGGACTGCCCTTCCCATAATAATTTATCTGCAGGCCCCTTTGTTCCCCTGTCCCGTCCTCTACCATTCTACTTTCTTTTGGACAGTGCATATCCAGTCAGTCTAGGAGTACCATTACCGCCATAAATGCACTCTGGCAGTATAGTTCCAGCCCTCGGTAGATTAAATTTTACTACTGCTCACTGCTGCATTTGAGGTGGCCTTTCTACTGTTTATGCTAATCTGGAAGAAAAATGTCATTGTATGCCTAGTCCTTACTGTTAATTACTTTGTATGCTATAATATGTTATTACCACTGTTTATTCATTTTATGCTTGCCTAGTTACCAACTGGGTGACAATATATTAAGTTTACAACATTGGATGTTTGTACACTCAGCTTGGTGTGTTAGAGGTCCTGAGGTTTTTGAAAAGGTCAAGGCAAAGAACAGAGGACCCATCCTAATCAGTGTTTTCTAGGGGGGTAGCGCCACAGCAACATTAAAGCTAGGAGCCAAATGTAGTTCCTAAACTATTGTTAGTGATCTTGGTTCTACAATCATGCACAATTAAATATATTTATTTTTCTAATATTACTATTTCAAAATCTATATTGGACAGTAAAGTCTTAGGGATTCACAATTGTTATATTCTAATACATTCATCAAAATGGAAAAAAAAACTGTTATTCACATTCAAAACCTTCAGCTACAAATAAATCAAAGCAATTAAAAAAAGTTCAAAGTCTTTTTCGCCACATGACAAGGGTTGTATTGAGACACTTTCTTTTGCCACCTTGTGTTGTATATTTCAAAGATCTTTTGACCTTAGCAGGAAATAATCAGAAGGATAAAGAAGGCTTGATCTTAGTTTTTTCTCAACTTCATTTGAAGGTACAAAGCCTTGCAAAACAAAAACACACTGTCCCTGAAACATCAGCAATGGGAGAGAAAAAGTCTGGCTACCTCTTGATTTGCGTTTATTACCAAACTAGCCTGCCATAGGAGGTCTGGTGCGTCAGTCTAGCAAACAAAAAAACGATTCCGTACTCTATTCACTTTCTATATCTGAGTTTCCCAGATAAGAGCCCTACAACGAAGGACATATTCAAGTGCCGCAGTAGGGTATCCCTGCCTTTTTATAACCTCTCCCACAGTCTTCAGATCTAGAGCCTTTCACTACCCACTGCCACACAATAAAAGACCTTTCAAAGTCTCGGCACTCTGTTTCTCCCTGGGAGTCCAGGATTCAGGATGCACAGCGTCTCTCCAAAAACAGTCTAATTCTGTTATTGATAGAATACCATCGTCCAGTTTGGAGGAACGCAGGCTTGCTCTGAATCTTAAAGGTGCAGCTGTGTAAACAGCATTATTCTTCACTATGGTGACTTTAGGCAGTCTATGCATATGCTCAATATGTTCCATAGGCACTTGCTGTAATATTTATCAGAATCAAAATAAAGGCAATTAAAAAAAAAATGTAGCAAAAAATGAAGGCATTGTATTTATGTGCAGACTCTGTGGTACTTCTATCACTTTCCACTTGAACATGTTTTTCTTTAGCTGTAGTGCAAGTGGTGACTTGAGCATCAATGAAGAGATACTAGCCCTCTAAAGCTGAACATATGAATTATAAGATGATTGAATAATTTCCTTTAAATCTATCAACATCTATGTAGTGCCATTGCCTACCCAGGATACAGATTGAATGGATTGTTTAGGTAAGCCTTTACACAACACAGTTTGAATAAATCAAGGAGATTATATGCAGGTTGTATAATCAAATTGTAATGTCTGTGGTTAGTAAATGTCAGATGTGCTGGATTGCCAGTGTGGGCATATGAGAACTGAGAACACCAATTCACACATATCAACCGGTCTGTCTATCAACACTGTAGCCACTATAGGTGTTTTGGCACCCAATCATCATACCAATATGATTTTTATGGACATCCTATTCCAAAACCGTGGGCATTGCTATGGAGTTGGCTCCCTTTTGGGGCTATACCAGTGTAGCGCTGGTATTTTTAATACAGACGCTATAAGTAAAAATTTAGTTGTCTGAGGCTGTAGTTTAACTCAGACTGCGATTATTATAAATTCTGGTTCTGTTTCAGCTTGGCTGGTTGTGTGGTTTTCCCCTTGGCCTGGAGATGGCGCTCTATTATTTCGGCCAAGAATGGAAATTGCAACAAGCTGGGTGTATTGAGTGCCTACTTGCCTGGAAAACAGTCAGAGGGTGTGGTCTGCCTGCTGTGCATTCTGGGAGAGGGTACTTAAGGGACAGACCCCATGACAGTAAGGAGTTCCGACCTGATGGCCCTCCTGGCCTAAGGTGTGTCGTTGCTGTCATGTTAGTCTCAGGGCCGGCTGGCATGAGGCGTAGCTACTGAAGGTAGGCCCAAAAGTCTTGGGGCCTACCGATCCAGGGATGGTCCTGTGCTGTCTTGCCTGTGGGAGAATCCAGGGGAGGACTTTTCAGGAGAGGACTGCGCGGTAAGGCCGGTGCCTCTAGAAGAGCCTGGAGACCCAGTTGGAGGATGCATCCCGGGTCACATACCACACAGTACCGTAAGTTTGGAAGAAGGGAACTGGTATTGTGTGATCAAGCCTTTGATATTGCAACAAGTCGCTAATTACCCAATCCTGTGGCAGAGGATTGTGTAACAGTTACACCGAATCTTAAAGTCTGTGGCAGAGACTATGACCGAGCATCACATCGGCTGCTAGGTCAGTGAACGAGGCCTGTCCGGTGGTTGCTGAATCCAGTTGTGGATGCTGTTGCCCTCTGGATCAAAGAGAGTGTTCCTGATCTGCAATTTCAAGGTACCTGAAACCCTCCATCCCTCTTTTGCAAAAATCTTTCTTAAATAAAGCATTCAAGAAAGAGACTGTGGGGTTGATTTACTAAAGGCAAATAGACTGTGCGCTTTGCAAAATGCAGTTTCACTCTAAGAGAGCTGCTCCAAAGCTTAGTAAATGAGCAGAAGCTCTGCTGACTTTTATCATCCAATCATGTGCCAGCAAAAAAAGCATTTTTTTTTCCTTGCACATGATTGGGTATTCTTTGCAAAGTGATGCTGTACCTAATTTACTAAGCCCTGGAGCAACTGCACTTGCAGAGGGCAATTGCACTTTGCAAAGTGCACAGTCTATTTGCCTTTAGTAAATCAACCCCTGCGTGTCGAAGCTGAAATTACTAAAAAGAACTCTGTAGCCTCCCTGGCGGTTTTCCCGAGTGTAGCTCGGGGTTAAAATTCCAGCACCATTAGCGGTAACCCCGAGCCGCACTCGGGATTACATCGCAGAATCCTGGTGTGGCTTTACTTACCTTGTCCCCAGGATCCTGCGATGTCCCCCGCAGTGTCCGTGGGCTCCGTACTCCTCCGAAGCCTCTCCTTGCCAGGCTCCGTTCCCTGCGAGCGTCGCGACGCACGGGGGCGGAGCCTGGCGGCAAATTCAAAAAATTGTAAAAATCATAACACATACAGTACTGTAATCTTACAGATTACAGTACTGTATGAAATGATTTCACATCCCTTTTGTGCCCAGTGCTTTGGCCCATGCCCTGCATGAAGTTTTATGTTATATATACTGTTCTTTCTGCCTGGAAACTGGAGATTGTCCATAGCAACCAAAAAGTGTCCCTTTACGTCAAAAGTGGCTTTAGACCAGCTAGAAAACAGCGATAGTAAATTAGAACACTTGCAGAATTGAGCGATAGTGAATCGTGGGACTTAGGAGCTAAATTGAGGAAAAGGACCTCCAAGGCAGTATTCTCAGGAATACTACCGGTACATCGAGCCACACCAGAAAGGCAGAGGGAGATTAGGGAAGTAAACAAGTGGCTGAAGAGCGGGTGTAGTAAGGAGGGGTTTGGGTTCCTGGAGGACTGGGCCGACTTCTCAGTCGGTAACCGGTACTATAGAAGGGACGGACTGCACCTAAATGAGGAGGGTGCAGATCTGCTGTGAATGAAGATGGCCAAAAAGTTAGAGGGGTTTTTAAACTAGGCGATGGGGGGAGGGTCCAGAGACAGAGATAGCCAGAGGTTAGTATTGGGGGCATTAGTGGTAGGTTAACCAAAGCACAAAAACACAAGGTGAGTATAGTAGCAAGTCCTAGTTGCAATCTTGAAACACCCAATACGAGGACAATATGCGACCGGTCTAAACTATGTGGCATGTTCACCAATGCCAGGAGCATGGCGGACAAGATGGGTGAACTAGAGATTCTGTTGTACAAGGAGGATTTGGATTTTGTGGGAATTTCAGAGACCTGGTTCAACAGCTCTCATGATTGGCTGGCAAACATTCAAGGGTATACCCTATACCGCAAGGATAGAGAGGGTAAAAAAGGGGGAGGGGTATGCCTATATATCAAAAATAATGTACAAGCGAATGTGAGAGATGACATCACTGAGGGAGCTAGAGAGGAGGTGGAATCCTTATGGGTAGAGTTCCAAAGGGATGAAGCTAAGGGGAAAATAATACTGGGAGTATGCTATAGGCCCCCTAACCTGAGGGAGGAAGTGGAGACGGATCTCCTATCACAAATTGGATTAGCAGCAAGGATGGGAAGTGTTATCATAATGGGGGATTTTAATTATCCAGACATAGACTGGGCGGAGGGAACCGCGCATTCATTTAAGGCTCGCCAGTTCCTTAATGTCTTGCAGGACAATTTTATGGGTCAGATGGTAGAAGCACCAACTAGAAATAAAACATTACTGGATCTACTGATTACCAACAATACAGACCTGATCACGGATGTGAAAATACGGGGCAATTTAGGTAACAGCGATCACAGGCCAATTAGTTTCAGTATAAATCACACAAATAGGAAACATGAAGGGAACACAAAGACACTGAATTTCAAAAGAGCCAACTTCCCTAAACTACAAACCTTGCTAAAAGGCATAAATTGGGATAAAATATTAGGAACAAAGAATACGGAGGAGAGATGGGTTTGCTTTAAGAGCATATTAAATAAGGGCATTAGCCAATGTATCCCACTGGGTAATAAATTTAAAAGAGCGAACAAAAATCCTGGATGGCTTAACTCCAATGTAAAAATGCATATAAAAGCAAAGGAGAAGGCCTTCAAAAAATACAAGGTTGAGGGATCATCCTCAGCATTCAGATTTTATAAAGAATGCAACAAGAAATGTAAGGGTGCAATTAGGACGGCTAAGATAGAACATAAAAGACACATAGCGGAGGAGAGCAAAAAAAATCCCAAGAAATTCTTTAAGTATGTAAACAGTAAAAAAGGGAGGACAGACCATATTGGCCCCATAAAGAATGAGGAAGGACATCTGGTTACAAAGGATGGGGAGATGGTGAAGGTATTGAATTTATTCTTCTCCTCAGTCTTCACGAGTGAATCGGGGGGCTTCAGTAACCAAAACTGCAGTGTTCATCCTCATGACACAACACAGGAAGCACCTCCATGGTTAACAGAGGACAGAATTAAAATTAGACTTGAGAAACTTAACATTAATAAATCACCGGGATCAGATGGCTTGCATCCGAGGGTACTTAGGGAACTCAGTCAAGTGATTGCCAGACCGTTGTTCCTAATTTTTACAGACAGTCTATTGACTGGAATGGTACCAGCTGATTGGAGAAAAGCCAATGTAGCACCAATATTTAAAAAGGGCCCAAAATGCATCCCTGGGAATTACAGACCAGTTAGCCTAACATCAATAGTATGTAAACTCTTGAAGGGGATGATAAGGGACTATATACAAGATTTTAGTAATAAGAACAATATCATTAGCAGTAATCAGCATGGATTCATGAAGAATCGTTCTTGCCAAACCAATCTATTAACCTTCTATGAGGAGGTGAGTTGCCATCTAGATAAAGGAAGGCCCGTAGACGTAGTGTATCTGGATTTTGCAAAAGCATTTGACACAGTTCCCCATAAACGTTTACTGTACAAAATAAGGTTCGTTGGCATGGACCATAGGGTGAGTACATGGATTGAAAACTGGCTACAAGGGCGAGTTCAAAGTGTGGTGATAAATGGGGAGTACTCAGAATGGTCAGGGGTGGGTAGTGGGGTTCCCCAGGGTTCTGTGCTGGGACCAATCCTATTTAATTTGTTTATAAACTACCTGGAGGATGGGATAAACAGTTCAATCTCTGTATTTGCAAACGATACTAAGCTAAGCAGGGCAATAACTTCTCCGCAGGATGTGGAAACCTTGCAAAAAGACCTGAACAAATTAATGGGGTGGGCGACTACATGGCAAATGAGGTTCAATGTAGAAAAATGTAAAATAATGCATTTGGGTGGCAAAAATATGAATGCAATCTATACACTGGGGGGAGAACCTCTGGGGGAATCTAGGATGGAAGAGGACCTGGGGGTCCTAGTAGATGATAGGCTCAGCAATGGCATGCAATGCCAAGCTGCTGCTAATAAAGCAAACAGAATATTAGCATGCATTAAAAGGGGGGTCAACGCAAGAGATAAAACAATAATTCTCCCACTCTACAAGGCTCTGGTCCGGCCGCACCTGGAGTATGCTGTCCAGTTCTGGGCACCAGTCCTCAGGAAGGATGTACTGGAAATGGAGCGAGTACAAAGAAGGGCAACAAAGCTAATAAAGGGTCTGGAGGATCTTAGTTATGAGGAAAGGTTGCAAGCACTGAACTTATTCTCTCTGGAGAAGAGACGCTTGAGAGGGGATATGATTTCTATTTACAAATACTGTACTGGTGACCCCACAATAGGAATAAAACTTTTTCGCAGAAGAGAGTTTAATAAGACTCATGGCCACTCATTACAATTAGAAGAAAAGAGGTTTAACCTTAAACTACGCAGAGGGTTCTTTACTGTAAGAGCGGCAAGAATGTGGAATTCCCTTCCACAGGCGGTGGTCTCAGCGGGGAGCATTGATAGCTTCAAGAAACTATTAGATAATCACCTGAATGACCGCAACATACAGGGATATATAATGTAATACTGACACATAATCACACACATAGGTTGGACTTGATGGACTTGTGTCTTTTTTCAACCTCACCTACTATGTAACTATGTAACTATGTGGGGAAATTTATTTTATTATTATTATTATTTTTTTTTTTTAATTATTTATTTTTATTTATTATATTATAATTTATGTTTTTGTGTTTCAAACGTTATCATACCCGGGATATCTACTAGACTCTTGTTTGGACAGATTTAAGAGTGTTATTGTTAAGAATTACAGACCTACAATTTAAAACGCCAAATTTCCATGCAAAATAATTGTACCGCTTTCAGCACCTAAAATCCGAAAGAATCATACCGCCAGGGAGGTTAATGGGACCCCTATGATGGATATGGTGAAACAGTACAGGAACAGTAAGACCCAATTTAAACCAGCAGCTCCTTCGGGGGTAAGTGCTACACCAGCTTTCACTTACCTGGGAAGACTTTCTACAAAGTTTTGGACTGTATTGGAATTTGTTTCCATTCAGCCAAAATAACATTTGTGGAGAAGAAGACTTGGCTTGCAATTGGAATTCTAATTCACCCCAAACCACTCCAATGGGGTTAAGGTCAGATATCTGTGAAGGCCACCTGGTACGGGGAACAGAAACCCTCATAAATGGGACTTTAAATGGAAATAATACTATTGCATAATGAATTATAATTTGGAGTACTTTATAGAAAAATGTACAAAAAAATCTTGATTATGCCACAAAATATAAAAACATGCTATACAAAGCTAAAAAGGTTATTCGAAGATATAAGTAGATTCCAGTAATACATCACAAAATCTCCATTGGAGAATGTCAAGCATAAAGCTCCAGATATTGCACACCTAATGCGTTTTGAAATTTCTTTCGGGGTGTACATAATGTAGAAAACAGGGAGCTATGTTCTGTCCAAAGGAGATTAAAGTAGAAAGAATAGCCAGGATTAAAACATGGATAAATATGGATATTGACCTCCATTTACCAAAAGGGGATTTGGATGAGACCTGGATGGCCAACCTGTGATCCACTGGGGTCGGTCAGAGCCAACAAATAGGGATAATAACAAATCACGTCCAACGTCAGTGCTGTGCCAGCAGTTCTATTGTTGTGGATGTTTTATCTTCAGAGGATATGAGAAGAGAGGGTATGTCCCTGTTCAAATGTTCATAAGATCAAATCCAACAGGTCAGAAAAGTTTCTCATGACTATAAATATGGATAGATGGATGGATAGATGGATAGGTGAATGTCTCTCACAGAAGAAAGCAACTGTAGACCTAACATCCACAGAGTGCTGGCAGAGCAAGCTGGTGTGATGGCTGAAGGGCCGCTGAGTCCCTTCACATCAAACTCTTTAAGTGGTGCCGTTGTGCATACTGCCACTTTGGAATAGAAGGTAAGAGATATTGAGCACAAACTTCACTCCATACAACTTTATTATACCTGACAGTACATCAACACCATCAAAATAATGTGCTGTCAGGTACAATAAAAGTTTACTCATATCCTGGATATTTTGGTGTGCAGTTGCATTCCTTTTCTGAGTGGCAGCACCTGAGAGCAGTTTAAACAGACTCTGTAGTAGCCATATACCCAAGTGTTCAAAAATAACAGCTGACTTTGAGCAGTGTCTGTATATGGGTCTTAGGAACAATGTCTTTATGAAGCTGGCTTTGTGCAAAGGGTCACAGCACTGCTGGAACAGAAAACTGTTGCCATGAGGAACAAAGTGCACAGTTGTCCAAAATGTCTATGCATGCTGTAGCATTAACAGTACCTGTCACCAGAAACATCTGAACTTGACCATTTGGAGGGGTGTCTGTAATCTAGTGGCAGTTGATAAACCAGTTTGCATGCCAGGGGGCCTACTGTAGGTCATGGACACGAAAGGTTGGGAAATCTCCTTTTCCTTTACAGCTAATGAACTCATCACCATCTTGCAACCTTAAGGCCTATCAGTTGGCAAATGACCACATGGCCCAATCAAATCACAACCTCACAGTCCACAAACTAGTTCACCTGTATAAATAAGTAGACTCAAAGGGGCAGACCAGTCTCCCTCACTTACTTCTTTGAACAACAGTGGTTCCCTCCTCACTCTATCTTACACCCAGAGGGCCACAGAAAATGATGCCAGACCCCTGCCCTCTCTGTGTATAAGGCCCACAAGGGTGTGAGAACCGACTATGATATGTACAGCATCAAAAACATCTAAGCTTTCCCATTAATGACAAAGTCAGAGAACTTGCTTTTGTGAATGCTTTACTGAAAGGTCCAAATAATGGCATACTAGTCCTCTCATCAACATTCTCTCCATATCATCACATTTCCCTGTAATTAGGTATTTGGCCATTAGTTGTATGTATGTGAGTCTTTGCCAATGGATACTCTTGCAGCATTATCCTTTACCATGACTGGATCAGGACCAAACATGGGGTCCACTAAGAGAAAAAACATTGCTGCTTACCATAACCTACAGGAGTTCTTCATGGCTCTGCTCCTCCAATACACTGCACCACTAGCACCCCTCCCACCCCCTCCATTTATATATACCCTACAAGGGGAAAGGATGTCCGGCCCAAATTGGCTAAAGACAGGGCAAAGACCAGCTGAAGAGGGATACAAACCCCCTCTTACATGTACAGATTTTTTTTTCTTTCAAATTCTAATTAGGCAGAATGTAAAACCAGGAATACAGCATTGATCTTCAGGTGACCAAGTTAGCCACACCAAATAACAAGCATCAATCAAACATCATGTGAGAATTCAAAATATCAGTATGTTCACATTTTTTGATCATACAGAGTATGTTTGATGTTCAGGTGGTAACAAACTTTTGGTCATGTAGTCAGTCCCTATTTATCTATCTATGAAATTATGCAAACTTCAGATTTTTCTTTCCTGAAACACTCACATTGTCACATCCTTTTGTGAAGGAACCATTGCTTATCTATGAATCTATCTTTCTTCTAAATGGTGCTTATCTACGAACCCATCTTTTATCTATCTATCTATCTATCTATCTATCTATCTATCTATCTATCTATCTATCTATCTATCTATCTATCTATCTATCTATCTATCTATCTATCTATCTATCCTTCATAAGAGTTGCAGCAAGTCCCTAAATCTATAAGACCCCTTTCACACTGAGGCAGTTTTCAGGCGCTTTAGCGCTGGAAATAGTCTCTGCAAAGCACCTGAAAACCGCCTCCTATTCATTCTAGTGTGACTTTTCACACGCATTATGAAAAGTCCTGCAAGCAGCATCTTTAGGGAGGGTTGTATACAGCACTCCCAAAACGCCTCTGCCCATTGGCGATTGGAATGAATGGGCAGTGCTTTCAAAGCACCTTAAAATCGCTTTGAAAGTGCTGCAAAACTGGAGTTTTTTATACTTTTTTTGGGGTTAAATGCGCCCTGCTAGCAGCCGAAAAGCAGCGCAAAAGTGCGGCCTAGACAGCGCTGAAGAAAAAACAAAAAACAGGAAAAAGAAGAAAACTGACTTTTAAGGTTGCCACTATAAACCCGAAGAGGAAAGAGAAATGGTCTTGTTGTGTTAAAAATATATAATTATTTGGATCACATTGAAAAACACATATTTAGAAAAAAAAGGGGGGTGTATATACATTATGAACATATCTAGAAAAATACACTGTCTCATTCAAGAGAACATATAGGGAGGCTGACACATAGAATTAGCATGGATGGCCTACGGAACTAGTAGTAGTAAGACCAGGTAGTCCTTCTGGCTCCGAGGCCAAGCATATAGAACTTCAAGATCAGCGCCAATGGATCGCTACACATTTCGCCTTTAGCTTCTTTAGGAGATCCTATTGGTACTAATCTATATATCATAATCACTATTTGGTTCATATATAGATATATCATACTGAATTGTTATACATCATACAAAAAATGATATATACATATTTATTTAGAGACCCTTATCTAAACAAAAGACATTTAATTTTTGCAGTTATATGTCACTCAGAAAAAAAAATACATAAATATATATAGTATTATTTAGGCAGCAACATACAAAGCACAGAAAAACACACACTAGCAACAGAAAACAAAAATCACAAAAAGGAAAAACTTTATAATAGATGTACATACCATCACAGGGAAAGAGGAGGAAGTGGAGAAAGGACGTCCATCAAACACAGAGGGCCCCCTCAATATCGCAATGCAACATCATAGAGCATAAAAAAGGGGGGGGGGGGGGGGGAAGAAAACCAGAAAATGGAACAAAAACAGCCTCTATTGAGGAGCCTATATCCAGATGAATGGCAGCCTGCCAAAAAAGATAACAAAAGATATGTATAGAAATATATATATACATGTATATATATATATATATATATATATATATATATATATATATAAAAAGAGAGAGAGAGAGATAACACAAAATATGAAGATGTGAACCAGGGGTGTTGCTAGGTCTACAAAAGATCTGGGGCTAGAGCCCATAGCAGCGTAGTAAAGAAAGTCATACGCTTGGGCGGGCATACACTTGTATATACAGTAATATACGTGTGTGTGTATATATATATATCCCCAGAGAGCCCCCCACTTATATCAGGGTCCCCAGGGAGCCCCCTTACATCATGGTCCCCAGAGAGCCCCCCTTACATCAGGGTCCCCAGAGAGCCTCCCCCTTTCATCAGGGTACCCAGAGGGCCCCCCCATTTACATCAGGGTTCCCAGAGAGCCCCCCTTACATTAGGGTCCCCAGAGAGCCTCCCCCTTAAATCTGGGTCCCCAGAGAGCCTCCCCCTTAAATCTGGGTCCTTAGAGAGCCTCTGCCTTAAAATCAGAGTCCCCAGAGAGCCTCTCCCTTGCATCAGGGTCCCCAGAGAGCCCCCCCCACTTACATAAGGGTCCCCAGAGAGCCTCCCCTCCCCTTTGGGGACCCCTGCAGAGACTCGGGGCTATTGGCCCCAGATTCGGGGCTATAGCCCCAAAAGCCACCCCCTAGCGACGCCCCTGATGTGAACTATCATAAAAAAAAACGCCCCTGCCCATTGGCCATTGGAATGAATGGGCAGCACTTTCAAAGCACCTTAAAAGCGCTTTGAAAGTGCCGCAAAACAGGAGTTTTTAACACCTTTTTTGGGGTTAAATGTGCCCCGCTAGCGGCCGAAAAGCAGTGCAAAAGTGCGGCCTAGGCAGCGCTAAAGCGCCGCTAAAACGAGAGGCGCTTTAGCGCTAACGGCAGGCGATCTCATCGTGAAAGGGGTCTTACACAAGCTCATATGGATTGTTCTGTTTACCTCCATGTGAGTTTACATGGAGGAAAGTGACCTCATGGGGTCAGTGGCCCTTGCCTGACCTCAGCCTTTAACCTCTCCAGAATAGCCATAACAACAGATTGTCGCCGTATTAGTGCAATTGTGACAGAGAAAATTGAGTACTGTCCGTGATACTTTTTCTATTATTATTTTTTTATTATTATAAAAATGTTAGTGCAAATAAAAGAAGTATCACTAACAGTACTCAATTTTCTCTATCCTTATGTGTAAAAATGGATCTACACTTCCAGGCTACATTATCTGTTGTTCAAAGGAACATGTTTTTTTCTTTTTCTGCAGCCTTCTTTAGTTTGTACATAAGCAGAGAATGTCCCCTAGTTATGAAGGGCTCGCTAAATCACCAGATCTTTTGCAACTACCATTTTCAGAAAGAGGCCACCAAGCCCTATATTTTCCCATGATAGGTTTAGTTTAAACATTAAACTAACTTAAAAGCTGAACTCCAGGCACAAAAGTGTTCATTAAATATATTCATCAACACCACAAAGGATATAAATCAACGTTGTGTGCACCACAACGTTGCTTTATATATTTTATATATAATATATAATTATTATATATAATATCTATATGATTTATATATTTTTATATATTTTTTTCGTTTCATTAGTTATTTGTTTTTTTTTTTTAATTTTTCGGATCATTCATTTTAATCGACATTCGTTATTTCGAAAAAATTCATAAATTCGGAAAAATTCTAATTCGTTACATTCCATTCGGATAGATGCCATATTCGTTATTTCGATAATTCGGAAATTCGGAAAAATTTGAATTTGTAACATTCCATTCGTATAGATGCAGTATTCATTATTTCGATAACTCGTAAATTCTGAAAAATGTGAATTTGTTACGTTCCATTTGTTTAGATACAATATTCGTTATTTTGATAATTCGTACATTTGGATAAATTCAAATTCGTTATGTTCACTAACAGCCAAATTTGAAAGGAAATACCAGTACCTATAATTTAATAGTTTATAACTATTATTATTTATTATTAATAAATAATATAAATAATAAAAAATATATATAATAATGGTTAATAAACGTAATAATATATTTATAATAGAATGTTTTTTTTTCTTTCAGATTTTCGAATTTTCAGATTTTTATTCTTATTTTCAGATTTTAGTTTTTTCGAATTTTCATTCTTATTTTCGAATTTTCGTTCTTTCAGATTTTCGTTTTTATTTTCAGATTTTCATTCTTATTTTCTGAATTTCGAATTTTCGGATTTTCGTTCTCTTGAATTTTCAGATTTTCGAATTTCCAGATTATCGAATTTCGGATTTTCATTCTTTAGAATTTTCGTGCTTTTAGAAAATTTGTTTTAAAAAAATTTGTTAAACCATTTATGGTAATTTGGATGTTTCCGAATTAACGGATATGCCGAATTTTTTGCGAAAATCGAATACGGAATGTCTACCACCCACTAGAGGCTGTCTGCAGAAAACTACAGGAGACCAGTCACCCTGCACAAGGAGAGAGAGAGCAGCAGTCATCAGTCTTTATCACAGGTAAAGTTTCACATTATATGAGTGCACAGATATAGAAGAAACACATCAAGCGCTTCAAGATTCAGGTAAGATTATACATGCCTTTTGTTAATTAGTTTAATAAATGCCTCTGCATCAGTGGTCAGGGCCCGTTCAGACCACTGATATGTGTTAGGACTACAGTGGTACTGATACGCCAAACCTGCAGCATTGCACTGTTTACTTTTTTAGCAAACTTTATTGAAATGTCAGAAAGTGCCATACTTTCTCTCAATGCACACTACTGCAACGCAGTGGTGTGAACTGAGCAGGTAGAAGACAAGGCATTTGCAGTGGGACTGTGCTACCCAGTGAAGTTCTCACCACATGTGGTGTAAACCTGCCTTCAGTGGGGTAATAAATGTTCAATGGTCAGGTGGACTAATAAATACCCCTGAGTCAGTGGGAGGAATAAATACTTCTGCATCAGTGGATGGTATATAGTGCCCCCACATAAGTCAGAGGAGTATATTAGTCCTGCATCAGTGGGAGCAATATAGAGCTACTGCATCTGTTAGAGTGATATAATGTTCCTGTATCAGCAGGAGGAATATAGATCTCCTTGTCAGTGAAAGAAGTAAGCCACAGCATTGGTTGTTTAGTGAGAAGAACTTAGTGCCCCATCAATGTTCTGTGGCTCTTGCATTCTTGTAGGCTGCTGTCAAGGCCTGGACTTGAACCTGGAACCTCCGTCGTGTCTGGCAATGACTCTGCTGAGCCACCTGGAATGCTGGATGGCTCGTTGGATGGCTCTCTGGATGGCTCCTAAATGATCCTGCCTTGAATCTTATTTGTCATGAACCTTGAACTCTTTTCTCCTACCTTGAACTTCCTGATTCAAGCCATGCCTCTGCACTTTCTGTTTGCCAGATTATTGTGCTCTATCCAGCCAATATCTTGCTTTTGTCTTTCTGCTGCCATTCGTTTTTTCACTACCATTCATTACCGACCTTTGGCTTGTTCCGCGACTAAGCTTCTGCTTTATCCCAAACTGCAACTATTCGTTACTGCCCTTTAGCTTGCTTACTGACTACGCTTCTGCTTTATTCCTACCTGCTAAATCTGCAACTGTTCCCCGGCTTGCTTACCTCTTGGTGGGGAGATCCTGAGGACCGCGACCTCAATCTAAGAAATAAGATTCTTTGGTCTGATGAGACCAAGATAGAACTTTTTGGCCTTAATTCTAAGCTGTATGTGTGGAGAAAACCAGGCATTGCTCATCACCTGTCCAATACAGTCCCAACAGTGAAGCATGGTGGTGGCAGCATCATGCTGTGGGGGTGTTTTTCAGCCGCAGGGTTGCAATCGAGGGAAAGATGAATGCGGCCAAGTACAGGAATATCCTGGACAAAAACCTTCTCCAGAGTACTCAGGACCTCAGACTGGGCCGAAGGTTTACCTTCCAACAAGACAATGGGCCTAAGCACACAGCTAAAATAACAAAGGAGTGGCTTCACAACTCCGTGACTGTTCTTGAATGGCCCAGCCAGAGCCCTGACTTAAACCCAATTGAGCATCTCTGGAGAGACCTAAAAATGGCTGTCCACCAACGTTTACCATCCAACCTGACAGAACTGGAGAGGATCTGCAAGGAGGAATGGCAGAGGATCCCCAAATCCAGGTATGAAAAACTTGTTGCATGTATCCCAAAAAGACTCATGGCTGTATTAGATCAAAAGGGTGCTTCTACTAAATACTGAGCAAAGGGTCTGAATACTTACCATGTGATATTTCAGTTTTTCTTTTTTAATAAATCTGCAAAAATGTCAACAATTCTGTGTTTTTCTGTCAATATGGGGTGCTGTGTGTACATTAATGAGGAAAAAAAATGAACTTAAATGATTTTAGCAAATGGCTGTAACATAACAAAGAGTGAAAAATTTAAGGGGGTCTGAATACTTTCCGTCCCCACTGTATGTCAGCCCCCCACCTGTATGTATGCCAGCCCCCCTCACACCTGTATATATGTCAACCCCACCCCCCACACACCTGTATATATGTCAGCCCCCCCACCTGTATATATATGTCAGCCCCACACATACATAAATCTGTAAACACACAAGCCCTCCCTTTCCTTCACAGCTCCTACTAGTAAAGGAAATCTTCCTACCCAGTCCCAGCTCCTTTTCTCAAAGCTGACATGTTGCTGACACAGAGGAGCACAGTGCAGGCAGCTCACACGAGGGGTGCACATGCACATAGTAGCCAAAGGTGGCAGTAAAGAGCTCAATGTCTGAGCTCAATGACACAGGGAGCAACAGAAGCTGCAAGATCGTTTCTATAGTGCACAACACAACTCCCCCTCACCCGTCCTGCCTTCTTCTGGCCTGTGACAGCTGCATGCCCCGTATGAACCACTTCACAGCAAGACATGACTATACAGACACCTTTGGGCAGGAGATCACTCCTTCAGTGCCTATGGGAGAATGCACCAGCTGCCACGCTGCTATTCCCCTCTAACTTGCAATGTGAAAGCTCTGCGTGCAGGGTCTTTGCATTGCAAGGGCCGATTTTTGGCAACCCAATGGGTCTTAAGTAGCTGTAATTTTGGAACTGCTTATATAAAACTGTTTTCAATCTGGAAATCCAATGTGCATAAATTACAATTTTCAAAAAGCACACAATGCACTAGATTTTTAGGAAGAAACCCTTACACAAGTTAGGTAATATTCAAACAATAAAAATCACTTGGACAGAGAAAAATTAAAATATATTTACTTTCTGAGCACCATATGAAAATATATTAAACAGGTAGCTTGGGCAGCACTTAAACCAGTGTCAACTGCATGATATGAAAACTGATCTGTAGCGAAACATGTTTTATTATAAAAAAACAAATACTTATGCAGAATTCATTGAGGTTTTTCTATCTTGGCACACAGCATAATTTTCAAGACAAGCATTTGAGAGATCTTTTTTTTTACCAGATCTCTAAAAACAAAATTCAGAAAAATAAATGCATTAAAACCTAAATAACCACTGCATAGGAAAAGGCTTCTTCACAGTAAGAGCTTGAAAATCAATATGGTCCCAGAGGTATAAAATATACACAGTTACCAGGGTGTCCTTGTTGGGATCAACATTCTGGGAAACCTCTTGTCATGTTAGAAATAGAAAGCTAATAATTTATAGGTGCCATATGCTCTATCAGCCAGTAGCCACTGCACAGTATCTGTGAGAATCCACCTAATTCTATAAGGACTGCAGTGGTAATGGAGCAGAAGCCCTTTGTATAAGTGATAGAGGTCATTCACTCATTCATGCAATGGTAAACGTCTATGCAAATGGGGTAAGAAAGTGGGGTGGAAAAAACACTGAGCAACTGGGGTTTGTAGCAATCGACTAATAAATAGCCTTCCAAGAGACAAGTAAGCTTGGAATGTATACGGTCTTTAAGACATGAGTGGCCTTGAGACAATAGTAAAACGAATGGGTCAATCTGTGTAAGTTATATATTTCTATCGTGAAGTAGCATAAATATAAATAAATATAAAAAAGAACAATTCAAGGGTTTAATAGCGGTACACCTGTGTGCCACTGCAACATTTGTGATAATAATGAAATAAAAATCCACTAATAGTGGTGCGTTTGTGAAACATGGGGATAATAGCAGTGTGCTTTGAAAGTTAAAGGTCTGCATGGGACTAAATTGTAGTAATATGATTTTCTAAACAATGATTACTTGACAAAATGTAGACAAAAAATGGCAGCCTTGACAATACAGTACATGGGCCACAATTAGGCAATCATACACAATACACAGGCAACAGACAGTTGTGGCATTATAAAGTAACAAATCATGAAAATATGTGGACAACAAACAGGCAATCATGACAATATGTAAATGACAAGTAGGCAAATGTGACAACATATGGACAACAAATGGATAATCTGACAATATGTGGACAGCAAATAAGTAATCCTGACAAAACGCATATAACAAGCAGGAAAATGTGGCAATGTGAGGGCAATTTGACAATATAAGCAACATTTCCAAATACTTGTGGAGCTAAAAAAGGATGCAGGTCACCACTTCAACCACCCTGATTCGAATAGGGTTACTCACCAGATGTATAGACCTTAATGTTGGAAAGAGGTCATTGTGCATTTTGTTGGATCTACCCCAGGTCCAAGCAGGCTGCTGTAGTCTTGATGTTCCTTCACTTTAGTTCTATTAGAGCCTACAACCCCGTAACCCTTTACCACTATTTGTCCAGTTTGAACTACCGTATCGCCAGCTCTGCCCATTATGGATATGTTGACCAAACATAGACGTATCTTATCTGCCCTTAGGATGTATATGTTTTGTCTTACAGTAAGCTTAAAAAAAAATAGGCAGGTATGTTCTTTGACCCATGAAGGCATGTTTAGAGTCTTTCAAAATGAACAGGCAACACACCGCAACTGCTGTCAACCCACCAAAAAACTTACAGCTTTTCCAAAAAACTTTCTGAGTTTGAAGTCTAAACAGAATATTCTGCCCAATTATTAATGGCAGTGCTGTTTAAATCAGTAAATATTACCTCTTTAGTATTTTGTCTGAAGCTTGATGGAGGCACCATTGAAGTTTTTTTTGACAGACTCACATGCAGCCTAAGTAAATTTTTGCAGTCCTTCCATGAGTGACTGTCTGCCTAGAGAAAAATCTTGTCTTATGGAATCATTTATTTCTAACAGGCTGTAAGATGATGTAACATCTTACATGCTGGCTATACAAAATTTGAATATGCAATTGTTCACATGTACCTTACTAAAAAGTATTTTACATTCCCTTTATCAAAACAATTAACAGCATTTCTCCATGCCCACACTTGTGGATGCAAATACAATAATTCATGCCATAATACATCAAGGCAGGGTTGAGAGGGAGTAGAATCAAAGCACAACAGTTATGAATGGTGTTTCTTTTTTATTTGCATCGTTGCCTTGCCGTGAATCCAAAAACGACTCAGTGGTGTTTGAATGTGGTAAACTAACTTTACTACCCACCCATGGTCAATCACCTGTTAATCAGCTGTTAAAACATGAAATAAACTGGAGATGAAAAGGAGTACGAGCGCATGTGGAGAAAGAGAAAATAGACCAACGTCTGGAAATAATTAGTCTAGAGCCACAGAGTAAAAGATTAAAAAAGAAGTTGTAGATACATATTAACAAATGCTTTACAAGGGTCCACTTTACAAGGGTTCAATAGATGCTTGTTATAGTTTTAACATCTCAGATAGGTCCAGATGTTACTACAAAAAACAAAGACAACAGATACCTTATGTCTAATTTCTAGTGAGTTTCTAGCTCCTTCAGAGGCTCACCATGCCTCCAACCCACTTCACTCCATCGCTGCCTTCACTGCCATCAGCCATCATCAGTGCTTGTGGAGATGCTGCTACTGTGTCCTTCTAAACCATAAAGCATTTGTATACAGTTAAGAACCCCAGCCACGTGATACTACTGTAGTCTATGACTATTGCAACATAACAGTTATCAAAATGACTTAGCTACTCTACCTGCTTTACTAAGACGGTATGGGGCTGTTATAACTGTCACAACATTGGCACCACGCTTTGTACTATTCAACAACCTCTAAACATATGTGTTTTTGATTTGTTCTATAACATCATGCATTATTAAGGTGTACTTAAATCCATTTTGTTTAGCTTTGGATAAAGTGTGTAAGGGTTAGAACCTTGGTAAGGTTTTTTCACTGGGGAGATTCACCATCTATATTTGTACCGGTGATCATTGTCACTCTGACTAAAAGTGAGAGAAAATCCACATTTTTAAGTAGTCACCAGAACAGGAACAGAAGACGGGTGTGTTTCAATGAGGACACTTGTTGCAGTGACCTCCAAGAAGGGCACGATGGGCTGTCTAGTTTCAATTACATTGTCTCATTCTTACCCGATACTGTACTAAGAATGTCAGGGCTGACGCTTTGTCACGACAATTTTCCTCCACTTCCAAGATGGAGTCCGTTCCGGTTCCTGTGATTCCTCCTGATCGTATTCTGGTTACGGTTCACACCAGTCTCACTTCTCCTTTGGGTGACAAAATTCTTGCTGCTCAGGTCCATGCTCCTCCTACCCCCACTGCCGCCATTTTACTTATACAGCGCTGTTTTATCCATTTCCATGTGAGTGTATTTCCTCTTTTTTAAATAAATTGGTACACATTTTATACGGAGTTACACTATGTGGCCTACCTTTGTTTTTTCTCATTTGATATAACCATCTTCTACTGTGGGCATCACCCCCGAGGGACATACCGGTTCACAGACCATCTCAGGATTTTTCTACAGCCTCTACGGAAATCCATCAGCCGTTCATTATACAAGCTTGTTTGACCCAATTGAACGTATGTCCTTTTGGGTTCAAGCGTTCTGGTAAGTCTCCCTATTTTCGGTGGCGGTGTCCCTTCCATTACAGATGTCACGTGTACACTGATATACCTATGAAGTCACATTTGTATTGAAGACTGTCACTAACTTACAGGAGTCACATACTCACTGTGGACTTTCATTTTGTTGGATGTATTTTTCAGTTGCCTTTTTTTGGGTTTGTCTTTTTGAAGATGTAATGGTCTTCTTAGGCCATTTTTTTTTTCTCATTAGCCCTACACTTTTTTTGTTTTCAGGTTTTTTTTTGCAGAATACAGAAAACAAATCTCATAGTGACTGAGTGAGTATGAGCAGCATGTAATACACCATTTATTGTTCGTTTTTTATGATGTGGGTTTAGTGGCACTTTAAGGAGACATTACTAGAGGATCGCAGTCATTGCACCATTATGTTTCTCTTCTTTGCTTTTGCTGACAGTAGAACACAGATACACACCTCGTCCCTCTCCTTCCTTGTCCTGACTTGTGTGGAAGTGTGGAAGGAGGAGAAGACTTTATTCATCTTTAACTGCCTGATTAGCTTCTGGTTATGAAGTATACATTAACTGAAATCCACATCTTGACATACAGTAATATTTCAAAACTTAAGCCATAATTCAATGTTAGAGCCCTTTCACACTGGGGCGGGGGGCGGCGTCGGCGGTAAAACGCCGCTACTATTAGCGGCGTTTTACTGTCGGTATGCGGCCGCTTGCGGGGCGGTTTTACCCCCCGCTAGCGGCCGAGAAGGGGTTAAATACCACCGCAAAGCGCCTCTGCAGAGGCGCTTTGCCGGCGGTATAGCCGCGCCGTCCCATTGATTTCAATGGGCAGGAGCAGTAAAGGAGCGGTATACACACCGCTCCTTCACCGCTCCGAAGATGCTGCTAGCAGGACTTTTTTTCCCGTCCTGCCAGCGCATCACTCCAGTGTGAAAGCCCTCGGGGCTTTCACACTGGATACACAGCAGCGGCACTTTCGGGTCGGTTTGCAGGCGCTATTATTAGCGCAATAGCGCCTGCAAACCGCCCCAGTGTGAAAGGGCTCTTAAAGTTGTATTTATTTTTATTTTTTATTTTTTTAGGAATTACATCATATCTTGTGTGTATATATGACAAGTCAAGCATGTAGTACACCAACTTATGTCTTCTATAACAGAACTAATCATTCCAAAAATGTTTCAAAAGTATATAATAATAAGTACACCATCTTTTATGGATACCTTCACTGAAACCAGAAGAAAAATTTGGCCTTTTATGTGATGGGACTGAGACTGGAATTTGAAAAGTACCTTTCCCTTGACTGCAGCCTCAGCCAACCCATGGAGATGATATGATATGATAGTGGCTGGGAGCTGGGAGCTGGGGGGGGGGGGGGGGGGGGTTGTGGTGGTTATGGCTTACTGCAAAGCATTATTATTTCGTTGATCACAAGATCACAAAGTAAATTAAGGAGATCCATCACCACCTTGTACTGTATATGAAAATGATTAAAAGATCCAGAAATCTAGGCAGGTTCATTTGTATGCAAATCTCAGCTTTTCCTGTAAAAGCAGAGCACAATCCCCTTTCACCTCCAAGGCATATTTAGAGTGGTTGTAAACCCTTACCATATTCTATGTGTTCTGTAGTCTATGTCACAATCTTCACTTTTCTACAGCTGTACAAAGTCCAAAATGTATAAAGCTTGTCTTAACATTCAGAAAAAAAGGGGCGGAGAGCTGAAAAAAAAAACATTCTGCACAACTCAGCGAGGAGAGCTCTGACCACTGATTGGAAGGAAGGTCCACACCTCCCTTCACACAATAACAGAGCTGAGGCTGTCAATCACAGGCTGTGTGCTAGAGGTACCTCCCTTGTCTACCACTTTAACAAGTGCCAGGCTGTAGGGAGAAGACACAAGGAACCTGCAAGCAGAACTGGGCAAGTGAAATGTACACCCAGTTTTTCCTTGGATAACAATGACAAATGCCATTATTGTCCTGACAGACAAATATAGTTCTTTAAAAATAATATGTTCCTTTCCCTGCACAAAAAACACAGTCCCAGACAGAATGGAAGTGTAAAATAGTGCAAATAGTGCAAAGCATTCTCTGAGTGGGGCTTGAGCTTAGCAGCCGACCTTCTGTGTTTACAATGCATCAGGCCAACCACTCAGCATGGGACCGGAAGCAAGTGGATGTCAATGGAGTAACGGTGTCTACTTCAGTGATTTCCAGCTTTCAGGGGGAGTGGCCAGGTATTGTTTATACATAGTTACATTAGTCTAAGCCGGACCAATGTAACTTTATAAAAATATATCATGCCTGAAATTCCTATTTCAAACATATAGTGGGGTTTTCTCATATTTGACTGCAAAAGTAGAAATACGGTTAAAGTGCGAAACTGACTGAACTAGGAGCTCTTGATGGCATGCTGAAATGACTACACTGACAGCTCTCCTGCTGCCTGCCCTTGATTTACTTTATGTTTATATCAATGACAGCATTGTCACAGTTGACACTGCCAGCTGCTATGGAGAGAGTGAGCCAGGAAGCCCCATGAAAGTTTTGCTATGGGCCCCATGATTGATAGTTACATCCCGCTTTAATACTGCTTTTTTGACTCAGTACTCAATACTCGCCTCACTACTTCTTCACTGCCTTCATTACACTCACCCAAATGTCCTTTTCTTGCATTAAAGTGGTTGTAAACCCTAGCACAAACAAGGGGGATTATTGGAGGGGAGGTTGGGACTTTATATGAATTATTATTTTACCTTACCTTGATCATGATGTACTGATGATCTTACTTGTCCCCCTCGGGAGCCGCGACGCGCCTTGCGGGTCTCCTCCCTCCCCCGGGCAATCCCCTCTGGGGGGGGTGGACGCTGGGCCAATGCGCGTCAACGTCACGCAATACGCTGTGCGTGCGGCTTCCCCCTTGCAGCGCCATCACGCACATCGGTTACTCCACCTCGTGGGCCAATGGGGAGGTTCTTCGCGCCGTATTGCCGGCCGCGTCCGACTTGCGGTGCTCCTCCCCCCGCTACACGGCGTGACGTTGGTGGGCGGCACTCGCGGCGGCGTTATCTGGGCGCTCTCCGGGGCAGCATGGGCACTCGAGGTTCTACATACAAGCGATCACACACCTTGGAATTCCTCTTCCTAGGGTCTCACTACCTTCAGGTACACTCACTACCTCCCCCACTCTAGGTTACTACACGTAGTTGTTCCGTTTTCTTCACCTTACTTCACCCCTTCACGGTTTGTTTTTCCCTTCCCTCATCTCTCACACTCTCCATCACTCTACCTTATATCTGGGGGCTCTCTTCCTTCCCTCTTCCTACATCTTTCCTTACATCCCTACATACCCTCACCCTTATTCACCTTTCTCTAGACATCCCTCGGTTCCTGTGCTTGCCCTGGTTGGCGTTTGCTGCCGTCTCCGCGGGGCTCCCCACCTCGGCTCCCGTTGGGGGCTACCTGGATGGCTCATGGGTTCCCACCGCTACACCGTCACTATACAGTCTCTCAGTGAGTATTTCCATACAGCAGCCTGGGGGCTCGTTTACCACGCTCCCCCATTACTATTGTCCCTTGTCCTATTGCATTATGTAATTATCCCAATATATTTCCAGATATTACACGGGCTCGCTCCTGACGAGTGGCATGGAAGCCACGAAACGCGTTGAGCCACTAATTGCCGTGTTCAACTGTTTACCCAGTCTCCATCAACCATACCTTTTTCAACCCCCCCCCCCCCCCCACAGGTCCAGCGAGGCCTTAGGTCCAGCAGACATTACTGGTTCTTAACTTTATTTTACCTTACCTTGATCATGATGTACTAGGGAATTTATTCCAGGTGGTATCTTGAGTTACCATTATCTAACCTTTTACACTGTTCATCTTTCCATTAACTGTATGAACAATATTATCATGAATGTTATATTATACATCATTATGTACTTACCTGTTTTATCGTGTATGCATTTTGCGATTGTAACGTGTATGCTCCGGTATTATGTCAATAAATTCCTCTATGTTCATCTTACTACCTGCTTGCTGGTACATGCTTCATATAAAGTCCCAACCTCCCCTCCAATAATCCCCCTTGTTCGTGCTATAGATTGGGATGGAAACACTTGACCTTACCAGGTCTTGGTTTCATTTAAAGTCCCTAGGGATGGAAATGGGTGACCTTACCAGGCCATGATTTCCTTAAAGTCCCTAATACCAAAAACCCCCTTCTCTTGTATTGGTTGTAAACCCTGTACTACCACTTTTACCTACAGGTAAGCCTATAATAAGGCTTACCTGTAAGTACTGTAAATATCTCCTAAACTTGCACCGTTTAGGAGATATTCACTGTATCTGCATGTGCCGACGTCATTGGCACATGCGCAATGAAGAAACGGCTTGCTCGTGCTGTTTCTTCGGTAGCTGTGCTGTGACTGGCGGGAGTGATGTCATCGCGGCTCTGGCCAATCACAGCACTGGAGCCCGCGAACCCAGAAATAACTTTGGGAGACATGTCGTCGGTCACATCGGTGTACGGGGACCGCTGCAACAGTGTCGATCTAAGGTAAGTATTTCATAATGAGCTAGTATGCAACGCATACTAGCTCATTATGTCTTTGTCTTGCAGGTTGTTTTTTTTTTTGAGAGAGAGAGTTTACAACCACTTGAATACTCCTTTCTGTGTCCCTTTTCTCCTTATCTTACAATATAACTGAAGGAAAATTTTTTTTTTTAGTTTTGTATAGAGTGGAAGGGGCTTAGAACACCTGTTTTTATTGGTGTTTGTGCCCCCTCCCTCTATTTTGTTCTGTTTACCATTATCACCAAGACTGAAAGTGAAAGACAATCCCAAATTTTGGGTTGTCACTGAAACAGGAACAAAGGGGAAATCTTCCGATGGGTAAATTAGTTCCAATGACCCTGGTGACAACCCAGGATTCACTCACATTAGCAGGATTTCCTCTCACTTCCGGTTTTGGCTATAGGACTGTAAGCAAAGGGAAATCTCCCCAATGATACACAAATTGCAATAAGGAAATTGACAGGTGAAAGTGATCTGAAAAAAAAGTTTTGCCTTTAGTTCTTACTTCTTTGCATCCGTGAGCATTTCCTTTGCCTCAGTACTCCTTTTCCTTCCTTCCAACATAAATTTCTTTTGCAATTTCCCATATATGTTAAGCCAGTTTTATAGTCCTATATATAATTTTAACTGTTTTGTAAATTAGGGCATATTACTTCATCTCTGTATCAGGGAAGGAAAATAGAAACAAAAAATCTGATACAAATTGCGAAAATAGGCTATATGTAATGCCACTGTTTTCTCGGGTTCACTTATCCCCAGAGCCTACGACTCTGGAAGCAGCCCCACGCTCTGTAACACACCCAGTCCTGGTACACACTATGTTTTTTTGTTTCATTCAACCCAGTGAGCTAAACAAAAATAAATAAATGAGAAGCTCAGGAGGAGCTCGCTGTGCTAACTATCTGATGTTAGTACAGTGATCTGCCCTCTGAGCTATTATGTTCTGACAGAGGGAATGCATCCTTGCCAGAACACACCGGTCAGTGCTCGCAGCCATTGGCTGCCAATGCTGATCAGATGCTGATCGGATGCTGGTTTTCCAGCATGCCCGTTCAACAGAATCCGGTCACTCAGTTGAAGTCGGAAGTGACGAAACGCGCCAAGGTGTGATATTTACAATGACCGGAAGTGGCGCTTGCATGTCACGTTTAGCTGGAGATTACCAGAAAGGAACAACGTGGCTGTTTGTATTACACTGGCGTCTTCCTTCACATCGGACTGCCACCTACATCTCTATCCCGACAGATATTGTGGATGACTTGCCCTTAAAGTGATAAAAAGGATTACCTTAAGGCGTATGAATTATTGATATCTGAGTTTGTACCCTAAGGAGAGTGTGACTCACGTGGTGGTGTCATGGGTGTGTGGTGCTCGTTTGACAATGACTAGGATCACCGCTTCCAGAGCTTCACTCATCTAAAAGTAATTTTACTACTGCTTATATGTTTAATCATATAAATGCTTGTCACATTTGGATAGATTGAATTTGACATCCAGCGCTGCTATGGCATTGGATGTACACAGGAGTTTATTGGACTTTTAAATGCTATTCTTATTCAGAAAATAAGATATACCGTTGATAATAAATAAGTCAATGGTCCAGAGCATGACTGACTCCCTAAACTCTATACTGGGGATGGTCCTGCCTAAGGGGCAATTCTGAGATAATAGTTTCGTAGTTTCTGTCAAACCCTTACCCTACTGGCCAGCAGATTGAGGTGCAAATCAGGCATTGGAGCGCTCAGATAAAGGTCTTCTAAACCTGGGTAAAATTTACTACAAATCCCCTGTGGCTCTCCCTGTGGAAGGAGGGAGAGGAGGGGAAGCCGGCTTTTAGTTGCCACAGGGAGAGTCTCAGGGGATCGGTTTTGGTAAATGCCCTCCCGCCGCATCAATCCCCCGTCTTGTTGAGGATCCTATTCCCCCTGCTTTTCATGCTACAAAAAGTAGTGGCTGCTTTGCCCTTCCTTCTCGTACTTTTGAAGACTAGGCTGCTGTGCTGTGTTTCTCCTGTGAGCCTATAGTGACAGAGCCTGAGGTAGCTTAGGTAAGTGAGGCATACGGATTGGGAACAGAATGCAGAGGTGGTCCTGGAAAAAACAGGATCATTGAGCGGTAAGTAAATGTCCTTGTGTCACAGGTAGGAAACAACCCTTCCAAACAAGGAAAACCATTTGTAACCACTAGCAAACCTGGCTAAATATATACATTATAACAAAGTTATATGAATTTAATTTGGTGCCAAAATAATCCAGGGAAGCTATATCATAAAACTGTCCAAAGAATTTTTGTGTGTGGCTTAATCTGCTGTAAGGGCTGTAAGGTATGCTTCTCAATGATAACAAGTTCAGAATTGTTGACAACAGCTGAAAATATTGCTTGAGTTTTGATTATCTAACTTATAAAAGCATCAATGTGACTAGGGAATGAGGAACATTATTTTATAATGAACCATATAGGTCTGATAGCCTCTCATAGTTCCTGATAGTCCACTCTTTATGAGTGAAGAGTCTACCAACATTGCACCACATAGTGGTCTCCTAGCAGATATTGTACACTTATTTTCCGCCATACCTTTTTAGCTCTGGGGGTGAACTGGCCTTATCTTTTGAAGATTTCTGCATTTTCTCAGGCGCTTTCATGAACTTTAAAGTTCAGTACAATGATATTCTTCATTTCATACAATGTAATGTGATCATTAGCTTCAGGGTATCCATATCTCTCTCTACATCCTATAAGTGGCAGATGTTAAGGACAGGCACGGGATTTGTCCTCAACACTGTGTGAGAAAAGAACACCATGTATTATCAAACTATTCATGTTGCAAGACGGAAATATAGTGCATATCGGTACTGTCTGAGCCTAAACTGGAATAAAAGGTTATATAGGTGTGGTAAGATGAAGAATTATTGTGTCTTGTCTTTTTTTCTTTCCTGTGAAAACTATACATTGTAAAGAGACACTAACTAGTATATTCAGAAGCAGCACACAATAATTATCACAATGAGCAAAACAGCCAGGCTTACCTTAACCTCTTCGCTCCAGCGCCTCCAGGCCCTTTAATAGGTTTATGACACTGGTAAGCGGAGCGCGGCTTTAGATCTCATAGGCTGGTATGGCGGTAACAAGGTCCGAAAACTCCTGATTGCAATGAGCAGTTGGAAGCTTTTGATTAGTCAACGGTAACTGTGCTGGGAGTGCACAGCGCGCATGCTCTCAGCACAAATGCATAGGCAGCAATTCACACAAATATGTGGCCCCTTGGGACTAAGGACCAGGTGCCAAGGGGTTAAAGATTAGTGAGGGTAATTAAAGCAGAAAGCCAGTCAAAAATAACTAAATTTAAGCTAGATACCCTAATAAATTATAAAATAACTGTGACGGACCTCCTGTGACGGATTTGGTTTCCCCGTGCTGCACCCCTACTGGCTGCCCAGTATAAGGGTTCATCAGGCTACTGATGAAATAACTTTTAAACATGGGGATAGGAAACCAGGATATGTATACAGTCAGGATGAAATTGAAGCAATTATTTTTCCACCAGGAACCGATCGATCCAGAGAGATTAAACGGTTAAGGAAGAGACAAATTGTTCTGGAATTGCTTGGACAGACCTTATCTGAGTACTACAGAGTGAGGAAAATCATAAGGGGTTTTCGGATAATAAATCAGCCCACGATTGGGCGGCATAAGCGTGATTTCTGCGACAAATGGTGCAAAGTATCTACTCAGAATTCCTTGAACTACATGCTATTAGTGATCGAGGAGTTTAAAGTGCAGCTGTGCCAGGTGAACTGGGAGCTATCTGTCCTGGAACTGGCAATGCAAGACAAGGACAAACAAACTAGCATATTCCAGGAGATTGACAAAGAAATCGTGGCATATACCACAAGACAAAGGCAGGCCAAACGGGAGAAATTTAAACAAGTGAATCAGGATTATCAGGAAGGAAGGGTATACCCATGGCTGACTGGTATTTCAAGGCCTAGAAGAAGACCGCTGTGCTTACCCTCTGTCTAATAGACCATGAAGGGACGATCCTCAGACATCATCGGATAGTGAACGACCAACTGAAAATCCTTCAACCGACAGTGAGGGTGGGGTAAACAGTAACCCCACAGTGCCCAGTACTGGGAGCAGCAATTCCCTTTTTCCAAAGGTGGGATAGGAAGAAGAACCAGGAGGGGCATCAAGAGGTCGCAGTACCTACCAAACCCGCAAGGGTCATCAACAGACAGGCAGACAAGCCCGGTGATCAACATGACGTCTAGAATCATTACAGAGGGTGAGTTAGGCCTTCTATCCAAAGGTCTTTCATTTTGTCCTACAGCAAAATTTGATCAATTTAAATTTGAAATAGAATTGTTTAAGTTTGAAAGGGCACTAAAGATAAAACAATTTTTTCGTACGCAACCAGGAACTGTAACTAGGTCTAAGGGCCAAGCATTCAAGATGAAAAGCAAATTTATGCCTCCTGGCCAATATCAGTCTATAAAAAGTTTCATCCCCACTCTTAAGCATGATGTTTGCTCGAGTGCCTCCACTACAAAAAAAATACCAATCTGAGTCCAGCAGAATATAAGGCTTTGAAATCATTGAGGGACGACAAAAATCTCATTCTTAAACCAACCGACAAAGGCGGGGCCCCTTGTGACAATGAATTATATGGACTATAGGGATGGCATGCTGCTGATGTTGGCAGATACTGCCAGCTATATACAACTTGACAGGGATCCTACACAAAGTACAATTAATGCCCTGTCATCTCTAATTATTATTGGCCTCTCAAAGGACTGGATCTCCAAGGAGACAGCTGAGCTCTTGATGGATGAGCACCCTAGACTGCCAGTCATATATGGGCTACCAAAGTTCCACAAGGGAACTACACCCTTGAAGTTTAGGCCAATAGTTTCGGGAACAGGATCAATCACGCAGCCCTTGGCCCAGTTGATTGACTTTTATCTTCAGCCCCTGGTTAAAAATTCATCATCATACGTTAGGGACACGAGTGACTTTTTGGAGAAATTAGGAAGTTTCCTGACATTTGATGCCAGTTGGAAATTGGCCACTATGGACATTTCGTCCTTGTACACAAGCATACCAAATGAAGCCGGCTTGACAGCGGTGAGATACTACTTATCCAAACTGACGGTCCACAATCCCCCGGATGAATTTCTCATTGAAGGTCTACAGTTTGTCCTCTAGAGTAATTTTTTCTCCTTCGAAGTAACGAAGTATCCGAACAAATCCGTGGCACAGCCATGGGCAGTTCAGCAGCCCCCTCATTTGCTAATCTGTTCATAGGATACATGTTGGAACATCCTATTTACCATATGACTCTTTTTTCTGAACACGTCAAGTGTTGGCTAAGATACATTGACGACATTTTTTTAATCTGGAATGGCGAGATTTCCATTTTTCATGAGTTCGTGGGGTACTTGAACAGGATATTCCCTGGCATAATATTTAACCCAGAAATTTCCCAGGATAGTATTACCTATCTAGACTTCAGAATTACCAATGAGCAAGGTACATTGCATATTATTATTCGCAAAACCCACTGACAGGAACACTCTGTTACATTACCAGAGCGCACATCCGAATCACCTCCAAATTAGCCTACCTATTTCCCAGTTTAAAAGTGTAATACGCATCTGCACAGATGAGAGTGAGAGGAATTTACAACTATTGGCCATGTATAGAAAAATTTGTGGAGCGAGGGTACCCCGCCACAGCACTTGACAAGGCGCTTACCAAATCCACCTCAAACCCGGTTAAAACCCACATAAAAGCCGATAGGCCTTTGTTTATACATGGTTTCAATCAGGAATCAGATCGATGTAAGCAGGCAACCACACGCAACAATAATATTTTGAGAGCTGAAGGCACATTGACCGCCAGTATCAAAAATCCACCACTACTAGTCCAGAAACGAAGCAGGTCCTTGCATGACTTACTGGTACAGGCAGACCCAAGATCTAAGTATGCCAAGCCAAAGGTCAGAATCTCACAAAAAAAGTGGTTGTTACCAATGTCATAATTGTAACGTTTCAATTTTATGATATGTGGCGAACACTTCACCCATCCACATACTGGTAGGCAATATCATATACAAGGGTATATGAACTGTAACGCAGTGTTTTGTGTCTATATTCTAAAATGTTCCTGCTAGTTGATTTATGTAGGGAAAACTGTTGGCCCTTCCAAACGACGGTTTCAGAAACATAGGAGTGATATAAGAGTAGCGCTGGAAAGGACCCTGAAAGGTAAAGCCCCCGATTTAAATAAACCAGTAGCACTACATTTTGTTGCTCAGAAGCAACACAAATTAAGGGGCATGGTCATTGAACAAGTATCATGACCAGTGAGGGGGGGAGAACATGACTGTCTCCTCCTTCGTCGTAAGGTATACTGGACATACACCTTGGGTACAGTTCAGCCAGGTGGTCTCAGCACCACTCTATCCTATCTGTGTGTCAGGAAATGCCTTACAGAAGGAATCTTGCTGCTGCTGCATGTCTGCGAGCGCCGGTGCGCGTGGGAGTGCGCGCGCGGGTTTTGGCGCCGGATGTTGTATTTAAACTAGGCTTGTAAACAGAGTAAGTGCTGTCTGATCTGCAGCTTTCTGTGACCCCTGCTACCTGTAACCTGTTTTGAGATCCTGTTCCTGTGTTCTGATCTGGCTTGCCTTTGACTATTCCCGCCTGCTGCCTGTACACGACCCTGGCTTGTTCCTGACTTTCATCCTGCCTGCTCCTCTTGTTACCTCGCTGTCTGCCTGTTGCCAACCCAGCTTGTACGCGACCTGCCTCTGCACCTGTCCGTTTTCTCTAACCTGTATGTGCCTGTACATATCTGTGCTTCAAATCTATCAGGACTGATCCGCTGTGCACTGCCTGCAGTGCTGACCCAGCTCCTCTACTGCCTGCTGTGCTGACCCAGCTCCTCTATTGCCTGCTGTGCTGACCCAGCTCCTCTACTGCTTGCTGTGCTGATATCTCATCCCACCAGTCCTCATTCCTGTTGCATCAGGAACTTTGGAGCAACTCTCCTGACTACCTACCAGCCAGGCACTCATACCATTCTGTACTCTCAGGTCCCCTGTCTTCTCTATCAGGGGCCCCAAGTCGGATACATAAGGGAGGCCTTCCTGTATTATCAGGCTCATCCATAAGGTACGTGGAAACATGACACTGTGTTTCCTCGAAGACAGATCATTTAGATGGGGACGTTGTTCATAGTTGTAATGTATTAATAATTTTAATCTTTTATTCTGCACTTTATCTCCATACTAACTTCGTAGCTATCCTGTCTCCTCATAGTCTATTATGGCAGCTGGCACAAGCAATTCTTTTTCTTGTAGTTTGTTTTTTTCTTTCTTTTTTCTTTTTCTTTTTGTCTCTTATTATATTTTTATTTTCATTTTCATTTTATTTTTTATTTTCATTTTATATATATATATATATATATATATATATATATATAATTTATATATCTATATATATCTATATATATCTATATATATCTATAGATATATATATTTATATATATATATATATTATTTTATTTATTTTTTTTCATTTTTTCATTTGTTTACATTTTTTTTATTTTTTATTTATTTTTTTATTTTTTTTCATTTGTATTTTATTTATATTTATTTTTTTTTACTTTTTTTTTATTTTCATTTGTATATTTATTTTAATTTTCATTTGTATATTTATTTTTAATTTATTAATTATTTTTTCTATTTTTTTCTTTCTTTTTTTTTCTATATTTACAATCATTCTTACAGCTCTTCATTCTTCAGCTTTATTCTTTATTTTATTTTATTTTTTTCAGATTGAGTTTTATTTTTATAATTTTCTGTATTCATCCCTCTGTTTCCTATTTCAGATTTGGTTTAGTTTTGTTTTCATTTGTTTCTGCGATTTATCCTTTTTTCCTTTTATTATTTTTAGTTTTCTATTTCTATTTATTTTTCATCTTTTCATTTCTCTATATCTTTGAAGTGCAGTGGCCATGATTCACCTTCACACTCGGTCTCCACTAGTTTTTCTTTCTTAGTCCCAGTGAGCTCCCTGTCTGCCTTGCAGACCGCCGCCGGTGTCATGTAATGGCATGGCAACGACCGGCAGCTGCATTAACGCACTGACCCCCTAGGGCGCATGCGCACAGCGCGTTGCCGGATTGGAGCAGAGAGACAAGCCTCTTACAGTCACCTAGAAACACTAACAAACGGCCAGGCGGAAGTATCCAACTAAATAGAGGATACAGAAACGTCAGATGAGGCTGCAATTGCAGGTCAGGCTACTTAAATTACAAGCAAACAGGAATGTTTGTATGGGTTCTGCCACAGGTCTATGATTTTTGCTACTATGTGATTAAAGTTTTGGACCCATTTTTGGAGATCCTGGTGTGCTGGTGACATTTCCTCTTTATGGATGCATGGACAGGGGGCAAGGCGGCGATGGATGGGGGGGGGGCGCCCATGCGCCCTTAATGGATGGGCCACCCCTGATCAGCGGGTAGAAGTCTATCCCCTAGTCCCCTCCAAAAGCCCCTGTCCCGGTTGGGTTTGTCACAATAACAAAACCAGCTTCTGCTGCAATATTCAATCCATATTCCACAGTACTCTTTTTTTGCCGCTATATGTCCTAAATGTAATAGCCAACATCATTCAATCCCCTTCCTCTGAGCCCAGGTCAATCTGGACCCACCCCAGCTTGTTAGGCTCGGTTCCCACGTAAACCAGCCGTGGATCTCACAGCAACGCTGTCCGTCCCTGTTCTCAGTTTCAGGGACGAATCAGGGCAGAATCTTTGCCTAAATTCGGCCCTGAAACGGAGCCAAAGATGCAGGAGTTTCTGTGCAGTGCGCTCCGCACCCACCCCAGAGACATGTGAACCGGATCCATAGAGAGCCGGTCATATTGACCTGCTATGTGAATTGGATGTGAGGAAATCCACATCCAATTCGCATAGGTATGAACCCAGCGTGACTGGACAGTAAAGGGAGAAACAGCACAATGATGAGCTAATTTCTCCATCACTTTGCATTCTTTTACTATCAGCATGCTTCCTGTCAGCACATGAACTAATTGTCTCATTGCCCTGCCTCAGACTCCAGCTTTGCTATACAAAAACAGCAAGAGGCTGATACCAGGTCAAGTTTCAGCCATAATTTCACCCATAATGATTGGTTGCTATCAGTCAATGAAGTTTGCACATCAGTGTTTACCGTTCAATAAGGGCTTGTGTACTGCACTGCTATCAAATGCTGACTTTTGCCATACCTCCCAACATTTTGAGATGGGAATGAAGGACACCTACTAGCAAATGTATGTAGGCATAGGACACGTCCCCTGTCACACCCCCTTAAGGCTACTTTCACACTGAGGCGTGCGTGCGCCGGCGGTGCAGCGGCGCTAAATATAGCGCTGCTTTACCGTCGTTTTAGCGGCGCTAGCGGGGCGGTTTTAACCCCCCGCTAGTGGACGAAAAAGATTTAAAACCGCCTGCAAAGTGCCGCTGCAGCAGCGCTTTGCGGGTGGGTTTGCAGCGCTGCCCCATTGTTTTCAATGGGAAGGGGGCGCTTTAGGAGCGGTAAATACACCACTCCTAATGAGCTCTTTTATGCACTTTTATGACCGCCCTGCAAGCGCACTGCTCCAGTGTGAAAGCCCTCGGGGCTTTCACACTGGAGTGCATTGAGCAGCTCTTTCGGGGCACTTTACAGGCGCTATTTTTAGCACTTTAGCGCTTGCAAAGCACCTCAGTGTGAAAGGAGCCTAAAGGAGAATTAACCAAAAAAAAGGTTAATTAAATCTACAAGGGCTTTTTTTTACCACTACTATTCCTTTATATTGGCTTTTTAAATTTACAAATGCAGCAATTTAGATTTTGGATGAAAGGTTTAGCACTGGAAAACACTTTTTGAAAGATAAAAAGTGCATTTTATATACAACTATATAGATCAGACCAGAATGAGGGACAAATGAGGAGGAAAGAGGGACAGAGGGATATTGCATCAAATTAGGGACAGTCCCTCCAAATCAGGGACAGATGGGAGCTATGCTTTTGCATGCATTCAAATGCAAATCACAAAAAAGTCTGAGTTTGACCTGCTTTACCGTCTTTGCAAATGCATCTCAATAGGACATGCTGCATCCAAAGGAACAGGTCAAACACAGCTTCAGAACCGTCACTCATGCTACACTTTTGAGCTATATACTGTAGGTATATAGGACACTGCTGATCTGTATTTGACATGCATTTCAAACACAGAAAAACAATATTTGCATGTGCAAGTCCCCCCCCCCCCCTATTTTTTCTTAAAGTAGTAAAAATGTATGATTTATATGTCTATGACACCATGTTCACATAAGTTTCTAGCATGATGTGTTTATTGGGGAATTACCTGGCTTCTTGGGTGCAGCTCCCTCCTAAATACTTACTTGAGCCCCATCTCGATCCAGTGATGTCCACGAGAGCTGAGGCTCTCCTGAGTCTCTCTTTTCTCATTGGCTCACACAGCTGTCAATCACAGCCAGTGAGTCAATGAGCAGAGAGCAGAGGGAGGAGCTGTGCAGTGTGTGTGAATGGATGATGTCCATTCACAGGAACATAGCTTTGGAGCAAGCCTGCTCAAGTGACCCCATAGCAAGAGGTTCGTTTTTGGGGGCACTCAGCAGAGGGGAGAAGTCAGGAGTATTGGCAGGGGAGACAAAAAGAAGAGGATTGGGGCTACTCTGTGCAAAACCATTAAAACCATTAAACAGAGCTGGTAAGTATAACATGTTTACTTTTTTTTTTTTAAATGACAACCTTTAGAATTACTTTATGATGTGTTACAAAAATTTGCAAATACAATCTCGGGTATGAGACAAGAGTAGACTTCTTTGAAGTTTAAAAAAAAGTAACAAACATCTTACAAGTATAATTTGTTACAACAGTGCATTATTGTAAACTGAAAATTTACTAACATACAGGACATGGTGAGAAGAAAAAAGCAAAATGCTGTAATTTTAGATTGGAGAAGAACAACGGCTAAAACGAATGCGAACAGATAAAGCCTTTGGGTCTGGTATTGATTTTGGGGGGACTCACACTAAAAATAATAAAAAGCGTGAGCCCCCCCCCAAAATCCATACCAGACCCTTATCCGAGTAGAAGTAAATGAGGACGCAGGATCAATTACATCATAATGGGGCTGGGCCACCTGATGTGGTCAATGACCAAACATGGATGTGTCACTGTATGGTCAATGATGTCACGTGATGACCCCGCCCACGTATGACATCACTGACCTCACCCATTGAATATTTAAGCGGCAGGGGGAAGTGTCAACAAGAACCTCATGTAA
The DNA here is from genome assembly GCA_037952835.1 of Lithobates septentrionalis. Taxonomy (NCBI): domain Eukaryota; kingdom Metazoa; phylum Chordata; class Amphibia; order Anura; family Ranidae; genus Lithobates; species Lithobates septentrionalis. Next base: position 3,053,483 of record JBBDGP010000359.1, read on the forward strand.
ATGGGATTTTAAGGGCAACATTAACAAAGAAAAAAATTGTAAAAATGTAAATTTTATTTATACAAAGATTAAAAAGCAATTTATACAAACAGCAAGTATACAAACAAAAAAAAGGAAAAAAATGTGATACAATACAGAAATGGCAAAAAGTTATTGAACCCAACGCGTTTCGAAATAGTTAATTTTTATAATCTTCTTCAGGGATAAGTTTTTGCCATTATCTGAAAGGCACAAATGTAATATAAGTATACAAAAATCTTACATGCTTCAAACCATGTATATATATATATAGGAAATGAAAATAGAAAAAATATACAAAAGAACTTACAAAAGTCATGATAGACATAACGGATTTTCAGTGAATCACTCAAAGACTTCCACCTGATCTGTAAAGGTCTTTTATCATGCAAAAGAACCCCCAGATACTAAAATCCAAGGAGAGGCGCCAAATTACACCAAGCGGATAACCGCTTATGGGGACGGGAATGTAGAATCTGTAAAGGAGATACATCCTCTGTGGTAAGTATATATATATAAAAAAAAAAAAAAGGGACAAACCAACCTTGCATCGACTATGCGAGTTTGTGTGCCTTCAAATGCCGAAAAAAAAGAAGAAGGGGATTTAAGCAACTACAGATAGAGAAGGGGAATTCCCAACCCTAAAGAGGAAAAAAGATTTTTTTATTTTAAAATAAAAATGAAAATTGTATCAGGACATCTAGTTATAATTGACCCAATATGGGGCTGTGGGGGAAGTGTCATGTCAGACAGCAGGTTTTGTTTTCCTGCAGGTGATGTGCATTGTGATTGACAATGGATGTACATCAGGGGACTTTTTTAAAACATTTTTATAAAGGACTTGTCAAAAACTGTGTTTTTTTATTTACACTTTTAATTTTTTTGGTGAATGAGAAAGGGGTACTATGTACCCCATACTCATTCACATAGGGGCAGAAACTGGGGGCCCCCTTTTAAAGGGGGCTTCTAGAGTCCAATAAGTCACCCCCCTGCACCCCCACAAACACTGTATTTTTCTGCAAATACTTCCAGATGAACCAGCCATTCTTAACCAGCTTTCCATGGAACCATAGGGTTCCTCCAAAGATTGCTAAGGATTCCTTGGGTGATGGCTGACAGATATCCCATTTGATGGGGCCTGCCTGCATAGTTCCAAGGCCACTTGGCAGAGACAGCAGCATGAAACCAATATTCTTTTTAGCTGTCTGTAAGGGTTGCATTCTGACCAACATTGTAAGGGGGACATTATTCCCACTATCCATGTAAATGGCATTTTTTTTCTGCTGATCCACCATGATATAAGGAGATCTGAATTCATTTTAGTAGGGGGTCCCTGAAAATTATTTTTACGGGTTTCTCTGGAGTAAATAGGCTGAGAAAAACTGAGATGGACTGAAAAGCAATTTGGTCCATAGACTTTTTTTTTAAATCACTCAAAAACTCTTTTCCACACACAGGCAGTCAGACAACTTTCTAAAACTCATCTAATTAACACCTTTAGATATACGGTATATTCAAACCACTAATGTTGTACCTATGACTCAAATTCCATGATTAGGTTGAGACTACAATCACATCTATGTCTGCCAAACCCTTTAAAGTCCCCCCTTTGTATTTGTGTCAAGTGTCTCAGTGGGAAGCCCCTTTATAGATGTGTCACCCTTCTTCTCTATCCCACACCCTTCACATGTCACACAATCATTACTTTCACTTCTAATAATATATCAAAGGCAAAACCCCACCAATGAAGTCAGCTATTTTCCGTGTCACAAGCAATGTGAAGCCTGCGGTCCGTGGAAGTGGATTCTGGGTAAAGAACGTTGGGTTTATTACTTGTTTTTGCTGTCTGACATCATTGTGTCTTTTCAGACTATTACATGATAGTGTTTGATTAATGCTGGCTATCTATCAATGGTTGCCACGGTGACTGTACACAAATGATTTGTGAAAAGAATCTTGGTGAATAACTGGGAAACACAGCTAACAGAGAAGGAAGGAGAACTCTTTTAAGTAGCTAAACTTAAAAAAAAAATGGATATACATTATATACATAACATAAACCACATTTCATTATTTTAGATATCATCTATACATGAACACAGATTAGATATAGTCTTTTAGCCCACATTTCTACTCAGTTTTGTTTAGTAGGATTTCTAATTATGGGAAAATCTGAATTGTGAGTTTACTGATAAAGAAAGGATGTGTGTAAAAACAGGCATGTGAATGCAGGATCTGTGAAGGGAACACGTCCTCCAGTGTGACCCCTACATACAATACAGACTACTCCACCCCTGGCCTTCTCTTTGCTTTTCTGCTTCAAATTGTCTGACAATTAACATCTTTGCAAGAATTCACTGAAAGGGTCCATTCACATGAGTGCACTGCTGTTGGTGCTCTGCGGTGTTATTCATTATGAATGGCACATCAACAGACCTTCCCAACGTACCTATGTTGCAGCCCACCACAACACATGGTAATGCAGTACTGCACATTGTGGCATAGGTAGTGTAGGGACAGGTCACCCATCTGTCAGGGACAATAATAGCTGCAGGGAAAGTTTCCAGATGAGCATGGAAAGCCTAGGAATCCGCCACTCATCCTGGAAACCTTCCCGCTTGGGCATAAACTGTCCGGGCCGCACTCCACCCCTCAAGACAGACGCTGTCAATTCAGCTGAGATCTGCTCCGCTACCATTTGCTGTTCATCCGTGAGTGTTCCCTGGCTGCTTTTCCTGCTGTGCTTGTTGTGAACTGTTATACTTTGACTATAATGCAAGTTCTTTCTATTGCATCTGGACTGTGTGCACTACTGCCGCCACACCACGCTGCACCCACCCATAAACTTGCCTCAAAATCCATCTCTGTTAGTCCAGCCTCAACCTCAGTGGCGATGGGGGAAGCAGCCAATACTGCACCTTCCTCTTTTTGGCTATCAGGACGCTTAGGCGTTGGGGTATGTGAGTCAGATGGGGATCTAGCCAAGAAGTCCAGTGTTTTAGATGGAGCAGCTTTACACACTTCGTAAGAAAGGGCTAGACAATCTTCAGACCTGCTTCAGATACATCAGGGACCACTGCATGAGCAGTCAGGAACTTAAACATCAGGGTTCTGCACACCTCACACCAAGGGCTTCACATCCTCCTATACAGCTCCACACAGCGCACATAACAGCAGCAGCAAATCTTCTCTGCCACCATGATACAGAGCCATATCATAAACTGGCCAAAACCAAAGTCCCGTGTCCAGCTTGCAAGACCCATCACCAGTGCCTGTCATAGTAGCTGCTCAGCAACTCACATGCTCCTGGAAGATGGCTGCTCCCCTTGGCATGCAGCTCACCTTTCCCAACTCTACAGTCCTTCCTTCTTCTTGCATAAAAGCCAATCCAACAGCGCCCTCTGAGCAGAGGGCCAAATCATCACTTGGCCTGAAGCCCACCTCTTGTAGTTTCAACAGCCAATCCTAATGACTGCACCAAAATGTGGGTAGCACCCAGACTGCCTCACATGTGGACATCCCAAGCAGTTGAGTCACTGCCTGTCACACATGTTCCAGGGTTCCCTTAGATTCTCAGCCCAACTACCTACTGTCCTGTGCCCGGATGTTGGCTGGAGGCCAAAGCTTCCCATCCTCCTAACCTCTGTACTCACATACTTGGACCAAGCACACGTTTCATGACTCAGGACAGTTAGGTTTGCACCATTAGACACGTCTTTCACTCCAAACCCCAGGCATTGGCTGTAATAAACACTTTTCTCTTAACCCCTTGGCACCAGCTGCACGCAAAGATGGAGAGAGGCTGCATATTTGCGTGACTTGCTGTCACTAGAGCTGTGCCAAGAGCGTGCGTGGTGTGAGCTCTTAGCACAGTTACCGGTGCCTAACTGAAAGCTCCAAATCACTGCTTGTGATTGGGAATTTTTGGATGACATGATCTTAAGCCCCGCCCTCGCCTCCCAGCATCATAAAGCTCTTAAAGGACTGGGAGGCACCAGTGTGAAGAGATTAATAGTCACATGGAGGCCAGATCTTGCAATAAACTTTTTATACTGTTCTAGGACAATAATTTATACAGAATAGTCCATATAATGGCAGAGAATGCAACAGTACAAATATTGGATAAGGTGTAATTGAGTTTTATCTTTGAAGGTACTTGAACTTCTGGTGAAGATTTAAGATAGTTTTCCCTAATCTCTACTGAGAGCTCACTAGCTCAACGTTCTTCTCTCCCCACAGGGGAAAATCAGGGAGAACACCAATTCCTGGCTATTGTCCCTTATATACAGTAGATCTGGTCCATCCCAGGTAAGAATCGTCTTCTTCTCTTCTGCTGTTTAGTGTGATGAGAATCTCAAAAGCCCCTCCCCCAAATGGACAGAGCAAGAGAACCTTCAATAGGCCTTCCTTATCCTAGGAACTCTTGGTAAACAAGACCCAACACCCCAGCTCCACCCATATTATAAAGGGACTCCCAAAAGCCCTCCAAAAAAGGAGGAGCAATCCTTAAAGGGACTTAAGCCTGACTCCACTAGCCTACACCCTGGTATAAATAGGTCCAAAAAAAGTTAGGAGCAAAGCACTTTCTCTTAGGCTTAGTGAACACGCCATTTGACATTAGTCTACGAGTATCTACAAAAATGCTCAAGAATTCCAGGGATTGTCCCCTCAGCAGTGTTCACAACGCTAAATACTTTCCACTTTCCCAGTGCTTGCATTAGCCTTTGTCACAACACTGTCTTCACTATGTTCTCTGACTGCTCTCCCCTACTGTGTGTACTACATTCTGTGCCATCTCCCCTCCACATTATGTTCTCTGACATCATCCCCCCATGTGGACGCACTGCATACTCTGTGATTAGCTCCATCTTCGCCTCCTATAAACCCCAAGGGCCGCAATTAGTTTACACTGTCTCTTCCACTGATCATTTATATTGAGTGAACAAACCTGAGCATTATTGCTTGGTAAAATTGAAGTCAAAAAGTATATTGGAGAGGGGAAAAGCTGCCTGGGGATATGTAACTTTACTACCTGTCCTGATGACAGGTGTCTCAGAGTTCAGAGTTCTACTAGATGGATCTTTATCTGTCTAAAACAGTGTTTCTCACCCAGGGTGCCACCTGGGTTCACTTGCAATGCTGTGAGCACAGGACCCAGTTTGCACTGGATTAGTCTCATGAGTTGCCATGATACAGGTGAGCACCATAACAACCAATGGCGCTGTAGGGCCAGGACGCACAGTGCCATTCATTACTATGATGAATAATAAACCATGGCGATGCATGGTTCCGATCCAGGGCAAGCAGCATGCAGGACCACTCTCCAGCTTTCAGGAGAAGTTGGAAGTCTGTCTCCTCTAAATTTCCTCTACCTACCACCCTCTGATGCTAAAAAGGGGCCTGTGACTGAAGGGACTGTGTGATAAAGGGAGTTCTCTGATGTGATGGAGGGCTTCTGATGTGATGGGGGGCTTCTGATGTGATGGGGGGTCTCTAATGTGATAGGGAACCTCTGATGTGATGGGGGGGCTCAAATGGGTTGGAGGAATCACTGATGTGATGTGGGGAACCTGATGTGAAGTTCATTTGATGAAGGGGGTTGTGTGCAGTGTCCCAGGCTCAGCTTTTGCATTTTTTTTAATTTTAGACTCGGTGCCTCAGGATTTTGCATATTTTTAAGAGATACCACGACTGGAAAATGGTTAAAAAAGACTGGTCTAAAAAATAAGAATTCATTAAAGTGTGAAATTGTAAGGCAAACAGATAAATACACAGGTGAAATAGATATACAGGTATGTTGTAATAGCAAACAGTGGACTTGGCTTGTAGTAGAAGCAGGTAAAAGCAGGTTTCTTTCTTTAGAACACCAAGAGTCCCTTCACATAGAATTAGACTGAGCTCTTCAGGACACCAGCCGATGTCCCCTTTAAACAAACACACAGCTGACTTTCTAGCACAAGCAGCCCAAAAGTCTCTACAGTAAGGTCTCTCACAGCAACCCATACTCACAATGTCCAGAGAAAATTGGCAAGTTGGTTGTTTCCTTCCAACATCCATGCAACACCTTTCCCCTGTTATACCAGACTATATCTTTAGAAGTCAGCTGTCGGCCACCTGAGGTTTCACGATGAGCAAGCACATGGCAGCACTGCCCTGGAAAGCAGAAGGACCTCCAGGCTGGTCTTTCCCTCTGCAAGCAAAAGACAACAGCAGCCTCCAGGGCCCTCCTACCTGGGATTAGCCATAGCTATATAATATTTATGCTGCTATTTGCATTGCTCCACACCTATGTTCCAGAGGATTCTACTGCTCTGTGGGAAACAGGAAAACCAGTAGCAGCTGAAACACTGGGCAGACCTAACTAATCACATGCAGCTGCACTGATTACAGTGAGCACAACTATATTTATTTAACACAATTATAGCCACACGCTAAATTTATCTGGAAAACAAAAATACAGCTCCACTGAACACAGTGAGTCAGCACTAAATCTAACGAATCCCTATCTAGGAGAGTGCTACACAAAGGAGAGAGAGAACCAGCAGCAATAGCATGGCTAATGATATCAACATTGGCCAAGCCCATGCCATTGCCTATGGTCCTAAATTTGCCTAATGCAACAATTACAGCCACACTGGTTACAGTGAGTCAAGCTAAATTTACCTAACAGCAATAGCATGGCTGATGATATCAACATTGGCCAAGCCTATGCCATTGCCCGCGGTCCACTGTTCTGTGCTTCTAATTCCTGTACTGTGTATTCTCTAGCACAGTTAGTCGCACAAAACCTCTAAGACTGGTTGTGCTAGTGTCAGTGTCGGATTCTTCAGTAGAGAATTTGGGGAGTTATTGCCTTCTGATGCTCCCCATGACATGGTATCTCCCCTTATGTATTGCAGTTGTATACTTTGCTGTTTGCAGAACATTCAATAGTCATATAAGCAGGGTCAGAGCTACCGCTAGGCAAACTAGGGCGCACTGCTGCCTAGGGTGCAGACACAGCTGCTGGTTTAAGAGGGGAAAAGTGCCTTTAAGTGCAGACTGGTAAAACGTATTTATTGGGTCAAAAAAACACGAAAAATGGCCGCTCATATTAGAGCATAAGGAAGTCAGCAATGGTCCTCCAAGATGGTGCTGGAGTGCGACGTGGCCTGCAGGATGATGTCACCAGGACAGGATGTGATTGAGTGATGCGTTTCAGAGCATGCACCATGCCACAAACAGGCATGTGCCCTCTTTTATCAGGCTGTGGAGGAACTGAGGGCGTGCCTCTATTTATCAGCTGACTGGCCTCGGATAATTAGTCCTGGCAGTATGCCAATTGTAAAACATATTATAATACATCTAGAAATCCATATGAATAAATAAATACAGTTAGGTCTATATATATTCGGACACAGGCACAATTTTAGATTTTTCAGGTATTTACCAAAACATATTCAAGCTATACTTATATAATAGATATGGGCTGAAAGTGCACACTCTCAGGTTTAATTTAAGGGTATGTACATCCAAATCGTAGGAAGGGTTTAGGAATTACAGCTCTTAAGAATAGCCACCCCCCTTTTTCAAGGGTCCAAAAGTAATTGGACAATTGAATCAAAAGCTGTTTCATGGCCAGGTGTGGGCTACTACTTCCTATTTCTTCATCAATTAAGCAGGTAAAAGGCCCGGAGTTGATTCTAAGTGTGGTATTTGGAATCTATTGCTGTACCTACATCATGCGTTCAAAAGAGCTGTCCATGCAAATGAAACAGGCCATTGCAAGGCTTCAAAAAATAAACAAATCCATCAGAGGTATAGCAGCAACATTAGGAGTGGCCAAATAAACAGTTTGGTACATTCTGAGGAAAAGAAGAACACATTGGTGAGCTCAGCAACATAAAAAGGCCTGGATGTCCACGGGAGACAACAGTGGTGGATGATTACAGGATCCTCTCTATGGTAAAGAAAAACCCAAAATGCAGAGGGTTCACCGCAAGGTGCAAATAATTCATAAGCCTGAGAAATAGAAAAGCCATATTAGACTTTGCCAAAAAAATCTAAAAAAGCCAGACTAGTTCTAGAAAAGCATTCTTTGGACGGATGAAACTAAGATTAATCTGTACCAGAATTACAGGAAGTATAAAGTGTGGAGAAGGCTTGGAACAGCTCATGATCCAAAGCACACAATGTCATCTGTAAAACATGGTGGAGGCAGTGTGATGGCATGGGCAGGCATGGCTTCCAGTGGCACTGGGTCATTGGTGTTTATTGATTGTGCGACAGAAGACAGATGCAGCTGGATGAGATCTGCAGTGTTTAGAGATATTCTGTGAGCCCAGATTCAGCCAAATGCAGCAAAGTTGATTGGACGACACTTCACAGTACCGATGGACAATGATCCAAAACACACTGAAAAAGCAACCCAGGAGCTTTTGAAGGAAAAGAAGTGGAATATTCTGCAATGGCCGAGTCAATCACCTGATCTCAACCCAATTGAGCATGCATTTCACTTGTCGAAGACAAAACTAAAGGCAGAAAGACCCACAAACAAAGAACAACTGAAGTCAGCTGCAGTTAGAAAAACAACAGGAGAATAAAAATGAACTGTACAGCTTTGCTTATTCAATATTGATGATAACTGGTGAAGATTAAATAATGACAACACCAGTATAAGCTATGCTAATTGCTTGCACCCCAAGCGCTCAGGCATGAAAAAATGGGTGCATTCCTCTGAATTGACTAGGCATATCAAAAAACAGGAAGGAAAGGCAATTCAGCTGCAGTTAGAGCCTGGCAAAGCATCAGAAAGGAGGAAACCCAGTGTTTGGTAATGTCATGGGTTCCATACTTCGGGCAGTCACTGCCAGTAAAGGATTCTCAACAAAATAATAAAAATTAACATTTTTATTTTTGATTATATACATTTGTCCAATTACATTTGAGTTCCTGAAAATGGGGGGATGTGTATAGAAATGGTTGCAGTTCCTAAAATTTGTACTTGATATTTACGTTCAACCCTTTGCATTAAAGCTGAAAGTCTGCACTTCAAATTCATTTGGATTGTTTCGTTTTAATTTTATTCTGCTGGCATACAGAGCCAAAAGTATAAAAATTGTGTTTGTGTCCAAATATATATGGACCTAACTGTAGAGGTTTGGCTATTAAAAAGCATAAAAATTGATAAAATAGTTAATAACAATTAACAACTATTAATAACAATTCATGACAGTTTATGACAGTAATATAAAGTTTTTGCTATACATCGCAAAAAATAAAGCAATATATATATATACACATACATATACACAGTATACACAAATAAACCATATATATATTATTATTTTATTATATCTTTTCATGTGACAACACTGAAGAAATGACACTTTGCTACAATGTAAAGCAGTGAGTGTACAGCTTGTATAACAGTGTAAATTTGCTGTCCCCTCAAAATAACTCAACACACAGCCAATAATGTCTAAATGCTGGCAACAAAAAGGAGTACACTCTGAGGATCTGAGAAGAAGAATTGTTGGTCTACATAAAGATGACCTAGGCTATAAGAAGATTGTCAAGATCCTGAAACTGAGCTGCAACATGGTAACCAAGACCATAGAGCGGTTTAACAGGACAGGTTCCACTCAGAACAGGCCTCGCCGTGGTCAACCAAAAAAGTTGAGTACACGTGCTCAGCGTCATATCCAGAGGTTTTCTTTGGGAAATAGATGTATGAGTACTGCCAGCATTGCTGAAGAGGTTGAAGGGGTGGTGGGGGGGGGGGGGTCAGCCTGTCAGTGCTCAGACCATATGCCGCACACTGCATCAAATTAGTCAGCATGGCTGCTGTCCCAGAAGGAAGCCTCTTCTAAAGATGATGCACAAGAACGGCCGCAAACAGTTTGCTGAAGACAAGCGGACTAAGGACATGGATTACTGGAACCATATGCTGTGGTCTGATGAGACCAAGATGAACTTATTTGGTTCAGATGGTGTCAAGCATGTGTGGCGGCAACCAGGTGAGGAGTACAAAGACAAGTGTGTCTTGCCTACAGTCAAGCATGGTGGTGGAAGTGTCATGGTCTGGGGCTGCATGAGTGCTGCCAGCACTGGGGAGCTACAGTTCATTGAGGGAACCATGAATGCCAACATGTACTGTGACATACTGAAGCAGAGCATGACCCCCTCCCTTTGGAGACTAGGCCACAGGGCAGTATTCCAACATGATAACGACCTCAAACACACCTCCAAGATGACCACTGCCTTGCTAAAGAAGCTGAGGGTAAAGGCTATGGACTGGCCAAGCATGTCTCCAGAACTAAACCCTATTGAGCATCTGTGCGGCATCCCCAAACGAAAGGTGGAGCGCAAGGTCTCTAACACTCTAACATCCACCAGCTCTGTGATGTCCTCATGGAGGAGAGGAAGAGGACTCCAGTGGCAACCTGTGAAGCTCTGGTGAACTCCATGCCAAGAGGTTTAAGGCAGTGCTGGAAAATAATGGTGGCCACACAAAATATTGACACTTTGGACCCAATTTGAACATTTTCACTTAGGGGTGTACTCACTTTTGTTGCCAGCGGTTTAGACATTAATGGCTGTGTGTTGAGTTATTTTGAGTGGACAGCAAATTTACACTGTTATACAAGCTGTACACTCACTACTTTACATTGTAGCAAAGTGTCATTTCTTCAGCGTTGTCACATGAAAAGATATAAGAATATTTACAAAAAGTGTGAGGGGTGTACTCACTTTTGTGAGATACTGTATATAAAAAACATATATAGAGAGGAAATTCTCATGAATATAAATGTAAGTAATGAATTAAGAAAACATATATACAATCAGCCTAGGCGCATGATAGCTTATGTTTGTTTTTTCACTTTTTGGATGCATTAGCAGCTGCTTAAAGCATCATCATTATGAGGAACATTCCCTCCCTCACTATAAGTTGATGTTTTATTTTCTTTAACCACTTCAGCCCCGGAAGATTTTACCCCCTTCCTGACCAGAGCACTTTTTACAATTCGGCACTGCGTCGCTTTAACTGCTAATTGCGCGGTCATGCAATGCTGTACCCAAACGAAATTTGCGTCCTTTTCTTCCCACAAATAGAGCTTTCTTTTGATGGTATTTGATCACCTCTGCCGTTTTTATTTTTTGCGCTATAAACGGAAAAAGACCAAAAATTTTGAAAAAAAATGATATTTTCTACTTTTTGTTATAAAAAAAATCCAATAAACTAAATTTTAGTCATACATTTAGGCCAAAATGTATTCGGCCACATGTCTTTGGTAAAATAAATGTCAATAAGCATATATTTATTGGTTTGCGCAAAGGTTATAGCGTCTACAAACTAGGGTACATTTTCTGGAATTTACACAGCTTTTAGTTTATGACTGCCTATGCCATTTCTTGAGGTGCTAAAATGGCAGGGCAGTACAAAACTCCCCCAAAAGACCCCATTTTGGAAAGTAGACACCCCAAGAAAATTGATGAGAGGCATGTTGAACCCATTGAATATTTATTTTTTTTGTCCCAAGTGATTGAATAATGACAAAAAAAAAAAAAAAAATTACAAAAAGTTGTCACTAAATGATATATTGCTCACACAGGCCATGGGCATATGTGGAATTGCACCCCAAAATACATTCAGCTGCTTCTCCTGAGTACGGGGATACCACATGTGTGGGACTTTTTGGGAGCCTAGCCGCGTACGGGGCCCCGAAAACCAAGCACCGCCTTCAGGATTTCTAAGGGCATAAATTTTTGATTTCACGCCTCACTACCTATCACAGTTTTGAAGGCCATAAAATGCCAAGATGGCACAAAACCCCCCCAAATGACCCCATTTTGGAAAGTAGACACCCCGAGCTATTTGCTGAGAGGCATGGTGAGTATTTTGCAGCTCTCATTTGTTTTTGAAAATGAAGAAAGACCAGAAAAAAATTTTTTTTTTTCTTTTTTCAATTTTCAAAACTTTGTGACAAAAAGTGAGGTCTGCAAAATACTCACTATACCTCTCAGCAAATAGCTTGGGGTGTCTACTTTCCAAAATGGGGTCATTTGGGGGGGGGGGTTTGTGCCACCTGGGCATTCCATGGCCTCCGAAACTGTGATAGGCAGTGAAGAGTGAAATCAAAAATTTACGCCCTTAGAAAGCCTGAAGGCGGTGATTGGTTTTCGGGGTCCCGTGCGCGGCTAGGCTCCCAAAAAAGTCCCACACATGTGGTATCCCCGTACTCAGGAGAAGCAGCAGAATGTATTTTGGGGTGTAATTTCACATATCCCCATGGCATGTTTGAGCAATATATCATTTAGTGACAACTTTGTGCAAAAAAACAAACAAAATGTGTCTCTTTCCCGCAACTTGTGTCACAATATAAAATATTCCATGGACTCGACATGCCTCTCAGCAAATAGCTTGGGGTGTCTACTTTCCAAAATGGGGTCATTTGGGGGGGTTTTGAACTATCCTGGCATTTTATGCACAACATTTAGAAGCTTATGTCACACATCACCCACTCTTCTAACCACTTGAAGACAAAACCCTTTCTGACACTTTTTGATTACGTGAAAAAATTATTTTTTTTTGCAAGAAAATTACTTTGAACCCCCAAACATTATATATTTTTTTAAAGCAAATGCCCTACAGATTAAAATGGTGGGTGTTTCATTTTTTTTTTCACACGGTATTTGCGCAGCGATTTTTCAAACGCATTTTTTGTGGAAAAAACACACTTTTTTAAATTTTAATGCACTAAAACACACTATATTGCCCAAATGTTTGATGGAATAAAAAAGATGATCTTAAGCCGAGTACATGGATACAAAACATGACATGCTTTAAAATTGCGCACAAACGTGCAGTGGCAACAAAATTAATACATTTTTAAAAGCCTTTAAAAGCCTTTACAGGTTACCACTTTAGATTTACAGAGGAGGTCTACTGCTAAAAATACTGCCCTCGATCTGACCTTCGCGGTGATACCTCACATGCATGGTGTAATTGCTGTTTACATTTGACACCAGACCGACGCTTGCGTTCGCCTTAGCGCGAGAGCAGGGGGGACAGGGGTGCTTTTTTTTTTTTTTCTTTATTATTTTTTTGCTTTTTTATCTTATTTTTAAACTGTTCCTTTCATTTTTTTTTTTAAATCATTTTTATTGTTATCTCAGGGAATGTAAATATCCCCTATGATAGCAATAGGTAGTGACAGGTACTCTTTTTTGAAAAAATTGGGGTCTATTAGACCCTAGATCTCTCCTCTGCCCTCAAAGCATCTGACCACACCAAGATCGGTGTGATAAAATGCTTCCCCAATTTCCCAATGGCGCTGTTTACATCCGGCGAAATCTAAGTCATAAAATGCTCGTAGCTTCCGGTTTCTTAGGCCATAGAGATGTTTGGAGCCACTCTGGTCTCTGATCAGCTCTATGTTCAGCTGGCTGAATCACCGGCTGCTTTCTCAGGTTCCCTGTTGAGACAGGAGAGCCAGAGAAAAACACGGAAGACGGTGGGGGGGGGGGCATTCCCTCCCACTGCTTGTAAAAGCAGTCTAGAGGCTAATTAGCCGCTAGGATTGCTTTTACATGAAAGCCGACCGCTGGCTGAAAAGAATGACACCAAGATGATACCTAAACCTGCAGGCATCATTCTGGTATAACCACTCAAAGTCGTGAATGGCGTACCTGAAGACAAAAAAATGGTTAACAATAAAGCACAGTAAACAGTAAAGCATAAAAAATTGCATACCTGAAAAGCAAACATGATAAAACATAATAACAATAAAACATTGCAGAATAGAACACAGTAAAAAAGAGCAGAACACCAGAGAGAGAATAGAGAGAGAGAGAACAATAAAACGACTTTATTTTTGTTTGTGTTTTTTTTTGCAAACTTGTAACTTTTTTAACTGTAACCGGTTCCAGGTTCGGGTCTCTCAAAATGCGATGGCATCTTAGGAGACCCTGTGAAAGTGTGTCCTAGTCTGTGGAATGCTGTACCCTACGCTAATACTCAACTAGTGAATGGTAGCGTTCAAAACATTCACCAATGCAAAGACCAGGATTGTCAGGACAGGAGGGACAATAATAGCGGATGTCACGCCTATATCCCCGCTTGCTGCAGACACAACATCTATTTTGGGGGGGTTTGTTGGGTAGGGGTACTCGGGAGGACATAAAAATGCCTCTCATGCAGCCGACTGCATTTGGTTGGGGATGTGAATGGGGGAAGTACGGGCGCTGCAGAAGCGGTGGGTTCCCAATTAGGATTGGCGAATGCAGTAGGAAGGGCACTATGGGCACGACGGGCCTGTGTTTGTCTTTTTGGTGGCAGCGGGACACTACTTGTGCTTGCCACCTCACCAGCTTGAACTGCACTTATGGGACTCGCCACGTCACCAAGTGTTACTGCAGTGCTGGTTTGACTACGACCGGGGTGTACTAGGCCGCTGGCGCTTGCCAGTTCACCAAAACGCTACAAAAAAAACTGTTAGCGATCGCAAGGATCAGGCCTGACTCTGCGAACGCTGCAGTTATGCGTTTAGTGTTTTGTAAGTGACAGTGATCGATCGATACTGCACTTGGGTGGGCTGGGCTGGGCCGGGCGGAGGGGCAAAACGCAGGTGCTAGCAGGTATCTGGGCTGATCCCGCTAACACTGCGTTTTTGGGAACCCTAAACTGCTGGGGACGCTAGTATAGATCTGATTGGATCAGATATTGATCCGATCAGATACTATACCACTAAGGGAGGTGTACGGTGCGTGCGTGGGTGTTAGCGGTACTGGCGCTAACCTGACGCTGCCTGGGGCTGGTGCTTGCCAGTTCACCAAAACGCTACCAAAAAAACTGTTAGCGATCGCAGGGATCAGGCGTGACTCTGCGAACGCTGCAGTTATGCGTTTAGTGTTTTGTAAGTGACAGTGATCGATCGATACTGCACTTGGGTGGGCTGGGCTGGGCTGGGCGGAGGGGCAAAACGCAGGTGCTAGTAGGTATCTGGGCTGATCCCGCTAACACTGCGTTTTTGGGAACCCTAAACTGCTGGGGACGCTAGTATAGATCTGATCGGATCAGATATTGATGCGTTCAGATACTATACCACTAAGGAAGGCGTATGCTGCATGCGTGGGTGTTAGCGGTACTGGCGCTAATCTGACGCTGCCTGGGGCGACGCATATCACCGCAGGGTGATCAGGGGGCTAAACCTTTATTCGGTAATGAACGGCGGGTGCCCTGACACTATAAAAAATAAACGAACTAACCAGCGTCACCCGTAACGGTTATACGGTGATCAGTGGTGAAAGGGTTAACTAGGGGGCAATCAAGGGGTTAAAACATTTATTAGGTAGTATATGGGGGTCCCTGTCGCTATAAAACGCTGACAGCGAACCTAAATATTTACCTCCCTAACTAGCGTCACCAGCGACACTAATACAGCGATCAGAAAAATGATCGCTTAGCGACACTGGTGACGGGGGGTGATCAAGAGGTTAAAACTTTATTAGGGGGGTTAGGGGGTAACCCTAGACCTACAGGGGGCTAATACTCACTGCCCTACCACTTCTAACTGTCACAAACTGACACTATGCAGTAATCAGAAAAAAAAAAAAAAAAAACCTGCTTGGTGTCAGTTTGTGCCAGGGGGGGGGGGGTGATTGGGGGGGGGGGTCGGGGGACGATCGGGGGGGGGGTCGGGGGTGTTTAGTGTGCCTGGCATGTTCTACTGTGTTGTGTAGTGTTGTGCACTCACTCACATGCCTCTCCTCGGCGCTGGAACGGAACTCCCGAGCCAAGGAGAGATGACCTCACATCCTCTGCCTCTGTGTACTATACAGAGGCAGGGGATGTTTCTCATTGGCTGGGAGCGATCGCGAGGGGGGGGCACGATCGGATGGCCTCCCCCTCGTCTCTCAACTCTCCCAGCCAAATGCCGACTGCCGCTGGCACTGGGGGGGGGGGGTCCGATCGGACCCCCCACCCGCGGGAAGGCAATCACGTACCAGGTACGTGATTTTGCCTGCCCGTGCCATTCTGCTCACGTATATAGGCGTGAGGCGGTCGGCAAGTGGTTAATAACGTGAATACCACTGAGGCACTTCTTATTGTACCAGAATGGTGAGAGTCTAAGGCAAATTGACTGTGTGCTTTGCAAAGTGCAGTTGCACTCTGCTAGAGCAGTTTCTCCAGAGCTTAGTAAATAAGCAGAAGCTCTGCTGACGTCCATAATCCAATCATGCGCAAGCAAAAATGTTGTTTTTTTCTTTTTCTTGTATGTGATTGGGTATTCTTTGCAAAGTGAAGCTCTCCCTCATTTACTAAGCTCTGGAGCTACTACACTTGCAGAGTGCAACTGCAATTTGCAAAGTGCACAGGCTATTTGCCTTTAGGAAATCAATTTCTTTATCCTAAGGGGAGGAGTTGGGAACTCCAGTGGAGCGACATTGACTTTGCAGTCCTTAAAAGACATAAATCAACTCTTGGCTATGCAGCTCACCAGCACCCATCCTGAAACATCAATTTAAGGAGCACTAATCCCTGATCATTGCCATGTTTGTGCCATTTAATGAAATATAGACATAGGTACAAAACACAGATTAATTAAGTTTGAAACTGTCAGGAGGAATTACATAATACAAAACTACTTATATTTAATGGTCTTCACCTGCAAACAATGCACCCCATATTCCCAGGGGACTCAGCTTTTGAGCAAACAGTTTAAAGTACAATCAGCTGTAAATGAGGTAGTTCTCAGGTTTTGGTTGGTGGAACTTTGAGGACAATGACGTTGTGTGGTTAGTATTCTGCTCAGATCAGCTCCCACTGAAGACAGCATCATTGATATTCCAAGCACATGGGTTCCCTGGCGCTCCATAAAGTGATGGAGTTCACTCACACAATTCCGATCATTAATCCTTTTGTAATGGTCAATTTACATGTAAGAAGATCTAAAACACAGGAAGTGCCCAGGCTGGCTTAGAATTTTATTCTTTAATCCTACCCCGTCCACTGCCCCCCTTGTATAGAAGAGAGGGGGGAGCACCTCCAAATTTACTTTTGGCTGTTATGAGAACTTCCATGGGGGCTTTCAAACATCTCACAGGAAATATGTGAGACCCCTGAATGAATATTCATACTCTTCACGCTTATAAAAACAAGCTTTCAACACAAACAAACAAGTGTTTTCATACAGTGATTTCAGGGCTAGACAGACCTTTTTATTATGCCTTCACAAAACACACTTTTTGAAAGTATGTATGTTTGTTTAACGTTATGCTATATGTAAAGACCCAAGAGACACACTGGAGAGGTCCGTTTCTAACTGATATGTGAAGGATACTCATCATTTAAAAGGAAGGCTATTTAGGAAACTGTCTGAGCAATGTATGCTAGCTTTCAAAAGGTTAGTATACCTTGCAAAAAAGACATTTTTGTTGTATTGTATTACATGCACAGAAATATTTGGTAGACTTTCAAAAAGCTCATGTTTATTATTTTAAAGAACAGACCAATATACACTAAAGCTCAAAGACGTCAGTAAAAACTAGACCTTTATAGGTTTATAGATAATTATATGCTGGGAAGAATAAGGGTAAAAAAGATGTGTGATCAGTGTCAGGATAAGCTCATCAACCACCCAAAGTTAAAACTCTAAAATATACCCTCTCTTTTCATTCCTCAACACACATATTTCCCTAAGCACATCCTTCCTTGCTACCAGTCTCCAATATATAGCATACTTTCCTCCGGGTTTTGCACTTTGCTGTATATGTGGTGGAAATAGATGTCAGACTTGGGTCAACCAAGCAGAGTCAGAACTCCCAAGAAGAGTCAGAGAGAGGGGACAGGAATACATCTTTGCCCGTTTCCAACTCAGCTGGCACCCATTAATAGGAGGGCTCTGGCCAGTTCCCTTGATGATGCTGTCTCCAGTGAAACTGGTCGGGCAGAGCCTTAGGACGTGACGGTGATCGGACCAAATGGTGATTCGCATACAGGAGCACTTGGGTATTTTAAACTCTGTCTTACAAGAGTTTATATGTGAGTTTGCATTTTGGTTTTTAATAAATTTGCGCTATAGCAGTTTTACACTATGGGACTTGCTTTCTTTTTTCAGGCTCTTTTGATTATGGTGTGAGATCCTGTCTGCTGGTATTGATTTGTTGATTTATCTTGCTGGTGGAGCCACGTACCCTTAAAGGTGCAACATGTTTGTATGACCAATATAATCTTTGGCTATACAAATCTGGCAAGCAGCTTGGTCACAGTGGTGTAGGGAGCATGTCTTGTTATTTTGAAGCGCCTTGGAACATTTAAGAAGAATATTTGCACTTCATTTATTGGATACTATTTTATTCATTTGGACTCATTATCACTCATTTGTAAATTTTGTTGAATTTTTGATTGTATTTATATTATGTCACTATTTTTGCGATTAGCACGGCACAACAAATACAGTGCCTTGCAAAAGTATTCACCCCCCATTGGCTTTTTACCTATTTTGTTACATTACAGCCTTTAGTTCAATGTTTTTTTAAATCTAAATTATATGTGATGGATCAGAACACAATAGTCTAAGTTGATGAAATAAAATTATAAAAATATATACATAAAACAATTTTTCAGAAATAAAAAACTGATAATTGGCATGTGCATATGTATTCACCCCCTTTGTTATGAAGCCCATAAAAAGCTCTGGTGCAACCAATTACCTTCAGAAGTCACATAATTAGTGAAATGATGTCCACCTGTGTGCATCTAAGTGTCACATGATCTGTCATTATATATACACACCTTTATTGAAAGGCCCCATCGGTTGCAACATCTAAGCAAGAGGCACCACTAACCAAACACTGCCATGAAGACCAAGGAACTCTCCAAACAAGTAAGGGACAAAGTTGTTGAGAAGTACAAGTCAGGGTTAGGTTATAAAAAAATATCCAAATCTTTGACGATCCCTAGGAGTACCATCAAATCTATCATAACCAAATGGAAAGAACATGGCACAACAGCAAACCTGCCAAGAGACGGCCGCACACCAAAACTCACAGACCAGGCAAGGAGGGCATTAATCAGACAGGCAGCACAGAGACCTAAGGTAACCCTAGACTTGAATGGGAGGCGTTGAAAGGCTTCAATTTTGCAGTGGGGCAACGCTAACGCCTCATGTTTTGATAGTGTGAACTATGTGTCCGTGCATGCTGTCCATTGTATAATTTTCAAAGGTGTTTGAGGGGCGTTTTTAACGCTTCTCAAACAATTATTTTCTTATAGTGCAGTGCTGTAAAACCTCTAAAGCATTATATAAAACACCAAAAAATAAAATGAAATACCCCCTGCAATACATTCTTATAAGTAATTAGTAATTAAGATGCATCTACTGAGGAAGCCCAATCAGAGGGACGACACGCGTATAGAGGGGAGGAGCGGAGCCCGTGACATCACGCAGCCATTGTGAGTGTATGCCAGTGAGAGCTGAGCTGTTGGTGGGGAGGTAAGGAGTGAGTTTCCCGATCTAAATCTATGTGAAGTTATCAGCACAAGTATACAGCAGGGAGAACGTAGGAGGATCTGCTGTTTTGGCGTGGAGGAGAGAGATCATGAAGGAGTAAAGGAGTGATCAATATTTGAGTTTTTTAACTTTTTAACTCATCTGTGAGTAAGCAGGCAATTTGGCTGGTGATGGTGTGCACATGTTATTGATCCTAGTGAGGACAGATGAGCACAGCGGTGGATGGTTTTACACACTGTTATATATGAACTGGTTCTTCACCAACATTGGTGTTTTTCAACATATGATTTTTTATATATATATTTATATATATATATATATATATATATATATATATATATATATATATGGACTGGTTTCACTGTGGTATTAATTACTTATATAAGAAAGAATTGCAGGGGGTACTTCATTTTATTTTATTTATTGGTGTTTTTATATAAGGATTTAGAGGTTATACAGCGCTGCACTATAAGAAAATAATTGTTTATATTGGTGTGGTAAATCACTGTGAGTGTTACAGCAGCTGTGAGGTTTTTATAGTTTCATGCACATTGCACTTTAGAAAGTTAGCTGATTGTCACTATACACTTTACGCTTCTCAAACGCCTGCTTTTAAAAGCCAGTGTCAACTTAGCCTAAAAGGAGGGTTCAGCCCTGGAGAAAAACTAGAGATCCAATCCAGAACCTTGGCAGAAGCTCCTTTGTACTTAGGTTGGCCAAAGTCAGCTCAATATAACCAGGAGTTGTTCTTCACGATTTTGAGCATTGCTTGCAATTTTTGGGCTGTTTCTGTACTACACCAGGGCAGACCCTTCACTATGTAAAAGAATACATAAGAATACTTATAAACCTCTGTCATCATTGCGTGAGGATTGTTGCAAGTACTGGGGTACCTGTGAATCAGAGGGGTACAGCAAGATCTCTCCTTGCTTTTCTGCAAGATATCTGCCTATCTGTGGCCACCCTTAGGCTCAACAAGCTAATTCATTGCCTAAAAAGGCACCAGACAAGTCCTAAAGCTTAGTTCAATATTTGTAATTGCTGACTCCAAGTTGTGCTATCCACATTTGCCACACCAAGGGCAGCAAGTCCAGAAAGAGCTGCTGAGTTGTGTATTGACAGTGCGAGCAGGTGCGTTGCTAGGGGGTGGCTTTTGGGGCTATAGCCCCGAATCTGGGGCCAATAGCCCCGAGTCTCTGCAGTGGTCCCCAAGGGGAGGGGAGGCTCTCTGGGGACCCTGATGCAAGGGAGAGGCTCTCTGGGGACCCTAATGTAAGGGGGGCTCTCTGGGAACCCTAATGTAAGTGGGGGGCCCTCTGGGTACCCTGATGAAAGGGGGAGGCTCTCTGAGGACTCTGATGTAAGGAGGAGGCTCTCTGGGGAACCTGATATAAGGGGGGCTCTCTGGGGACCCTGATGTAAGGGGGCTCTCTGGGGGCCCTGATGTAAGTGGGGGGCTCTCTGGGGATATATATATACACACACACACACTTATATTACTGTGTATACATGTGTATGCTCGCCCAAGCGTATGACTTTCTTTACTACGCTGCTATGGGCTCTAGCCCCAGATCTTTTGTAGACCTAGAAACGCCCCTGAGTGCGAGTATGACAACACAAGAAGCCTAAGCAGCTACAGTTCAGGTGGTGGCTCCTCAGATGACAGCAGAAGCAGACTGAAAGTGTATCCAAACAGTAGTGCAGTGGATCAGTAAAATAGACAACCAAAACACATGTCCAACGTGACCATGGAAAGTTAATGCTGTCTACAAGGGTATCAATTGTACACAAAGCAGCACAGCAGAATATGAGTTTTCAAAACAAGCGTTGGACTGGGAGCGCTATATTATTTGGTAGGTTTTGGGGTTGCACAATTGGATAATAGCAATTACTGACTCAGCAGCATAGTTTACAGGTCTTGCCCTTCATGTTTCCTCCTCCTGAAGAGTCCAAGGTAGCTGTCTCTTGACCTTTTTACTCCCCCCTCATGAAAAAATGTAAGGTAGATGTTTTTTCTACCTACCTATTGGCCATGATGTGTTTACCAGTTCTGAAGGTTCTAGGACACTTAGGTACAGCAGTGGTAAAGAGACACAGACACTGTGCTCATTCAGTGCAACCTGACAGTGCCTCTTGAAAGCCCCTTGCCGCCTTCCCACTCCATTGCTATAAAACTGGGTATGGCAGTGTTAAGCAGAATATTGAAATTATGCGCTGGAAGCTTCTTGGATACAGCAAATGGTTTTTCTTTTATGGAGGATGTTAGATTATGTCTTACAGCATTAGAAACATGAAACAGGAACAAGGAGCATACAAGTACATACACTGAACATAGACAGAACATCCTGTGATCACATTACCATAGAATAACACACTATAACACTGAAGTGCCACCTGCTGGATAGATAGGTATAATGCATACAGTATTATCAGTTTATTATCAACTATGCTGTTGTATTTCCAACACCCTTTCTCAACAACATGTGCTTTGTCAAATTATATTCAGCTTCATCCAGATATAAAAATGACGTTCCTTCAAAAAAGGCTGGGTGAGTGCATCAGCAGTCATCTTCTCTAACGTGCAGTTTTTTGAATGTCAATAACACCTTGCTCTTGATTGTCCCTCAGTAGGTGATACTTGACATCAATGTATTTGGTTCTAGGATTGACTATTTCTGATTGTGTAAGCTTTATACATCCCTGGTTGTCTTCAAAAATGGGAATTGGTTTTGACATGTCTATCCCAATGTCCACAAAAAGTTGACAAATTCATATTGCTTCCTGACACGCGTATGCTGCTGCAATGTTCTCTGCTTCAGTTGAAGATAGAACGACAGTGGCTTGCTTTCGACTAGACCAACTTATGGTTCCTTCCCTATACTGGAAGATGAATCCACTTGTGGATTTGTGGTCTGTGCAGTCCCGCCCAATCAGCATCCACATATCTGACCAGTTTTGGATTAGATGTTGCTGGTAACTTCATCTGAATTGTTCCTTTGAGGTACTGTATCACTCTCTTCACTCAGTCACTCTGACAAGGAGCTAAAACTTTCCTGCATAGTATGCCCACTGCTGCGGCTATGTCTGGTTTTGTCTCAGTGGCAACATATAGCAGCTTACCGATTGCTCTGCGATACATGTCATTGTTGGGTAGCAAGTCTACTGCCTTATTGCTCTTTAGATAGCCTGGTTCCATAGGAGTTCTCACTTCCTTTGCATCTTGCATTCGGAATTGTTCCATGATATCAGAGATTTTCTGAGATTGGTCAAGAAGGTAACTTCCATCTTCTTCTCTCTCAATTTTGATTCCCAGATAGTAGCTAATGTTCCCTAGCACTTTGATTTCAAAATTGTCTTTCAGCTTGTGAACTATCTGATTGTAATCCCCTTCTTGTTCAAAGCAAGTTATAATGTCATCAACATAGATAAGGATGTAAATCCATCTGTCTCCTTGATTCCTGGAGTAGAGACAGGAGCCTGCTTTACTTCTTGAGAATCCCTCTCTCCTAAGTCTCTCATTCACTTTTTCATTTCACATCCTTGCAGATTGCTTAAAGAGGAGTTCCACCCAGGGGGGCCGTCCAAAAAAAAAAAAATTAAAAGTCAGCAGCTACAAATACTGCAGCTGCTGACTTTTAATTGGACACTCACCTGTCCCTGGGTCCAGCGATGCGGGGGATCGAAGCCCCGCTCGTCTCCCCCCTCCGCTCGTCGGCGCCGGCATTACAACTGTGGGCGCCAGGCTGTGGCTTCACAGCCTGGCACCCACTGCGCATGCGCGAGCGGCGCCGTGCGCCGTGATTGGCCGCTCAATCACCTGGGACCTGTAATGGGTCCTAGATGATTGACAGGAGGGAGGGAGCAGAGCGGAGCCCTTCCTGTGCCGAGGAGGAAGTGATGTCACCAGCCCAGGCTAAGGGACAGGCAGACTACGAGGGCCCACCTAGCAACAGGCATTTAGAGGTAAGTGAAAAAAAAAAAATATCCAAATGTTTTTTTGTTTTTGTTTTTAGAATTTTTACAGGTAGTTTTGTTTTTTGGGTGGAACCCCACTTTAAGACTGTAGATGCTCTTCTGAAGTTTACACACAAGGTTGTCTCCTTGCTAAAACCCTGGTGGTTGCTCCATGTAGAGATCTTCCTTAATGACTCCATATGGGAAAGCAGTTTTAAAGTCTAGGTGTTTGACTTGCATGCCCTTCCCGGCTGCAACGCTAAGAAGTGCTCTGATGGGGGAGTGTTTTACGACGGGAGCGAATGTTTCATTGTAATCTTCACCAAATTTCTGGTAGTAACCTTTGGCAAATAGTCTGGCTTTGTATATGTGGATATTCCCTTCTGTGTCTGACTTTACTTTGAAAGTCCACTTACTTCCTATAGTTTTGCGGTTAGGAGGGAGCTCCATGAGTGTCCAGGTATTTATAGCGAATGTTTCATCGTAATCTTCACCGAATTTCTGGGAGTAACCCTTGGCAACTAGTCTGGCTTTGTATTTGTGGATATTCCCTTCTGTGTCTGACTTTACTTTATAAGTCGACTTAAGGCCTATATTTTTGCGATTAGGAGGGAGCTCTGTGAGTGTCCAGGTTTTATTTTCCTGAAGTGACCTTAATTCTTCTTCTGCTGCCTTTCTCCATTTATTGGCTTCACGTTTTGGCAGTTTTTCTATGTCTTTCCAGGATGTTGGTTCAAGTATGCTGTGTGTTTTGACAGTTTATGATAGCTTGTGGGGTGGTATCCCCTTTGTAGTCCGAGTGGATCAGTTCAGCAGGAGCTGGTGGGAAACTTGGTTTAGGCATTGTGAGTTCCACTTTTTCTTCTGACTCCTGCACTGGTTCGCTTTGATCGACCTTTTCTTCTGGTTTGCTTGGCATATTCACTTTACAGTGCCCCAATGGAAAGCGACTCTCCGTGGGGGCACTCAATGCAAAGGAGGAGCCAGGAGCGCCGCCGGGGGACCCCAGAAGAGGAGGATCAGGGCAACTCTGTGCAAAACCGTTGCAGAGGAGGTAAGTATAACATTTTTGTTATTTATTTACATTTTTTTTAAACAAACCTTTACAATCACTTTAAACTGACACCAGGTATAAAAAAGGTTAGCAAACAAAGTGCACAGGGTGTACATTTAGTCCTCTTTCGCAGAGAAATTACCCTGATGGGGGCAGTACCCCTGACAGGGACTTGGGTATTCGTGGTCCATCCGGCTGAAACCCGAAGGACCCCATTCTTCAGGGGAACTGGTGACACAATCCACCCAAGTACTAGGTGGGCTTCCCCCAAACGGAGACCATAAGGTCATCGGCCCCACTCCCCAAGACTTTCAGGGCAAGTCCGAGGACTTACACTCTACTAATCAGGAGTGAGTAAAGTGCCATGTGCAAAAATTGCAAAAACAGACCAAAAAATGGGATGGGATAAAGGATAAGTGCTGGGGTGCAAAGTGCAATAAAACGGCTGGTATAAAAATTCCTCTGGTACCAGCCAAAAGGCCCAGCCCAGGAGGCAGGTGTGAAAAAAGTGATTTGGCCAATCCCTGTGGAAGCTGGAAATCACTGTAGTAGATAACACTACTACAGTGATTACCACTGGCACCAGGATCCCATGGCAAGTAGCTGCCCTGCTGCTTGATGAACACAGGAGATTGCTTGCTTGGCATGGGTATTGCTTGCTTGGCACACTGTGCATTCTCTGATTGGACGAGGTGCAGAAACAGGACAGTGATGTACATATACAGTATTGTAAAGAGAGGTAGCCCAGATAGCAAGGATAAATTGTGGCAGTGTTGAATTTGTGACAGTGTTGAATTGTTAGTCTGTTAACGTGCTGCACATTTTCACTGGCAAGTTGTACACTTGTAGAACATTTGAAGCACAAGTTCTAGTTGACACTTTTCCAATTTGTAGCAAATTTGCAGGGAAGTTCTCTAGCAAGAGCAAAGTTGCAGTGGTGAGTCTACAGCAAGAGCTCTTCAAGTCTACAGCATGAAAATTCAACCACAGTGACCCCTGTGGTGGGGTGACTATTGTACAACATACAGTAACTAAACCAGAACTTGCAGCAGACTTGCAGAATGTGTGCAAAGAAAGTTGATCTGGAGTCATGCAATGCAGACCTGCTGCAATTGTGTATTAAACGTGTGAAGCCTGGCAAGTCTAGCAATAGCTTAGAAAGTCATTTTCAAACTTGCAGCACAATCGCTTGCTATGTGGGGGTATGGGTATTTTAATGTCAATGTGTATATTCATTTTAACATCAATTAGTGGAATCACAGGTGTTTTTCGCATTGGATAAGGAAGCACTGGACCGCCACAGCCTTTGACTGCAGTGCATTGAGAGGCACCACATTCACTGCACAGCAGTGCGGCATACAGTTGTGCAGATACATGAATAAAGTGTCACTTTCAACATTTGAAGAATAAAGTAAACTCCCTCACCATGACTCACTGTAAACAAAAACTAACAGCTGCCCGCATGCTAAAGTGGAGCATTTAATGTGCTGTGAGTGTGAACGAGCCCTTGAAAACAAAGCTGACTTAAAAACATTGTGTGTAGTTTTGAACGGACATTTGCCAAAGGCTACAAAGAAAAAGCCAGGGTAAGTAAGGAGTTAATATTCCCAGCATTTATTACCGCCTGGCACTCACTAGCATGCTAAAAGCTCTTTTGTTGGAGCAAACTGAGCTCTTTGGTGACATGAATTTAAATTGTGTTTTCACAGAGTGCTCATTTTTCAAATATAACTTCAAAAGAACAAAAACAAAACATTGTAAGTATGTCATATTATATTTTTTAAAAGTTTGAACCTTTGAAATAGGTAGTTTTGTAACTAAAAACTTACTTTTACTTACTTTTCGTGTTTATAAGGCTAAAATGAATGAATATTAAATTGTTTCAAAGTTCAAACTAGAGCAAAAAAAAGTTGCCATGTAGTGCTTAATGACCTGAAATGTCTTACCCTTGTTTAATATGTGGGAGCAGCTCTGGGCAGCCAGAAAGTTAAAGGATGTTCTCGCTTAGCAAAGGAATGAGGAGCCCCCTCCATCACTTGCTATTAGTGGGAGTGTCTGCCCCATGACCTCCACTGTTTAGCCTATTCAGAGATGTTCCCCTATCAAAAGTTTGTTGGCTCTTTACTTTTCGAGAATAACAGGACACAAAATCTCTAACCAAGAGTAAAATGTAGGGGCTTGACTTGCCACATTTGTTTCTAATATATAAAATCCCTTTTAAAGAATACATTTACTGTATGCATGCAATACATTCAGACCTTCTTTAGCAAAGTGACTTGGAGGTGTGCCTTGCCTCCTGGCCTCTCCACCTTTAGCTAATTATTGAATACAGTGGTTAGGCCCCTTCTACACTTGGCATAGTTGGCAGGATAACGGATCCATTGTCCCTAGCGGTGGGGGTGGTTAAAAGGACAGCCATAGTGCATTATGGAGCCTCAAGGGTGTTAATCCCAAATTTTATTGTCACAAATATTCCCCCAAGAGACTGGGCAGATTACTTGGAGAGCTCTGCATGTATGTTCCAGATCCCTGTTGCACACATTACTGATTTAGCTATCAACTTCCTGGAAGGTGATGCCTATCGAGTGGAGTTAGCCTTGCCCAAGAAAGCGAGAGACACTAAAGAAGCCATAGTGGATTGCTTTTGAGTTATGTATGGTGACACTACCTGCCTAGCAGAACTCTGCAAGGGATTCTTCACTAGGGATCAGCAAGAGGCGAGACTTTTCCTCAATATACAGTGACCATACAGGAGCTATGGAACTTCCTGCAAGATAAAGATAGTCCTGACTGTGCTACTATACTCTATTCTGATCAGGTGATCCATGATCAATCTATTTCCTGGGGTCTGTTCCTGGTAGCTGAAACAGGCCTTGAAAGTTCAAATGAGGTCCGAAAACACAGTGAAATTTGCCTGGAGTTCATTGATCGGGATTGTGCGGATGAAGGAACTTGGATAAGAGTTGGCCAAAGGACTTTGAAATCTGTGACAATGGGTTAGTAGACAGCTTCCTCTCCCTTGTCTGTGTTCATGGAGGCTGTCAGAGTACATAAAGAGTCCATAACCACCATTAGGCAGGAGGTGATGGCTGTTAAACAGGAAGTCACCACCCAGTTGTTACATGGGAATAGTTCCTGTTAGAAAAGCTGCAGCACAGACTGGAGTTATTGGTCATTGTGGCTGCCCTGGTCATTTCCCTCAGAATTGCAGGCGAGAGAGGGCTATGGCTAAAAAATGTCCACCCCTCAAACTAAAGAATTGTGAGGAGGAGGACAAGCTGCAGTAATTACTTTGTTCAGTCCCCAACTTGCAGCTAAGGTGGCTGCTTTGATACCTCTTTGAGATCGAAGGAGCATTCTTGTACATGATGGGAACAAAATCAGAATCCAAATGCTGGAATCTTTCTGGGAATGCAAGCAGGAGGCTTTATGACAAGTACTGGCCTTGGGTCCTGCAGCCAATGATTATATATGTAATGTATGGAGAAGCAAGGTATGGAGAGGCAGCAAAGGTCTGTTGTGATGGACGATGGGAAACAGTGCAAAGCACCACAAAATAGTAGCACCACCAAAAAAAAAATTCAGTTCCTTCCTCTAAAACTTTATGGAGATTGTGTTCCCAGTGCAACAGCAGTGATCATCCCACTCCACACTGCCTAAAGTTTGAATTTTGAGGGCACACAAATTGACAAAGTGACACTCTCTCACTTTGCCTATTCAGTGAAAGGAGACAGTGTCTGCAAATTAATTCCCCCCACCCACAATACTAACTTTTTTAAAAGTCTTATGCCACTCCTCTTTCTTTCACAATCATCACCAAAATGCCCAGCGTTGGCTGGTGTTGAAATTTACCTAAAGCGTTGTTATAATAAGGAAATGTGTCTGCATCACTTTTTTTTTGCATCACAAGCCTGGGGGGTGGGGGGGTGTCTCACCAAAAATGAAATCTCTACCACAGGGCATGCCTTCATTTTTACTTGTATATTAAATGCAAGCTTCTGGGAAAAGCCAATCACAAAAGTAGGAAAATAAATGTTTGGGGGCATAACACCTCCAGATTGTCATATTGAATTTATTTATTTCAAATTTTTTTTTACAGTTTCTTTTAAATTACAGTGGCTGCAGATTGAAATGGAAATGTAATTTTAATAGCATTTAATTACAAAATGGCTTTTGTAGCAAATTCATATTTTTTTATGGAGTTCTCCTTTAAGGGCTAAGGTTAGACAGCGAGGACAGGGTTTAGAAAGCATAAATGTTATGATTCGTAGCTGAGTTTTGCTAGGAAATTCCTTAAAATACCTTTTTCAGTAAAAATACTGTTCTCTGCTCTTATAATATAGTGCTTCATTCTGGGTGTTCTTACACAGACTCATATCTAGTATACACAATCAGAAAATCGGACTAAACATACTGCTTTTAAAGCAATCATATGATAATCTGATTGTTAGTACACAGCTTTCGAGAGTCGATCATGACAGTTCATGCAAAATTTTCCGAAGGGACAAACACAAAAACATTTCTCATACGATACCAGAAAATAGGATATTAGTTACATAGTTAGTCAGGTTGAAAAAAGACACAAGTCCATCTAGTTAAACCAATAAAAAAAAATAAAAAAATCATACATTCCCATATAACCCCCCCAGCAAAGCATGATTTAATTTACTACAGCAGG
Organism: Lithobates septentrionalis; assembly: GCA_037952835.1. Lineage (NCBI taxonomy): Eukaryota > Metazoa > Chordata > Amphibia > Anura > Ranidae > Lithobates > Lithobates septentrionalis. The sequence continues at coordinate 3,082,683 of JBBDGP010000359.1, forward strand.
GGAAAAAAATTCCTTCCTGATCCCCCGAGAGGCAATCAGATATTCCCTGGATTAATATTCAATATTCATTCAGTACAGTATTGTGTACTGAAGACTAAGACCACGCATGCTCAGAAAGTACAGAATACATTACAGTACAATACAAAACATTACATCACTTCCAAAGTTGTATTCTGTTGTACGAGAATTTTCGTAACTCGATATGAGATTAGCATGCAAAAAACAACAATGGACGATTATTCGTCCGATATTCTCATCATGTACGAGGCTTTAAATTGCAAAGAAGAAAAGGTCTGCCAATAGAAAGTGTCCATATCATAAAGGCAGTGACGTGGATCACTGAAGAAGGACTCCACTTCCTCTGCAGGGAAGAATATGGAAGACTTAGGACCCAGCACATGGATCATGGATTTAGGTAAGTAAAAGGGGCTTTCCGTTTTTAAAGTAACATAGTGATTATTCAGGGTACTGGAGTAGGTTAATACCTGGAGCTCAGTTTTAAGAAGATAGATTTTCCAACGAAATACAAATAACTTAAAATACTTAGAGGCTGGATGAGTTTAATAAGTGCACAGAATCTTATAGTATGGTAATTTTGGAAAATGCAGGAGTATCAAGAACACATTTCAAAGGCAGTGCTTCTTATGAGGTTGGAATAGTGTAGAATCTGACGAAATCTCAGACGACTTTCTCATTCTGTAGCATCTTCAGACATTATGGAGAATTAGTTAGAGCATCATGTTCTCTTTTTGTTAGCCTTGTAGGCTCCCCTGTTGTTTTATCTGTCGCTCACTATTTGATATCAACTGAAGCAGCATAATTAGCAAAGCTCCAGCCATTCACTCATCTTGCCTCTCATGGCATTCACTATTCAATAGGGTTTTATGTCATCCGGAACTGGCATAAAATGGCTATTAGTTGTGTATGTATGAAGGGTTCATTATAGGAAGTCTTCCATACCTCTTTCCTCCATGGTGACATGTCTGTATTTATAGGAATCTATTTGCACTTGAAGGGGTGACTAGTTAATTCATTGAGGAATGTTTCTGTCTCAAGATCTGAATCCCACCAGAGTGCTTGTCTCTGCATTTGATCTAGTCCTAATGGAAGACTCCAGGCAAAGCACAGAATATAGGTGAATCTTACCTTAAAAAATGTTAAAAGGGAGAGTTTTTCTTTTTTCTTCGGTAGACAAGACATTTGCCCTTCTCCAAGCATTTTTTTCATGTGTGTGTGTGCACACATTGACTGCTGCTCATGTCATGTGCCGTATGGTGTACACTACCATCATCTGTAAGATACCGAGAAGGAAGTCAGGATATTGTAACTAAAGCATTTATGCACAAGTATAACATTATTAGTGCCTATCCAATAACCAAAAATAAGAAGACGCCAGGCACAAAAGAATGGCAGATAGAATGGCAGCTGACACCTGAGCTATGTTTTTGCTATAAGTATGTCACATAAAAATGGTTATTTCCCATTCCTACTTTTTATTTCTGAACAATTTGTCAGAAAAGTTGACCACCATCTTTCAAACTCCAGACATCTGCCTGCAATAAGTCTTCGGTATGCCTTCCTATAGACTTACACAGCAACTTTACTTTGATGTTCCTTACTTTCAATGCAAGCTTTTTGCAATGATAACATTCCCCAAAGAGCTCTTCTAACTAAGGCCTCTAAAAGAGAAAAGATCCCACTCATGTTACTGTTGCATGATTTCGAAAAGGTCTTTGACTCCCTATTGTGGCCATATTTATTTTATATCCTTGGTAATTGGGGGTTTGGGTCAAAATTCTATTTTTGTATTTCAGCCCACTATAGTGGCCCTAGAGCCTATGTTTAATATGCTGGCCCTACAGTAAGTCTGCTCGATTCGCACATCTTACTGGGCACCAGTCCAATATCCCTGCTCTTATTTGCGCTGGCAATAGAACCTCTGGCCCAACTTATTAGATTATCCCTTAACTGCTTGCCGACCGCCGCCTGTATATTTGTGTCGACAGAATGGCACAGATGCGCAAATGGGCGTACCTGTATATCCCTTTGAATTTTCCGCCATGCCATTGCATGCGCGCACCTTCCGGCGGAGCTCGTGCACCCGCCGCAAGCTCCATGAGTACTATCGCGAGTCCCGCAGACTTGATGTCCACGGGGATACCCGCGATCATCTCACGGTTAGGAAGAACAGGGTGATGCTAATGTAAACAAGCATTTCCCTGTTCTGCCTAGTGACACTGTCACTGATCACAGCTCCCTGTAATCGGGAGCGGTGATCAGTGATGTGTCACACACAGCCCCCCCCCCCACTCCCTAGGACACACTTAACCCCTACACTGCCACCTAGTGGTTAACCCCTTCACTGCCAGTCACATTTACACAGTAATCAATGCATTTTTTAACGCACTGATCGCTGTATAAATGTGAATGATCCCAAAAATGTGTCAAAATTGTCCGATGTGTCCGCCAGTGCTGGGACAAGGTCATTTGGTGCCCAGGGCGGAGATGGCAAACTGCGCCCCCCCCCCCCCGACCCCTGTTTTTCACAGATTTTCCCCGATGTGCACCTGCGGCGGCGCGCGGGGAGGAATTAAATAGGAGGACAAAAACTTTTATCTTAGATGTTTACACTTATACCCCTTTCACATTGGGGCACTTTGCAGGCGCTACTGCGCTAAAAACAGCACCTGCAAAACGCCCTGAAAGAGCCGCTACTGTGTCTCCAATGTGAAAGCCCCGAGAACTTTCACACTGGAGCGGTGCGCTGGCAGGACGGTAAAAAAAGTCCTGCTAGCAGCATCTTTGGAGTGAAGGAGTGGTGTGTAATGATGGTAAAGCAGCGCTAAAAATAGCTCAGTTTTACCACCGATGCCGCCCCTGCCCCAGTGTGAAAGGGGGCTTAAGGTTTTTAATGTAGAGCCTGGTGCAACTAATGCACAAAGGGCTTAATTAACTGTGACTGGTCACAAATGCATCAGTGAACAATGGCAATACATTAACCCCCCCCCCCCCATGCTGCATATTACAGAAATTAAAACTAGCATTGCTAATTAACCTCCCCTCAGCCTCCCCCCCTCCCCCATTCATGTATTATTCTGCTGCAGATTAATAAATGAACTGTCTGAATACGATTGGGGGAGGGGGGGAGGCTGAGGGGATGTTAATTACCAATGCTACCTATTTTTTAATTTCTGTAATATGCAGCATGGGGGGGGGGGGGGGTAATGTATTGCCATTGGTCACTGATGCATCAGTGACCAGTGGCAGTACATTAACCCCCCCCCCCCTCCCATGCTGCATATTACAGAAATTAAAAAATAGGTAGCATTGGTAATTAACCTCTCCTCAGCCTCCTCCCCTCCCCTCATCGGATTCAGACACTTTATTTTAATATCTGCAGATGGCATTGCATTTGTTATTATCTGTTTAGTGCTTACTTTTGTGTCTTGTCTTGTGTCCGTTGTGTGATAAACACACTTTGTTGCAGAGGCGTAACTATAACCTTCAGGGCCCCAGTGCAAGAAACCATGAAGGGCCCCTGACCCGCACTATGATGGGGGAGGGGGGGGGGTATTGTGAAAGAATGAGGGGCAGTATGACGGGGTATTTCGACAGGAGGGGGCAGTGTGACCAAAGAAGGGTATCTGGAAAGTGTGACCAGAGGGGGGAGTGTGATAAGAGGGGGCACTGTGAAAGAAGGGGGGCAGTGTGACAAGAAGGGGCAGTGTGACAGGAGGGGGCAGTATGACAGGGGGATATTGTGACAAGAGGGGGGCAGTGTGACAGGAAAAGGATACCTGGGAAGTATTACAAGAGGGGGGCAGTGTAATGAGGGAGCACTGTGAAAGGAGGGGGACTGTTTAACAAGAGGGGGGTAGATATGACAGAAGGGGGACAGTGTGTGGGGGGCACAGTGTGAGAGGGGACAGTGTGTGGGGGGCACAGTGTGAGAGGGGACAGTGTGAGAGGGGGACAGTGTGTGGGGGGGACAGTGTGTGGGGGGGACAGTGTGTGGGGGGGGACAGTGTTAGAGGGGAGAGTGTTAGAGGGGACAGTGTTAGAGGGGACAATGTGGGGGGGGACAGTGTGGGGGGGGCAGTGTTAGAGGGGACAGTGTGGGGGGGGACAGTGTGAAAGGGGGCAGTGTGTGGGGGGACAGTGTGAGAGGGGACAGTGTGAGAGGGGACAGTGTGAGAGGGGACAGTGTGAGAGGGGACAGTGTGAGAGAGGGGACAGTGTGTGGGGGGACAGTGTGTGGGGGGACAGTGTGTGGGGGGACAGTGTGTGGGGGGACAGTGTGAGAGAGGACAGTGTGAGAGGGGACAGTGTGAGAGCGGACAGTGTGAGAGCGGACAGTGTGTGGGGGGGGGGGCAGTGTGTGGGGGGACAGTGTGAGAGGGGGCAGTGTGAGAGGGGACAGTGTGTGGGGGGACAGTGTGAGAGGGGACAGTGTGTGCCCCCCACACACTGTGTGTGAGAGGGGACAGTGTGTGGGGGGACAGTGTGAGAGGGGACAGTGTGTGGGGGGACAGTGTGAGAGGGGACAGTGTGAGAGGGGACAGTGTGAGAGGGGACAGTGTGTGGGGGGACAGTGTGTGGGGGGACAGTGTGAGACGGGACAGTGTGAGAGGGGACAGTGTGTGGGGGGACAGTGTGTGGGGGGACAGTGTGAGAGGGGACAGTGTGTGGGGGGACAGTGTGTGGGGGGACAGTGTGTGGGGGGACAGTGTGAGAGGGGACAGTGTGTGGGGGGACAGTGTGTGGGGGGACAGTGTGAGAGGGGACAGTGTGAGAGGGGACAGTGTGAGAGGGGACAGTGTGTGGGGGGACAGTGTGTGGGGGGACAGTGTGAGAGGGGACAGTGTGAGAGGGGACAGTGTGTGGGGGGACAGTGTGTGGGGGGACAGTGTGAGAGGGGACAGTGTGAGAGGGGACAGTGTGAGAGGGGACAGTGTGTGGGGGGACAGTGTGTGGGGGGACAGTGTGAGAGGGGACAGTGTGAGAGGGGACAGTGTGTGGGGGGACAGTGTGTGGGGGGACAGTGTGAGAGGGGACAGTGTGTGGGGGGACAGTGTGAGAGGGGACAGTGTGAGAGGGGACAGTGTGTGGGGGGACAGTGTGTGGGGGGACAGTGTGAGAGGGGACAGTGTGTGGGGGGACAGTGTGTGGGGGGACAGTGTGAGAGGGGACAGTGTGTGGGGGGACAGTGTGAGAGGGGGCAGTGTGTGGGGGGACAGTGTGAGAGGGGACAGTGTGTGGGGGGACAGTGTGTGGGGGGACAGTGTGTGGGGGGACAGTGTGAGAGGGGACAGTGTGAGAGGGGGCAGTGTGTGGGGGGACAGTGTGAGAGGGGACAGTGTGTGGGGGGACAGTGTGAGAGGGGACAGTGTGAGAGGGGACAGTGTGTGGGGGGACAGTGTGAGAGGGGACAGTGTGTGGGGGGACAGTGTGAGAGGGGACAGTGTGTGGGGGGACAGTGTGAGAGGGGACAGTGTGTGGGGGGACAGTGTGAGAGGGGACAGTGTGAGAGGGGACAGTGTGTGGGGGGACAGTGTGTGGGGGGACAGTGTGAGAGGGGACAGTGTGAGAGGGGACAGTGTGAGAGGGGACAGTGTGAGAGGGGACAGTGTGTGGGGGGACAGTGTGAGGGGGGACAGTGTGTGGGGGGACAGTGTGTGGGGGGACAGTGTGAGAGGGGACAGTGTGTGAGGGGACAGTGTGTGAGGGGACAGTGTGAGAGGGGACAGTGTGAGAGGGGACAGTGTGTGGGGGGACAGTGTGAGAGGGGACAGTGTGAGAGGGGACAGTGTGTGGGGGGACAGTGTGTGGGGGGACAGTGTGAGAGGGGACAGTGTGAGAGGGGACAGTGTGTGGGGGGACAGTGTGAGAGGGGACAGTGTGTGGGGGGACAGTGTGAGAGGGGACAGTGTGAGAGGGGACAGTGTGAGAGGGGAGAGGTGGGTGGCCAGTGTTGTGCTTTACTTACATGAGAAGCAGCATGCTTCCTTGTCATGTCTGCACTCTGCAGGATGTCCCTCCAGGCAGCACACAGTTCACTTCCCGAATATCATTGTATCCAATGGAGAGGGGAGGGGCCTCTGACCTGAGCGTGTATTAGCAAGACTCAGAGTGTACAAGCAGAGGGAGAAACTTGTGCACTCAATCTGCTGGTCAGAGGCCCCTCCCCTCTCCATTGTACTCACTGATATTCGGGAAGTGAACTGTGTGCTGCCTGGAGGGACATCCCGCAGAGCGCAGACATCACATAGCTGCCGATCGCCCCCTTACGCCCCCCTCTCCTGTATAGTTAGATGCCAGCCAGGGGAGGTGCGGCGTCTTGGGGCCCCCCCACACTGGCAGAATTCCAGGGCCCAGTCGCAAGTGCGACTGTTGCGACCCTGAAAATTCCGCCACTGCTTTGTTGGTTCCTCCTCGGTGGCTCCTCTAGGTTGCAGCTTCTGCAGCAGCTCTCTATCTCCTCCCATCCCGCCTCTGGCCATCAGTGATGTCACGCCGCCGGGACGGGACTACGAATCGCCTTCATAGGGGGAGAGAAGCGCTGACAGGGAAGGGGCTTGTGCAGTCTGTTTAGGCTTGTGCCGGGTGCAGGAGTGCACTCGGCACATAGTTACAGTACAGCTATTAGCAGCGCCGGCTGGTGTGTATGTACTACTATGATGAAGCACACTGCCAGCACTTCATCTGCGCCCCCCTCCCTTCAGCAAATTCTATCGCCCAGGGCATCCGCCCCTTCCGCCCCTGCCTTGTACCGGCTCTGGTGTCCGCCATAATGTCGCAGTCATGATAAAATCGATGACCGCCGCCATTACTAGTAAAAATAAAATTAATAATAAAAATGCCATAAAACTATCCCCTATTTTTTAGACGCTATAACTTTTGCGCAAACCAATCAATATACACTTATTGCGATTTTTTTTTACCAAAAATATGTAGAAGAATACGTATCGGCCTAAACTGAGGGAAAAAAAAGTTTTTTATATATTTTTGGGGATATTTATTATAGCAAAAAGTAAAAAATAATGAGTTTTTTTCAAATTGTCGCTCTTTTTTTGTTTATAGCTCAAAAAATAAAAACTGCAGAGGTGATCAAATACCACCAAAAGAAAGCTCTATTTGTGGGAAAAAAAGGACGTCGGTTTTGTTTGGGAGCCACGTCGCACGACCGCGCAATTGTCAGTTAAAGCGACGCAGTGCTGAATCGCAAAAAGTGCTCTGGTCTTTGGCCAGCCAAATGGTCCGGGGCTGAAGTGGTTAATATCTCTTTGGTAACAGTAGCTTGACAAAAGTTAAGCCTATTTTCAGATCATGTTATTCTCACAGTCACCAATCCCGTGTTTTCTCTGCCAAATCTATATAACCTTCGTTCGCAGTTTGGTGCCATTTCTGGGTTACATGTGAATCTGGCAAAATTCTCAGTGTTTCCCTTCCAGCCCCTCTTCTTCAACTCTCCAACTGCACTTTCCATCAGGCAGCCCACTGGCACAGCTTACAAAATATTTTGCCTTTAACAAAACCCCAATTCGGTTTACCCTAGAAGAGGTTGACTGTGTTCCTTTATAAATACTTAACTAATATTGGCCTTATCTGGAAAAAAGAAAAGAAAAAAAAAACGCGCTGTCTTAAAGGGATAAATAATAGCTGCCAGCACAACAGAAATCTGTGAATATGTGAACAAATTGGAAAGTGGTAAAGTGCAGCGCTGAAAGTGAAGGTGAAAGTGAGATTCCCCTGACGGGATCAAACTAGTAACAATGGAGCCCAGATCATCATCATCATCTGGGCCCCAGATTTCATCTTAATAAGACATCATCTGGGGCCCAGATGATGTCTTATTGAGACGAAACCGGTCGGGACGGGCTCTGCTGATGCCACTGCGATATTTGAGTTTACTTACATGCCTTTTAATGCCTTCTCAAATGTGAGTGACCATTTTACTTATTTCAATAAAATGCCTTTTATGTAAATGGAATCACACTATGTGGCCCAATTTTTTCCCTTTTACCATATATAATACTGGGAGGATCCGTTCTTGATCTTTAGTCACTGTTCCCTTGGTGGATACCCATTGATTATATACATTGTGACCCCTGCCTGGTTGGTCTACATCGGAAACCGTGTATGCTGATTTTCTTTCCTGGGTGTGTTACACGACAAGCTCTGTTGACTCATCAGGCGTATGCCTAGTTGGGTTCAACTTGTCTGGTAAGCCTCTTTCCTTTTGGTGGTGGATTATCAACAGACAACCAGTTCACAGATTTATCTCGCAAGTCACTTTATATATTGGAGTCACTGTAGGGACTTTCATTCTAATATATATATATGCACTGTTGGTTTATGTAAACATCATCGTTATTGATGTTTGTGTATTAAAGTAATATTGCATGTATTTTATCATGGTTTATGCACATCAGTAATGGTTTGTTACTAGTTTGATCCCGTCAGGGGAATCTCACTTTCACCTTCACTTTTAGCGCTTCACTTTACCACTTTCCCTTATATTGGCCTTATCCACTGACAGGAAAGCTTGAACAAACCCTATCATCCGCCACTCCCTGTGAATGGGGGGTGATTTTAAATACTCAGGGGGCCTCCTTTGCCCTCACTGGCCTTTATTATTAATTCTCTGCAATCCCCTCCTAACCCCAGGGATTTCAGTCACCAGCAGGTGCCTTTTGGCTGTGGATCAAGGCCAGCATAACATGTTTTCATTGACTGCTCATGAAAACTTACCCCAGTTTACCAGGAGAATTTCCGTTACCCAACTTTGAACTATTTCAGGATCTTCAATTGCCCCTGCCTGGGTTTCAAGTGCCATTTTACCTTTCACCCTTTTTATCTAAATATAAAAATGACACTCTCTCCAGACTCTCTAGGGCTAATCTCCTTAATTTATGACACCCTACTTTCTTGGTTCACTTCATCATCCCCCAACTATGTGCAAATAGGAACTAGTTTAATTAAAGCACTTTTACAGTACCATAACAAGGGGAATTATATAAAATATTATGTTTATTTAACTTACATTTTGACATTACATTTTTTCTGGATTTTCAAAGAATGTTTAGATAAACCTGTAAGTGATCAGCTTAATGCGTTAAAAATCTTGTTTCTACAGTATGTATAATTTATATTTGTACACAGTGGCATCCATATTTGCTTATTAAATATTCAAGCTCTGCTTTGCAGTGCTACACAAGTGTACTTTACTGCTCCTGCCCATAATATGTCAATAAGTTGGCCACATCACCAGGTTAAGACCATTTACATGAGGGTATTTCATTTTTTGTTAGTTTAGTGAATAAGGTGTGTTAATTTCAAGTAAACAAATATATATATATATATATATATATATATATATATATATATATATATATATATATATATATATATATATATACATTTTATTTTTTTTTTATTTCTTTAACCTCCCTGGCAGTATGATCATTTCAGATTTTTGCGTCTCAAAACGGAACAATTATTTTGCATAGAAATTTGGCGTTTTATATTGTCGGTCTGTAATTCTTAGCAATAACACACTTAGATCTGTCCACCAAGAGTCTAGTAGATATCCGGGGTATGATGAAGTTTGAAACACAAAATCATAAATTATAATATAATAAATAAATATAAATAATTTTAAAAAATAATAATATAATAATAATAAAATAAATTTCCCCACGATTCACTATCGCTCAATTCTGCAAGTGTTCTAATTTTTTATCGCTGTTTTCTAGCTGGTCTAAAGCCACTTTTGACGTAAAGGGACACTTTTTGGTTGCTATGGACAATCTCAAGTTTGCAGGCAGAAAGAACAGTATATATAATATAAAACTGCATGCAGGGCATGGGCCAAAGCACTGGGGACATAAGGGATGTGAAATGATTTCATACAGTACTGTAATCTGTAAGATTACAGTACTGTATGTGTTATGATTTTTACACTTTTGAATTTGCCGCCAGGCTCCGCCCCCATGTGTCGCGACGCTCGCAGGGAACAGAGCCTGGCACAGAGAGGCTTCGGCAGAGGACAGAGCCCGCAGACAGCGCGGGGGGACATTGCAGGATCCTGGGGACAAGGTAAGTAACCTGCACCAGGATCCTGAAATGTAATCCCGAGTGTGGCTCGGGGTTACCGCTAATGGTGCTGAAATTTAACCCCTAGCCACACTCGGGAATACCATCAGGGAGGCTACAACATAATTGAAAAAAAGCAAAAAAAAAGCAACTCCTGCGCACAGGTGGATCACCATATGTAGTAGGCTGAGCACTGGCCTTGCTGCCCTCAAGGATGGGGATCCTAGTGAAAACCGAAATAAAAAGAAGACAAAAGCGCACCAGCCTAGTGCATTAACTTTTAAAACATTTATTTGATGAAAAAAAGTAAAGGAAATAACTCACAGGCGATTGGTAGAGGAGGCACAACATAAAATCGCACCGGTATACAGTCTGCGATTTGGAATGAGCGGAACCTTCCAGGGGTCGTGGAGGAACGCACAGACGCTGCAATCCGCTAACGCGTTTCGAGGGGAATGTCCCCTCTTCCTCAGAGCTATGCCACATAATTGAGCATTTGATGTAAACACAGCTACACCTAATTTAGTAAGCAGCAAACAGACTCGTTTAGTAAAGAATACATACAATATCGCAACTGTTGTTAAAAGAAAGTAATTCCATTGACTCACTGAGAGCGCCCTCTATAGGCTAAGCTTCAATTTTTATATTTAATACAATGACAAAAATATGGAACAGTAAGCACATAAAAATGTCAGAGTCACATTCAAAGTGGCTTTTAGATAAATAGATATTAACTAAAAATATACTGTATGCTCCCTGAAAATACATTGAGGGAAAATGATCAAAACTGGAGCTGCCAGAATCTGAAGCAGCTGTGCATGGCAACCAATCGTTTTCGGCACTATTACACTTTGAATGACAATTATTCAGTCATGCAACACTGTACCCAATTTAAATTTTTATCTTTTTTTTTTTTTAAGACAGATAGAGTTTACCTTTTCTGGTGTTTAATCACCACTGTGTTTTTGTTTTTTTATGCTATATAAATAAAAAAAATACCAAACATTCTGAGAAAAACCCAAGTTTTTCATAGTTTCTGCAATAAAATTTTGCAAATAAATAATTTTTCTTCATAAATTTAGGCCGAGATGTATTATGCTATATATCTTTAGTAAAAATAACCCAAATCAGTGTATATTATTTAGTCTGTGTGAAAGTTATAGAGTCTACAAACTATGGTAAATATATTTGAAAATTGATTAATCCTGAAGTACTGGCTGCCTTTCTCATTTATTGAGGCCCTATAATGCCAGGACAATAAAAATATTCCCCAAATGAGCCCTGTTTGAAAAGTAGACAGTCAAAGGTATTTAGTAAGAGGCATGGTTAGTTATTTAAATATGTCATTTTTTTGTCACAATTTCTTGGAAAATGAAGAAATTAATTTTTTTTTTTTTTACAACAAAGCTGTCTTTTCTTACAAGTTAGGTCTCACAGCATAGGCATACTTATAATTACAACCCAAAACACATTCTGCTATGCCTCCCAAGTATGAGAAAACCATATGCATGAGACTTTTTCACAGCATAGAGGGGCCCAAAATCCAAGGAGTACCTTTGGGCTTTCAATGATCATAAATTAAGCATATCATTTTGTATCTAATTCCCTGACTACCTATCACATTTTGGAAGCCCTGGAGCACCAAGACAGTGGAAACACCCACATAAAGACCTAATTTTGGAAAGCAAACATTCCAAGGGTTTTTCTGTAAGGCTTAATGAGGCTTTTGAAAATGTAACTTTTTGCCACGTTTTTGGAAAATGCAGGAGATAAAATACATTTTTTTTTTTAACACAAAGTTGTCAATTATTAAAATAATTTTAATACACATCATAGGCATACTTAGAATTATTTTTTTTCACTTCATTTTTTGAAGGGTTCTGTGTGTCTAGCATTACGATACTGGACTTTTTCACTTTTCACGAGGTGTCATTAGTAGCAATTTATATATTTTTCTTATTGATGTTATTTTATATCACTAGGTCATTTATATGTATATCACACTAGCAATTTATGCTTTTTTGTGTGGTCATTACCATTGACTTTATTAGTTAGATAATTTTTTTACACAAAGTTGTCAATTTAATAAAATATTTCTCACATACAGCATGGGAATACTTACAATTACAACTCAAAACACATTCTGCTATTTCTTCTGAGTATGGCAATACCACATGTGTGAGACTTTTTCAGATTGATTATGTACCGGACATTGTATCTTGTGTATTATACAAATTAACCATTAGTATCAAAACCAATGTACTGCAATAGTCACCTCTATATGAGTGGTCAGGGAAGCTTTTTGTAGCATCACCTATAGCAGTCCCAGTTTCTATAAGCCAAGCAAGCCTAGCCTACTAGTACTTGACTGCCCTTGACTGCCCCCAGGAGTGCCGTGTTATCTGGCCAGGAAGTACAGAATGTTAAAGAAAGGAAGAACAAAAGAGTTTCTGTGGTTCCAGAAGTGCAGTTGTCTGCAGTGAATGGCTGGGGCTGGTGCAGGTGGGACTTGCAGATGGGTCATTTGCTGGCTGCACTGATCTGGGGCCAGTGGCACTTGTGTAGCAGCAATCAGGAACACTGTTGCTGACTTACATTGGTCTGGTAACACTGGGGACTAGTCTGGCAGCAATCAGGAACACTTCTGCTGACTTACACTGGTCTGGTTATACTGGGACTGGTGTGGTGAAAATCAGAGACACCATTGTTGGCTTACACTGTTGTGGTGACACTATGACTAATGTGGCAGTGATAAGGAACACTGTTGCTGAAATACACTGGTCTGACGAAAATGAGACTGGTGTGGCGGTGGTGTCAGAAGCCATGAATCAGACCGAGACAGAAGTACAATTAATCACACTTGTTTAATAATAATAAAAAGGTAAAAAGAATAAGCGTAGTCAGTACATAGCCAGAGTTCAGTAACCAGATCGGGCTAATCAGCCAATGCCAATGTCAGAGAGCCAGAGATCAACGTAGTAGTACAGCAAGCAGGATTAGGAGCCAGAAGGGATGTCAGCCGAGCAAGTCTTCAACAGGAACGCAGGAGAAAGTTTCTGAGATGTGACCAAAGGCGAATGCAGAGATGAAGTGAGCTGGACGGCTTTAAGTAGCCAGGACTGACGAGCAGATCATCAACAGCTGAGTCACTGTGGAGAGAAAGGAGCTGGCAATTAGCCAACAGCTGAGCAGCCAGCTGAGAGAAGGAAGGGCTGAGCCCAGCCCTGACAGGTGGTCAGGAAAACTGTTGCTTGCTGCGCTGGTCTGCTGTGGTGGCAATCAGGAAAAACTAATTCTCAGAGATCTCAATAGTAAGCAATGAGAACATGAATGAAAGCCATTGTTTACTATTGGACATATGATCACTGTGATTGGTCACAGCGATCACATGGTAACAGGGGGCCAATTACAGTGGCCTGGTACCGAGAACTGTGGACACAGCAATCACAGATAAGCCCCTGCGCGCCCCACTGGATGTGAGCAAGGCATGCTTCTGGAAGGACATAGGGGTGCATCTACATGGAACAACAAATCTCCTGCCTGACCATTTCTCTACATTGGCTGGGCTGGAAGTAGTTAATTTCCAAAGCTTAACTGAACAAGCAGACAATAGAAACTGTTTGGTTGCTATGCACAGCTGCTTCCAATTCTGTCTGCTCCAGTTTTGATCATCTCCTCACCACTATATTTTCCCAGGACATGTTGGAAAACAAAAGACATAATGTGATTGGTTACTATGTCAAGCATATGCACTTTTCTTCCAAACCCTTAGCAATTGAAGCCCATTGGATTTCTTCAACTGAATATTTGTTCCTTTCAGTGGAACAGTATATTGCTTTGTGCAGCTAGCCAGAATCTTGTATAAATACAGCCTAAAGAAAACACATTGGTGACCTGTAGTTGTATTTAAACAGCTGTCTATCTGCAGGAGGATCGGACCTAGAAAATTCCCAAACCCCGCAGGCAGAAGAGTAAAGGCCATCTTTGTGCAAACTACACATTTCCAATGCTAAACTAATTCCTCTAGGTTATTTACTTTTATCTATTTACTGCATCTTCTAGATTGTCTTGTATCTGTGTAATATACAGGTGTTCAGATCATTGGTCAGTTTAACAAAAATTATTTAACTGCTTCAGATCCGGGCCATTGCCAAATGACGGCAACAGCGCGGATCTGAATTGCCGGGACTACGTCCATTGACGTCGTCCCGTGCACGAGCGGCCTGCGCGCCCCCTGCAGGGCGCGCGCGGCGCGCTCGGTGATCAGCGAGTCTATGAGACTCGCCTGATCACAGATCAGAGTAAGGGGTTGGTCCCAACCCCTTACCACATGATCAGCTGTCAGCCAATGACAGCTGATCATGTGATGTAAACAGAGCCGGTAATCGGCTATTTTTCCTCCTCGCGCTGACAGCGTGAGGAGGAAAAAAAAACCCGATCACCGGCGGCCGTGATCGGGACATCAGTCCCGATCACGGCGATCTTACAACAAGAAGCAATAGGCAGCAGTGCTGCCTACCAGTGCCCACCATATTAACCCATCAGTGCCCACAGTGCCATCAATCAGCGCCACCCATCAGTGCCCACAGTGCCACCCATCAGTGCCCACAGTGCCACCCATCAGTGCCCACAGTGCCACCCATCAGCACCCACATCAGTGCCACCCATCAGCACCCACATTAGTGCCACCCATCAGCACCCACATCAGTGCAACCTATCAGTGCCCATCAGTGTCACCTACCAGTGCCCATAAGTGCCCATCAGTGCCACCCATCACTGCCCATCAGTGCCACCCATCACTGCCCATCAGTGCCACCCATCAGTGCCCCCCATCAGTGCCCCCCCATCAGTGCCACCTATCAGTGCCACCTATCAGTGCCACCTATCAGTGCCACCTATCTGTGCCACCTATCCGTGCCGCCCATCTGTGGCCATCAGTGCCGCCTTATCTGTGCCCATCAGTACCGCCTTAACTGTCCCCATCAGTGCCGCCTTAACTGTGCCTATCAGTGCCGCCTTAACTGTGCCTATCAGTGCCGCCTTAACTGTGCCTATCAGTGCCGCCTTATCTGTGCCTATCCGTGCCCATCAGTGCAGCCTATCAGTGCCCACCAGTGCCGCCTCATCAGTGCATATCAATGAAGGAGAAAAATTACCTGTTTGCAAAATTTTATAACAAACTATTAAACATGATTTTTTTTTTTTTCAAAATTTTCCATCTTTTTTTGTTTGTTTAGCAAAAAATAAAAACCCCAGCTGTGATTAAATACCACCAAAAGAAAGCTCTATTTGTGGGAAAAAAATGATAAAAATTTCATTTGGGTACAGTGTTGTATGACCGCGCAATTGTCATTCAAAGTGCGACAGCGCTGGAAGCTCAAAATTGGTCTGGGCAGGAGGGGGGTTTAAGTGCCCAGTAAGCAAGTGGTTAAAGGAGTTGTAAAGTCAGAAGGTTTTTCATCTGAATGCATTCTATGCATTAGGATAAAAAGCCTTCTGTGTGCAGCAGCTGCTCCAGTACCCCCTAATACTTACCTGAGGTCCCTCACTGTCCAGCGATGTCCACGAATGTCTGACCTGTCGGAGATACTTCTTCCTGATTGGCTGAGACAAAGCAGGGGTGCCACTGGCTCCCACTGCTGTCAATCAAAGTCAACTAGCCAATCAGGGGAGAGAGGGGGCGGGGCTCCATGTCTGAATGGACACACGGAGCTGTGACTTGGCTCGGGTGCCCCCATAGCAAGCTGTTTGCTGTAGGGGCACTGAACAGGAGGGAGGGGCCAGGAGCAGCGAAGAGGGACCCAAGAAGAAGAGGATATGGGCTGCTCTGTGCAAAACCAACTGCACAGAGGAGGTAAGCATAACATGTTTGTTATTTTATAGGAAAAAAAAACAGCCTTTACAATCATTTTAAGTACTGATTAAAAACCTGCAGGCTTTTATCCTGTGGGGACTCTTGTGGGGAATACAGTGCCTTGAAAAAGTATTCATATCCTATGAAATTTTCCACATTTTGTCATGTTACAACCAAAAACATAAATGAACAGTATTTTATTGAGATTTTATGTATTAGACCAACACAAAGTGGCACATAATTGTGAAGTGGAGGGAAAATGATAAATGGTTTTCAAAATTTTTTTACAAATAAATATGTAAAAAGTGTGGCGTGCATTTGTATTCAGTCCCCCTGAGTCAGTACTTTGTAGAACCACCTTTCACTGCAATTACAGCTGCAAGTCTTTTTGGGATGTCTCTATCAGCTTTGCACATCTAGAGAGTGACATTTTTGACCATTCTTCTTTGCAAAATAACTCAAGCTCTGTCAGATTGGATGGAGAGCATCTGTGAACAGCAATTTTCAAGTCTTGCCACAGATTGTCAATTGGATTTAGGTCTGGACTTTGACTGGGCCATTCTAACACATGAAATGATCTAAACCATTCCATTGTAGCTCTGGCTGTATGTTTAGGGTCGTTGTCCTGCTGGAAGGTGAACCTCCGCTCCAGGCTCAAGTCTTTTGCAGACTCTAAAGCCGCGTACACATGAGCGGACTTTTCGTCAACAAAAGTCCGACAACCACTCCGGCAGACTTTCGTCAGACTTTTGACGGACTTCCGACAAACTTGTGAACGAACGGACTTGCCTTCACAAGATCAAACCAAAGTCCGATGGATTCGTACGTGATGAGGTACGACCGGATTAAAATAAGGAAGTTAATAGCCAGTAGCCAATAGCTGCCCTAGCGTGGGTTTTCGTCTGTCGGACTAGCATACAGAAGAGCGTTTTTTTTCGACCGGACTCGAGTCTGTCGGAAAGATTTGAAGCATGTTAAAGTCTGTCAGATTTTCGACTGGAAAAGTCCGCTGATGGTCCGATGAAGCCCACACATGATCGGATTGTCCGCCGGACTCGGTCCGTCGGACCAGTCCGGTCGAAAAGTCCGCTCGTGTGCACGCTGCATAACAGTTTTTCTTCTAAGATTGCCCTGTATTTGGCTCCATCCATCTTCCCATCAACTCTGACCAGCATCCCTGTCCCTGCTGAAGAAAAGCATCCCCACAACATGATACTGCCACCACCATGTTTCATGGTGGGGATGGTGTGTTTGGGGTAATGTGCAGTGTTAGGCGAAAAAGTTCAATTTTAGTCTCATCTGACCAGAGCACCTTCTTCCACATGGCTTCTAGCAAACTGCAAACATGACTTCTCATGGCTTTCTTTCAACAATGGCTTTCTTTTTGCCACTCTTCCAAAAAGGCCAGATTTGTGGAGAGCACGACTAATAGTTGTCCTGTGGACAGATTCCCCCACCTGAGCTGTGGATCTCTGCAGCTCCTCCAGAGTTACCATGGGCCTCTTGGCTGTTTCTCCGATTAATTCTTTCCTTGCCCAGGCTGTCAGTTTAGGTGGACAGCCATGTCTTGGTAGGTTTGCAGTTGTGCCATACTCTTTCCATTTTCGGATGATGGATTGAACAGTGCCCTGTGAGATGTTCAAAGCTTGGGATTTTTTTTATAACCTAACCCTGCTTTAAACTTCTCCACAACTTTATCCCTGACCTGTCTGGTTTGTTTCTTGGCCTTCATGATGCTGTTTGTTCACTAAGGTTCTCTAACAACCCTCTGAGGGCTTCACAGAACAGCTGTATTTATACTGAGATTAAATTACACGCAGGTGGACTCTATTTACTAATTAGGTGACTTCTGAAGGCAATTGATTCCACTAGATTTTAGTTAGGGTTATCAGAGTAAAGGGGGCTGAATACAAATGCACGCCACACTTTTCAGATATTTATTTGTAAAAAGTTTTGAAAACCATTTATCATTTTCCTTCCACTTCACAATTATGTGCCACTTTGTCTATCACATAAAATCCCAATAAAATACATTTATGTTTTTAGTTGTGACATGATAAAATGTGGAAAATTTCAAGGGGTATGAATATTTTTTCAAGGCACTTTATCTTTGCAATTAATTTTCTAGATTCTTCACTGCCATGTAAGAGACGCTGTAGCGTGATAAAGATGGCATGTCAGAAACACTGCCATGTGAGGCATACTTACATGTTAAGCTGGCCTTACATGGTTAGATTTTCATGCAAACATCCATATAAAATTCAGATAAATTGTTTACAGGGCATTTGATAATGCCATCATTAGGTCAACTAATTTCATTCAAAAGCCCTAAAAATTTTCATTCAGACCTTCTACTTAAATGGATTCCCAGAAGTATTAAATCCGTTTAATTTATTACTTATGAAATCAATTAAAGAATAATGCAAAACAAAGGTTATTTCATTTGAATATATTTAGGTATATTGCATATTTAGCAGTTTATTTGTATATACTTTACATTATATGTTCATCAGCCCATGGGGTAATGCATGTAAATGAATTATACATATGTATTAGATTCGACTATAAATCTAATTTTGTATTAACTGTACAGAAGCCTTTGTTTGTATTGTTCTTTAATACACTCCTATACCAATACATAATCATAAAAAAGAACGCATGTTGTGATCATTACAATAAGTATGATCTTTTTGACTAAGGACCTGATTAACAGTTATAATTTTGTTCCTTCAGATAAGAAGAGAGACAATTTTCCCATGCTTCATGATTTTTCTCTATGGTCGGAAACAATTGTCAGTTTGTCCCAAATAAAATTTGTGAAAAATGAAAAATAAAATAAACTTTTTGAAAGCGAACATTTCCAATTAAAATTCCGACCGTGTATGGTCAGCGTAGAGATGCTATCAGAGAATGGCACTTCCTCAATAGAAGCTTGGGTGCAGTTTCACCTATGTATAACCACTCTGCAGGGGTCACTGGAAAACTGTTGGCGGCACAGTGGAAGGCTTTACAATGACCACTGCGACTATATATATATATATATATATATATATATATATATATATACACAGTATATACATATACATTTATGATACACTGTGGGATTGATTTACTAAAACTGGAGCAGCAGCAGTGGAGAAAATCGCATGTGATTCAGACAGGAATCGCACAGCATACCCGTTCAAATTGCTTGCCATTCTTTGCAGTGTGATTTGCGCCCATTTATTTTGTATTGACGTGAATCCACCGCAATGTATCAGTACTTGACCGAAAGTATCGGTACTCGTACTTGCCAAAAGAAAAATGGTATGGGTGCAACCCTTCAAAATAACCTCTTCATCCTGCCAGAAATCCTAAGAAAAGAAAACCTATGCAGTCACCACATTTAAAGACTGGCAAGCTGCGATATATAACATTTTTGGGTTTGGCTAATGATTGTGTGCGGACACTAGCGGTACTCCATAAGTAGGGAGTTGGCAATGACAGCCCCCATGTTTCTCTTTAATACTAAAAGATGAGACTTGGGTTCTCTTTACTGACACTAGGAGGAAGTAAATATTTCCCAACAATCGGTTTGCACCAGCCAGATGTAAAAATAATCACCACTTATATCGGGGTACCTCTAGTTGGAAAAGCAGCATCTTGTGCTGTTTATCATGAAGTTTTATTGAAGCACAGAAGCAGTGAGCGCAGTTTTTATAAACATCACCTGTAGTGTCTTATTGAGGTGACAAAACACATTTCTAATTTCTCACTCCTCTAGGGAGGAACTTGGGTGGGGGGTTTTAATATTGTGATCTTAATTAAGTGTTCTTGCATAGCAAGACCACTTACCGTTATATCACATATACGGTAAATTATTCCAATTATAGCCAAATTTACCACCCTAACTCCTCCCACAGCTTTTACACTACATAGACAGTAATATACCAAAACGTGTGGATTGTTCCCGATTGGTGTGCTATTACTTTGTGGAACGTTTCGCCGAATAGTTCACGAAATATCGTCGTTTGGGTCCCATAGGAATGAATGGCGAAATGTTCAAAACTAGAGTGGGAGGTGACAAAAGCTGACAACCCCATGATCAGCTAAAACATTATGACCACCCCATGAAAAAAAAATAATAATTTAAAAAAGAAAAAAATCATTTTTGAAAAGAAAAAAAAATCATTTAAAAAAAAAAAAAAAACATTTAACAAAAAAAAAATCATTTTGAAAAAAAAGATCATTTTTGAAAAAAAATCATTTAAAAAAAATCATTTTTGAAAAGAAAAAAAAATCATTTAAAAAAAATCATTTTTGAAAAGAAAAAAAATCATTTCTTTAAAAAAAAATGATTTTTAAAAAAAAAAAAATTTTTGAAAAAAGAAAACTTCAAAAAAGCCACTCCACCTGTTACTCCATCCACTCCAGTTGTAGACTACTGTAGGTGGAGGCAAGAAAACTTCACACAATTTTCCCAGAAATGGTAGCTTTTCTAGTTGCACATTACTACTCCAGGGGAATCGAACATTACTGTGACTTCCCTGCTTCTGGAGAATGTGACATTCCTGTGTCCTAGAGCAAGAATATGCTATTGTTTCCCAAACTCAATGTAAGGTGTGCCCTTTTAGATCCACTTTTTATATTGATGAGCACACTTTTTTTTTGTTATGTGTGTTACCACCTGAAATTCACTAACAACGCTGCACTTTTTTTTTTTCCCCTGTCTCTTGGACCGTATACTGTAGTCCTCATTTTGAGCATTTCATGCCATGGGGGTTGATTTACTAAAAGTAGAGAGTGCATAAAATCTGGTGCAGCTCTGCATGGTAGCCAATTGGCTTCTAACTTCAGATTGTTCAATTAAGACTTGACAATAAAACCTGGAAGCTGATTGGTTTCTTTGGAGAGCTGCACCAGATTTTGCACTCTTTTTTTTAGTAAATAAACCCCAGTGCTTTAGCAAACTAAATATCATTCAGTTAGGGTTTACCAAAAGTGTGTATTACTGCTTAGTTACATCAAACTTTTGGTTAATATTATGATACAAAGTTATCGGACATGTTAGATCATCTCTTTGATTCCTTTCAATTCGGCAGCAGAAAAAATGTAGGAAAAAAAGACGTTGTGTAAATCAATCTGTCTCCAATTATTCTGCCTTTTTCACTTGCCTAAAGGTGGATGAGGGAGGGTCGGCCCTCTTGGGACAGCCCGCATTCATAGAAAGACATGGATATGATGCTGTCAAGGTCATGTGGGGGACACATACAATGACACCGGTCCTGCCACTGTGGTTGCCATGGCAATTCACACGGATTAAGCAGACACTCAGCAATAGCCTGGCCCTCCCTGGCCACCTTTTTTTCTCATTGTTCTTCAGACATCCATCTCATATGCCATTCAGAACAGAATCTGTTGTGCTCAGCTCCATTCTGTCACTCTATTTTGGTGAGACTAAAGCATTCAGTTAAAGGAAAACTCCAGCAAAGCAACTAAGCACCAAGCTTAGACACATAGACAGGACCCCTTGATTTGGAAACTAAAGAGCAATTCTAGGCAACCACCCAGTCCTCATGCATACATGTTTTTTCTTTCCCCAAATACCAATGGTACTGTTTTGACTCCCACAACCCTGCTTTCAAACAGGACCCCAATTTGCCACCAGCAATGGCTTTGCTGGCCCAGCGCACCTCCCATCGTCCTCCTGCTACAGGAATAAGATGGGGTATCAGACATCTAGTTTACGGAGGAATGCCACCATCTTGCTACTCACATACTCCTGGCCTGAGGCCCAGCTCCTGAAAGATAGATTGTGCACACGATCAGCCTTTTTAATAATTTATTGTAAAAAAAAAAGCTGTGCATAATCTCCTTCTTCCCAAAAAAAACATTGCGACAATGCACTTTATAAAGTCAGTCTTGACATGGGTGTGCCAACCAGCTCTTCCTCCATCGTATTCAGGAACAGAGTCGCGCATAGCATTTAACAGAACATACTATACATAAGAATGTCAGGAAAATATAGATACAGTAAAAAAGTCCTAATTCCAGGAAAAGAGTTAAAAATACATCCAATATTGCACAGTCTTATGTGATAGAAAGGCGGGTGCGGGGCTGAGGTAGTGAGAGGGTAGAGGCGTCACACTCCCGAAATCCCATGTTCACAATTCATAGATGCATTCCAGATATTCAATATGTTATCCACACTGCATGTGACCATCACCAGACAGAAATACCTGCTTATTAGATAGATTCGACCCGAAAAAGGTCAAAACGTCTTCAGCTGTATGCCTTGCCAGGACCTTTGGGCTGTGATCCGCTCGACACGCCAGGGTCCAGTAGAGACTCTCTCTCTCCCGTCCTCACACTTGCAGGTATTCACAGATGTTACACTCAGAAAAAAGGGGAATGCTTCACATAGCATAAAATACAATGCTATTTTATTTCAGGATAGTAAATATTTTTAAAAAAGGGAGGAGAACATCTCCTTTAAAAGCACAATATACTGGCCGGTAGTAAAATCCGAACGCCCACGCTTCCAGGACTTTGTATGTCATGATGACGTCAGCACGTCATCCGCCCGACTAGTTTCGTCACAGATCGTAGGTTTCCTGGATTGAGCTCTTTCTCCATTGCTGTTCTGGGCCAACCTCAAAGGGGCAAATCTTAAGGCCGTTCATACCGTTCATTTCTTCAGTTCAGTCACTTTTTTTGTCATAAGTTTTTTTTCAGTCAACATCGGTTTCACATCCATTTTTCATCCGGTTTTCACCCGTTTTTCGTCTGCTCAGTCTTTTTAACAGATGAAAAATAGAGCTTTCATCCGTTTAAAAAAATGGATATTGACAGAAGCGGATGAAAACGGATGTAAATGGATGATCATCTATTTACATCCATTTTTCCATAGAAATGCATTGATGCCTGTTTTTCATCCGTCAATGGATGGATGAAAAACAGACAAATGGCCCTTATGTGTGAAAGGGGCCTAACACTATTCTGCAACCTATATAATAGGGTTGATTCACTAAAGGCAAATAGACAAAGCTTCACTTTGCAAAGGATACCCAATCCTGTGCAAGGAAAAAAAACCCAGCATTTTTACTTTCACATGATTGGATGAAGGAAGTTAGCAGAGATTCTGTTAATTTACTAAGCTCTGGAGCAACTGCACTTTAGTAAATTAACCCCAATGAGTCTCTGCAGGTTACCACTTCCCATCAACCTCTGCAACTGATTTACCTATAGGAAAAGACAGCCCAACCTACACTACATACTCAGGGGCGGGGCTTCTCATAAAGGGTACTAACCCCTGCTTACAAAACCACACACTGTGGGTATGGAAAGAGCTCTCCTGGAAGATGTAGTCCTGGGGGCATGACTATGTCAATAGGGACTGAGCTTCTAGTAGCTGTTCCTGCAAGATTTTTACAAACTTGTAAAAATTAAAAAGTAAAAAAAATAATTAAAGTGTATTTAAAACCCAAAACAAATATGTGATATAGTGCAGCCTACCAGCTCTTACATGTGGTGGTTGCATTTGTTTTATTTTTTTATTCTCACTTTTTTTTATCTGGTCATCCTGCCAGCAACACACTTCTGGAGGAGGGGCAGCTTTTTTACTACTGAGATGCTCCCCCCCGGTTTGGACTGCAAACACCTTCTCCTTACCTCAGGCCATGCAGGGAGCTAACATTTTACCTTCATTTTCCATCCACTGTCCTCAGTAGCTCTGCAATATTTTATACATCTTGCAACTCAGTTCTCAGTACACACGATCGGACTTTCCGGCGTGAAATGTTGGATGTCAGGCTGTTGGCGGACAATCCGACCGTGTGAATGCTCCATCGGACAATTGTTTTCGGACTTTCCGCCAACAAATGTGTGTTGTCGGACTTTCCGATCATGTGTACACAAGTCTGTTGGACAAAAGTCCAAAGTAAAAACAAGCATGCTCGGAAGCAGAAGCGGTCGGTCTTGTAAACTAGCGCTCGTAATGGAGAATTAACATTTGTGACGTGTCAAATTATGAAATCTCCAAATGCAGCGCACATTCTCTTCTTCTATAATGGGATAATAATGAAGCTGCTTTGCTGGTGATACTGATATCTGCCAATAGAACTTAACCAAAAAGTGCATTCTATGCATCCAAAAATATAGAAAATTTACCAAATGAAATCATTATTCATGTGAAAAAGAGGGGATAGGTATGGCGCTGCTCTTATTAGGAGGTGACCTACAACCTCTAAATACTTGAGGGGTGTGTGTCACGCGTGCATTTAGTGCAAAAAGTGACAATAAAAGTGCATAAAATAAATATTTGTATATTCACAAAAATCCACAAAAAAATCCTACCGTGTAAACTTCCTAACCGCTTATATATAATGCATATTGTTATGTTCAAACGAAAGCACAATCGTGTGCAAAACCTGCAATTCAAAGTGACATTTCTGTGCAAAAAAAAATCCAATATATAAGACTGGTGTATATTGTTGCTGTGAAACTGGGTTCAGAAATATACATATACAGGGCCGTCTTTATGGCAGGGAAAAAGGGGCAGCTGCCCTGGGCCCTGTGATTGTTGTGGGGCCCAAAGCAGCTGCCTCATACTTGCCAACTATCCCAGTTTAAATTCCCTTGTCCCTTGAAGTTTTAGTCCTGTGCTGTGTCCCGATAGCTCAGTGTGAAGTGCTTGTACTAATGCTGCCTAGCTCTGCCCTATTGTTGTGTACAGATGACTCACCTGCAGACCCTGTGTTTACATGTAAATAACCGGCATTTATATGTAAATATCGGTGGCATTCATAAGTAAATAGCTGCGGCCGGTGGCATTGATATGTAAATAAGGGTGGCATTCACATCTATATCATGCCCCTCTGCAGTGAGGAGATGATGTGCTGTAACCTCTAGCAACCAATCAGCGAGCAGTATTACTGTACAGTAATCTTTAGCAACCAATTAACAAGCAGAAATTATTTGCTGTAACCTCTAGCAACTAATCAGTGAGCCGTAATGTGTGCTGTAACCTCTAGCAACCAGTCAGTAATGATATGCTGTAACCGCTGGCAACCAATCGCAATTGCTGCCTGATCTGATACAGTAAACTGATTTTAAGTCTAGCTGCTATTTATTGTATGTTTCAGAGCAGATGGTGAGTGAAACTGCATGGGAGGGGACCTAAGAACATTTTTGCCCAGGGTCCAATCAATATTAAAGACGGCCCTGTACATATACCGTCCTTAAACCCTGGTGTATGAAAAAATGTCCAATAAAGTGACAATGTGCTCCTTCAAATTGTTCTGTGCTTCTTGGAAAATAGTACCCCATAAGAAACGCACTCACCGCAATTATTCACCCCACAAGGAGGTATTTCACCTTCACAGTATGAGCCAGTGTGTAGCCTTTGGAGTGGGAGGAAACTTCCTGTCCTGTGTTCTCCAAGTGCCTCCTTGTCTGCGATGTAAGTGGTCTCCTTACTGTTAACCTCTTAGAATGTTGCCCACATGTAGAGAGGAAAGAGACTCCATAGTGTGATACCGTACGAATATCCAAACATTTATTAATAAAACTGATGGGTACTCACATTTATTAAAAATCATTAAAAGCGAAAACAGTATTTAAAAACAGGAAACTGGAGCGATATGTGCTCCACGGCTCAAAAAAAAAAAAAATCATTCTTCAACCAAAAAAAAAATAATGTCAAAGCAATAACTCCAAGGCCAATAATAAATAACACGTTATTCGCCTCCGATTCCACAACATGTCTGGTTGACGAACGGCCGTTCAGAAACAAACTGAAAAGCAGGAAATGAAAAACGCAAACTGAAAAACGCTAAATGAAAAACGCAAAAAGAAAAGCGCAAATCAACACTCACCAAACTACTAACACGAAATTAGCAGAAGGAGCCCAAAGGGTGGCGCTAAAGAGCTGAAAAACCACGTAGTACGTCACTACGTTCATAATTGTTGGCCAACATTTGTATGACCGTGTGTATGCAAGACAAGTTTGAGCCAACACCCTTCGGACAAAATTCCACGGTTTTGTTGGCCAACAATCCGATTGTGTGTACGAGACATAAGTGTATCCTAAGCCCTCCTACTCCTTCCACCACCACATAGTTTAGTTGTCAGTAAAAAATGTAGCGGTAATAATAATAATAATAACAACAATAATGACATTTTATATTATGGCATAATTGTTAATGCACCTGTCCTACAAACAAATACTCTATCCCTTAATATAAACTTTTCTAAATGTTTGCAGAACTACAAATAGCTACAAATCTCAGCTGTCTTATCAGTTTTTAGCTGAGAGGACTTTTGTTTTGTTTTTTGCAGCCTTAGACAGCATTCAGGGTTAACCTGTGACTAATAACAAAGACTAAAGACTCCTCCTGCAAATCAGCTCTACTATACTGGAAACTTTCCATCACGGTTGTCATCAGCTGCAACCATTCCATCGTTCAATAGTACAGTGTTCTATATGTAGTATTAAACCCCTCTGCATTTTTTTTTTTAGTTTAATAGACCGCACATAATAAAATAAACATCCCCCAGTAAACTATTTGTTAATTTGTATGCCATAGGAGCTGTGTGTTTCTATTGATGCGCACATTGTTGGGAGAAACAACTCTAGTCCCTGCATGCAAAGGTGGCTCCAAAGGATGCTACAAGAGAAATGAGCCACTTTAAAACAGGAAACATGGGGCAGCGGTCATGGCATCAGCTTAAACTGCAACATTAGCACGGATTAAAAGATAAAGAAGCAGCATGTGTGCAAGTAATCACTGGAAATCCAACAGTTGACACCTAAAAACAGACTGCTGGCTGCTATAGCAGTCAGTGTATAGGGCTGTGCTACCACAGACATAACACCTACATTTGTGACCGTAAAAGGGTTAAAGCAGAACTTATGCTTTTTATTAATTTATTTGTCTTATGAAAACCTTTCTAAAATTGCAATTTAAAAATTGTGCTTGCATACTTGTGTTACATTTTGACTTGTCCATTTTCTATTTACTGTATACAGTGCATCTGGAAAGTTTTCACAGCACTTCACTTTTTCCACATTTGTGTTATGTTACAGCCTTATTCCAAAATGGATTAAATTCACTATTTTCCTCAAAATTTTACAAACAATACCCCATAATGGCAACGTGAAAGAAATTTGAAATCTTTGCAAATTTATTAAAAATGAAAAAATGAAATAATCACATGTACATAAGTATTCACAGCCTTTGCCATGACACTCAATATTGAGCTCAGGTGCCTCCTGTTTCCACTGATCATCCTTGAGATGTTTCTACAACTTGATTGGAGTCCACCTGTGGTAAATTCAGTTGATTGGACATGATTTGGAAAGGCACACACCTATCTATATAAGGTCCCACAGTTAACAGTGCATGTCAGAGCACAAACCAAGCCATGAAGTCCAAGGAATTGTCTGTAGACCTCCGAGACAGGATTGTATTGAGGCACAGATCTGGGAGGGGTACAGAAAAGTGTCTGCACCATTGAAGGTCCAATGAGCACAGTGGCCTTCATCATCCGTAAATAGAAGAAGTTTGGAACCACCAGGACCCTCCCTAGAGCCGGCCACCAGGCCAAACTGAGTGATCAGGGGAGAAGGGCCTTAGTCAGGGAGGTGACCAAGAACCCGATGATCACTCTGACAGAGCTCCAGCATTTCTCTGTGGAGAGAGGAGAACTTTCTAGAAGAACAACCATCTGTGCAGCACTCCGCCAATTATGCCAGTTTGGGAGTGACCACTCATCAGTAAAAGGCACATAACAGCCGCTTGGAGTTTGCCAAAAGGCACCTGAAGGACTCTCAGACCAAAAGAAACCAAATTCTCTTATCTGATGAAACAAAGATTGAACTCTTTGGCCTGAATGGCAAGCATCATGTCTGGAGGAAACCAGGCACGGCTTATCACCTGGCCAATACCATCCCTACAGTGAAGCATGGTGGTGGCAGCACCATGCTGTGGGGATGTTTTTCAGCGGCAGGAACTGGGAGACTAGTCAGGATTGAGGGAAAGATGAATGCAACAATGTACACAGACATCCTTGATGAAAACCTGCTCCAGAGCAGACTAGGGCGAAGGTTTATCTTCCAACAGAACAACGACCCTAAGCACACAGACAACATAACAAAGCAGTGGCTTGATGACAACTCTGTGAATTGCCTTGAGTGGCCCAGCCAGAGCCCAGACTTGAACCCAATCGAACATCTCTGGAGAGATCTAAAAATGGCTGTGCACCGACGCTCCCCATCCAACCTGATGGAGCTTGAGAGGTCCTACAAAGAAGAATTGGGGAAACTGCCCAAAAATAGGTGTGCCAAGCTTGTGGCATCATACCCAAAAAGACTTGAGGTTGTAATTGGTGCCAAAGGTGCTTCAACAAAGTATTAAGCAAAGGCTGTGAATTCATATGTATGTGGGATTTTTTGGGGTTTTTATTTTTAATAAATTTGCAAAGATTTCAAACAAACTTCTTTCACGTTGTCATTATGGGGTATTGTTTGTAGATTTTTGAGGAAAATAATGAAGTTTATCCATTTTGGAATAAGGCTGTAACATAACAAAATGTGGAAAAAGTGAAGCGCTGTGAATACCACTTGTGGACAGTCTGTTAACTAGGGCTGCGCATCTTCACTGGCCTCATGATTCGATTCGATTACGATTATCAAGTCAACGATTTGATTCGATTCGATTCCGCGATGCATCACGATGCATCACGATTACAGCGCAAGTCCGCAAGTTCTCATGGTTTTCATCAAAAAAAAATTCAAGTAGTCAGGAGGACTCCATTTTTTTTTATTCTATCTGTTCTTAAGAAAAAAAGAGACAGCAGAGGAGCTCCAGGCTCTCTTCCACAATACTAAAGGAGATGGTCAGAGCCTGCGGACATGCTACAGGAGATGATCAGAGACTGCAGACATGCTACAGGAGATGATCAGAGACTGCAGACATACTACAGGAGATGATCAGAGACTGCAGACATGCTACAGAAGATGATCAGAGACTGCAGACATGCTACAGGAGATGATCAGAGACTGCAGACATGCTACAGGAGATGATCAGAGACTGCGGACATGCTACAGGAGATGGTCAGAGACTGCGGACATGCTACAGGAGATGGTCAGAGACTGCGGACATGCTACAGGAGATGGTCAGAGACTGCGGACATGCTACAGGAGATGGTCAGAGACTGCGGACATGCTACAGGAGATGGTCAGAGACAGCGGACATGCTACAGGAGATGGTCAGAGACTGCGGACATGCTACAGGAGATGGTCAGAGACTGCGGACATGCTACAGGAGATGGGCACAGACTGCGGACATGCTACAGGAGATGGTCAGAGACTGCGGACATGCTACAGGAGATAGTCAGAGACTGCAGACATGCTACAGGAGATGGTCAGAGACTGCGGACATGGTACAGGAGATGAGCACAGACTGCGGCGGACATGGCACAGGAGATGGGCACAGACTGCGGCGGACATGGCACAGGAGATGGGCACAGACTGCGGCGGACATGGCACAGGAGATGGGCACAGACTGCGGCGGACATGGCACAGGAGATGGGCACAGACTGCGGCGGACATGGCACAGGAGATGGGCACAGACTGCGGCGGACATGGCACAGGAGATGGGCACAGACTGCGGCGGACATGGCACAGGAGATGGGCACAGACTGCGGCGGACATGGCACAGGAGATGGGCACAGACTGCGGCGGACATGGCACAGGAGATGGGCACAGACTGCGGCGGACATGGCACAGGAGATGGGCACAGACTGTGGCGGACATGGCACAGGAGATGGGCACAGACTGCGGCGGACATGGCACAGGAGATGGGCACAGACTGCGGCGGACATGGCACAGGAGATGGGCACAGACTGCGGCGGACATGGCACAGGAGATGGGCACAGACTGCGGCGGACATGGCACAGGAGATGGGCACAGACTGCGGCGGACATGGCACAGGAGATGGGCACAGACTGCGGCGGACATGGCACAGGAGATGGGCACAGACTGCGGCGGACATGGCACAGGAGATGGGCACAGACTGCGGCGGACATGGCACAGGAGATGGGCACAGACTGCGGCGGACATGGCACAGGAGATGGGCACAGACTGCGGCGGACATGGCACAGGAGATGGGCACAGACTGCGGCGGACATGGCACAGGAGATGGGCACAGACTGTGGCGGACATGGCACAGGAGATGGGCACAGACTGCGGCGGACATGGCACAGGAGATGGGCACAGACTGCGGTGGACATGGCACAGGAGATGGGCACAGACTGCGGACAATAATGCAGAGTTGTGGTGTGATGAAGGCACATAGAAGACAATTTATGATATGGACTTGTGTCACAGCGCCCCCCCTCCCCCTCCGTACTCACATGCTGCTCTGCCGGTGGCAGCCTGTAATGAGCAGGGCGATCTGCCTGCTCACCATCTCCCCCCGATCTCCATTTGTGCGTCCGGTGTTCCGCCGGTTGTCACATCTGAGGTGGGCAGTGAATTCTCCCGGGAGAGCGCTCCGTGCGTAAAGCTGCTGTTAGTGTGTATATTGCGGTCATGTGACACTCGGCCGCGCCTCCCTCCTCTCACGTCTCTCCTGATGTCAGCCCCGCCCGCCTCTCTTCTGACCTGATAGCTCCAGTCAGTGGGCGGAGCTGACATCAGGAGAGACTGAGAGGAGGGAGGCGCGGCCGAGTGTCACATGACCGCAATATACACACTAATAACAGCTTTACGGACGGAGCGCTCTCCCGGGAGGGGGCGGGGCCAGAAATCGATTATTCGGGTCGCATGCATCGATGCCGCATCGGGGACACCCGAATCGCGATGCATCGATGCTGCGATTAATTTCAGCAGCCCTACTGTTAACCACTTCAATATAGGGCATTTTCACCCCCTTCCTGCCCAGGCCAATTTTCAGTTTTCAGCGCTGTCGCACTTTGAATGACAACACTGTACCCAAATGAAATTTTTATAATTTTTTCCCCCCACAAATAGAGCTTTCTTTTGGTGGTATTTGATCACCTCTGCGGTTTTTATTTCTTGCGCTTTAAACAAAAGAAGAGTGACAAGTTTGAAAAAAAAACACAATATTTTTTACTTTTTGCTATAATAAATATCCCAATTTAAAAAAAAAATGTCCTCAGTTTAGGCCGATATGTATTCTTCTACATATTTTTGGTAAAAAAAAAAGCAAAAAGCATATATTGATTGGTTTGCGCAAAAGTTATAGCATCTACAAAATAGGGGATAGATTTATGGCATTTTTATTTTATTTTATTTTTTTACTAGTAATGGCGGCGATCTGCGGCGATCTTTTATTGTGACAGTGACATTGCAGCGGACACATCGGACACTTTTGACACTATTTTGGGACCATTCACATTTATACAGCGATCAGTGCTATAAAAATGCACTGATTACTGTATAAATGTCACTGGCAGGGAAGGGGTTAACACTAGAAGGCGATCAAGAGGTTAAATGTGTTACCTAGGGAGTTATTCTAACTGTAGAGGGAGGGGACTCACAAGGGGAGGAGACCGATCGGTGTTCCTCTGTACTGGGAACACATGATTGGTCTTCTCTCCCCTCACAGGACGTGGATCTGTGTGTTTACACACACAGATCCACGTCCCGGCTCTGTTATCGGCAATTGCGGGTGCCCGGTGGACATCGCGGCCGCCGGGCATGCGCATTTGCTCCAAAGTGACATGGCAGGCGCGCTCCCCCCAGACTGCCGGGAAGCCGAGGACGTCATACAGTATGACGCCCGCCCAAGATGGGAGATCCCTCCTGCGGACATCATATGACTATGGGCGGGATGTGAAGTGGTTAACATCGGTCAGCATTCTTGGGGGGTAAAGAGGCGCTACTATGTGCGGGAAGTGATGTAATCATTCCCTAACAGGATGTTCTCTGTAGGGACCTAGGTATGTGATAGAGCGGTTATATCCCCACCCTAGTCCTGCCTCTCTCCTGCCCCTTGTTAATTGTTTTTAAAATTGAGAAGGAAGAACACAGGACTGAGTCATATTGTTCTGTGCAATAATGAGCTCTGCCCCTTAGGCAATATAAGAAACATATTAAGAGGAGGTGTGAAAAGCCTATGACCTCTGAGCTGTGAAGCCAGAGGAGATGAAGCCAAAGGGTTTTAGAGAATCCCAGTTCCTGCACTTAGTCTGTACAGCAGCTAGGAGACGTTATGAAAAAGCCACAAAAGGCGCTATTCAGGGTTAAAGAGTAACTCTACTTTTGTTGTAAAAAAACATTCCCCCCTAACCAATAAAAGATTTTGAAAGTAAAAAAAAAACATTACCCTCTAGGTGATCTATGTACATTGCAAGAATATTAACACACTTTGGGGGGATTTACTAAAACGGGCGCACACAGAATGTGGTGCAGCTGTGCATAGCAACCGATCAGCTTCTAACTTCAGCTTGTCCACTTAAGCTTTTACAATAAAACATAGAAGCTGATTGGGTACTATGCACAGCTGCACCAGATTCTGTGTGTACCAGTTTTAGTAAATCTCACCCTATATTGCAAATTCCTGCCTTTTGTTATTCTGCAGAAATAGCTATTTTTTCTCTAAGTCCATGTGCAAAGTGAATGAGCATTGGAGTGACTTTATAATTAAATATCACCTGCTGCACTTGCAGTGTTCTAATGAGGAAAATGTCAGGGTCTGCATCCCTTTAAATGTGATTTCCCTTTGGATAAATCGCTCCAAAAATGACATTTTTGTTGCAGGGGATGCCCAAACTCTGGCTTGTATCTTAGTGCAGACTTTTGGGAAAATCAGTAAGCCAATCACACAAGCAGGAAATTACATTTTTGGGGGTGTTCTTTACCCCATCTGTGTACAGAACGCCTCCAGGTTGTCATATGGCATTACATTTTACAGAAAACTATAGTTCTGCGGTTTCAAAAAGAAAGGTCATTTACAGTTTTTCTCCATTGTTTTGGCTCATTTCTTGAAACAGAAATGACATTCTCAAAACTCTAAGTTCATTTGGCAAAACAGTCTTACAGTTCAGCACAACTCTATAACTCACGTGCAAAAGCTCATATCTCTCCCAAAACTGTTCACTCATGCTTCAAAACCATATTCCTTTCCCATATAAAGAGTCAGTGCTACCAAAATGGCAAAGATTCTTCTCAATTGCTTTGGCTCATTTCTTGAAACAGACCAGACGTTCTCAACTCTCTTGGTGCTTTTGCCAAAATAACCTGGATGGTTCAGCACAACACCACGGTTCACCTTCAAAAGCTCATATCTTTCCCAAAACAGTTCACTCATGTGTCAAAAATAAATTTCTTTCTCATTCAAATAGTCAGTTCTCCTAAAATGCTTCATCCCTTTGGCATTGTGTAAGCACTGCAAGTCAAAATGTTTAGATGTTTTGTCTCTAAGGCAGAGGACCATTGAAATATCCCTCATGTCCACCTTTCAGTCTTAGCCCAGTCCTTCATTGACAATGGTTACTGTACAGTTTTTGTTTAGCTAACTGAATACAATTGTGTATAAAACTGAAAAAAAAGAAAAGATTTTAGGGTAAGAGTAGCCTCCAAGGTTTTACATCACACATTGCACTCATACTGCCAAGGAAAAATTACTTTACAGTATTGTAACCATTATCATTCACACACAAAGTAACTTCCATACATCAGAGTAAAAAGAAAATGTATACAGCATAATATACGGAAATATAAACACACAAACATAAAACAAGGAAAATTACATTTAGCCTACAATGCTGTAAATAAAGCTGGCTTTTCACAACTACTGTAACATCTCTTCACTGGCCACCGTCCTCACCCTCCTGCCCATCCACACGCTGCTGTCTGTCTGGCCACAGATTCTCATCAACATTGCAGCGTATATCCTCCCTTGCGATGCAACAAGGGAAGAAGCTGCGTGCATGTCGCAACCATCCCCTACAAAAAACAAAGGGAAAGGTAATTCATCAAGGAGGAACATGCAATGGTCAAAACGTATATGAAATGCTTTTTATTGAAAGTACACTATAAACACCAATCCAATAATATACTGTAAAAACAGGTACCATCACCAATATAAAAATGACAACGTTGTCATTGACAGACACAGATGGCCACCACTCACATATACCACACACACCTCATGTGAATTCATTCAAGATAGATATACAAGAATGAATTCAGATTAGATACTAAATTTTCATCTGCTGGATAACTGAAAGTCCTGGTAAATAAAATGATAACAGCAGATGGTAAGTGAAAGGAGAGATATGTGGGGTTGTGGATGGTAATGCAGTAGACCTAGATATCAGATCCTCATAGATGTAGGAACAAGAAGAACCGGGGGGATAGGAGGGGAAGATGGGGGGGAACGGAAATGGGAAGACCCTGTACTCACTCAACAGTAGCGTGGTCACTGGATACTGCAGTCCTGGTCAGTTACTGTAAGATCACCCTGGGCCATCAATATTTCACAGCGCTGATGACAGGGAATGGGAGTTCCTGTTTGCAGGATATGGTGAGCCGTAGCAGATTGAATCAGGCTGAGCAGTGTAACTCATTTAGTGAATCATACATACTGGGTGGATGCACTGATTGAGACAACTGTCCCCTGTCCAGGACACAAACAGATTAGATCTCACCCAGTGTTGACTCTGTGGTGCATCAGGACACATCACCGGACCGAGTTCAGGCTCATGCCATCTCCAGCTGGCTAGTTGAGTTGTCTCCCGTCCTCCGCCGGGTCCTCAGCTGTGCATATCCTTTGATGGCGTACTGAGGGTAAGTAGAAGGTGTACGCCCAGGGAGATGCGGTGAATAAAGCAGGGTTTTCTAAAGCGTTCAGTCCTCCGCTCGTTCCGTTTCCCGGGAAGTTTCAAACGGCCATGTTACTGTAATTACAGGCCAGTGATGCCTGGGCTGGTGGGTGGATCTGGAAGTCTGTGGGAACGCTATGGGTAGCGTGATGGCATCATGCTGACACGTTTCATCCGCCAATCGGATTTCATCAGAGCATCCCCTACACTAATCTCCTGTAATATCCTCCCATGCAGCATCCATTGCATGGAGCAGGGACCTCTGATCTTGAGCTCGATGCTCATACACTCTCCACCTCCAAGCCGAGAAAAACTCCTCAATAGGGTTGAGGAAAGGAGAGTAAGGTGGTAGGAACACCATATCCATCCTTGGATGAGCAGTGAACCAGGCCCTCATAAGCAGGCCACGGTGGAAATTCACATTGTCCCATACAATTATCTATTGTGGTAGGTGAGGCCCTGTGAGACCTCTCTTATTTTCAGGGATCAAATCCAAATGAAGGCGGTCCAAGAAGATAAGGAGCTTCTGTGTATTCTATGGGCCAAGACTGGGGATGTGAGTGGCCACACCATTCTCAGAAATACAGCAGACATAGTTATATTGCCCCCTCGCTGGCCTGGGACATCCACCGTGGCCCGGTGGCCAATAAAATTTCGGCCACGTCTTCGGCCCTTGGCCAGGTTGAAGCCAGCCTCATCCACATACACGAGTATGTGAGAGGTCTCATTTCCTTCCAATGCCATTATTCTCTACAATAGAGTAAAAAAAGAAAACATCAAATCAGTCATACAGAAGAGTCATACACTACAGTTACAGACAGTTACATAGGAATGTTCTAAACAAGTTCAATATATTACTGGCCAGTATTCCAGTGGTTCCAAACCTGGGGTACATGTACCCTATGCAGAGGTACTACAGGGGGTATTTGACAGAAAGGGGAGGGGAAAAATTATCAATGAGTAGACTTACTGAAATGTTACAGTAAAACCCACAGTATTAGATAGATTTACATGGGAGGCACTACTGTAATTGCAGCTCTTTGACCCTTTTTCTTACTGTATTGTATGTTATATTCTTCAAAATAAGGATTATAATGATAATTGCATCATACAGTAAGCTGCAGTTTTTAGACAAAATGTTTATAAATCAGATACGTAAATCAAATACTTTCATACCTGGATTACCTAGATTCAGAAATCAGGTAAAGTGGGTACTGAAACCAATACATTTTGGGAACCACTGCTTATGGTAGTTGTAAAAAGGTTATCTTGATGGACAACCAGTGACTGACTTACATGTACATACTGGTACCGCAGCTCTTTCACTTTGTCAGATTTCCTCTCAAATGGTACGCTGTAAATTTGCTTCGTTGTCATCTGATGCTTCTTCAATATGCGGGCCATTGTGGAGATGCTTATAGAGTTGACATTCTGGAATATGGCATTGTCTTGTAGGATTTCAGTGCGGATCTGTCTCAATGTGATGGCATTATTTGCAAGCACCATGTTACAGATCTCTTGTTCTTGTTGTTCATTGAGAAGTTTTCCTCAGCCACCCGTGCCAGGTTGCCGCCCAATCCTAAACATAGAATTCAAAGGACAACACTCCATTCGTAATTTATACCTTATGTATTCCATACAGAATGAGTTACCAATGTAATCGTATTGTTGTTTTACTTACAGTAACTTTACCACAATTCCAATGCATCACTGCACAGTGACTGGAATACTACTGTAAACTGTATCATCAACATTGTAGAAAATAAACTATTCCATACTATTCCATAGTTTATTTTCTACAATATTTTTCTTGTCATTGTTAGTATCATACGTAACATCCCACTGAGGTAAGATACTGTAATACTGTAGGCCTATCACACACACACACACACTAAATGAATACGTAAATGAGTAAATAAACATATTTGTTGCTCTATGCACAGTGTCCTGTCCTATACATTATATAATTCCATCATTGACTGACTACATACCTGTTTTCCCTGCGAAAGGTTTGGATGATAGAGAAGACTGTAGAGCGAGGCACATTAGGTTGCACTCGGCGACCTGCCTCCGCCATTGTGATGCCATGGTTGATGACATGATCTATAATTGTGGCCCGAATTTCATCAGGGACAGCATAGTGTCTTTGTGCTCCTCTGCCTCTTCCCCCTATTCCACCACCACTCACCCTTACTCCTCTTCCTCTGCTTCTTCCTCTTCCTCGAGCAGGCAGTTTCCCTTGTTCATTTACTTGGCCAGGTGCCTCCATGTTCAGAAATTGTACTGGTCCTGCATGGTCAAGCTCTATATATACATGTTTGGCAGCATTTACAATCATGGACAGCACCTGTCAGGTAACTAAACATACTGTTTGATTGGTCATCTGAGACCAACTCCGACTCCTCCTTTGTTAGGCTCCTTTCACACTGGGGCGGGGGCGTTGTCGGCGATAAAGCGCCGCTATTGTAAGCGGCGATTTACCGTCGGTATGCGGCTGCTAGCGGGGCGGTTTTACCCCCCTGCTAGCGGCCGAGAAAGGGTTAAAACCACCGCAAATCGCCTCTGCAGAGGCGCTTTGCTGGCGGTATAGCCGCGCTGTCCCATTAATTTCAATGGGCAGGAGCGGTAAAGGAGCGGTATTACACACCGCTCCTTCACCGCTCCGAAGATGCTGCTGGCAGGCCTTTTTTTACCGTCCTGCCAGCGCATCGCTCCAGTGTGAAAGCCCTCGGGGCTTTCACTCTGGAATGAAAGCAGCGGCACTTTTGGGTCGGTTTGCAGGCGCTATTATTAGCGCAATAGCGCCTGCAAACCGCCCTAGTGTGAATGGACCCTTAGTCAAGTTCTAGTTGCACCTGACTGTCAATTGCTGTAATCATTTTATCAAATGTTCCAAGAGATTCATATATGGTATTCATGGTATTTTGTTCCTGAATAATTTTGACAATTGAACAGACTATTGTGCATGTGATGACTTAAACAAT
The DNA here is from genome assembly GCA_037952835.1 of Lithobates septentrionalis. Taxonomy (NCBI): domain Eukaryota; kingdom Metazoa; phylum Chordata; class Amphibia; order Anura; family Ranidae; genus Lithobates; species Lithobates septentrionalis. The sequence continues at coordinate 3,120,447 of JBBDGP010000359.1, forward strand.
GAAATGACGCTGATACGTTTTGGAGAGAACAACCATTAGACTGAGAATTGACAATCAGTTTAGATCAACAAGATCTATTCACTTGGAAATTGTGCTAAATGTAGGCTACTTGTACTTAATCATTTGAAAGATGTACTGAGACATTGAGACATGTACTGAGACATTTGCAATTTTGATGAAATGAGTGAGAAATTCAATTCAGTTGTGAACAATTGCAAAGTGGTTTGGAGATTTGTCCATGTTGTTTTGAGAATGTCATTTCTGTTTCAAGAAATGAGCCAAAACAATGGAGAAAAACTGTAATAACATTCAATTACAAAATTACAATATAACTTTTGTAGCAATTGTATGTGCAATTTTTTTTTTTTTTTGCTGTTATTTTATTTTTTATTTTTTTTTGAACAAAAGTGGCGCTGCCTTTTAAATTAGGCATGGCCATGTAGCAAAGCATTGTGGTCTCAGCATCTTTATGACCCTCTGTCTTGTTATGCCCTGTACACACGGTCGGATTTTCCGACGGAAAATGTGTGATAGGACCTTGTTGTCGGAAATTCCGACCGTGTGTAGGCTCCATCACACATTTTCCATCGGATTTTCCGACCCACAAAGTTTGAGAGCAGGCTATAAAATTTTCCGACAACAAAATCCGTTGTCGGAAATTGCGATCGTGTGTACACAAATCCGACGGACAAAGTGCCACGCATGCTCAGAATAAATAAAGGGATGAAAGCTATTGGCTACTGCCCCGTTTATAGTCCCGACCTACATGTTTTACGTCACCGCGTTCAGAATGATCGGATTTTCCGACAACTTTGTGTGACCGTGTGTATGCAAGGCAAGTTTGAGCCAACATCCGTTGGAAAAAATCCTAGGATTTTGTTGTCGGAATGTCCGAACAAAGTCCGACCGTGTGTACGGGGCATAAGTATTTCAGGGGGGCAGTATTGCTGCCTTTGTGAACAAAGCCTAAGGGGGGATTTCCCCTCACTTCCTATTTTGTTACAAAGGGACGGGAAACAGAAAAAAAAAGTTTTGGCTTTATACTTTAATTATTTTAAGAAATGTAAGAAGAATGTTACAACTATGCGTGACTCTACAAATGAACTATTTTTATTTTAAAATACATTTTGGATTTGTTTCTCAGTGATAGTGGTCACCAGTACAAACAGAGGGGTGAATCTCCACAAAAGGTCCAACCTTTCCCTTCTTAATCGAGAAAATTGAGTACTGTCCGTGATACTTTTTTTATTTGCACTAACATACAATTTTTCAGGACAAGCATTCGGGGTATGTCCCCTTCAAGGTCCAAGCAGTACTGATTCACCTTCTTAATCAAAAATTTTTAAAAAATGAGGTTTTGCCTGGAGATACACATTACAGAAAGAGCTGAGCTTGTATGGTGATCTACTACTCATAAGCGGTGTTCATATGACACCTGCTGGACAGCAGCAGTCTTGCATCACTATCAAAATAGCAATTTTCTTGTATGACATACCGTAGAACCTTTGTCAGCGGGTTGAAAAATTTGATTATTTTTTTCACTTTTTTTTTTTTAATGTCTTTGAAATTTAAAAAAATATATAGGTTTGCTTTAGCACTGGAGCATCAATATTTTTTGCAATGTACAGACATGCGTTCATGTCTAAAAGTAAATACTAGTTCTGAACATGTACTTATGCTGTATAGGCACTAGATAGCACTGTTGTAACAACTAAACACCCTGATGGCTCAGTTCACTAAGCTAAAACACCAGGATAAGGATCCTCATTTATTACTAAAAAAAAAAAAAGACATAACTGAAAGTAAAGATTCCTATTCTTGTGTAAAGATTTCAAATTTAGTTTATTTGACAGAAGTATCACTTACATATCTTCCAACTGCTCCTCTAATGGACTCTCCTTCTTCTAGGTTAGATTTCCAACATAATGTTCCATTTATATTACCTATTTTCTAACACTGATATATATGTATGTATATAAATATATATATATATAAATATATATATATATATATATATATATATATATATATATATATATATATATATATATATATACTGTATATATACATATATATATATAGATATAGATACATCTCTCTCGATAGATAGATAGATAGATAGATAGATAGATAGATAGATAGATAGATAGATAGATAGATAGATAGATAGATAGATAGATAGATAGATAGATAGATAGATAGATAGATACATCTCTCGATATATAGATAGATAGATAGATAGATAGATAGATAGATAGATAGATAGATAGATAGATAGATAGATAGATAGATAGATAGATAGATAGATAGATAGATAGATAGATAGAGATATATCTATATCTAGATATATATAGATATATATACAGTATCTCACAAAAGTGAGCACACCTCACATTTCTGTAAATATTTTATTATATCTTTTCATTTGACAACACTGAAGAAATTACACTTTGCTACAATGTAAAGTAATGAGTGTACAACTTGTATGACAGTGTAAATTTGCTGTCCCCTCAAAATAACTCACAACCATTAATGTCTAAACCACAGGCAACAAAAGTGAGTACAACCCTTAGTGAAAATGTCCAAATTGGGCCTAAAGTGTCAATATTTTGTGTGGTCACCATTATTTTCCAGCACTGCCTTAACCCTCTTGGGCATGGATTTCACCAGAGCTTCACAGGTTGCCACTGGAGTCCTCTTCCACTTCTCCATGATGACATCACAGAGCTGGTGGATGTTGGAGGCTTTGCGCTCCTCCACATTCCACTTGAGGATGCCCCTTGTGTAGCCCCAGACAATGACACTCCCACCACCATGCTTGACTGTAGACAAGACACACTTGTCTTTGTACTCCTCACCTGGTTGCCGCCACACACGCTTGACACCAACTGAACCAAATACGTTTATCTTGGTCTCATCAGACCACAGGACATGGTTCCAGTAATCCATGTCCGTAGTCTGCTTGTCTTCAGCAAACTGTTTGCAGGCTTTCTTGTGCATCATTTTTATAAGAGGCTTCCTTCTGGGACGACAGTCATGCAGACCAATTAGATGCAGTGTGCGGGGTATGGTCTGAGCACTGACAGGCTGACCCCCCACCCCTTCAACCTCTGCAGAAATGCTGGCAGCACTCATACATCTATTTCCCTAAGACAATATCCAACCTGGATATGATGCTGAGCATGTGCACTCAACTTCTTTGGTCGACCATGGCAAGGCCTGTTCTGAGTGGAACCTGTCCTGTTAAACCGCTGTATGGTCTTGGCTACCGTGCTGCAGCTCAGTTTCAGGGTCTTGGAAATCTTCTTATAGCCTAGGCCATCTTTACGTAGAGCAACAATTCTTTTTTCAGATCCTCAGAGAGTTCTTTGCCATGAGGTGTCATGTTGAACTTCCAGTGACCAGTATGAGAGAGTGAGAGAGATAACACAAAATTTAACACACCTGCTCCCCATTCACACCTGAGACCTTGTAACACTAATGAGTTACATGACACTGGGGAGGGAAAATGATTAATTGGACCCAATTTGGACATTTTCACTTAGAGGTGTACTCACTTTTTTTTGCCAGCGGTTTAGACATTAATGGCTGTGTGTTGAGTTATTTTTAGGGGACAGCAAATTTACACTGTTATACAAGCTGTACACTCACTACTTTACATTGTAGCTAAGTTTCATTTCTTCAGTGTTGTCACATGAAAAGATTTATTAAAATATTTACAAAAATGTTGGGGGTGTACTCACTTTTGTGAGATACTGTGTGTATATATATATATATATATATATATATATATATATATATATATATATATATATCACTAAAACTATGATTCTGGTGCAAAGCATTGCAAAGTTATTTACAAATGAACTAAATGCATTTTTTTTTCAATCTTGCACATTTTACACTAAAAAAATACAGTAAATAGAAAAAGAAAAGAAAAGTAAAAGTTTAGATGATACGGGCTAAAAACAAAACAAAAAAAAAACAGCACAAACATATTATCTAAGTTAATTAGGGCTGATTAAAGTGATTGTAGTCAGAAGTGTGTGCATCAGCCCCCCTAATACTTACCTGAGCCCATCTCCAACCAGCGATGTTGCACGAGAGACTCGACTGCTTGGGACTCTCCCTCCTCATTAGCTGAGATGGCAGCGCAGCGCCATTGGCCCCTGCTGCTGTCAATAAAAGGCAGTAAGCCAATAAGGAGAGAGAGGGGTGGGGGCCAAAGCACGGCTCCGTGTCTGAATGGACACACATAGAAGCGGCTTGGCTCGAGTGCTTCCATATCAAGCTGCTATGGGGGCACTTGGCAGGAGGGAGGGGCCAGGAGCACCGCTTGGGAGGCCCGAGAAGAATAGGATCCGAGCTGCTCTGTGCAAAACCACTGCACAGCGCAGGTAAGTATAACATGTTTGTTATTTTTAAGAAAAAAAAACTGAGACTTTAGTATCACTTTAAGGTTAACTAAGGTTTATTAAGGGTTTTTACTTGTAAAGTTGCTTTCACTGACACCACATGCTCACCCCTTTGATCTTCATATGAATCAAACAGGATAAATACAAAGTAACAATGTTACAGTTGTATTTCTGAATCACTCTTCCAAACAGTTTATAAGTACTGATGAGAACCAGGGATGATCTTGTGTTTGTTTGGAACCTGATTTTGGTCGGAACCCAGATGTCAGCAGTCATTCCTGATCCAATGATTTCACTGCCCCGCAGCTGACATATACAAAGGGTGGGGTTGCTCATGACATTATTAACCTAATATAGCCACATGGACTGGAGATGAAGGGGGGGGGGGGGGATCATTTTTGTGCCTGCTTTCTAAAGAGAACCAACTGTAATGCCTTGTACAAACGATCGGATTGTTGGCCAATGGTTTTTTAATCGAAGGGCGTTGGCTCCAACTTGTCTTGCATACACACGGCCACACAAATGTTTTCCAACAATTACGAACGTAGTGAAGTACTAGACATACTGCGTTGTTTTTCAGCTCTTTAGCGCCACCCTTTTGGCTCCTTCTGCTAATTTCATGTTAGTAGAAGCTTGGTGAGTGTTTCTTTTCGCGTTTTTCATTTAGCGCTTTTCATTACGTGCTTTTCAGTTAGTTTCTTAACGGACGTTCTTTAACCAGCCATGTTGCGGAGTCGGAGGAGATAAAGCGTTATTTATTATTGGCCTTGGAGTTATTGCTTTGACATTATTATTATTATTAAACAGGATTTATGTAGCGCCAACAGTTTACACAGCGCTTTACAACATGAGGGCAGACAGTAAACTTACAATACAAATCAATTCAGGAGGAATCAGAGGGCCCTGCTCGTTAGAGCTGACATTATTTTTTGGGTTGAATAATAATGATTTGATTTGGTATATATTCTATTGGCAGATAGCATGTCTATTTTTTTTTTTTTTTAATGCACAATAAACAAATTGTGGAGAATAATACTTGGCTATGTGTTTTACTTCAAATGACAGTTTGGGAGTAGGCAGTTACATTTTATAAAATACAATGTAAAACTAACAAGGGACACCAACATAGTTGTATCTTTGATCTTAAAAACTACGGGATAATGGTGTTGTGGTAACTTGCCCCCAAGAAAAAAGAATAATAATATTATTTTTGATATCACTAGAAAAAAAAAGGCCTTTGAAACTTTGTTTGCAAAAACTCCATCAGTATCACCAGCAAAGCAGCTTCATTATTATCCCATTAAAGAAGAAGAGAATTGTGCACTGCATTTGGAGATTTCATAATTTGCCACGTCACAAATGTTAATTCTCCATTACGAACGCTAGTTTACAAGACAAGTCTGCTTCTGAGCATGCGTGTTTGTACTTTGGACTTTTGTCCGATGGACTTGTGTACACACGATCGGAAAATCCGACAACAAATATTTGTTGGCGGAAAATTTGAGAACATGCTAGCCAACATTTGTTGGCGGAAAGTCTGACAACAATTGTCCGATGGAGAGTGCACACGGTCGGACTTACCGCCAACAAACTCACATCCAACATTTCCCGTCGTAAAGTCAGATCATGTGTACAGGGCTTAAGACTTGCACCTGGAATGCAATTACCTGATTTAAACAGAAAGTCCAATTTTGTTTTTGATGACCAAATAAAAAAAAAAAAATCTGCAACAACACATGCACTTTACAACCGCACTGAACAATTGCTGATTAATTTTTTTAGTTTTACCTAAAAACTTGATTTAAAACTTGTCTTGACTGAAAAGTGACTTAAAAATGTCTATGCATACTCTGATTTTGTTCTGATTTTTTTCAAATATTTTTTTTATTTTTTTGGAATAGAATACGGTTATTTTTTCAAAATCAAAGTTTCACCATAAAGTATGTGTAGCCACCTTCATAATCAAAGCGCAATTTAAAGAGCTATAATGACATAAACACAATCAGCAATCTCCCTTCCTTGTCCTAACTGCTCTAAGCTGGTGATCTGTGGAATTTGCTTGGCACATCACTCTTGCTCTTTGCACATTTCATGAATACATCAATCAATTCATAATGGAATTATAGTTTCATTCAAAATCAATGCAGCATCATTTGAAATTGGACATGTCCCTAACACACAGAACACCTAAAAGTCCCCAAAGGTATCGAACTTCCCACACTGATCGAAGTACTGGTCTAAAAAGGAAAATGCACTTAAAGGGAAACTGTAATGGTTTGAGGGAAATTTTATTTTTATGTGTAATTTCAAAAATAACAACAAGAGCATAAATTACCACTATGGACAGTTCAGTCTAATGTTTCAGCGAAAGAAATCATTGCTAAAAGGAGATACTTCTTGCTGTCTCTTTGGCCAACCCACAGTGCTCTGGGAATCCGTTGTCATGTATTCAATGTTTGTAAAACACGAATATATCTGATTTGTGGTTAGTTCTCCAAGATGTTTGAAACAACCTACTTGGTTCCTTAAACAACTGTGTGCAAGTGTACCTAGGAGAACTGATGCTGATTTGAAGCCAAAGGGTAGTCACATCAAATATTGACTCTTCAGAGTCACCAGACTTCAGTTCAGGCATATGACGCCATATTATCTTATGCTTTCATAATAATAAGGTATTACTATGAACATGTCCTTTTTACTGACCAGTTAAGCTAAGTGCCAGGGAATATGGTTGGTATTGTACCCCTTCACTAAGAGGAGAGGCAATGTAAAGCTGGCCATACATGACTCAATTGTCAGCCGAATTCTATGCATTGAGCAATGGATGGCCAACACCACTGGGCTTTGACTTAGAAATTGTATGAGCTGGGTGGAAAAAAGTCAGCCGAACAATAACTGCGGTCACTGTTTGGGTATTTTGACATTCTTAGGTGCCGGCTGTCAGAATACAATAGATGGGGAATTCGTCTATCATTGCTGTTAAGTGTGGATGGGGAACTCTATGGATCACTCTCATTCAGCTCGCTGGGCTCAGAGAAAACAATCTTTATGGCCAGCTTAACCCCAACCTTAATTTTCCCATTTCTCACAGCCAGGGCTTTTTTCTCAGAGAATAGGTGCAGGTACTTCCCCCTCAAGCAACAATAGACCAATTCCAGCAACAATAGTCTAATCCCAGCAAAAAATAGACCCCCCCAGCAACAACAGACTAAGCCCGGCAACAATAGACCCCCCAGCAGCAATAGATCTGCCAAGCAACAATAAATTACCCTAGAAACAATAGATCCACCCTAGCAAAAATAGATCCACCCCACAAACAATAGATCCCCCCAGCAGCAATAGATCCCACAGCAACAATAGATTCCCCCCATCAACAATGGATCCTCTCAGCAACAATAGATTTCCCAAGCAACAATAGAACCTCCCCCAGCAACAACAGACCCCTCAGCAACAATATACACCCCAGCAACAATAGAAACTCCCAGCAACAATACAGCCCAAAAGCTACAACAGAACCCCCAGTAACAATAGACCCCACAACAAAATACCCCCAGCAACAATACTGTAGATCCACCCTAGCAACAGTAGACTCCAACAGCAACAATAGATCTCCCAGAAGCCAGCATCAATAGACCCTTCCCTCAACAGTAGGTCTCTCCCATCATCATCTCACACCCCCCCCCCCCCCAGCAACCTAAAATCCCCCCGAGCAACAAGAAATACATCAAGTTCTGGAGGTGCCGAAACTGTGTTCTCTGCGTTCCTGCTGAAAAAAGCCCTGCTGAAAAAAGTAAAAAAAAAGAAAAGACATTGAACTTTTTGGACAATCTCTAACTAGCACTATTATTGCAATGATAGATCTATTCTTGTATCATCTCCTTTTTAGAAGACATTCTAGAGAAAGCTGCCCATGCAACCTCACAGCTTACACTTTTTCTGGTTCAAACTGGGAATAGTTATTTGTGGACTTGTGTGACCAAGGGCAAGGAAAGCAGCCTGCGGTGTGACACAGCATTCCAGAGCATGACTTTTAGCTGCACACACAAACACGCATAATGGCGTTACACAGACACACGGCAATAGGAAATTTCCACAGTACACTGATAGCACATGATCATCCTGTTTACTGAAAAGGCTGCGAGTGAGGAGTGCTTTGTGTTTACACTGTACATTCTTCAGAGCCAATAACAGCGTTTTAGGCTGCATTATACTTAGTTGCGGATTATAATCAGAGCAGAATGTGCAGTTTTCTGAGGCCCTAGATGGCAGGGGGGCCCATGGTAATTCTTAAAACATTTCTATATTCTAGTGCTGTCTTATAGTAAGTCAACTTGTGTTTTGCAAATCTTGTTTTTTTTTTTTTTTGTTTTTTTTTTTAAATGGTAACATTCTTATTGTAATCAGTATATCAGTAAAGTTTTTCCTTTAACCACTTCAGCTCCGGACGGATTTACTCCCTTCCCAGATAGAAAGCAATTGTGCTGCAAGTTTGAAAATGACTTGCTAAGCTATTGCTAGACTTGCCAGGCTTCACAAGTTTGTTGCACAATTGCAGCAAGTCCGCATTGCATGACTCCGGATCTTTGCAAACATTCTGCAAGTCTGCTGCAAGTTCTGGTTCAGTTATGTTGTACAATAGTCCTCCCACCACAGGGGTCACTGTGGCTGAATTTTCATGCAGTAGACTGGCAGAGCTCTTGCTGTAGACTCACCACTGCAACTTCGCTCTTGCTAGAGACTTGCCACGCACATTTGCTACAAATTGGAAAAGTGTCAGCTAGACTTTGTGCTTCAAGTGCTCTGCAAATGTACAACTTGCCAGCGAAAATGTGCAGCAAGTGACCAGACTTACAATTCAACACTTCCACAAATGTCTGGCAAGTTATCCTTGCTATCTGGGTTCATGAAAAGGCCGTTTTTTGCTATTTAGCACTGCACTACTTTAACTGGTAATTGGGCGGTCATGCAACACTGTACCCAAACAAAATTTATATCATTGTTTTCACAAAAATAAAGCTTTCTTTTGATGGTATTTGATCTCCACTGTTTTTTTTTATAATTTAAAAAAAAAAAACAACATTATTTTTTACTTTCTGCTTTAAAACATTTCTAATACATTTTTTTAAATCTAATTTCTTCATAAATTTTGGCCAGAATGTATTTTGCTACATGTCTTTGGTAAAAAAAACTCCAATAAGTGTATATTGATTGGTTTGCATGACTATGGTATATATACTGGAATTTTTTTTTATACTACTAATGGCAGTGATCAGCGGTCAGTCCACAAAGGGTTAAAGAGGTTTTTCTTTCACATTATTTTGTTCCTGATGGGTCAAAATACTTGTAGTACTTTACCCCATCTTCCCAGGTGTCTAGGTCCCATCAGCAACTAAAAAATGTAAAAAAAAAGTGATATTTTTTCTTTAACATAATCATTCAAAGAAACATACATGATACAGATGCACACTCCTTGTATCTGTAAAGTGTGGGGGAGATTTACTAATACTGGAACACTCAAAATCTGGTGCAGCTGTGCATTGTGGCCAATCAGATTCTAACTTCAAGTGGTTGTAAAGTCTAAACATTTTTTACCATAATACAATCCTTGCATTAAGGTAAAAAATGTTTAGGCATCAGCATCCCCCCTCACCCCGACCCCAACTACTTACCCGAGGTCTCATTCCATCCAGTACTGTGTATGTCTGCAACTCTCCTCTCCCCTAACTTCCGGGTCTCGCTGGCTTTGCTGGGGCAATGGGAGCCATTGGCTCCCAGTGCTGTCAATCAAAACCAGTGACGAGGGAGTATGGGGTCGGGCTCAGGAGTGAGCACGCATGGGAAGTGGCCAAGAGCACCGGCGGGGGACCCAAGAAGAGGAGGTTCGTGGTCACTAAAACTTGGAAGCTGATTTCAATGCAAAGCTGCACCGGATTTTGCACTCTCCAGTTTTAGTAAATTTGCCTCATTGTTTCCATATTATTTGCCGCATAAGTAAATTTCAAATACTGATGCTGCATGATATTCAATTCAAAATTCATACACAGCATTACAAATCATGTCACCAGCAGAACACAAATGCCCATGTACATTGTACTTTATGCATGATACCATTAACCCATGTGGAAAAAGACCCATTTTTACTTTGAGGATTACTTTTCCTCATAATAAAAAATTCTATCCAGTGTTAACTCTAATTTACCACATCTGATTTGCTCCCTACTTTGCCATTATCTTCTACTCTGAAATCATAATATATAAAGTACAGCGCTAGAAATATCTAACACGTACTTAATAAACATGTGAAATGAAAAAATGAATCAACATTAAAATGTGAAAAAAAAACAATTAGTGATCAAAATGTCTATAGTGAAATATGGAACAGCAAATAATGAAAGTCCATATGAAAAATAGTGAAGGGGTATCTTCTCCAGTAAGAGGGCAACAGTAGACACCGGAAGACGTGTAGATATTCAAATGGAAAGGGCAACAGTAGACACCAAGAGGCGTGCAGATGTTCAATGAAAGTAAATGGATACCCTTACCGGATCCGTAGGACGCACATACCTTATAGCAGTGCGTCAAATAGGCATAGGGAAGATCTCCCGTGATGTCCAGCCGGACGGTATCTTGTGGGCCACGAGCATCGATGGATGATGGTAATCACAGGCAGAAGTTGGACGGCTGCCACTCACGTTCTCCGATCCCAGAGCGGAATAGTCCGGAGGTGGTGATTTAGTATGAAGCCGTGGAAAAAGAAAAAGGGGAACTCCACATGGTGTAGGTCAAAAATGGGATTTATTGTATAAACACCATACACAATTAAAAAGTGATCACAAGCAGATAAAAAATGGCAATGTGGGAAGCTGAAAATGCTAGCCCTATGCGTTTCGACTGAACAGTCTTCAACAGGGGCATGTTCTTCAATGTCTCTGCTCTGTAAAACTGCCTCATTGCCCTTAATGTTTGCACTGAAGATCATCAGAATAATAGAAAGTATGAAAGGGATATGTGAGGTCAGGGTGGAGTTCTATGCCTAAGGTTGATGCAGTTCTTTTTGTCAGCTTCAAAGGAATTTTTCATCAGAGGGAAGGGAGCATACAACATTTTTACACAGGGTACCACATAACCTAGGATCCTCTATTGGGTTCCCTGTACAGTTGCAGAGTGGGTGGCTTCAGCAGAACAGCTAAATAAAGAGCTGAAATTGAGGTACTATTTTACCTGCCAAAAAAAAAAAAAAAAACATATGCCAATCCTCTCCCATGTGGTTACAAAGTACTGTATAATAAGCCATATTTCTGCATAGCCAACAAAGGCTGAGGCCTAGGGTTCAGGGCAACAGATTTGGGGTATGGCAAAATTGTGTGTAGCGCAGGGGTTTTGCTACCCAAGTTATCATGCTAAATAAAGTAATGTTCTTTAAGTAAGAGTTTGGCTCCCTCTAGTGTCCTTTTAATGCTATTAAGACTTTTGTTTAGTTTCTGTTAACCACTTCAACCCTGGAAGAATTTACCCCCTTTCTGACCAGAGCACTTTTTGCGATTCGGCACTGCGTCGCTTTAACTGACAATTGCATGGTCGTGCGACGTGACTCCCAAACAAAAGTGACGTCCTTTTTTTCCCACAAATAGAGCTTTCTTTTGGTGGTATTTGATCACCCCTGCGCTTTTTATTTTTTGTGCTATAAACAAAAAAAGAGCGACAATTTTGAAAAAAAAAAACGCATTATTTTTTACTTTTTGCTATAATCAATATCCCCCAAAAATATATATAAAAAAATATTTTTTTCCTCAGTTTAGGCCGATACGTATTCTTCTACATATTTTTGGTAAAAAAAATCGCAATAAGCGATTATTGATCGGTTTGCGCAAAAGTTATAGCGTTTACAAAATAGGGGATAGTTTTATGGCATTTTAATTAATAATTTTTTTTTTTTTTAAATGGCAGCGATCAGTGATTTTTATTGTGATTTCGACATTATGGCAGACACATCGGACATTTTTGACACATTTTTGGGACCATGAGAAACTGAATAAAGGGTTGGGACTTTGAATGAAGCATGTACAATAAATTAAATAATTATTCATATCCAATTTATTAAATATAAATAAATATATATATATATATAAACAAGACACACAACACTATGAGTCTTGTGATGCATTTCATATAAACATATAAAATCAATACATATATATACGCATATATACATGCAAGGCACAATATACCATTATGGTTAAATGTAAGTGACTTAAAAAACATGAAATATCAAGATAAAAAGTAGGTATCTAGTCTGGCCATGGATAGGCAAATGTTGCACGTATCTGGATGTGACTGTGACTAAAGGATGCATGGGTATAGCATCCGTAGCTCAACGCGTTTCGTGGTTGGTAACCACTCATCAGGAGAAATTGTGGCCAAAGCCTAAAAGATAATGAGTATTGGGTCAGACTAAGTGTACAGATAAGCATATAAATTAAGTTGAGGGGGGGTAGTAGAACATTTACCCATACTCACAGAACCACCCATGGGACTCGGGTGTGGCAGGATCACCAATGGTGGGCCAGGGTCAGACAGCACGGGAGCTGAGGCGGCATATGAAGGCATGGCATCCAGGAACAGAAAAGATGGAATGGTGATGCAATGGGGTTGGAACATGACCAAACCATCCAAGATGTTAAAGGATAGATGGTCCCAAAAATCTAAATAGCAAAAAATAAAAAATGATGAGAAATGAATAATAAGAAAAAGGAAAAGGATGAAAAATGAAAAACACTGCAAAGGGTGAAAAAATGAAAAAATGGAGAGGGCAAATGACAGTGCCACCAACCAGGGGGGGTTTACCTGAAATCCAAATGTGTGAGAGACTAATGTGCTTGTGTTGGCCATGTGAACCCAAAGCAAATTCTGTTCCCAGGGTGGAGAATCTAATACTCCACTCCAGCCAATGATGTGCCGCCAACGTCACGTCGGCTAATGGGAGGAGAAGAAAGGGCACCAATAGCCGGGCAGGGTTCGCCCGATGCTTGGCGCCAAAAAACCCTCCATCGCACAGCCATAGATGGATGGACGCAAGGCGCCTGCATCATGACGCCCAACTCGTGGACGCCAAGCGCAGGCGCCTGGTGCGTGGCGTCGATGCGTAGCGGGGTGTCAGCCCGAGCCCTCGGCCAGACCGGAGGAGGGAGGGGGCGGGCCCCAGGTACGCATCGCAGCTCCCAAACTGCCAGCAGAGAACAGCCCCACCAAGGCGATGACGGCCAATTTCCCAAGAGAGTTTGCACCCAGCAGAATTGTGTGGATATGATCAAGTATGTGTAAAATATCAAATATTAAATTGGCATAGATGGGAAAACCTAACCTGAGCATGGACCCGCAATTGTGCAGGATTCTAAAACATGCAAAGGAAACCTGTCTGTCACAAACTAAGTGTGGCAGAGTGGACCATCTATGTGTGCATGCCTCCATCCCTAATGTAAACATAATACAAGAGAGACTGTGGGACTTTAAATGAGGTCCATGACCATGAGGTCATGGTATCTCCATCCCTGCTTCAAATGAGAAACTGAATAAAGGGTTGGGACTTTGAATGAAGCATGTACAATAAAATAAATAATTATTCATATCCAATTTATTACATATAAAGAAATATATATATATATATATAAACAAGACACACAACACTATGAGTCTTGTGATGCATTTCATATAAACATATAAAATCAATACATATATATATACACACATATACATGCAAGGCACAATATACCATGATGGTTAAATATAAGTGACTTAAAAAACATTAAATATCAAGATAAAAAGTAGGTATCTAGTCTGGCCATGGATAGGCAAATGTTGGAGATTCCTTGACCTCATGGTCATGGACCTCATTTAAAGTCCCACAGTCTCTCTTGTATCATTTTTGGGACCATTGTCATTTATACAGCAATCAGTGCTATACAAAAGCACTGATTCCTGTGTAAATGATACTGGCAGTGAAGGGGTTAACCACTAGGTGGCAGTGTAGGGTTTAAGTGTGTCCTAGGGGCGTGTTTCTAACTGTGAGGGGCATGGCTACGTGTGACACGTCACTGATCTCTGCTCCGATGACAGGGAGCAGAGATCAGTGACACTGTCACTAGGCAGAACGGGGAGATGCTTGTTTACATTAGCATCTCCTCGTTCTTCCTCCCCGTGAGGTGATCGCGGGTATCCCTGCGGCGATTGAGTCCGTGGGACCCACGACCCGACTCACGGAGCTAGCCGCGGGTGCCCGCTGGCCGCCTCTTAAAGGGGAACGTACAGGCACGTGATTCTGCCTGTATGAGCCCTTCTGCCGCATTTTATCTGCGTGAGGCGGTCGGCAAGCGGTTAACAGTTTCTGTGAAGAAGCGTTACAAAGCATTGTGGGAGATGTAGTTTAATGAAGAAGTGACTCTTGTGCTAAAGTCAATCTGGGAACTACTGACCCACAATGCCCAGTTTACCTACCCAGAATGCCAAGTCACAGAACAGCCTGCTGGGTAAGCAGATAAAAGGACAGGCGTGGCAGGTTTTTGGCCTCTCGGGACGCCACTCGACACACAGCAGGAGGTTTGTGTGTGTGCCCAGGGCTGGAAGAGCCTGTGGCCTACAGCGGAGAGCAGATCGCCTGCCCCAGAGGGATCGTTGTGAACGGCCCTGCTGATTGAGCAGGAGGATCGGTCTGCGCTTCAGAGCAGTTGAAGCCATCTGCACCTCAGCTATCCGGAGGAGAGAGACAGCATGGCGGAGGCATCTTTCATCAGACTGAGACACCAGGAGGAGAGTCTGGACGGAGCCTCACAGCCTCTGGGTCTACTTGGTGAGAAGGGCACATGCCTATTTCAGTAGAGTACATTATTAATTGATCCTACAGTTTACTTTCTACTTGTTTCCCTGTTTGGATTTACAAATACTGCAGTCTAATACATAAGCTAGCTGAAGATTCTGAAGACAAGAAACTTTATTCATCTTCTACAAAGCATTGCAGTTTACTTTGCATTTGGAACATTGCATCACAACCTAGGGGGAGCCCTTGAGTACAGGATATATGCATTGCATTGTACTGTTGCATGTTCTTGCCATTATACTGCAGATCTGGTGTGTGTGTGCTTTGAGGTTTCAGTGGGAAGGTGCTTAACCACTTCAATACCAGGCACTTAGACACCTTCCCGCCCAGGCCAATTTTCACCTTTCAGTGCTGTCGCAATTTGAATGACAATTGCGTGGTCATCCAACACTGTACCCAAACAAATTTTTTATCATTTTGTTCCCACAAATAGAGCTTTCTATTGGTGGTATTTGATCACCTCTGCGGTTTTTATTTTTTGCGCAACAAATAAAAAAGACCGAAAATTTCGAAAAAAACAAGTTTTTCTTTGTTTCTGTTAAAATTTTTTGTAAATAAGTACGCTTTCTCCTTCAATGATGGGCACTGATCTGGCTGCACTGATACGGCGGCACTGATGGGCACTGATGAGGTGGCACCAATGAGGTGGCACTGATGAGGTGGCACTAACGGGCACTGATGATGGGCACTGATAGGCGGCACTGATGGGCACTGATAGGTGGCACTGATGGGCACTGATAGGTGGCACTGGTATGCGGCACTGATGGTCACTCATAGGTGGCACCGATGGGCACTCATAGGCGGCACTGATGGGCACTCGTAGGTGGCATTGATTGGTACATATGGGTGGCACTGATGGGTACTTATGGGTGGCACTGATGTGTGGCACTGATGGGCACTGATAGGTGGGCACTGATGGGCACAGATGGGCACCGATGGGCAATGACAGGTGGCACCGATGGGCAATGACAGGTGGCACCGATGGGCAATGACAGGTGGCACATATAAAACATTGCTGGGCATTGCTGGGCAGATCACTGACATAATGGTGCCAATCAGTGCCCATTTGTGGGCACTGATTGGCACAGATTGGGCACATGTGGATGGCCATGGGGTACATACCTGGCCATCCACGTTGCCCCTTCCCTGGTGGTCCTAGTGGCATCCCTGGTGGTCCAGTGTGGTGATCTGAGGGGAGGCTGCGCTGATAAACAATCAGCGCAGACCCCCCCTGCCAGGAGAGCCGCCGATCGGCTCTCCTCTACTCACGTCTGTCAGACGCGAGTGAGGAAGAGCCGATCAACGGCTCTTCCCATTGACAGCGTGATCAGCCGTGATTGGACACGGCTGATCACGTGGTAAAGAGCCTCCGCCGGAGGCTCTTTGCCAAGATCGGTGGAGCAGTGTGTCAGGCTGACACACCGCTCCACCGATCGCCGCGATGCGCGCCCCCGGGGGTGCGCTGCGGCATGTTATCCTGCTGGACATCATATGACGCCCAGTCAGGATAACAGAACCACATTCCGGACGTCAATCCGCTATAGGGCGGGCGGGAAGTGGTTAATATAAGTTTTGGAGGATATTGGGCACTTGTCCCACTGTGCACCTGTCTGCATATGCTCTCTAGGGTGATCATTGAATATATATGGTTTCACATATACATTGACTGCCATCTGTTGTCATTTATTACCTTTAAGTTATCATACTGTTCCTTGTGTTTAATTTCCATTTCAGTAAACTGTCTAAATGGTTAATTGATATCCTGTGAGTCTCTATCTATTATCACAGCAAGGTTACGGTAAATATACTGTATAGTGTAACATCACTGTGTTCTCTTTATTGCTGGGTCCCACACTCACATCACTATACAGGTGCATCAGAGGGGTCAAGACCGTTCTTGGGGGTTCAGAGGCAGGGTGCAGAATTGAACATTTATCAGCACCCCCTTCAGGGGTAGTGCTACATGTGCTAACAGTGGAAAGGGGCTTAAAATTTGTGCCTACAGTGTTCAGGGATCAGAAGTACAGTATTTAACGTACAGAGAGAAGGTGTCAGGAGTATGTAACAAACAGAGTGCAGGGTTCAGGAGTGGGTAACACACAGAGTTCAGAGGTCAGGAGTGGTAACGCACAGTGGTCAGGATTTGGTTACATACAAAGTGCAGTGGTCAGGAGTAAGTAACACACAGTGTGCAGGGGTCAAGAATCTTCTTGCCCTCCCATTATTCCCTATATTCCTGGTGTATTGCAGGCTGTGCGCACTTCTACCATTAATTGTACCGGAGTGCTAGCACAGCAAGGTGGCAATTCTCTCTGATCTTCTAATCGTCAGTTTTAGGTTTACTATCATTGCTCAGGAAAACTCTCCACCCCCAGCATCACAGTGCTTTGTGCGACATCAGTGTTTGTCTTTGTACTGTGATACCACAGTGCCTATTTACAGACACAGGAGCGTAGATAAGGTTGGGGATTGGGGGGTCCAAACAAGACCCCCCTATGAGAGTCTGCAGCACAGCAGCTAGTGCTGACAACCGAGCACCTGAAGCAAGAGCTGCTCTTGAAGGCTGTCAGTTCAGTGCAAGGGAGGCTGCAACTTCCTGGTTGTGATCACATGACCCAGTCAAAAGAGGAATTCCCTTACTCTGAGCTGCCCTGGTCTGATAGGTGTAGGGGGGAGAGCTGTAGTCAGGGGATGAGAGCTATACTGAGGAGGGAGAGCTGTACTGAGGTGGGAGATCTGTAATTTATTTTTACTTGTACTCTCTCTACTGACCTGTAAATTAAACTCTCCTGACCCTTGAATTCTGTGCAATATGCATTCCTGACCTCTACATTCCATGTGTTATCCACTCCTGATCCCTATGCTCTTGTCTTAAGCACTTCTGACCCCTGCACTTTGTGAGATGTGCACTCCTGACCCTTGTACTCTGTGCATTACTTACTCTGACCCCTGTACTCTGTTCATTACCTACTCTGACCCCTGTGCATTACCTACTCCTGACCCCTGTACTCTGTGCATTATCTACTCTGACCCCTGTGCATTACCTACTTCTGATCCCTGTACTCTGTGCATTACCTACTCCTGACCCCTGTACTCTGTATAATGCATTACCTACTCCTGACCCCTGTACTCTGTACATTACCTACTCTGACCCCTGTGCATTACCTATTCCCCTATACTCTATGCATTACCTACTCTGACCCCTGTGCATTACCTACTCCTGACCCATGTGCATTACCCACTCCTGACCCACTGTACTCTGTACTGTGCATTACCCACTCCTGACCCCCTGTACTGTGTACTGTGCATTAGCTACTACTGACCCCTGTACTCTGTACTGTGCATTACCTACTCCTGTCCCCTGTACTCTATGCATTGCCTACTCCTGACCCATGTACTCTGTACTGTGCATTACCTACTCCTGACCCTTGTACTGTGTACTGTGCATTAGCTACTACTGACCCCTGTACTCTGTACTGTGCATTACCTACTCCTGTCCCCTGTACTCTATGCATTGCCTACTCCTGACCCATGTACTCTGTACTGTGCATTACCTACTCCTGACCCTTGTACTCCATGCATTACCTACTCCAGACCCCTGTACTCTGTACTGAGCATTACTTACTCCTAACTCCTGTACTCTGTACATGCGTTGCTTAATTCTGACCCCTGTACTCTGTGCATTACCTGCTCCTGACCCCTGTACTCTTCTGTGCATTACCTACTCCTGACCACTGTACTCTGTGCGTTACCTACTCCTGGCCCTTGTACTCTGTGCATTACCTACTCCTAACACCTGTACTCTGTACTGTGCATTACCTACTCCTGACACTTGTACTCTGTGCATTGCCTACTCCTGACCCCTGTACTCTGTAAATTACCTACTCCTGACCCCTGCACTCTGTTCTGTGCATTACCTGCTCCTGACCCTTGAACTCTGTACTGTGCGTTACCTACTACTGACCCCTGTACTCTGTACTGTGCATTACCCACTCCTGACCCCTGTACTCTGTGCATTACCTACTCCTGACCCCTGTACTCTGTACTGTGCATTACCTACTCCTGACCACTATACTCTGTACTGTGCAATACCTACTCCTGACCCCTGTACTCTTTATTGTGCATTACCTACTCCTGACCCCTGTACTCTATGCATTACCTACTCCTGACCCCTGTCTTCTGTACTGAGCATTACCTACTCCTAACCCCTGTACTGTGCATTACCTATTCCTGACCCCTGTACTCTGTGTATTACCTACTCCTGACCTCTGTGCTCTATGCATTACCTACTCCTGAACTCTGTACTGTGCAGTATGCACTTCGAACGCAGGAGCATTTTTTGAAACCACTGACACATGGGCATTTTTTCCTTCCAGTGACATCACCAACGATAGGACATTTTTTTCTTAAAGCGATAACACTGACACAGTGACATTTTTACTTCTGGCTGCACCACAAATTCAGGGACATTTTTCCTTCCAGTGTCACTACTGATGCAGGGACATTTTTTACATCCAATGACACCAGTAACCCAGTGTCCTAATCCTCCCAGCAACCCAATGTTCTTTTCCGAGTGTCACCACCGACGCAGAAGCTGTTTTACTTCCAGTGATACCACGGGTGAAGGGGTTTTTTTTCCTTCAAGTGACACCACCATTCCTTCCATTGACATTACTGATGTAGGAGCATATTTTATGTTCACTGACAGCACCGATGCAGGGGATTTTTTTCCTTTCAGTTTCACCACTGATGCAGGGCAATTTTTCCCTTCCAGTGTCATCACCAACACAGGGGTATGTTTTACTTCCAGTGTTACCATGTGAGCAGGGGAATTTTTTACTTCCACTGACACCACTAGCGCACTATGTACTTCTAGAGATACCACATATGCCGGGCATTTTTTCCTTCCAGTGGCTTCACCGATTCAGAATTTCGTTTTACTTCCAGTGACACCACCAAAGCAGGGAAATATTTTCTTTGCAATGACACCACAGATGTGGGGACATTTTTATCTTCCAGTGACACCTCTGATGAGGGGGGGGGGGGGGATTTTTCTCTTCTATTAACACCACCAATGCAGGGGTAATTTATTTCCTTCCACTGACACAGGGACATTTCCAGTGTCACTACCAATGCAGGGACATTTTTTACTTCCAGTGACACCACCAAAGTAGGGGATTTTCTTTCTTCCATTAACACCACTGATGGAGCTTTTTTTACTTCTAGTGACACCAGGGCACAGGGCATTTTCTAAATTCTAGTGACACCATGGGCACAGGGGTATTTTTTCATTCCAGTGACCCCACCAATGCAGGAACATTTTTTCCTTCCAGTATTACCACCAACACAAGATGAATTCTAAATTCTAGTGACACCATGGGCACAGGGGTATTTTTTCTTTCCATTGACACCAGCATTTCAGGGGAATTTTTTCCTTCCAGTGACACCACAGATGCAGGAATAGGAAGAGATAGCCCTGCTACTGCACACCCAGCCTGCATGGTTAGCAGGTAAAAGCAACCTCATCCTGACCACGACTCCAATATGTTTCGCCCCACTCATGGAGAACACAGATGCAGGGCCATTTTTATTTTCATTGACACTGCCATTTCAGGGGAAATTTCTTCCTTTCAGTGTCACCATTGATGCAGGGGCTTGTTTTTACGTCCCAATATACCACATATACAGGGCAGGGGCGTATCATGAAATGAGTGTGCCTATGTGCAAGATAAAAAGTGGGCCCTAGGCATTGACAAAACAAAATGTGGCACGCTCTGCTCGCCATGGCGAAATGTGGGTGTGACTTAAATGGGGTGTGGTTTAATAGAGTCTGAGATGACTTACATAGTGCAGAATGCAGTAATGTTAAATAGGGAATGTGCAGTGCAGAGTGTACGGCGGTGGGTAGTATGTGCAGGAGAGGGGTGTAGATTGGTTTAGCGGTCTGTAGTATGTGCAGAAGAGGAGTGCAGAGTGTACAGCGGTGGGTAGTATGTGCAGGATGGTGTCAGTAGGGCAGTGGACATTGTCAGTAGTTCTTTATTTTTTATTATTTTTTATTTTTCATTGTTTTCTTACAATTTACTTTATTTGTATTCTTTCTTTTTTTAAATGCTTTTTGGGGGCCAGTGGATGGTGTCAGTAGAGCAATGGACAGTGTCAGAATGTGTATTATATTTATTGTTTTTTAAAACTGTATTTTTTACAACTTTATTTTTGTACTATTTTTTGATGATTGGGGGTGGGGGGTAGTGGACTAGGGTTGCCACCTGTCCGGGATTCCCCCGGACAGTTCGGGTTTGGAATCATGTGTCTGGGTTTCAGACCGCCTGAAACCCGGACACATTATTCAGAGCAGACTATGGCTTCCCAGCAGGGTTGCTGGCTGTAGATGTGTAAGCCAAGAATGTGTGTTATACTCTCTTTCACACTGCCCAAAGCCAGCACTAACAATTCCCCCGCCGCCCCCCACACACACACGCAAACACACACACAGACGGGAGAGGAGAGAGGGCTCGATCCGCACCTCTTCCACCCGCCTCTACTCCTCTGTCTGCCCACATGCCAATCCCTGGTGCTGTGGCTCAGAAAAGTAAAGTGGAGGTGGGAAATAGTAGCCTCAGAGCCATCTGGATGAGAGGTGCTGATTGCCAAGGGGTGAATGAGCTCACCATCCATTCCTGTCTGTGACTGAAGTCTCCCCCCTTCTCTCTCCTGTCTCCGAATGAGTACACTAAGGTAAATCAGAGTTCCCCTTTACACCAGATGCCACAGTGTTCCTCCTTCCATCAGAGTCCTCTCTGTACATCAGAGTTCTCAGTGTTCCCCCTGAAATCAGGGTTCCCAGAGCATTCCTTATGTTAGAGTCCCCAGAGTTCTCCCTTGCATCAGAGTCTGCAGAGCCCCCTCTTACAGTGTAAGGAAACTCTGCGTAGTTCAGGACGATGTCAGTAGAGCAGTGGATGTTGTCAGTAGTTTTTTATTTTTATGTATGTAGCACTAACTCTCGGTGGAGCTGCTGGTTTAAAGGGGGCTGTTACCGTCACCTTGTTACCTGTAATTTCACCAACACTGGGTCTAGGGGTCTCCATTGAGTTTACTGCGAGGCAATGTAGGCACCAGTCACTTAAGTACTTTTTCAATGCTTTAATGGGGATAACTGGAAGAAGTAGCAGGAAAGAGGTAGAAGGAGAGTTGCAGGGGTGTTCAAATACCTTTTCTTAGCGTAGCGTGAAGGACTTTAAATCTTTAAGATGAATGTATCTTCAGCTTAGGATTAAATCTTTTGCCCATCCGGATAGCTTTCTCTCACTGACCTAGCAGCCGGAACGCTGCATGAACAAAAAGTCTCTGCCACAGACTTTGGTGGGACAAACTCATACGATCCTCTGCCACAGGATGTAGTAGTTTTCGATGAACAGCAAACACAGTACCAGAACCTTTAAGCCAACCCGGCAGTACTTGTGTGGTAGGGCAATCTAGGATGCGTCCTCCAATTGAGTCACCAGGCCCCTCTCCAGACCAGCGCTCCGCATGGTCCCTTCCAAGATGGGTCCTGCCCTGGATTCTTCTCAATTGTCCGGCTTCTTCCCACAGGACAGACAGCACAGGACCATCCCAGCAGTAGCAGGCCCCAGACAGACTTCTGGGCCTACCCGCCCGGCTGCAGCGGCGTAACCCTGCAAGCCGGAGGGCTACAAGATAGCACTCACTGACACATACCTCTAGGCCAAGAGGGCCACGAGGCAAACAGCTCTCCGAAACATGGCGTCTGCCCCATAAATCCCCTCTCCCAGAATACAACTCGGAGGACCACCTCCGCCGAGTTATCTTTGGGACAGAAGAGCACTCATACACTTCAGCTTGTTGCTTTCTAACATTGACCCACGATGACAACGACACCCACAGGCGCAATGTGGAACTGCACGCAACACAGCCAAGCTGGAACAGAGGCTAAACTAACCTTAGATTAAACTTGAACAATGTATAGCACAGATGATCCATTAAATTTACCTATAAGCGGTAGATTAGAAATCTACCAGCGCTACATGCAGGGGCGTCGCTAGGGGGTGGCTTTTGGGGCTATAGCCCCGAATATGGGGCCAATAGCCCTGAGTCTCTGCAGGGACCCCCAAAGGGGAGGGGAGGCTCTCTGGGGACCCTTATGTAAGTGGGGGGCTCTCTGGGGACCCTGATGCAAGTGAGAGGCACTCTTGGGACCCTGATTTTAAGGCAGAGGCTCTCTAAGGACCCAGATTTAAGGGGGAGGCTAATGTAAGGGGGGCCCTCTGGGTACCCTGATGAAAGGAGGAGGATCTCTGAGGACTCTGATGTAAGGAGGAGGCTCTCTGGGGACCCTGATGTAAGGGGGGCTCTCTGGGGACCCTGATGTAAGGGGGGACTCTCTGGGGACCCTGATGTAAGGGGGCTCTCTGAGGACCCTGATGTAAGTGGGGGGCTCTCTGGGGATATATATACACACACACGTAAATTACTGTATATACATGTGTATGCCTGCCCAAGCGTATGACTTTCTTTACTACGCTGCTATGGGCTCCAGCCCCAGATCTTTTGTAGACCTAGCAACGCCCCTGGCTACATGTATTAATTGTTTTACAATTTAATTTGTTTTTAATTTTTTTCACAATGCTTTTTGGGAGGGGGTTGGGGCAGTGGACAGTGGTGTCAGTAGATTTTTATTTTATTTAATTTTTTTTACAATTTTATTTTTTAGAATTTTTTTACAACTTTATTTTTTTATATTTATTGCAATTTTTTTTTTTTATCAGCCCTGTTGGTGGGCTTTGGTGAGATCAGGGGTCTAAACCTGACAGCTCCCCTTAGAGACAGAGAAAGGGACTGAGGACAGAGATTCCACAGTCCCTTTCTCAGCAGCCTCAGCATTGAAAAGGAATGAACAGGAGCAGAGGCTCCCATTCAGCAGAGGCTCCCATTCATTCATAAACTGAAGCAGAGTACACATAGTTTACTCTGCTCAGTTATCACAAGAACATTGGTGTGTGTAGCCTATTGCATTAGGGTGTGCACCCCAAAGCTCAAACACACATGCATTTCTCTGCAGCCTCAGCTGCACTGGACAGTAAATGAATGTGAAGTGCTCTGTGCTGAGTGGCTTCCCGTTCATTCACAAACTGAAGCAGTTTACTATACTTCAGTTATGAATGGACACAGTGAGCGAGTGTGTTCACTGTGTTAAATTAGAAAACAAAGGGGCCGGTAAATTACAGGCCACTTCCCTTGCTCTTTATCCTGAAACAAGTGCGGGGGGGGGGGGGGGGGGAGCCAGGGCGGTAGGGGGAGTTGGCACCGCACATAGTGATTAGGGTGTCCAATTCAGAAAAGAAAGGGGCTGGTAAATGACATATTTACCAGCCCTTCCTCTGCTCTTCATCCTGACACATCAGCACCAGTAGCCGATAGGAGAGGAGAGGAGGGAAGCCTTCTGCAGTGGACGAGGGGAGGTTGGGGAGGAGAACAGGGAGCCGGAGGAGGAGGACAGGGGGCCGGAGGAGTGGCTGGAGGAGCACACAGGGGGCCGGAAGAGTACACAGGGGGCCGGAGACAGGGGGCTGAAGGAGCACACGGGGGGCCGAAGGAGGAGCACATGGGGGGCCGAAGGAGGAGGACAGGGGGCTGGAGGAGTGGCTGGAGGAGCACACGGGGAGCAGAGGAGGAGTACAGCGGGTGGAGGAGCACACAGGGGGTGGAGGAGGAGGACAGGGGGCCAGAGGAGCACACGGGGGCGGAGGAGGAGGACAGGGGGCTGGAGGAGGACAGGGGGCTGGAGGAGGAGGACAGGGGGCTGGAGGAGCACATGGGAGGCAGAGGAAGAGGGCAGGGGGCCGGAGGAGCGGCTGGAGGAGCACACGAGGGGCAGAAGAGGAGAACAGGTGGCCAGAGGAGCGGTTGGAGGAGCCCACAGGGAGAAGAAAAGGAGGACAGGGGGCCAGAGAAGCGGCAGGAGGAGCACAAGGGGGGCGGAGGATGACAGGGGGCGGAGGAGCACACGGGGGAGGGCGAAGGAGGAGGACAGGGGGCTGGAGGAGTGGCTGGAGGAGCACACTGGGGGTGGAGGAGAAGGATGGAGCCAGATGAGCAGCCGGAGGAGCATATGGGAGGGCCAGAGGAAGAGGAGTACTCCTTATTCCCATCGCACACATTCCTGGAAAAGCTGTCAAGGGTTTGTATGCTGCAGCAACAACCAGCTGGGAACTGGTTCAGAAGTCACAAGGAAAATGTTTGCCAGCACACTGTGAATCAACAAGGAAGCGTCCAAGCAAACTGTTTAATGCATGATCACATCACAAGAGTAGTGCAATGTTTCGGAGTCATGTAGGACCCCTTTGTCATGCAAAATTCTTGGTCAAATAAATTTTCAGATGTGTATGTGGTTTTCGTTCAGAAATTACATTAATTTTAAAACTGAATGTTAAAGGCAAGTGAAATTTTCAAATGACATTCCTTTATTCAGCGAATGTACAAAGATTTTTCCTCTGAATACTCTCGGATGAAAATCGTGTATGGCTAGCATAAGGCTCGGTTCACACCTATGCAGTTTGCATTTGATCCGTTTCTGCAGTGCTTTTTGCTGTGCATTTTGCATTTTTGCACACGCAATTTTGCTGTGATGACTGACGAAGGGGTCCTACGTGACTTTGAAACGTTGCACTACTCTTGTGATGTGATCATGCATTAACAATTCGCTTGGACACTTCCTTGTTGATCCATGGTGTGCTGGCATTTTCCATCGGAGGGAGAGGAGGACACAGGCAGTAGCCGGGGATGATTGGTGTGGCGGGAGGGACAGCTTTGAGCACCGATGTCCCTGCGTGGCTTTTCAGCTGACAGCCAGGGGAGGGAGAGGAGGAGAAGCGCCTGTCAGCTGAAAAGCCATGCAGGGGGATCGGTGCTTGCAGCCGTCCCTTACGCTGCACTGATCATCCCTGGCTGTGAACCAGGGAACCATCCATGTGTGCAGTGTGGGTCACAGTGGTCTGATCAAAGGGTTAAATGTGTTTCTAGCTTGCTAACTGTTGGGGGGGGGGGGGTGCTTGTACTGTGGCAAGACAGAGATCTGTGTTAGCAGTAACATAGGTTTTCTGTCTTCCCTTGTCACAGGACGGCGGTCTGCCTTGTTTACAGACCACCGTTCTGCCTCTGTCAGAAGCGAGCGACGGGTCCCGGTAGTCATCGGTCCAATCACAGCGGGAGCGGGTCGCCGTAGACCTGGGAGTGCAGTATATGTATGTGGGTGGTTGGCAAGCAGATATCAGTGCCTCCCCCTCTCTCTTTAGAGAACTCAAAGGTTCTCTGATATAAGGGGACTCTGATCTAAAAAAAAAAAAAAATTGCTGTGCGGAGTTTGCGCTCTCTGTAAGCCTTATTTCAGGTGGTATGCTCAAAAAAAAAAAAGATTCTGGGTACATAAAGGAATAAGTAGAGGACATGGGGAGCTGTGAGGTATCATCAATCTATACTAGGGGCCTAAATCACCACAGTCTTCTCCACAAATATTTTCCACAAACATTTTAATAAAAAAATGACATCTCTTAAAACATTAGTCTCTTCCTATGTGAACCATGTGCTTGCAATGGAAATATTTGATTGAACAGTCCCAAGATCTGGCAAGAGAAGGCAACTGCTCACATTGTTTACCAAGCAATCCCTGGCAGCAAAACAAATTTAATTGCAGCCGTTACATAATTTCTTATGTAATCCGCCAAACCTGTTATGTGGCATTAAAACATTGACTCATCTTATGCAGCAGTCATTCAAACTGAATTTCTTGGGTCACGATTTATGGAAGAATACCAGATGAAAGAATATCTCCATATTCATTTAACACCTTCCCGCCTGGCCTATAGCATAATGACAGCCGGGCAGTGGCTTTCCCATCCTGACTGGACATCATATGACGTCCGGTCAGAAAGCGCCACGCAGCGGCACGATCTGTCACTGGCTGCGTCCACTGGACACAGCCAATGACTGATCAGTGTACTGGCTTGCTGGCTTACTGGCTTGCTGCCCTTACTATGTGACCGGCGTGACCAATCATAGCTCTCAGACCAAACATTGATGCTGAGATTACAGGTTTTGTGAAACAAGGTATACTTGAACCTGTAACACACTCAAAGTGGTGTACCCCAATAGTTCCAGTATTGAAGCCAAATGGTGACGTTAGAATTTTTGCTGACTATAAATGTACAATCAACAAAGCACTGCAGGAACATCCCTATCAAATTCCAGCTGTACATGAAAATCTGATTAGCAAAAGGAAAGGTATTTGCCAAACTGAATATGGTACAAGCTTACCAAAAATTACCTGTGGATGACGACGCTGCGGATGCACAAACAATAATAACACACAAACGAGCTTTCCGAGCAAAACATTTGCATTTTGGAGTTTCCACTGCTCCCGGCATATTCCAGAAATTAATAGAGGACCTCTTATTTAGATTTCCAGGTGTAGTACCTTATTTTGATGATGTTCTAATTGGAGCGGATTCCATTCAGTCTTTGGCTTCATAACTATAACTTGTTTTGAAACGGTTTCCTGATGCTGGTCTCAAACTTAAAAAAAGCAAAGTGTGTGGATTTCCTTGGATATTGATGAACATGGAATCCATCCAACTGATTCTAAGGTTGAAGCTATCCATAAAGCTCCAGTCCCAACAAACAAAAAAGAGCTGCAAGCTTTCCTGGGGTTACTTCATTTTTACCATTCTTTTCTGCCTGACAAAGCCACTGTTGCTGAACCCCTGCATCGTTTACTAGATAAAGATGTTCCATGGAAGTGGACTGACGTTCATTCTACAGCTTTCATTGCTGCAAAAAAGCTGTTATCTTCTGACAGTTTACTTGTACACTATGATTTAAAAAAAACACTCACTCTTACCTGCCGTGCTTCTCCATATGGCATTGGAGCTGTCTTGAGTCATGTTTTGGAAACTGGTGTTGAGGCTCCTATTGCATTTCATTCAAGGACCTTGTCTACGACAGAGAGGAATTATGCTCAAATTGACAAGGAGGCTTCGGGGTAAAAAAGTTTCATGACTATTTGTATGGGTGGAGATTTATCATTGTAACAGACCAAGTCTTTGCTGGGGTTGTTCATCAGAAGTACTCCCACACCTCAAATTATTTCCCCAGGAATGCTCAGATGGTCACTCATGCTGAATGCCCTTTGACTATGATTTTGAATATCGTCCTGGCAAGAAAATTACTCATGCTGATGGTTTGAGCCGGTTGCCTTTGTTTTCTCCTGATTTCCTTTTCCCTCCTGTAAAAGAAGTCCTGTTGAATATCGGTCCGATGGTTCAAATACAGTTTAAAATATACAAAGACTCAGTGGACAGATGTATGTGAAAAGAAAGATGGAATGATATCTGGGAAGCCCTGGGTCCCCTGTTGTCTACTAGGCTGAGGAGGGGGAGATCACTGTTTGTATTGCTAATGGTGCTAATTAACTTACCTATTGTCTGTTTGCTAGCAAACCATTCAGGGATTTGTTTATACTTGTAATAATGTGTATTGTACATTGTGAGCTCGAAGCCTCACAATGTCAGCAGCTACAGCATTTGTAGAATTGCACCCAATTATTTTTTGGGGGGAGATTGGTGCTCCTCTTTAATGTCCAAAGCTTGGCCACATGCTCACTTTAATAAAGTGTAACCTTAACTGTAGCTGATAACTGCTCCACACTCTTCCTTTTTCGCTGCTGTATTATCCTTCTACAGTGTGAACGGTGTTAAACTGAATATTCATTAATCCAGAAGTGCAGCAGTAATTTTTAAGGAGACCACTTTGCAATGCTTATCTATGGAGTGTCTCCGGGGCCACCTTGGCTGGGTCTGGATCGATCCTGGAGCATGGTGATTGGCTGAAGTAAAAAAGCAAGGGGAGTGTGTGTCTGCAGGCTGTGGAGAGGAAAAGAGGGGGCAGTGATCAAGCTAGGAGGTGTGAAAATAAAGAGACTGGTCGTCTGGCTGAAAGGAACCCTGCCATAGCTGACCACAATCAGGTGAGACCTCAAAAAAGCAAAGAGACTGCTCATCATGCAGGAGCTTGCCTCAGAGACTGGGAATCGTCTTCCAGGGAGGGCGTGAGGTGTGCTTGAAAGGCAGAAAAAGGACTGTCTTCACTGGATTGAAAGAGAGAAATCATAGCAAGTCTTTTCCTGTCTGAGGCCTTGAACTGAATCAGAGCATGTGTCCAGAGACCCAGAAGAGGATGTCCAGGGTCTAGTAAGAGACTATCATTGTACAAATGAATCTGTTAAAACATTTGTGCTTTCTTCAAGGGCCCCAACTTTGCCAGTCAACAGTAGGGATGGGCAAATGGTTAGACCCAAGCATGAGTTCGGGCCAAACATTTGCCTGTGTGGCCATTTGCCAAACACCCGTATTTGAGGGTGTTCGCCCCGACGAACACCCTGCGATGCACTGGGGGTCGCACAATGCGTTCTGTGCCCTGATTGGGCAAAGCTTTGCCCAATCAGGGCGCAGTGTAAACTGGTTGTTATGGAGGGGACTGGGGAACCCGGCTGCCACATCCTTAAAGCGGAGTTCCATTAAAAAGTGGAATTTCCACTCATTTGATTTGTCTCCTCTCCCCCTCCGGTGCCACAATTGGCACCTTTCGGGGGGAGGGGGGACAGGACACCTGTCTTTGACAGGTATCCTGTTCCCACATCAGGGAGTCCGGGCCGCGGCCCCTGTCATCACCGCGGGGCTCCCTCCTCCTCTCCCTGTCACCGGGCCAGTAGGAGAGAGTAGTAGGGCCTCGCGCATGCGCAGTAGGGTTCCCGGCGTGAAGCCATAAGGCTACACTGCCTGGTACCCTTAACCGCAATAGCGGCGACAGCACCCAATAGCTGATGGAATCATCAGCTGCGGTGCAGACATCGCTGGACTCCAGGACAGGTAAGTGTCCTCTTGTTAAAAGCCAGCAGCTGCAGTATGTGTCAATAGAAGAAGGCTATCTACTCATAAGCACAACGTGAATTTAAAACCATCTTTATATACTTATTCATTTGTTTAGTCAATTCTTTTGCATAATGTATACTCTTTTTGTAATGTATACACTTTTGGAGAATGATTCTCTCACTTGTACACATTCTACCACTGTAATTTTCTTATATCTTGACCTTTTCCATAATAAAAATGGTTTGTAAGCAACAAAAGAAAAAGGTGCTACTAAAAACAAATAGACTGTGCACTCTGCATGTGCAATTGCTCCAGAACTTAATAAATAAGGTAAAGCTTTGCTAACTTCCATCATCCAATCATGTGCAAGCAAAAAATGCTGTTTATTTTGTTTGCATTAAGGTGAAAAAACACCTGGCAGTGACCGGCTCCCCAGCCCTCCCGTTTTACTTACCTGAGCCCTGGAATTTCCAATGGCAAGGACGCGCTGTCCCTCTGCCTGGGGTTCTCGGCACTTGATTGGTTAGATTAATAGCAGCGCAGCCATTGGCTTCCGCTGATTTCAATCAAATCCAATGATGCGGGCGCCAGGGGGCGGGGCCGAGTCATACATTCAGCAGCTATGGACGCCGAATGCTGGACTTGGGAGTGCGCCCTCAAGGTAACCCCCTTGGGAGAGCGCTTCTCCAAGGGGGTTATCTGATGCAAGGAGGAGCCGTGAGAGACGCCGAGGGACCCCAGAAGTCAGTGTTCAGGGCCACTCTATGCAAAACGAACTGCACAGTGGAGGTAAGTATGACTTGTTTGTTATTTTAAAAAAAACATATTTGAAGCTTTACAATCACTGTAAGGTTTTCATGAAGAAGAAGGTGTACAAACATTCAGATAGGGTATGTTCCATTGCTTATACATGTGTTGGTAAGAACATAGGTGTAATGTTGAAGTTAAACATTATAATAGTTATATAACAATTAGAGCCCGACAACGAAAAGAATGGAACAATGGGTACGTGGAGCTCTATGGTAAACTGCTGAAGATGCCGGACATGCCTCCAGTTCACCCGAACACCCCCCCCCCCCCTCCCGCCCCGGGCACAAA
Source organism: Lithobates septentrionalis (assembly GCA_037952835.1). Taxonomy (NCBI): domain Eukaryota; kingdom Metazoa; phylum Chordata; class Amphibia; order Anura; family Ranidae; genus Lithobates; species Lithobates septentrionalis. Next base: position 3,151,775 of record JBBDGP010000359.1, read on the forward strand.
CTGTGAACAGGTGGGGGCATATCCATTCAGCTTCCACTCTCCCATCTCTTCCGTGCTCCTTTTGGTACATTTGTGAGAGAATAAGAAGTACTTTCATATTATAAAGTATAAGAACCATTGAGGTTCAGGAGATACAAGCTGTTTTTTATTTTTTCCTTGCAAGAAATTGGGTATTCTTTGTAAGGAGAAGCATGTTGGGGTTGTGCTTAGCTGAGAAAGCCCCTCCTCCTCTCCTCCAGATGAAGGAAAAAAATGTCCATGAAGGATTCTGGGATGTATGACATCATTGTAGCCTAGGCCAGTAACCCGAAATGTAAAAAAAAAAAAAAGTTTAAAACGAGTCAATATAATATAACTTCTTATCTATTTATTAGGGCTAACATCATAAGGATTAAACATAGATAATGTTGATTGAGAGAGTTAAGTCCCACTTTAAATAAGCCTGAGCATTCAGCAGAAGTGTTCCATGGCATATCTGTGAAGACAACAGATAATGTTAATATTGCACAGAGTTAATGCCTATCATAACTGAGGAATTTTAGGAATCTCTTAAAATAAATTTCTCTGTTGATGATTTCAACATCGGTACTCTATGGCCCTGAGATAAATGTAAATCCACACATGAATTTATACTGACAAGGGTAAGATGATAGCATTTTTATTACAATAGGTGACTTCAATAACAGAGACAGACAATAACAGAGATAAGTGAAACAGAGATAAGTGAAAAAGAATTTAAATGTCCACAAATATTTAGTGAAAATAAGAAGATTTCTGTGAAATTCCACCATTTCTGCAACCAAAAGTCAACAGAGCATAAAATGGCTAGTTTGTGGTGTTTTTCTTTTCAAGGGTGCAGTAGGATTCAAATGCCCTCTGAGTGTAATGTAATGTAATGTAAGATATTTTAAACTATCCCAAACCACTTTTTGCATTAAAAAACAGCTCCCTATTAGCATTATTATTTTAATTTTTTTACAGAAAGTAAAATGGGACTGTGAAAAAATCGTGCATGCCCCCGATGACATTAGTTATGACGAAACGCGTAGGAAAGAGCTACAGTACGTGTCATTGCCACGATTGTCCTGCTGTTTACATCATCTGGATTTTCTCCATGCATGGTTTGCCAATCTTGGATTCCCATACCACGATCATTATATCATACATTATGTTACATAGTTACATAGTAGGTGAGGTTGAAAAAGTCCATCAAGTCCAACCTATGTGTGTAACAAGTTCAGTGCTCGAAACCTTTCCTCATAACTAAGGTCCTCCAGTCCCTTTATTAGTTTTGTTGCCCTTCTCTGGACTCTCTCCAGTTCCAGCACATCCTTCCTGAGGACTGGTGCCCAAAACTGGATCCAGGTGCGGCCGGACCAGAGTCTTGTAGAGTGGGAAAAAAAAATCGAGTGGGAAAGTTAATCCCCTTTCTAATGCATGCCAATATTGTCTTTGCTTTGCTTGCAGCAGCTTGGCATTGCATGCCATTGCTGAGCCTGTCATCTACTAGCACCCCAAGGTCCTTTTCCATCCTAGATTCCCCCAGAGGATCTCCCTCTAGTAAGAATATTGCATTCATATTTTTGTCACCCAAATGCATTATTTTACATTTTTCTACATTAAACCTCATTTGCCATGTAGTTGCCCACCCTATTTGCTCAGATCTTCTTGCAAAGTTTCCACATCCTGCAGAGAAGTTATTGCCCTGCTTAGCTTAGTATCGTCCGCAAATACAGAGATTGAGCTGTTTATCCCACCCTTCAGGTCGTTTATGAATAAATTAAATAGGATTGGTCCTAGGACAGAACTCTGGGGGACCCCACTTTCCACCCCGGATCATTCCAAGTACTCCCTATTTATTACTACCCTCTGAACTTGTCCATATAGCCAGTTTTCAATACATGTACTCCCCCTAAACGTTTATTGGGGAACTGTATTAAATGCTTTTGCAGAATCCAGATACACCAAGTCTAGGGACTTCCTTTATCTAGATGGCAGCTCACCTTCTGATAGAAGGTTAATAGATTGGTTTGGCAAGAACGATTCTTCATGAATCCATGCTGATTACTGCTAATGATACCGTTGTCATTACTAAAATCTTGTATATAGTGCCTTATCATCCCCTCCAAGAGCTTGCATATAATTGATGTTAGGCTAACTGGTCTGTAATGCCCAGGGATGTATCTTGGCCCTTTTTTAAATATTGGTGCTACATTGGCTTTTCTCCAATCAGCTGGTACCATTCCAGTCAGTAGACTGTTCGTAAAAATTAGGAACAATGGTCTGGTAATTACTTGACTGAGTGCAATCCTCGGGTGCAATCCATCTGGTCCCGGCAACTTATTAATGTTATGTTTTTCAAGTCTATTTCTAATCTGTCCTCTGTTAGCCATTAGGGTGCTTCCTGTGACATGCCATGAGGATAAACATTGCAGTTTTGGTTACTGAAGCTCTCCGATTCCCTCGTGAAGACTAAGCAGAAGAATAAATTCAATACCTTCTCCATCCCTCCATACTTAGTAACCAGATTCCCTTCGTCATTCTTTATGGGTCCAATATGATCTGATCTCACTTTCTTACTATTTTACTCTCCTCCGCTATGCGCTTTTCATGTTCTATCTTAGCCACCCTAATTGCACCCTTACATTTCTTGTTGCATTCTTTGTAAAGATTGAATGCTGATGATGTTCCCTCAGCCTTGTATGTTTGAAGGCCTTCTCCTTTGCTTTCATATGAATTTTTACGTTGAAGTTAAGCCACCCACCCTTTTACAGTAAAGAACCCTCTACGTAGTTTAAGGTTAGACCTCTTTTCTTCTAATTTTAATGAGTGGCCATGTGTCTTGTAAAACTCCCTTCCTCAAAAAAGTTTTATCCCACTTGTGGGGTCACCAGTACGGTATTTGTAAATTGAAATCATATCCCCTCTCAAGCGTCTCTTCTCCAGAGAGAAAATATGTCTATGACCGGAACCATTGTTAAAATTGCACACAATAGTTTTGGACGTTTTGAACTCAGATTTTAATTATTTTCAATTATTATTATTAGCGCTGCATATTTTGTTTTTGTTTTACATGGTAATTGATTGTGATACTGTTGATAAAATAAAACTTTCAAAAAAGGGTCCTCTGGAGACAGTAAATACTTACTTACTTCTCCTGCTGCCCATGTCACCCAATGCTACCATAATGAAGCAAAGCCACCAACGGAAGATTCCCCAAAATCTGTCACTTCAGAATCTGGCACTTCTAGGGGTGTCCATTCCCTCGTCTCCTGCTGTGCTTAGTTGTTGTTTAACAAGTAATTGGCTAAATGATGAGACAGTTACTGTAACTTGCAGTTCACTAAACAGCAAAGTTAAAATCAATAACTCAAAACAGGGTTAGAATGGCAAAAGCATGCATACACTCGCAATGATGAAAAACACTTTTAGGATGGCAAAAAACATTTAATCTTCACAGAAATGTCTCTGTGACTCAATTAGATTGACATTTGGCTGTCTGTCAGGAGACTAGTAGACCAGACTGTGTGGACTGCACAGAGATAACCCAAAACACATGTAAGTGAATAGTGATATTTATTAAAATAGGTGATAATTCAGGAAATACAAACAGTGCAACACCAACACAACAAACCCACTACAAGCAACAATATCTACAGCAAGGGGCAATACCGGAATCACAGATGTCAGCCAGGCCAGGGTCATACACAGCAGGTCAGCAAGAACAAGGGATATACCAGAGACATAAACGTTTAGCCAAGCCAAGGTCATACACAGGAGGATCAGTAAATGAGGGACAGGGAACCAACAGGACAGAGAGGGGATGGATCAGGCTGAAGGGTACAGGAACACAGAAGGGATCGGGTCAGGATAAGCTCGGGCACAAGGTCAGATGCAGGCTCAGGATCGGGTAACAGGCAAACAAGGTCAGGGCTCAAGGAGAGAGATACCAAGGCAAGCATATGAGGGCTTGCCGGGTATTTATAGGACTGACTATGATTGACTTCAAGTCACACCTGAGCGCAGGGAGTGTTGTCTGCTCCATACTGCCAGGATCCATCCGCTGGTGGACGTCAGTACTGCGGCCAAAAGATGAAATGACACCAGCAGGGAAATATTCTCCTGACAGTTCAACACTGCCAGGAGACACCTGCTGGTGGACCCCAGTACTGCATGCCAAACGATATATCTTACCAGCGGATGGATCCTTTCCTGACAGTACCCCCCCCTAAAGGAGCGGCCTCCGGACGCTCCAACTAGTCTTAATTGTCCATAGTCTATGGCATCAGGCAGAATGGTGGAAGAAGGCTGGTCATCAGGCCCATCCAGGCAGACAGCTGGCACATCAGAGTCATTGAGCTGGGCAGCGGACAGGAACAAACCAAGCTGGGCAGCAGACAGGAAGAAACCGAGCTGGGCAGCAGACAGGAACAAACCGAGCTGGGCAGCAGACAGGAACAAACCGAGCTGGGCAGCAGACAGGAACAAACCGAGCTGGGCAGCAGACAGGAACAAACCGAGCTGGGCAGCAGACAGGAACAAACCGAGCTGGGCAGCAGACAGGAACAAACCGAGCTGGGCAGCAGACAGGAACAAACCGAGCTGGGCAGCAGGCTCTGGGTCATCGAGCTGGGCAGCCGGCTCCGGGTCATCGAGCTGGGCAGCAGGCTCCGGGTCATCGAGCTGGGCAGCAGGCTCCGGGTCATCGAGCTGGGCAGCAGGCTCCGGGTCATCGAGCTGGGCAGCAGGCTCCGGGTCATCGAGCTGGGCAGCAGGCTCCGGGTCATCGAGCTGGGCAGCAGGCTCCGGGTCATCGAGCTGGGCAGCAGGCTCCGGGTCATCGAGCTGGGCAGCAGGCTTCGGGTCATCGAGCTGGGCAGCAGGCTCCGGGTCATCGAGCTGGACAGCAGGCTCTGGGTCATTAGGCCGAACAGCGAGCACTGTAAGGGCAGGCCGGATTACAGGCACCGGCTCAGCAAGCTGGGTAACGGACCTCGGACCAGTGGGCTGGGTAACAGGCCCCGACTCAGTGAGCTGGACACCGGGCACTGGTTCGGCAAGCCGGATAACGGATACTGGCTTGACAGGCAAAGTGACGGACTTCAGTTTAGCAGACTGGGTAACGGGCACCAGTTCAGCAGACCGGGTAACGGGCACCGATTCAGCAGGCTGAGACACGGGCACCGAAACTCCAGGCTGAAACACGGGCACCGAAACTTCAGGCTGAGACACGGGCACCGAAACCTCAGGCTGAGATACCAACATCACGACATCAGGCTGGAAGACAGGTACCAGGATATCAGGCTGGAGGATGGACACATCAGACCGAAAAGCAGGCTCATCAGGCTGAACAGTGGGCACATCAGGCTGGAAAGTGGGTACCGAGACATCAGACCGGGCAGCAGGTGCTGGAACTTCAGGCTGGACAGCAAAAAGAGGCGCTGGCACATCAGGCAGAACAGCAGGTACTGGCACAACAGGCTGAACAGGTACATCGGACTGGTCAGTAGTCACTGGAGCGTCAGACTGGAACATGGACACTGGGATTTCGGGCTGAGCAGCAGGCACTGGGACCTCAAACTGGGCAGCGGACACAGGCATTGGCACAACTGGCTGAGTAGCAGACACTGGCACATCAGGCTGGAAAGCGGACTGGAAAGCCGGCACCGAGACATCAGACCAGGCAGCGGGTACTGGAACTTTAGACTGGGCAGCAGACACAGGCGCTGGCACATCGGGCAGAACAGCAGGTGCTGGCATACCAGGCTGAACAATAGGTACATCGGACTGGACAGTAGACACTGAAGCGTCAGACTGGAACATGGGCACTGAGATGTCAGGCTGAGCAGCAGGCACTGGGACCTCAAACTGGACAGCGGGCACAGGCATTGGCACAACAGGCTGAGTAGAAGACACTGGCGCATCAGGCTGGACAGCAAACAGAAGGTCATCAAACTGGGAAGCGGGCACATCAGACTGGAACACTGGTAGCAAAACTTTAGGCTGGAACATGGACACAAGGTCATTAGACCGGTCAGCAGGCACTGGACCGTCAGGCTGGGTAGCAGGCACTGGACCGTCAGGCTGGGTAGCAGGCACTGGACCGTCAGGCTGGGTAGCAGGCACTGGACCGTCAGGCTGGGTAGCAGGCACTGGAACGTCAGACTGGGTAGCAGGCACTGGAACGTCAGACTGGGTAGCAGGCACTGGAACGTCAGACTGTGTAGCAGGCACTGGAACGTCAGACTGGATAGCAGGCACTGGAACGTCAGACTGGGTAGCAGGCACTGGAACGTCAGACTGGGTAGCAGGCACTGGAACGTCAGACTGGGTAGCAGGCACTGGAACGTCAGACTGGGTAGCAGGCAGAGGTTTGGCAGAATCAGGTGGGTTAGTTGGTGTGGAAGCAAGTTGGGTTACTGGCAGGATCGTGTGGGTAGGAAAGAATTTTTGTTTCTTTTTTGGTTTAGCCTGTGCAGTTTTGTATGTAGGTGCAGGGCTGTAAGAAAAGAAAGTAGCTGGATCGAAGGAAGACCAAGGAACTGTAGCTAGAGAGGGGTTTTGTGGGACTGTTACAGGTGGAGGAGAAGAGACAGGTGGATTGAAGGCGGGATAGGTGCTACACTTGGAGACTGGGTAGTAGTATTTGGTAGGGGGTTGAGTAAACTGGCCTGTAGCTGAGGTTACCATAGGCGACGGGGAGATAGATTTTTGGGAAGGCAGGTGATTAATGGTAGGGCTGGAATATTGTGGCTTAGCTAAAGACAGGAGATCTGACCATGCCTGCAGCACAGGTTGAACAAACGCTGATTCACACACAGCCTGACTAATCAAGGATTGCACCGACTGGATGCAACTAGACAACACCTGCTGTGAACAGGAGGAATAGTGTTCCATGAAATAGGCTGGATCATCCTCTAACAACCAAACCAGGGATTCAACTTGGCCATAATTGAAGGGGGGAGAAAAATCATTGCTTCCTTCGGGAATGCATGAAAGGGCTAGTTTAGCACATAACTGGATCAGGGGCTGAGCATCTTCAAATGACATATACCCCTGATCCACTAGGGAATGAGCTGATTGGATAGTTTCCATCAGCTGGTCACTAGTCCACCCTTTTAAAATCTGGCCACAATATTCACCATCCTCTTCCGCTAGCAGAGAATAATAAATTATTTCATTGCAATCCATATTAGCAGACCTAACAAACCAGGATGGTTTCTCAATGCAGCCACGTCTGGTCAGGGATGGCCTTGGTATACTGTCAGGATACTAGTAGACCAGACTGTGTGGACTGCACAGAGATAACCCAAAACACATGTAAGTGAATAGTGATATTTATTAAAATAGGTGATAATTCAGGAAATACAAACAGTGCAACACCAACACAACAAACCCACTACAAACAACAACATCTACAGCAAGGTTCAATACCGGAATCACAGATGTCAGCCAGGCCAGGGTCATACACAGCAGGTCAGCAAGAACAAGGGATATACCAGAGACATAAACGTTTAGCCAAGCCAAGGCCATACACAGGAGGATCAGTAAATGAGGGACAGGGAACCAACAGGACAGAGAGGGGATGGATCAGGCTGAAGGGTACAGGAACACAGAAGGGATCGGGTCAGGATAAGCTCGGGCACAAGGTCAGATGCAGGCTCAGGATCGGGTAACAGGCAAACAAGGTCAGGGCTCAAGGAGAGAGATACCAAGGCAAGCATATGAGGGCTTGCCGGGTATTTATAGGACTGACTATGATTGACTTCAAGTCACACCTGAGCGCAGGGAGTGCTGTCTGCTCCATACTGCCAGGATCCATCCGCTGGTGGATGTCAGTACTGCGGCCAAAAGATGAAATGACACCAGCAGGGAAATATTCTCCTGACAGTTCAACACTGCCAGGAGACACCTGCTGGTGGACCCCAGTACTGCATGCCAAACGATATATCTTACCAGCGGATGGATCCTTTCCTGACAGTGGCATTGTCTCTTTAAGACTCTATGATGACAGAAAGTCAAGCTGAGAATCGCTACTTTAACAAAGCAGCACAGAACATAGTTACTTGCCATTATCGTCATACACAGCATCCCTCATAGTGAAGTCCAGGGTAGCTTTGGAAAGAATTGAAGAGATCCCAGGCACAAAGAAAAAGGGCCATTTCACTGGAACTAGAGCATTCTGGAAGAAGTCAGAGATGGGCATAGTTGCTTAGTCTTTTGAAGATGCTGAGTGCTATTAAGCTCTTGCCCGTCTGCCCACATGCCAGTTCTGACAGTGGAGTACCTCTCACCTGGCTGCAGATCACTTACTAGCTACCTCTGCTTCATCAGGTTGGCCTCTCTGAACTTCTGAGGGAGGGAAGCTGAGGAACTTATACTCCCTGGAATCCAGGGATTTGTGGGAAATGGAGTTAAAGGAATCAACACCTGAATCTGAGCATGGTGAGTAAATAGGCACTCTGCCACAGTTCGATCTGCCACCAAAGTTTTACCATGTCCTGTAGTAACGTATGGGTGGAAGGAGGGACCATAGAGTGCATCAAGGGAACAGGAAATGGACACTCAAATAAATTCTGAAGAGTCTTTGGACAGTAGATTCAATTGATTAAAGCAGCATTTAATGGCCTGGGCAGGAGAGTAAAGTATTTGCTTCCTTTTTGCCAGTTGTATTTAGGTTCACTTCATAAACACTTTAAAGTGTATTTGAAGCCAACATTTTTTTCATTTTTGGATAGAGTGGGGAAGAGTAAAACCACAAATTTGTTTTTCCTATCTGTGTCTCATTTTTGTCATCTACTGTACATCTCTTAAGGAAGGTTCCCCTTCACTTCCTGTACTGTAGACTCAATAGGAAGTGATAGGATATCTTTCCAATGTGGGTGAGATCCCCTCTAAGACAGTTGTCACTAGAACAGGTCTCCTTTTTGGAGGATTCCCCTATATTTTGGTTGCAACTCAAAATTTAGAATTTACCCTCACTTTCATTCCCGGTGACATTGGTCATCTATTCTAGACAATTAAAGAGAGCAAATATCCCTAACAGAGACACAGCAATACAATTCTGATGATGGTTCCAACCTCTCACCAACCCATCCTAAAAAACTATTTTTAAATTTAATTATACTTTAAAGTGGTTGTAAACAAAGCATATCCTTCTATAGTTGTTTACTTGTCTCAATTAAAAACACTAAGGGCTTGTTCACACCGGAGCCGCCGGCACACCAGAGTGTCCTGTCTCCTGTTAGGTATAGAGATGAGTGAGTGGAAGATGGCCCCCACCCGTCTCCATACCATTGCAAGGCGGAAGTGACGTTAAAACATCACCTCCGCCCATAGCTCTTAAAGCAACATTTTTTTTTTTTAAATGACATTTTGTTTGTTTTTATTTGTTTTTATTGCATTTTAGTGTAAATATGAGATCTGGGGTCTTTTTGACCCCAGATCTCATATTTAGGAGGTCCTGTCATGCTTTTTTTCTATTACAAGGGATGTTTACATTCCTTGTAATAGGAATAAAGGTGACACAATTTTTTTTTTAAAGAACAGTGTAAAATGTAAAACTAAAAGGTAAAATAAATAATTAAAAAAAAAATGTTTTAAATGCGCCCTGTCCCCCAGAGTTCGCGTGCAGAAGCGAACGCATACGTGAGTAGTGCCCGTATACGAAAACGGTGTTCAAACCACACATGTGAGGTATCGCCGCAATCGTTAGAGCGAAAGCAAAAATTCTAGCCCTAGACCTCCTCTGTAACTCAAAACATGCAACCTGTTGAATTTTTAAAACATCGCATATGGAGATTTTTAAGAGTAAAAGTTTGTCGCCATTCCACGAGCGGGCGCAACTTTGAAGGGTGACATGCTGGGTATCAATTTACTTGGCGTAACATTATCTTTCACAATATAAAAAAAAAATTGGGCTAACTTTACTGTTGTCTAATATTTTTATTCATGTCTAATATTTTTATTCAAAAAGGGTGTTAGAAAAAAATATATATAATGTTTGGGGGTTCTATGTAATTTTCTAGCAAAAAAAATGATTTTAACTTGTAAACAACAAGTTTAAAAAATAGGCCCGGTCTTAGAGCCCTTTCACACCGAGCCGCCCATAGCGTCGGCGGTAAAACGCCGCTATTTTTAGCGGCGTTTTACCGTCGGATTAGCGGCGCATTTCGGCCAATAGTGGGGCGCTTTTACTCCCCGCTAGCGGCCGAGAAAGGGTTAAAACCGCCCGCAATGCACCGCAATAGCGGCGTTTTGCTGGCGGTATCCCAGCGCTGCCCCATTGATTTCACACACCGCTCCTTCACCGCTCCAAAGAAGCTGCTGGCAGGACTTTTACTGATGTCCTGCCAGCGCAGCGCTCCGGTGTAAAAGCCCTCGGGCTTTCACACTGGAGACAATGCTGCAGCTGTTTGAGGGCGGATTGCAGGCGCTATTTTTAACGCTATAGCGCCTGCAAAACGCCCTCGGTGTGAAAAAGTACCGCTAACGCTCGGCGGCCCCAGTGTGAAAGTACGTGATTTCTGATTCTCTTGCATCTTATTTAATTCTCTGACATTATATAACAGTGACCTGAGACCATTCCCAGATTGTTAAACTTTCTGGTAAAGTCAAGGCAATTAAATCTGTTGGCTTACAGTTGAACTATTATAAATCCAGAATTATTGTGTCTAAGAAGGCTGCAGGTCATGATATGATTATTTCAATTACAACACTTGGCAACTTACAACTTAATGATATGATTACTTCAATTCACAGCACTTGGCCAACTAACAGTTGAAGGGAATTTCCAAATGGCCGTAGTCCATTGTTTGCAGCTATGTTGTCTCTGGAGACAGGTGAAATTCCGTGAATATTTTCTCCAATGCGAAATGTGAATGTGAACATCCAATATCTGTAATGTTTTTGGACTATCTATTTTTATCTAATGACAGTTAAAAGGTCGTTCCACTTTTCATTAAAAAAATAGCAAATAAAAAATAATATAGCATATACAATTGCTTCACAAACCATATTGTAATTAAATGTTATTAAATATTGTAATTAATGTTATTAAAAATTACCTTTTAATCTGCAATGCTGTAATTTTTTGTAAATATCAAAATGCAACCACGTTTGTTAAAATCCTTGCAATGTACATTGATTACCTCAAAAAAGTGGAGTTACACTGATAATCTTTCAATAAATCATTAAAAACTACAGAGGCAGATTAAGGGCATTCGATTTTTTTTCTGCCCGCAAATTCACCTTTATATTAGCCTATGTGCCCATGCACACATTTACAGGTGTATTAGAAGAGAAGTGTTTATAGGCTGATAAAAAAACTCTTCCCTAGCGTTCAGGAGAGAAACTTTTGGGCAGAAAAATCACTTGACGTGTCTAAACGAGTCTAAATGCACCTAAAAGCACGTTTAGCACTTGAGCATTCATTAATTCCAAAGGCCAGAATGAATTAATATTTTGGCCAAGGGAAACCATTAATGCTCAAACGCGTGACACGCCTAAAGGTGCCTAAGCACTTTAGGTGTTTTTTTTAAGCAGCTTTTCTCCTACCAGAAGAAAATGCGCTCAGGGGAAAGTGAGCAAACACTCAGTGTGTATAAGGCCTAAAGTGTATGTAAGGGCAAAAATAAGAAAAAAATATATCAATGACATCTCTGCAATACACGCACATATCCCTGGGTATTATGCCTTTTTTTAAAAAAAATGTATAAATACATAAAAATACAAGTGTTTTTTTCACTTAAAGGGGCAGTTGCACTGATTACACTACTATTTTTATTATAGTAACCCTTTGGGCCTGGCTAGTAGCTCAGGACTTGAAATTTTGAGCCCTGCCCTAGCCAATCCGTGTAAGGGGGTGTCCAGAAGGTAGCTGGGAAAGTGATAAATAGACAGGAGGCTTAAAGCGGAGCCTCCTAGCATTATTGCAATTAAATTTCAAAAAGACAATACAATGAAGATCGCTTTTTAAATAATATAATTATCTTACTTGTATCTTTTATGCCCCCATTTGTGGCCGTTTCCATCCTTAATGTGGGCCTTAATGTGAAGCCCAATCTAGATCGCTTCGTGGGGACCTTGGGAGAGGTGCATGCTGGGTAAGAGTGTTTAGCAGTGCAGCAGGATGATTCACAATGTTCTTGGACCTGCAACACGCATGCTGTAATTAAGTGTCAGAAAAGTGGCAGAGTTTCTGATCTCCACACCTTTTGAGTGACTATCATTCATTAAATTTAAGTATGGCTGAAGCTTTTTTGGCTATACTTCTTCCCCAATGGATCCTTCTGCACTCTTGTAACCTGTTTTCTGCTAAAGCCTGCTGTAGGCTGATGTTACTCAGCGGATTCAGGCTCGTGAAAGAGCCCAACCATATGGTCGGGATCCACCCAGATCCCTGGTCCGGCACCTGGCTCAGCCTCTCAGCGATCTGCTGAGAGGCTGAGCCAGCCTCTCCCAGCCCCTCCACAGCCCAGTGCTCCAATGAGCGCTGGAAAGGAGAGCAGAGAGCTGCTGACTGACTGTCCTGGCTCTCTGCTCAGAGCGGAGGGGGAGAACTGAGCGATCAGTGGTGTTTAATCGCTCAGTTCTCATTGCCGAGCCGACGGGGGACAGATGCAGCATTAGATCGATGCTGCCTCCACCTAGGTAAGTTTAAATGTTTGTTTTTTTAATCCCAAACTTCTCTTTTAAGAAAGCACTGAAGCCAATGCTTCAACATGACAGCCAGGAAACTAGAATTATCAGAAGACCAGAAATGGCAGCCCCCCAACATCAAGATCATGCCATGGGTGCACTAGCACCACTCGGAGGATTTCTAAAGATTGTAACTAAGCATAGGTTCAAAGTTCTGGGTGGAGGAGCAGGAACGGTAGGAAAGGAACCATCCACTAAAAGAACAGGAATCCTTTAATAGTTTCAAGGTGATGAAAGATGTATGTGTTTAAATATTGTTTATGCACTTCTAAAAGTTAAGCCATACATACAGTATATGCTAGCAATTTTCAAGTATAACATTTATAAAAGTGGAAATCGTTCTGCAGGCACACGCTTGTAAAATCCCATTACATAACACAACATCCATTATTCTCTCACCTGGGAATACACTTTGACAAAAATTCCACAATCATCAGCTGGCACACAATGATGCCCATTCCAAAGCTGGTATTTCCAGATTGTACAGGAAGGCTGCAGGGCTGAACATAGGGCATTCTTCCTTCCAGGTACAGGGTTCTGCACTCCAGTAAATAGTGCAGTCAAAACGGGGATTTGCATATCTTCGTTTGTTACTATAGGTCAGTAATTGCCAGTCAGTATATGCCCACCATTGCATATCTGTCAATTAAATGGTTGGGCTAAAACTGGCGTTTTAGGTAGTTTAACTACTTCAATACCGGGCACTTACACCCCCTTCCTGCCCAGGCCATTTTTCATCTTTCAGCGCTGTCACACTTTGAATGATAATTGCGTGGTCATTCTACACTGTACCCATGTGGAATTTCTACCATTTTCTTTACACAAATAGAGCTTTCTTTCGGTGGTACTTAATCACTGCTGGGATTTTTATCTTTTCCTAAAAAAAAAAAAAAGACTGACAATTTTGAAAAAAAAAAACAAAACCTTTTCTTTAGTTTCTGTCAGTAAATTTTGTAAATAAGTCATTTTTCTCCTTCACTGATGGGCACTGATGAGACGGCACTTATGGGCACTGATTAGAAGGCACGAATATGCCGCACTTATGGGCACTGATAGGTGGCACTGATGAGCACTGATAGGTGGCACTGGTGGGTAGCACTGATGGGCACAGATAGGCGGCACTGGTGGGCACAGATAGGTGGCACAGATAGGCATCACTGATGGGCACTGATGGATGGCACTGATGGGTAGCATTGATGGGCAGCAGTGAGGGGTATTTATGGGCAGCATTGATTAGGAATGAGCTTTGTGTTCGAGTCGAACCCATGTTCGACTCGAACATCGTCTGTCCGACCGTTCATCGAATTGTGAACGATATGGGCTGTTCTCGCAAAATTCGTGTGGCGCGTCATGGCCCATAATTCACTGCGGCATCACAGTGCATTGCTGGCTGATGATTGGCCAAGCATGCACTATGACCCGCATGCTTGGCCAATCACAGCACCGTCAGTAGAGAGAGCTGTAATTGGCCAAAGCCAGGGTGGCTTTGGCCAATTATGGCTCAGGGGGTTTAGAACACGCCCCACACTATATAAGGCCACCTGCAAGGCGTGCTGAGAGATAGCGAGAGAGACAGTGTCATTTCATTTGAGTTAGATAGATTAGGCAGGACAGTCAGTCAGTTACCTGCACTTACAGTGTATTGTGTATATATATATGCATCCCAGGTGTTGTATGTATATATATACACTGTGTTCAGTTTAGCTAGATCCGTTCCTGTTATCTTCCTACTGACAGGCAGGCTTGTCTTGTCACAGTATTTACAGCTACCTGAAGAAAATTGCTGGTGTTCTTTTGATCCTATTAGTACCACAGTCAGGCAGCTAGACTATTTACAGTTAGTGTAGTGCGTCCTCCTCACAGTGTTCAGCTAAAGCTACAACTTAGTTTAGTGTGACCTCTGCACAGTGTTCAGCTAAAATTACAAGTTAGTGTAGTGCAACCTCTGCACAGTGTTCAGCTAAAGCTACAAGTTAGTGTAGTGTGTCCTCTGAACAGTGTTCATCTAAAGCTACAAGTTAGTGTAGTGCGTCCTCCTCACAGTGTTCAGCTAAAGCTACAAGTTAGTGTAGTGCGACCTCTGCACAGTGTTCAGCTAAAGCTACAAGTTAGTGTAGTGCGACCTCTGCACAGTGTTTAGCTAAAGCTACAAGTTAGTGTAGTGCAGGCTCTGAACATTGTTCAGCTAAAGTTACAAGTTAGTGTAGTGCTTCCTCCTCACAGTGTTCAGCTAAAGCTACAAGTTAGTGTAGTGTGTCCTCCTCACAGTGTTCAGCTAAAGCTACAGGTTAGTTTAGTGGGACCTCTGCACAGTGTTCAGCTAAAGCTACAAGTTAGTGTAGTGCGTCCTCCTCACAGTGTTCAGCTAAAACTACAAGTTAGTGTAGTGCGACCTCTGCACAGTGTTCAGCTAAAGCTACAAGTTAGTGTAGAGCGTCCTCCTCACAGTGTTCATCTAAAGCTACAAGTTAGTGTAGTGTGTCCTCCTCACAGTGTTCAGCTAAAGCTACAAGTTAATGTAGTGCGACCTCTGCATAGTGTTCAGCTAAAGCTACAAGTTAGTGTAGTGCGTCATCTGAACAGTGCTCAGTTAAAGCTACAAGTTAGTGTAGTGCGACCTCTGCACAGTGTTCAGCTAAAGCTACAAGTTAGTGAAGTGCGTGCTCTGAACAGTGTTCAGCTAAAGCTACAAGTTAGTGTAGTGCTTCCTCCTCACAGTGTTCAGCTAAAGCTACAAGTTAGTGTAGTGTGTCCTCCTCACAGTGTTCAGCTAAAGCTACAAGTTATTGTAGTGCGACCTCTGCACAGTGTTCAGCTAAAGCTACAAGTTAGTGTAGTGCGTCCTCTGAACAGTGTTCAGCTAAAGCTACAAGTTAGTGTAGTGCGACCTCTGCACAGTGTTCAGCTAAATTTACCTGTAGAAGGTTGGTGGTGTTTTCCTGATCCTATCACTAACGCAGGCAGCTAAAATATTTACACGTTAGTGTAGTGCGACCTCTGCACAGTGTTCAGCTAAAGCTACCTGTAGAAGGTTGGTGGTGTTTTCCTGGTCCTATCACTACCGCAGGCAGCTAAAGTATTTAAACGTTAGTGTAGTGTGACCTCTGCACAGTGTTCAGCTAAAGTTACCTGTAGAAGGTTGGTGGTGTTTTCCTGATCCTATCACTACCGCAGGCAGCTAAAGTATTTACACGTTAGTGTAGTGCGACCTCTGCACAGTGTTCAGCTAAACCTACCTGTAGAAGGTTGGTGGTGTTTTCCTGATCCTATCACTACCGCAGGCAGCTAAAGTATTTACACGTTAGTGTATTGCGACCTCTGCACAGTGTTCAGCTAAAGCTACCTATAGAAGATTGGTGGTGTTTTCCTGATCCTATCACTACCGCAGGCAGCTAAATTATTTACACGTTAGTGTAGTGCGACCTCTGCACTGTTCAGCTAAAGCTACCTGTAGTAGGATGGTGGTGTTTTCCTGATCTTATCACTACCGCAGGCAGCTAAATTATTTACATGTTAGTGTAGTGCGACCTCTGCACTGTTCAGCTAAAGCTACCTGTAGAAGGTTGGTGGTGTTTTTCTGATCCTATCACTACCGCAGGCAGCTAAATTATTTACACGTTAGTGTAGTGCGACCTCTGCACAGTGTTCAGCTAAAGCTACAAGTTAGTGTAGTGCGACCTCTGCACAGTGTTTAGCTAAAGCTACAAGTTAGTGTAGTGCGTGCTCTGAACAATGTTCAGCTAAAGTTACAAGTTAGTGTAGTGCTTCCTCCTCACAGTGTTCAGCTAAAGCTACAAGTTAGTGTAGTGCGTCCTCCTCACAGTGTTCAGCTAAAGCTACAGGTTAGTTTAGTGTGACCTCTGCACAGTGTTCAGCTAAAGCTACAAGTTAGTGTAGTGCGTCCTCCTCACAGTGTTCAGCTAAAACTACAAGTTAGTGTAGTGCGACCTCTGCACAGTGTTCAGCTAAAGCTACAAGTTAGTGTAGAGCGTCCTCCTCACAGTGTTCATCTAAAGCTACAAGTTAGTGTAGTGCGTCCTCCTCACAGTGTTCAGCTAAAGCTACAAGTTAATGTAGTGCGACCTCTGCACAGTGTTCAGCTAAAGCTACAAGTTAGTGTAGTGCGTCCTCTGAACAGTGCTCAGCTAAAGCTACAAGTTAGTGTAGTGCGACCTCTGCACAGTGTTCAGCTAAAGCTACAAGTTAGT
Source organism: Lithobates septentrionalis (assembly GCA_037952835.1). NCBI lineage: Eukaryota > Metazoa > Chordata > Amphibia > Anura > Ranidae > Lithobates > Lithobates septentrionalis. The sequence goes on from JBBDGP010000359.1 coordinate 3,168,682, forward strand.
GAAGTGCGTGCTCTGAACAGTGTTCAGCTAAAGCTACAAGTTAGTGTAGTGCTTCCTCCTCACAGTGTTCAGCTAAAGCTACAAGTTAGTGTAGTGTGTCCTCCTCACAGTGTTCAGCTAAAGCTACAAGTTATTGTAGTGCGACCTCTGCACAGTGTTCAGCTAAAGCTACAAGTTAGTGTAGTGCGACCTCTGCACAGTGTTCAGCTAAAGTTACCTGTAGAAGGTTGGTGGTGTTTTCCTGATCCTATCACTACCGCAGGCAGCTAAAGTATTTACACGTTAGTGTAGTGCGATCTCTGCACAGTGTTCAGCTAAACCTACCTGTAGAAGGTTGGTGGTGTTTTCCTGATCCTATCACTACCACAGGCAGCTAAAGTATTTACACGTTAGTGTATTGCGACCTCTGCACAGTGTTCAGCTAAAGCTACCTATAGAAGATTGGTGGTGTTTTCCTGATCCTATCACTACCGCAGGCAGCTAAATTATTTACACGTTAGTGTAGTGCGACCTCTGCACTGTTCAGCTAAAGCTACCTGTAGTAGGATGGTGGTGTTTTCCTGATCTTATCACTACCGCAGGCAGCTAAATTATTTACATGTTAGTGTAGTGCGACCTCTGCACTGTTCAGCTAAAGCTACCTGTAGAAGGTTGGTGGTGTTTTTCTGATCCTATCACTACCGCAGGCAGCTAAATTATTTACACGTTAGTGTAGTGCGACCTCTGCACAGTGTTCAGCTAAAGCTACCTGTAGAAGGTTGGTGGTGTTTTCATACTACAGGCAGGCAGTTGATTTTGCTAGCTGCAGTATCAGTATATATATATATATATATATATATATATATATATATATATATATATATATATCCCAGCTTAGTGCAGCTACAGGCCATTAGTATGTCTGGAAGGCCAACAAGGAGAGGCAGACAGTCACAAGCCAATAAAAGAGGGAAAGCAGGCTCTGTGTCTAGAGGCAACGTGCTGGTCGTGGAGACGGTGCATCCTCATCAGCACGTGGCCGTGGGACACGCTTGGCCTTTTTTTCAGGAGCTGGCCGTGTTGAGCCGCAACATGCGGAAGACTCCTCATCCTCCTCATCCTCCCTCAACCATGCTCAGGGTACTTTGTCTGGCAAAGCAGCTGCCAACGCGGCCTCTTCCTTCGGCTCAATGGCATCAGTGACTCCTTCCCTAGCCCCACCATGTCCTCCTGAGGAGTCCCTCGAACTGTTTGACCACAGTGTTGGGTACATGCTCCAGGAGGATGCCCAGCGTTTAGAAGACTCTGATGATGATACTGAGCTAGATGAAGGCAGTAACGTGAGCACGGACAGAGGGGGTGCCCAAGAAGGACAGCAATCTGGCAGTCATGCTCCCCCTGCTGCAGCATACTGCCAGGTTTGCTCCAGTGATGAGGAGGGAGGGGATGATGAGGTCACTGACTCAACGTGGGTGCCTGATAGGAGAGAGGAGGAGGAGGAGGCACATCACCAACGAGGCAGGATGCTCTCCAGGGGCCAGCCTAAGGGCAGCACACTGACTGCATCACACCGCAAAGCTCCGCGGAGATCTCCAATCCCACTATACCTTCAGTCCTCTCTGAGACCTGCACTGAGAGGAATGAAGGTGTAGAATTAGGTGTGTCACAGCCAAGTACTTGTGGGTAATCTGCTTTCGGTACACCGACGTCAGATTGTACCAGGCAAATTTCCCTGCCCCAGCTGCTGCACCGCCGAAAGAAGTTCGCTCCCAGCCATCCACATGCCCAGCGGTTGAATGCTAGCTTGGCAAAATTGCTAGCACTTCAACTGCTACCTTTTCAGTTGGTAGACTCTGCCCCCTTCCGTGAGTTTGTGGAATGTGCGGTTCCTCAGTGGCAGGTACCCAAACGCCACTTTTTCTCATGGAAGGCGATTCCGGCTCTCTACTGGCATGTGGAAGGCAATGTCTTGGCCTCGCTGGACAGGGCGGTCAGCGGTAAGGCGCATATTACCTTACCGCAGGCATGGACAGGGACGTTACCTAAGTTTCACTGCACATTGGGTCACTCTGCTGGCACCTGGGAAGGATGCAGGACAAGGTGCAGTAGTGTTGGAGGTTGTTCCGCCACCACGCCTCCAAAATGCCACTACTAATGATTGTGACACACCTCTTTCCTCCACCCCCTCCTCTTCTTCTTCCTCCATGGCCTCTTCCTGTGCTTTGTCCTCGGAACCAGCGGTGCTCCGTAGCCGTTCAAGGGGCTACGCAAGTACGCAGGCCAAAAGATGCCATGCGTTGCTTGAGCTGGTGTGCTTGAAGGACAGGAGCCACACTGGGGCAGAGGTTCTGTCAGCTCTGCAGGGGCAGGTTCAGAGGTGGTTGACGCCACGCCAACTTAAGGCAGGAATGGTGGTTTGCGTCAATGGCACCAACCTCCTCTCCGCCCTCCGACAGGGACAACTGACCCATGTGTCCTGTTTGGCTCACGTCCTTAACTTGGTGCTGCAGCGGTTCTTGGGCAGGTACCCGGCTTACAGGATGTCCTGAGGCAGGCCAGGAAAGTCTGTGTGCATTTCTGCCGGTCATATAATGCCAGTGCTTGGCTGGCAGACCTCCAAAAGGAATTTAACCTGCCCAAGAACCGCCTAATCTGTGACATGCCCACCAGGTGGAACTCAACGTTGGCCATGCTGCAGCCGCTGCAGCAGAGGGCCATCAATGAGTACCTGTGCGACTATGGCACCAGGACAGGGTCAGGGGAGCTTGTTTTTTTTTCCCCACGCCAGTGGGCCATGATCAGGGATGCATGCACTGTCCTATCACCATTTGAGGAGGCCACGAGGATGGTGAGCAGTGACAGTGCATGCATCAGTGACACTGTCCCCCTTGTCCACCTGTTAGAGCACACGCTGCGTGGAATAATGGACAGGGCACTTGAGGCAGAACAGAGGCAGGAAGAGGAGGACTTCCTTAGCTCTCAAGGCCCCCTTTATCCAGACAGTGTTCCTGCGTGCCCGCAGATCACACAGGAAGAGGACGAGGAGGAGTCGGAGGATTGTGTCAGTATGGAGGTGGAGCCTGGCACTCAGCATCAGCAGCAGTCTTTAAAGTGATCATTTAGAGTACCAAGAAACCCATGGACTTGTATGTGGCTGGGAGGAGGTGGCTGCGGATCAGGTCGTCCTTAGTGACCCAGAGGACTCCGGACCGATTGCCTCAGCAAACCTACGCTGCATGGCCTCCCTGATCCTGCAAAGCCTGCGTAAGGATCCTCGTATTCGTGGTATCAAGGAGAAGGACCAATACTGGCTGGCAACCCTCCTTGATCCACGTTACAAGGGTAAGGTTGCGCACCTTATCTTGCCGTCGCAGAGGGAGCAGAGGATGAAACATCTTCGGGAGGCCTTGCAGAAAGGTCTGTACAACGCGTTCCCAGAGACTGGGAGGTTACAAACTCCTGTTTCTGGACAACGTGTTGCTGAGGCTTCGGTCAGTCAAAGAAGGAGCGGTGGAGAAGGTGGCCGTCTGACCGATGCGTTCAGACAATTTTTTAGTCCGCAGCCCCAAGGTATGATCGGTTCCAGCAACCATCGCCAGCATCTGTTTTACATGGTGCAGGAATACCTAGAGGCAAGATCTGTCTTGGACACCTTTCCCACCGAAAATCCCTCGGGTTACTGGGTCTTGAGGATGGATCACTGGCCAGAGCTTGCACAGTATGCAATTGAGCTACTGGCCTGTCCTGCATCCAGCGTTCTTTCGGAACGCACATTCAGTGCTGCTGGAGGCTTTGTAACCGATCACAGGGTGCGTCTGTCCACCGACTCGGTCGATCGACTTACCTTCATAAAAAAGAATCAGTCTTGGATCACCACCAGATACCAAGCACCTGATGCTGATGTAACCGAATAATTTTTTATGGAAATGTCAGATCCCTTCAAAGACTGCCTATGCTGATGCTGAGTGACTATCCTGTTATGCTGAGTAATTATCCTCTTCCTCGTCAATGATCATTCTGATAGCTTGTAAGGACAATTTTGGTTCTGGGTGTCGCCACCAGTGCCTAAGGCCCAATTTTTCAGCCCCTGTTTAACAGGGGAGTGTAATTCCAATTTTTGATGCAATTCTTTGCAGCAAGGCTAGTTCCTGCGCTCCAACTAGAGTATCTGTGAGGGGTTGCAGTGTTGTGGCACCAGCACCAGTGCCTAATGCCCAATTTTTCAGCCCCTGTTTAACAGGGGCATGTAATTACAATTTTTGATGCAATACTTTGCAGCAGGGCTCGTTCCTGCGTTCCAACTAGAGTATCTGTGAGGACTTACAGTGTTGTGCCACCAGCACCACCACCACCACCAAAGGCCCAATTTTTCTGGCCCTGTTCAACAGGGGCATGTAATTAGAATTCTTGATCTAATATTTTACAGCAGGGCCCGTTTCTGCGCCCACCAAGAGTAACTGTGAGGACTTACAGTGTTGTGCCACCAGCACCACCACCACCACCAAAGGCCCAATTTTTCTGGACCTGTTTAACAGGGGCATGTAATTACAATTCTTGATCTAATATTTCACAGCACGGCCCGTTTCTGCGCCCACCAAGTGTAACTGTGAGGATTTACAGTGTTGTGGCACCACCACCACCATCACCAAAGGCCCAATTTTTCTGACCCTGTTCAACAGGGGCATGTAATTACAATTCTTGATCTAATATTTTCACAGCAGGGCCCTGTGAGGGCTTACAGTGTTGTGGCCACAACAACACCTAAGGCCCAAATTTCTGCTAAGTATATAGGGCAGGCCCCTACTTTCAAACATCAAACTTACAAACGACTCCTACTTGCAAACGGAAGGAGAGAACAGGAAGTGAGATGAAATCTACCCCATAGGAAGGGAAATTCTCTCCTGTAAGAGTTAATATGGGAAAAACTTTTCTCCTTTACACTGATGCTTTATCACCAATCCTTGTTTCACTATAAACCCCAAATTTTCAAAAAACATTTGTCATTGGGACAAAAAAGTTAGATGAAATCTTCTGAAGAGGAGCACAGACAGCAAATCAAATGTCACAGGGGTGATAACCCTTCCCTATGTTTTCCAAAAAGCTTAAAAACAGATTTTTTGGCTGGAGCTACACTTTGAAAATGTACCAGTTCAAAATTACAAACAGATTCTACTTAACAACAAACCTACAGTCCCTGTCTTGTTTGCACTGCCTGTATACTGCTGTTCAGAGTATATAAGGCCTGGGGGCCCCACACATTTCCTTTTTTAATTTGGGTGCAGGGTTCCCCTTAATATCCATACAAGACCCAAAGGGCCTAGTAATGGACTTGGGGGTACCCATGCCGTTTGTCTCACTGATTTTCATCCATATTGCCAGGACACGACATTACATTAAAGCCGCAAGCAGTGTTAAATTAGTTTTTTCCTTTAAAAATGTAATTTTGTGCAGGGACTGTTCTAAGCACGGGAAACACGCGCTACTTTACAAGCATGCTATAGACACCCCCCAGGTACGATATTTAAAGGAATATTTCACTTTTTTTTTTTTTACTTTAAGCATCATTAAAATCACTGCTCCCGAAAAAACGTCAGTTTTTAAAAGTTTTTTTTTTGCATTGATACATGTCCCCTGGGGCAGGACCCGGGTCCCCAAACCCTTTTTAGGACAATACCATGAAAATTAGCCTTTAAAATGAGCACTTTTGATTTTGAACGTTCAAGTCCCATAGACGTCAATGGGGTTCTAACGTTCGTGCAAATTTTCGGTCCGTTCGCAGGTTCTGGTGCGAACCGAACCGGGGGGTGTTCGGCTCATCCCTAGCAGTGATAGCCAGCACTGACTGGCATCACTAATGTGTACTGATTGCTGGCACTTGTGGGCACTGTTTCCTGGCTCTGGTGGGCACTCACTTCTGGTACTGGTAGGCACTCACTGCTGGCACTGGTGGGTGCTTACTGCTGGCACTGGTGGGCACTCACTTCTGGCACTGTGGGTGCTTTATTGTAATCGGGGCACTGATTATCAGTGCCCTGATTACAAGTCTAGATGTCCTCTGTGAGGAGATGCCACTGATCGGATCTCCTCTCCTCACACTCTGTCAGGGTGAGGTGAGGATCGACGATTACCAGCATCCCCGTGTTTACATGTTACCGGCTGTGATTGGACACAGCCGATCACATGATTAAAGGGCCACAGCCACGGCTCTTTACATAGATTGCGGTCGCGGCATGTCCTAGCAACACGTCGTGGCCGTGATCGCCGCTCTGCCGTCATATGACGTCCACCCAGAACGAGAGCTGCACCGCCCCACCGTCATTTGACGGTGGGGTGGGTGGCAAGTGGTTAATTAAGGGCCCATTTAGACCAAAAAGCAGATATCACTCTCTGTTTTCTGTTGCTCCATCCCGCACTCTGCATTTTATGAGTTATATGAGCTCATCATAAAATGCAAACAGCACTGTGGAGCCTGTGGTGTCTCATGGAGTTCTAGCTACATTACTGAGCAGTAGTCTAACAATAGCCATAGTAGTCCACACAGCTGCTAAGAGGCCTAGGAGGGTGCCCTCATTAGGTAGGATATTAAAGCAAATTAAATCTAGAAAATCTCTGTGCATGTGAGGATAACACACATTCAGTACTGCAGGGCCCGAAATTTCAAGTGCTGAGCTACTAGCCAGGCCTTAAAGCGGATCTTCAGTCATTTTTTTCAACTTTCCATCTATTAAATCTTCTGCCCTTGTTGTTTTAACTTTGGATAGTAAAACATTTTTTTTCTGCCAGTAAATACCTCAGACACCCACTTCCAATTTCGTAAAAAAGGAAAAGAAAGGCGCCTCTAAGTGCAGTATGTAAAATTGAATAGAGTGCACAAAGGGTTAAAAGCACTTACAAGATTGTTGAGTGTTAAAAGACATGATAAAATCAGGAGTCCTCATCTGTGGCCTGTGTCTACACCAGCATGGTGGTAGAGAGCAGTGTAGAGCCGTCCAGCAGCTGTAAAGCGTTCTCATGTGTGTTGGAAAGAGGAGGCAGCAGGGAAGTCTGTATTCACTGTGGGACACACAAGGCTGATGATGTCACTGTAGATAAGGGGGTGGTAACGCGTTTCGGAGCATGTGCGACTCCTTCGTCAGACCTATGCCCATACTCCTCAAGCTGGCTTATGAATGGTGAGGGGGAGGAGCAAGGGGAGGAGTGTGGGCAGATACTAAATAGGAGCCGCAAATGCTCCGAAACGCGTTACCACCCCTTCTCTACACTGATAGCAGATTCAGCCAACAGGCTGTCAGATGGCCATAAAATCCCAATATACAGGATTCCAGGATTCTCCGCCAGGTCAATCAAACAATGCAGGCATGCAGTACAGCGGGGAGTAGGGGGTCTTTTCCTATGTTGTATCTACATGTTTCATTACGCCCCTGGAACTTTGTCAGGATATCTAGAGCCCCTGCATTCCTGGACTTTTTCACTTTGCAGGTGCAGTCACCAGGGGTTCCATCTTGGGGGGCAGTGGTTGGCAGCTGGGCTGCCCCAGCTCCTCAGGGAGGTCTCTGTTAACTGGTCCACAGGATTGAGGATATCAGGGGAAATAGTGGGTGTGGGTTTTTGGGGGGGTTTACTAGATGAGGAGTTACTGGTATTAGCCATGGAGGGTAACTATGTGAGTAGGGGGGAGGGGCACTCTGGAGCGGAATTGGACACTGTGTTTTTATTCTGTACAACACTTCCAGATGCAGTTTTATACCAAAATAAACAATAGGAGGTAGCCTTTGGGTGTGTACATATTTTGCTTTATTTTTGTTAGATCCTATGTTGTTTAGTACACCCTGCCCGTACCTTATAGGCGGCACCCTTAATTAGTTAATTACCTTTCAGGCTCCCAGTCCTTTTTCCTTTTCCTTATATGGTTTCTACAACCTTCCATTCCTTTCCACAGACTGCTCAAATTGGCCAGATCTATATTACTCAAGCTGTAAAGCTGTTTTGAATAATTAAAACAAATTGAGCTGTTCTTATTTACTAATATAAAAACAGTGTTATAAAGTAATCGACATATAGACTAAATTATCACACTAGACAGCGCTAATGTTGAGCAATAGAAACGTGTGGCCAACAACACATGTATGGACAGTCTTAAATCAGAAAAGAGTCCTTTAAAAGAAAATCCCTTGTAAAGGGAAGTGATGAAAAGCCTGTGTAGCGGCGCTGACGGTTTTGGGTGAAGTGTATATACTGGCAATACCTGCCTGTTTGATTGATTGCTCACTGTTCGTTTTATTTGATGTACGTATTTTATTGAAGGGGGGTTCTTAGTCTGTCTGTGTGCAAGGGGTTTGAATCAATAAACAGGATTATGCTATGTGCACCTTTCTTTCTGTTTTTTTGATTCATTATGAGCCCTGCAAACCTGTGACCCTATCTATAGTGATGATGGCAACCTACTATCTCTAAAGAGCATTGACTCTGAAGGCTTTATTACTCCCCTTTTCTGGTGAGTTTAACCCCCTAGGGGGAGAGTGTGTGTCACCTGGGTGGATTTCACAGTGATCGATGGAAGGTGCATGTGGAGGATTGAGTTTTATTCAAGATCACCTGCTGATTATCTGAATCGCACCCTGAACTTTTCATCACTTCCCTTTACAAGGGATTTTCTTTTAAAGGACTCTTTTCTGATTTAAGACTGTCCATACATGTGTTGTTGGCCACAAGTTTCTATTGCTCAACATTAGCGCTGTCTAGTGTGATAATTTAGTCTATATGTCGATTACTTTATAACACTGTTTTTATATTTGTTTTTTTTCTGATTTGAGACAGCTGCTGCCCAATAGATTGTCTCTCTGCCTAGACAGACACAGTGGAGTTCAATCTGATTTATGCTTAACTGTTATTTGCATACTGATGTTATTTACGATTATGCATTCTTGAATATTTATTTATTCTTTTTTAATATTAATATATCTACATCCTGGGTCTGTTTGCGAGTTTGGCGCTGAGCGGTGTTTTTGCAGGCCTGGTGAAACACTTATATACCTCTTGTTCTTATTTACTCCCTTTACAAATTCACTATCAACCAAAATGATGAGATGTCCATCAAGATGAAGAAGTGTCCACAAAAGGTAGATACCTACCTTTTGTATTCACGTTATTAGCAGAAACTGTTCTAGAAAATAGGATATGGGGAAGCTCTTTGTGCTAACACAAGCCAAAAATGACTCTTTACATTATATAGCAGGTTGATACATAGATGCATATTAGAGTGTACAGCTTCAATCATACTCCCTGCACGAGCCAAGTGGACCCGCTCCCCTGTCCGAGCCAAGGCAAGCCGCCTCCCTGCCCGAGCCGGCCCACCTTTCCATCCAAGATGAGCAGAGCCGCTCCCCGAGCCAAGCCGGCCGGCTGGCCTCCTTGCCCAACCATGCCAGAAACACTCGCCTTAAGCTTTATTTCCACTCGCCAAATGTGAGCTGGCGAGTGGAAATTTTGAGGGCTGCAAATTAGGCCAGTTTCACACTGCTGCGTTGTGGTTAGGCGGCAATGTGTACCAACGGTTTTTGTGTGGTTAACCTGCATTTTCCCATAGGCTTTCCATTAGGTTGTGTGTTTTTTGGCATTTTTCTGAAAGCAAGTCAAAGATGCATGACTTTTGGTGCACTTTCAGAAATTGCGCCAAAAAAGCACAACCTAATAGAAAGTCTATAGGAAACCGCAAGTTAACCACATGAAAACTGCGGGTTCACCGTCACTGTGGCCTAACCACAGCGCAGCAGTGTGAAACCAGCCTTAGGGGCTATTATGTTTGCCATTGATGCTGACTCTGTACCACCTGTAACATTACCAGTCAACAAAAAGTCTTTTGATGTGCCAGAAATATGATGTGTTCCTACCCTCCTTTTTTGACATGACAACACAGCTTTGAATTCCTAAGCATGCTGTGCCAGCTCTGCCTACTTGTTGGATTACAAGTAATACATACCTCTCTTCACCTCCTCCTCTGCTCCTCATCACCATAACCCCTTGTGACAGACCCAACAGGGACAGGGACTTTTGGACGGGACTTCTCTCATTGTATAATTCCCCATTGTTTGCCTCCTAGGTGTGAATCCCCATTGTTAATTGAGTCGCCTCTTGCCTACTGACTATGGGCCCTTGATTTTGAGGGGACTCTATTCTTTGGGAGGTTTGAACCTGGAGGACCTTTGGAGTTGTTTTGCTTCAGATTTGGGTCCATGTCTCCCCAAAAAGACACACAGGTTCTGGGAACCTATGACCTGGATACAGATTTGGGGCCTCCGTGCCCAAACCAGCAATGACTGCTTCAACCTACCCCTAGACTCTAAGCAGAAGATTATAATTAGCTTAAAATAACTGGATTGTGAGGTCTCCTGCTACTATGTGTAATCTGTTTATTAAGGTGTCTTTCTCTCATTGTATAATTCCCCATTGTTTGCCTCCTAGGTGTGAATCCCCATTGTTAATTGAGTCGCCTATTGTCTCTGTCTGTCTGCTAGTATCATGTCCACTTCACCTTGTTACCAAACTATTGTGGGATGTTTATGTGTTTATGTTTATGTTAATTCGATTACTGTTTGATTAGATGACTGTTAGCTGTTAGTTGCTAGCTGTTCATTAATTTACTGTTTATGTTAGTGGTTCATTAGATGTACTGATATTACTGTTTACAGTTTGCATTGTTTAGGATAATGTGATCAAGCTCTTATCTGATTTTGTGTGGTATAACTTTTGTTTCAGTTTATAATAAAGTCAGTTCTAGTTTGCACCTACCGTATATACTCGAGTATAAGTCGAATTTTTCAGCACATTTTTTTGTGCTGAAAGTGCCCCCCTCGACTTATACTTGAGTCAAGCACTTTTCTGCAGCAAAAAATTTCATTTTCCGAACCGACTTTGGGGCCCCGTATCTCAGGGCTCTTAGTGCTAGGAACCCCAAATTTGGTGTGCAGACCCAGTGGAACTGGTACCACAACATATCCAAAGCTGGGGTTCCTAGCACCAAGTGGCCCTGAGATATGGGGCCCCAAAAACGGTTCGGAAAATGTCATTCTCTGCTGCAGAAAAGTGCTTGACATTTTCTGAACTGAATTTTGGGGCCCTGTATCTCGGGGCCACTTGGTAGTTAGAAACACCAGCTTTGGAAATTTTATGGTGCTAGTTCCACTGTGTTTGCACACCAAATTTGGGGTTCTTAGCACTAAGTGGCCCCAAGATACAGGGCCCCAAATTCAGGCAACTGTGTCCATCTGCAGCAATGTCATTTCGGACCCTTTGGGTTCAGAGACCCCAAATTTTGGCTGCAGCTAGGGGGCATCTAGGAACCCTTAACCACTTGACGACCGCCTCACGCCGATGTACGTCGGCAAGGCGGCACGGGCAGGCAAAATCACGTACATGGTACGTGATTTGCCTTCCGCGGGTGGGGGGTCCGATCGGACCCCCCCCCGGCGCCCGAGGCGGTCCCGTTTTGTCCCCCGGCGATCGGAGACGAGGGGGAGGCCATCCGTTCGTGGCCCCCCCCTCGCGATCGCCGCCGGCCAATGGGAACACTCCTTTGCTGCTGTATGCTAAACAGCAGCAAAGGAAATGATGTCATCTCCCCTCGGGTCGGTAGTTTCCGTTCCGGCCCGAGGAGAGAAGACAGGTATGTGAGTGCACCAACACACACACACACAGTAGAACATGCCAGGCACACATTACACCCCGATCCCCCCCCCCCCGATCGCCCCCCGATCACCACCCCCCCCCCCTGTCACAAACTGACACCAGCAGTTTTTTTTTTTTTTTCTGATTACTGCATAGTGTCAGTTTGTGACAGTTACTGTGTTAGCACAGTTACTGTTACCCCCCTGTAGGTCTAGGGTACCCCCCTAACCCCCCCTAATAAAGTTTTAACCCCTTGATCACCCCCCGTCACCAGTGTCACTAAGCGATCATTTTTCTGATCGCTGTATTAGTGTCGCTGGTGACGGTAGTTAGGGACGTAAATATTTAGGTTCGCCGTCAGCGTTTTATAGCGTCAGGGACCCCCATATACTACCTAATAAATGTTTTAACCCCTTGATTGCCCCCTAGTTAACCCTTTCACCACTGATCACCGTATAACCGTTACGGTTGACGCTGGTTAGTTTGTTTATTTTTTATAGTGTCAGGGCACCCGCCGTTTATTACCGAATAAAGGTTTAGCCCCCTAATCGCCCGGCGGTGATATGCGTCGCCCCAGGCAGCGTCAGATTAGCGCCAGTACCGCTAACACCCACGCACGCAGCATGCGCCTCCCTTAGTGGTATAGTATCTGATCGGATCAATATCTGATCCGATCAGATCTATACTAGCGTCCCCAGCAGTTTAGCGTTCCCAAAAACGCAGTGTTAGCGGGATCAGCCCAGATACCTGCTAGCACCTGCGTTTTGCCCCTCCGCCTGGCCCAGCCCAGCCCACCCAAGTGCAGTATCGATCGATCACTGTCACTTACAGAACACTAAACGCATAACTGCAGCGTTCACAGAGTCAGGCCTGATCCCTGCGATCGCTAACAGTTTTTTTGGTAGCGTTTTGGTGAACTGGCAAGCACCAGCTCCAGGCAGCGTCAGGTTAGCGCCAGTACCGCTAACACCCACGCACGCACCGTACACCTCCCTTAGTGGTATAGTATCTGAACGGATCAATATCTGATCCGATCAGATCTATACTAGCGTCCCCAGCAGTTTAGGGTTCCCAAAAACGCAGTGTTAGCGGGATCAGCCCAGATACCTGCTAGCACCTGCGTTTTGCCCCTCCGCCCGGCCTAGCCCAGCCCACCCAAGTGCAGTATCGATCGATCACTGTCACTTACAGAACACTAAACGCATAACTGCAGCGTTCACAGAGTCAGGCCTGATCCCTGCGATCGCTAACAGTTTTTTTGGTAGCGTTTTGGTGAACTGGCAAGCACCAGCTCCAGGCAGCGTCAGGTTAGCGCCAGTACCGCTAACACCCACGCACGCACCGTACACCTCCCTTAGTGGTATAGTATCTGATCGGATCAATATCTGATCCGATCAGATCTATACTAGCGTCACCAGCAGTTTAGGGTTCCCAAAAACGCAGTGTTAGCGGGATCAGCCCAGATACCTGCTAGCACCTGCGTTTTGCCCCTCCGCCCGGCCCAGCCCAGCCCAGCCCACCCAAGTGCAGTATCGATCGATCACTGTCACTTACAAAACTCTAAACGCATAACTGCAGCGTTCGCAGAGTCAGGCCTGATCCCTGCGATCGCTAACAGTTTTTTTGGTAGCGTTTTGGGGAACTGGCAAGCGCCAGCGGCGTAGTACACCCCGGTCGTAGCCAAACCAGCACTGCAGTAACACTTGGTGACGTGGCGAGTCCCATAAGTGCAGTTCAAGCTGGTGAGGTGGCAAGCACAAGTAGTGTCCCGCTGCCACCAAAAAGACAAACACAGGCCCGTCGTGCCCATAGTGCCCTTCCTGCTGCATTCGCCAATCCTAATTGGGAACCCACCGCTTCTGCAGCGCCCGTACTTCCCCCATTCACATCCCCAACCAAATGCAGTCGGCTGCATGAGAGGCATTTTTATGTCCTCCCGAGTACCCCTACCCAGCGAACCCCCCAAAAAAGATGTTGTGTCTGCAGCTAGCGCGGATATAGGCGTGACACCCGCTATTATTGTCCCTCCTGTCCTGACAATCCTGGTCTTTGCATTGGTGAATGTTTTGAACGCTACCATTCACTAGTTGAGTATTAGCGTAGGGTACAGCATTGCACAGACTAGGACACACTTTCACAGGGTCTCCCAAGATGCCATCGCATTTTGAGAGACCCGAACCTGGAACCGGTTACAGTTATAAAAGTTAGTTACAAAAAAAGTGTAAAAAAAAAATATATATATAAAATAAAAAAAAATAGTTGTCGTTTTATTGTTCTCTCTCTCTCTATTTTCTCTCTCTATTGTTCTGCTCTTTTTTTACTGTATTCTATTCTGCAATGTTTTATTGTTATTGTTATTGTTATTATGTTTTATCATGTTTGTTTTTCAGGTATGTAATTATTTATACTTTATTGTTTACTGTGCTTTATTGTTAACCATTGTTAACCATTTTTTTGTCTTCAGGTACGCCATTCACGACTTTGAGTGGTTATACCAGAATGATGCCTGCAGGTTTAGGTATCATCTTGGTATCATTCTTTTCAGCCAGCGGTCGGCTTTCATGTAAAAGCAATCCTAGCGGCTAATTAGCCTCTAGACTGCTTTTACAAGCCGTGGGAGGGAATGCCCCCCCCCCCACCGTCTTTCGTGTTTTTCTCTGGCTCTCCTGTCTCAACAGGGAACCTGAGAATGCAGCCGGTGATTCAGCCAGCTGACCATAGAGCTGATCAGAGACCAGAGTGGCTCCAAACATCTCTATGGCCTAAGAAACCGGAAGCTACGAGCATTTCATGACTTAGATTTCGCCGGATGTAAATAGCGCCATTGGGAAATTGGGGAAGCATTTTATCACACCGATCTTGGTGTGGTCAGATGCTTTGAGGGCAGAGGAGAGATCTAGGGTCTAATAGACCCCAATTTTTTCAAAAAAGAGTACCTGTCACTACCTATTGCTATCATAGGGGATATTTACATTCCCCGAGATAACAATAAAAATGATTAAAAAAAAAAATATGAAAGGAACAGTTTAAAAGTAAGATTAAAAAAGCAAAAAAATAATAAAGAAAAAAAAAAAAAAAAAAAAAAGCACCCCTGTCGCCCCCTGCTCTCGCGCTAAGGCGAACGCAAGCGGCGGTCTGTCGTCAAACGTAAACAGCAATTGCACCATGCATGTGAGGTATCACCGCGAAGGCCAGATCGAGTGCAGTAATTTTTCCAGTAGACCTCCTCTGTAAATCTAAAGTGGTAACCTGTAAAGGCTTTTAAAGGCTTTTAAACATGTATTTATTTTGTTGCCACTGCAATTTTAAAGCATGTCATGTTTGGTATCCATGTACTCCGCCTAAGATCATCTTTTTTATTTCATCAAACATTTGGGCAATATAGTGTGTTTTAGTGCATTAAAATTTAAAAAAGTGTGTTTTTTCCCCAAAAAATGCGTTTGAAAAATCGCTGCGCAATTACTGTGTGAAAAAAAAAAATGAAACACCCACCATTTTAATCTGTAGGGCATTTGCTTTAAAAAAATATATAATGTTTGGGGGTTCAAAGTAATTTTTTTGCAAAAAAAAATAACTTTTTCATGTAAACAATAAGTGTCAGAAAGGGCTTTGTCTTCAAGTGGTTAGAAGAGTGGGTGATGTGTGACATAAGCTTCTAAATGTTGTGCATAAAATGCCAGGACAGTTCAAAACCCCCCCAAATGACCCCATTTTGGAAAGTAGACACCCCAAGCTATTTGCTGAGAGTCATGTCGAGTCCATGGAATATTTTATTTTTTATTTTATATTGCGACACAAGTTGCGGGAAAGAGACAAATTTTTATTTTTATTTTTTTTTTTTTGCACAAAGTTGTCACTAAATGATATATTGCTCAAACATGCCATGGAAATATGTGAAATGACACCCCAAAATACATTCTGCTGCTTCTCCTGAGTACGGGGATACCACATGTGTGAGACTTTTTGGGAGCCTAGCCGTGTACGGGACCCCGAAAACCAAGCACCGCCTTCAGGCTTTCTAAGGGCGTGAATTTTTGATTTCACTCTTCACTGCCTATCACAGTTTCGGAGGCCATGGAATGCCCAGGTGGCACAAAACCCCCCCAAATGACCCCATTTTGGAAAGTAGACACCCCAAGCTATTTGCTGAGAGGTATAGTGAGTATTTTGCAGACCTCACTTTTTGTCACAAAGTTTTGAAAATTGAAAAAAGAAAAAAAAAATGTTTTTTCTTGTCTTTCTTCATTTTCAAAAACAAATGAGAGCTGCAAAATACTCACCATGCCTCTCAGCAAATAGCTTGGGGTGTCTACTTTCCAAAATGGGGTCATTTGGGGGGGGTTTGTGCCACCTGGGCATTCCATGGCCTCCGAACCTGTGATAGGCAGTAAAGAGTGAAATCAAAAATTTTCACCCTTAGAAATCCTGAAGGCAGTGATTGGTTTTCGGGGTCCCGTACGCGGCTAGGCTCCCAAAAAGTCCCACACATGTGGTATCCCCATACTCAGGAGAAGCAGCTAAATGTATTTTGGGGTGCAATTCCACATATGCCCATGGCCTGTGTGAGCAATATATCATTTAGTGACAACTTTATGAAAAAAAAAAAAAAAGTGTCACTTTCCCGCAACTTGTGTCAAAATATAAAATATTCCATGGACTCAATATGCCTCTCAGCAAATAGCTTGGGGTGTCTACTTTCCAAAATGGGGTCATTTTGGGGGGTTTTGTGCCACCTGGGCATTCCATGGCCTCCGAAACTGTGATAGGCAGTGAAGAGTGAAATCAAAAATTTACACTCTTAGAAATCCTGAAGGCGGTGATTGGTTTTCGGGGCCCCGTACGCGGCTAGGCTCCCAAAAAGTCCCACACATGTGGTATCCCCATACTCAGGAGAAGCAGCTGAATGTATTTTGGGGTGCAATTCCACATAGGCCCATGGCCTGTGTGAGCAATATATCATTTAGTGACAACTTTTTGTAAATATTTTTTTTTTTTTTTTGTCATTTTTCAATCACTTGGGACAAAAAAAATAAATATTCAATGGGTTCAACATGCCTCTCAGCAATTTCCTTGGGGTGTCTACTTTCCAAAATGGGGTCATTTGGGGGGGTTTGTACTGCCCTGCCATTTTAGCACCTCAAGAAATGACATAGGCAGTCATAAACTAAAAGCTGTGTAAATTACAGAAAATGTACCCTAGTTTGTAGACGCTATAACTTTTGCGCAAACCAATAAATATACGCTTATTGACATTTTTTTTACCAAAGACATGTGGCCGAATACATTTTGGCCTAAATGTATGACTAAAATTTAGTTTATTGGATTTTTTTTATAACAAAAAGTAGAAAATATCATTTTTTTTCAAAATTTTCGGTCTTTTTCCGTTTATAGCGCAAAAAATAAAAACCGCAGAGGTGATCAAATACCATCAAAAGAAAGCTCTATTTGTGGGAAGAAAAGGACGCAAATTTCGTTTGGGTACAGCATTGCATGACCGCGCAATTAGCAGTTAAAGCGACGCAGTGCCAAATTGGAAAAAGACCTCTGGTCCTTAGGCAGCATAATGGTCCGGGGCTCAAGTGGTTAACTACTGAGTTTGAAGTTCAGGGGACCTATGGCTGCAAATGGGCACAGTGATGCTGCAAATGGGCATTGTTGACCCTCTTTTCCACTTACAGTAGCTGTGCATTTCTCACCCTCGTCTTATACTCGGGTCAATAAGTTTTTCCCATTTTTTTTGTGGTAAATTAGGGCCTCGACTTATACTCGGAACGACTTATACTCGAGTATATACGGTAATTTTTGGGTGCAATGCTCAACTATAATACATTGTTCCTGGTTCCAGAGTGGAGAAAGCTGTATCTTTGAAAAAGTACCCAGGTGGGGTGCCAGGCTGTCTGTCACACCCTCCTCTCTGCCAGTGGCCAGAGAGCACAGAATGTTATTAGCTCACAAGGTTTCTGGCAAAATCAACAAAATCAAGCAAAATCTAATTTTGTTTATTTTTGCATTTACTGAACAGATATAACAAAACATTTTCACCGGTACATTTAGCAGATTAAAAGGGAACAAATAAGACAAGTTCATTGTTAGGGTTTACACTTGCAAGGGGGGTTACAAGGAATCAGATGGCTTTACAACAGGCAAAAATCAATTTTACAGTATCTTACAAAAGTGAGTACACCGCTCACATTTTTGTAAATTTTTTATTCAATCTTTTCATGTGGCAAAGCTGAAGAAATTACACTTTGCTACAATGTAAAGTAGTGAGTGTACAGCTTGTATAACAGTGTACATTTTTTGTCCCCTCAAAATAACTCAACTCACAGCCATTAAAGTCTATACCTCTGGCAACAAAAGTGTGTACACCTCTAAGTGAAAATGTCCAAATTGGGCCCAAAGTGTCAATATTTTGTGTAGCCATCTTATTTTCCAGCACTGCCTTAACCCTCTTAGGCATGGAGTTCACCAGAGCTTCACAGGTTGCCACTGGAGTCCTCTTCCAGTCCTCCATGATGACATCACAGAGCTGGTGGATGTTAGAGACCTTGCGCTCCTCCACCTTCCGTTTGAGGGTGCCCCACAGATGCTCAATAGGGTTTAGGTCTGGAGACATGCTTGGCCAGTCCATCACCTTTACCCTCAGCTTATTTAGCAAGGCAGTGGTCATCTTGGAGGTGTGTTTGGGGTCGTTATCATGTTCGAATACTGCCCTGCGGCCCAGTCTCCGAAGGGAGAGGATCATGCTCTGCTTCAGTATGTCCCAGTGCATGTTGGCATTCATAGTTCCCTCAATGAACTGTAGCTCCCCAGTGCCGGCAGCACGCATGCAGCCCCAGACCATGACACTCCCACCACCATGCTTGACTGTAGACAAGACACACTTGTCTTTGTACTTCTCACCTGGTTGCCGCCACACACGCTTGACACCATCTGAACCAAGTTTATTTTGTTCTCATCAGACCACAGAACATGGTTCCAGTAATCCATGTCCTTATTCTGCTTGTCTTCAGCAAACTGTTTGCGGGCTTTCTTGTGCATCATCTTTAGAAGAGGCTTCTTTCTGGAACGACAGCCATGCAGACCAATTTGATGCAGCGTGCGGCGTATGGTCTGAGCACTGACAGTCTGACCCCTAACCCCTTAAACCTCTTCAGCAATGCTGGCAGCACTCATGTGTCTATTTCCCAAAGCCAACCTCTGGATATGATGCTGAGCACGTGCACTCAACTTCTTTGGTCGACCATGGTGAGGCCTGTGTTAAAGTGGAACCTGTCCTGTTAAACCGCTGCTATCTTTATGTAGAGCAACAATTCTTTTTTCAGATCATCAGAAAGTTCTTTGCCATGAGGTGCCATGTTGAACTTCCAGTGACCAGTATGAGAGAGTGAGAGCGATAACACCATATTTAACACACCTGCTCCCCATTCACACCTGAGACCTTGTAACACTAATGAGTCACATGACACCGGGGAGGGAAAATGGCTTACTGGGCCCAATTTGGACATTTTCACTTAGGGGTGCACTCACTTTTGTTGCCACAGCGGTTTAGACATTAATGGCTGTGTGTTGAGTTATACTAGCTGTACACTCACTACTTTACATTTTAGCAAAGTGTAATTTCTTCAGTGTTGTCACTTGAAAAGATATAATAGACATAATATAATAGACATTTTTACAAAAATGTGAGGACCTTGCTTTGTGCACTGGTCTAAATCATTTGGTAAAGGGGGGATTATGGTGTGGGGTTGTTTTTCAGGGGTTGGGCTTGGAACCTTAGTTCTAGTGAAGAGAACTTTGTGGGAACAGTTTGGGGATGGCCCCTTCCTGTTCCAACATGACTGCGCACCAGTGCACAAAGCAAGGTCCATAAAGACATGGATGAGTGAGTTTGGGGTGGAGGAACTTGACTGGCCTGCACAGAGTCCTGACCTCAACCTTATAGAACACCTTTGGGATAAATTACAGTGGAGACTGCGAGCCAGGCCTTCTGACCTCACAAATGTATTTCTGGAAGAATGGTCAAACATTCCCATAGACACACTCCTAAACCTTGTGGACAGCCTTCCCAGAAGAATTGAAGCTGCTATAGCTACAAAGGGTGGGTCAACTCAATATTGAACACTACAGACGAAGACTGGGATGCCATTAAAGTTTATGTGCGTGTAAAGACAGGTGTCCCAATACTTGTGTGTTAGTTGTTGTTTGTACTCGTAGTACAGCCCAGAAACAATAGTGTGCATTTTGCATATATTTTTATCCTGCCTAAAACACACTGACTAAATTCTACCCAAAATAAACTGATCGTAACCTTTGACCCCAGCCTTGACCTTTGACCTCAACCTTGAGCCTAACACTAACCCTGGCAAACCTTGATCTTATTATTGTTTTATATTTTATTCTTTAATTTTATTACACACTTGGGGTTATTTACATTTTCCTCTCCTGTAAGGAGAGCAAGAAACAGTGTAAGAAAACACAGGGAGGGGCTCTCAGTGACTGATCAGTGTGATAGCCAATCAAAGGCTATCACAGCGATCAGGTGACCCGGGACCGACAGTACCGGGTCCCGATCGTTGGTACAGTGAGAGCCCAAGCTCTGTGCTGGGAGTGTGCTGTGTGGCCGCATTCCCAGCAGAAAGGGAGATACGCATATATGCTGCCTCATGAAAAAAAGCCTACTTCCGGGAGGCCGCATATATGTGTGTGGTCGCCGGGAAGGGGTTAAATGAGCCTTTAACTCTTTCTTTGTATTTGTCACAGCCCCACTGCAAGGGATAATTTTGATGTTTTGGGATTTTAAAGCTTGTTTCAACCCTTTGATTGCCTAGACCCCTAGGACTCATCCTTGGCAATCATAGGGTTATATTATCTTTGTTTTTCTTGCTTCCTGTAGCAGAGTGGCTAGTGGACCTTGTAGTTGTTTTTCTTGAGCATCTTTTTGTGTATTCAGTAGATGGACGGAAATGAAAGTTGTTTTCAAGTTAAACACCTTTTTTTTTTACAGGTGTGTCATTGGGACAGGTAAGGCTAGTTCTGGATTGGTGTGAGACTAGTTCTGTCCACTCAGCCAGCATCAAGTTTATTCCAGATTTTGACATATCCCTTTTTCTGTGTGAACTGGTTACTTTGCAAATTACGGTTATGATGAAGTGTAAAAGGTCAGGGTGAACATGACTGAAACTATCATATACCATTACACTGAAACCTGTTTATTGCTTATTTCTTAGATTAAAAAAAGGTTAAAGTGTTACTAAACCCAAAACAGTAAAACCAGTCTGTATATGCAGTAAAGCATGATTGTTATACTCACTGTGGAATCTAAGGGGTTAATCCTCCGCATTGTGTAAAAAAGCTGTTTGATCCTGCCTTCTCTGATCCTCCTTTTCTTGCATTGCCCCCAAAACATGCCCAAAACATGCCCGGATAAGACAGAGTAAATCATAGCTTCCAACTGTCCCTGATTTTTGAGGGACTGCCCCTGATTTGGAGCAATGTCCCTCTGTCCCTCTTTCCTCCTCATTTGTCCCTCATTTTGGTCAGATTTATATATAGTTGTATATAAAATGCACCTTTTATCTCTCAAAAAGTGTTTCCCAGCGCTAAACCTTTCATTCAAATTCTAAATTGCTGCATGTTTCAATTTTAAAAGACAATATAAAGGATTAGTTGTGGTAAAAAAAAGCTCTTGTGGTTTTAATGAACCTTTTTTTTGTTATTTCCCCTTTAAGGGGGCGTGGCAGGGGGTGTGTCCTAAGCCTACATACGTTTGCTAGTAGGTGTCCCTCATTCCTATCTCAAAATGTTGGGAGGTATGGAGTAAATGGAGTCACTCTGCACATGCTCACTTTGTTGTGTATTTTTCTTGGGAGAGTGCATGTGATCAGCACAGGGCAAATCAGCACTGTCCAGACAGAGGATCAGGGGTCCTTGTCCTGATAGGACAGCCAGTGCAGTATGAAAACTCCACCTATAAGCTTTAACCAGGCACCGGCAGAAGTCACAAGACTGCTATATACTGCTGATGAGAAAAGGTATTTAGCAGTTTATATTTACTAAAATAATTGCATTTCCATGTCCTATGTATTGTGGGAGACCAGATATAGGAAATTCAGGGTCCTGGGTTTAGTAACACTTTAAATAAGGGCCATTCCCTACCTTTTGGGCATCATACTGATATCACTGTCACAGGCAATAATTGAATAGTGGAATCCCATACATTGAAATACAACAATTAAGTATGTTTAAAGAGGAGGTTAAGTCTGGGCAAAAAAAAATTAAAAGTCAGCAGCTACAAATACTGTAGCTGCTGACTTCTAATAAATGGATACTTACCTGTCCAGGGATCCAGCACCGTCCTTACTCGGGCTAGTTCTTCACTAGCCTTTGGGTTCCCAGCCCTGGCATCCTAACTGTGGGCAGCTGATTATCCAGCTTTCGGCTTCATGGCCGGCTGCCCACTGCGCATGCGGCTGCGCTTTGTGAATGGAGGGGGAAAGAAGAACTTCTGCTGGGATCGCCAAGGAGTTCCACTTTAACTTCTTTAGGCTCAACTTCACACCCAACAAAAAACAGGATCTGCTATGACAGTTTTATAGATACGTTGTACATGAGATGGATGCGGGGTTATCACTTGGCGGATATTTCACAGGCCAGGCTTGTAAACTCCTTGAATGATCTGAGGCCAATAAAGGAAACAATGGCATTGCTATTTTACTTTGGGGAAGGCATTTGCACTCTCATACACTGCTTTAAATTTTCCACTCACAAGGGGTCAACTTCCAAATGTCTGCTGTGGATCCCTCTTCCCTGCTGACCTCAGATTTCAGGATATTATTATCATCATTATTATTATGTAGCACCCTGTTTTTTAGGTAGGGTTGCTCCTAAATTTACCTGCCAGGTGTAGTTACCTTGGTCTTTTGTTAGGGATCAATTGATTTCATGCTAAGTCTGTACTTGCTGCACTTTTCTCTTCTGCCGCTAGGTGGCCGGGTACTTGGTGGCATTAGATATGAGAAGGGCACTGCAAGGTTAGATTATGGGTATATGGAGTATCTCAGCCAATGGGCAGGGGTTTTCTTAAATCCCTTGGCCTGCTGGGAGAACCTATATATTTGGTTGGATTCAGGTGACCTGTGCCACCTGGACAGCTGTCTTGGTGGACGTGTGTTGTACTGCCCGGGGTGCTAAGCCGGAGATTGGGCCTATCCCCGGCACATCTGGCTGCTAGGCTGTCTGAAGGCCTATCCAGAAGCAAGAGAGAGCAGCTCAGGGTTGGGTTTGCGGCTTGCATTCCAACCAGAAGTGATGGTTCTGCCAGCCGGAGAACCTGTCATGGTTAAAGGTAGAGTGGAAGCTGTCGCCAGTAAAGGACTGTACGCCTTATTAACAGGGACCACAGTGAGTAACTAAAGAAAGCACCGGAGAAGCATTCTCTGTAACTGGGGATGGTGAAGAATCGGGAAACTTCAGAGGGAATCAAGGCAGGGACCCAGCAAGCGGAGGTGACGCTTGCAGAGCAGCCAGCAGGGGTGAAGCTTGAGAGGTATCTAGAATGTCAAGCTAGGGACCCAGCAGAGAACCGGGGGTGACTCTTGAAGAAGATACCACAGTGAAGATTGGAGGAGCTCAATGGATTCAGTGGCAATGAATCAGTGGGTCTAATCAAAGACTGGGAGCTCAGTGGGCTGAAGAACTACAAGGAGTGATTGTAGTGAAAGAGAAAGGAACTGTTACGTTTGTGTTAGGAGCTGATAAAGACTGTTGCCATAGGAGACAGCATTCCTGCACATGCATCTGTGGCGTCTTGCTGGATGCCTTTCCCTACATGGCTGTCCTCCTATCGAAATCTCGGAGACTGCCAACTAATCTTGCAACTACTTATTAAGAGAAATAAACTTTCTTTTGCATTTAACAAGTGTCTGGCGCCCAATAACTTTAACTACTCTGCACCTAGCATGCCTTACAACCCACTACATACAGAAGGATGTCAGCTATCCCTGACCCTGGAGGTCCTCATTAGACCAAAAGAGGCCTGGGACCTTGCTACAATTATACAGGATTTATTTAGCGCCATAAGTTTGTGCAGCACTTTACAACATAAGGGCAGACTGTGCAGTTACAATAAAATTCGATACAGGAGGAATCAGAGGGCCCTGCTTGTTACAGCTTACAATCTAAAAGGGAGGGTCAAGTGATACAAAAGGCAATAAATGTGGGGGATGGGCTGATGAAGAAAACAAATGTACAGTTGTTGGGTGGAGACAGGATAGGCTTCTCTGAAGAG
Organism: Lithobates septentrionalis; assembly: GCA_037952835.1. NCBI lineage: Eukaryota > Metazoa > Chordata > Amphibia > Anura > Ranidae > Lithobates > Lithobates septentrionalis. The sequence continues at coordinate 3,192,614 of JBBDGP010000359.1, forward strand.
AAGGGTTTTCAGGGATTGTCTAAAAGTTGACAGACTGGGGGGTAGCAAGATAGATTGGGGTTTGGAGTTCCAGAGGATGGGAGAGGCTCGGTAGAGGTCCTGGAGGGGAGGAGGTGACAAGGGAGCTAGAGATCAGGAGGTCTTGGGAGGAATGAAGAGAACGATTTGGTTAGTATTTTGAGACTAGGTTAGTGATGTGGCTGGGGGCTGAGTTGTGGATGGCTTTGTATTGTTAGCATTTTAAATGTATTTGTTGGGTGAACAGAAACCAGTGGAGGGATTGGCAGAGAGGAGTGGCAGACGCTGAGCGGTTGGTAAGGTCTATGAGTCTGGCCACAGCATTTATGATGGACTGAAGGAGGGATAGCCTGTTTAAAGGTAATTCAATGAGGAAGGAGATACATTAGTCAAGGTGAGAGATGAACAGGGAGTGGAATAGAAGCTCTGTGGTGCCATTGTTAAGAAGGGGCATTTATTTTTTTGAGATGTTACAGAGGTTGAGGCAGCAAGATTTGGACAGTGAGTGGATGAGGGGCCAAAGGATATGGATCTCATATACAGTATATGCCTAGAGTTGCCATCTCATCCCTTTAAACCCGAACACCTTTGAATTACACAGGTTCTGAGGCTAATTAAATGCAGATAAGGCACCGAGTGAGTTTAATTACCACCTTAATCAGCCACAGAACCTGTGTAATTAATATGTGTTCTGTTTTAAAGGAATGAGGTGGCAACCATATATATGCCCCATCTCATCTGCACAAACTCTACTCCTCCTTTCCCTGCGCGTTCTTGCACTGCTCCTCTTCTCCAGCGCCAACCCTATATTTTATATCTTTTGTGTAGCATGTCCACAGTCCCTGACCACCTTCTGGAGAATGTCCGTAGTTCCTAACTACCTCCTGTAGAATATCAACAATCCCTGACCATCTTCTATAGAATGTTTGCAGTCCTTAATCTATTTCTGTATAATGTATGCAGTCCCTAAATACAGTGGCGGAATTACCAGGGTCGCACCAGTCGCATTTGCGACTGGGCCCTCGGGTTCCGCCACTTTAGGGGGGCCCGCCGCCTGCTAGATAGTACAGTAGCAGTAGTGTACACTCACGGTGTACACTACAGTTATTCACGGGGAGTCCACTCCGCCCATCCTCTCCGGCCGCTCCGCCCATCCTCCCTGAGCGCACTCACAGGCACACTGCACAGGCTCTGCCCATCCTCTTCATCCATCCTCTCATCCTGCACTCAGTGGCACAGTCCCCGCCCGCTTCGCCCATCCTATCCTCCTATACTCTATGGCTGCATTCACGGGCACAGTCCCTGCCTGCTCCACCAATCTTCTCCAGCTCCGCCTGCACTCACAGGCCCCGCCCATCCTCTCAGGCCGCTCCACCCATCCTCCCCGAGCGCACTCAGAGGCACACTGCACAGGCTCCGCCCATCCTCTTCATCCATCCTCTCATCCCGCACTCAGGGGCACAGTCCCCACCTGCTTCGCCCATCCTCTCCGCCTATACTCTCTGCCTGCATTCACGGGCACAGTTCCCGCCTGCTCCACCCATCTTCTCCAGCTCCGCCTGCACTCACAGGCCCCGCCCATCCTCTCTGCTCACCCAAGTAAGACCCAGCAAGGAGGGGGAACCAAGTGATCTGCAAGTAAGTGGCACCCATCCCTCTATATCAACACTGCCACTGATCCCCACACCACCACTACTGCACTGATTCCCCCCCCACACCACTGCTGCCACTGATACCCCCACACCACCACCACCACTACTGCCACTGATCCCCACACCACCACTACTGCCACTGATACCAATCCACACCACCACCACCACTACTGCCACTGATCCTCACACCACCACTACTGCCACTGATACCCCTCCACGCCACCACCACAACTACTGCCACTGATCCCCACACCACCACTACTGCCACTGATACCCCCCACACCACCACCACTACTGCCACTGATACCCCCACACCACCACCACTACTGCCACTGATCCCCACACCACCACTACTGCCACTGATACCCCCCACATCACCACCACTACTACTGCCACTGATACCCCCCCCACACCACCACCACTACAGCCACTGATCCACCCCACACACCACCACCACCACTACTGCCACTGATACCCCCCACACCGCCACCACTACTACTGCCACTGATCCACCCCACACCACCACCACTACTGCCACTAATACCCCCCACACCACCACCACCACTACTGCCACTGATCCCCACACCACCACTACTGCCACTGATACACCTCCACACCACGACTACTGCCACTGATCCCCACACCACCACTACTGCCACTGATACCTCCCACACCACCACCACCACTACTGCCACTGATACCCCCCACACCACCACCACCACTACTGCCACTGATACCCACACCACCACTACTGCCACTGATACCCCCACACCACCACCACCACTACTGCCACTGATACCCCCCCACACCACCACCACCACTACAGCCAGTGGTCCACCTCACACCACCACCACCACTACTGCCACTGATACCCCCCACACCACCACTACTGCCACTGATCCACCCCACACCACCACTACTGCCACGAATACCCCCCCACACCCCCACCACCACTAGTGCCACTGATCCCCACACCACCACTACTGCCATTGATACCCCCCACACCACCACCACCACTACTGTCACTGATACCCTGATACCACCACCACTACTGCCACTGATACCCTGAACCTCCCACACCACCACAACCACTGCTGCCACTGATCCACCCCACCATGACCACTACTGCCACTTATCCCATCATTGCCACTGATACCATTCCCCTTCCCACCACTCATCCCATCCCCCTAACCACCACCCTCACCACGGATCCCATCCTCCCACCACCGCTGCCACTCATTTCATCCAATGTCTACCACCGCTGGCACTCATCCCATCCAATCCCCCCCTTCCACTACCACTCATCCCATCCCACCCTCCTCCAACCATCACCCTTGCCACTGATCCCATTGCCACCACCTCTGCCACTCATCCCATTCAATCCCCCCTACCACTGATCCCACCCCCCAACCACAACCCTTGCCACTGATCCCACCTCCCCTCACCACTGCCACTCATCCCATCCCCCTACCACCACCGCTGCCACTGATCCAATCCCCACCCAACACCGCTGCCACTCATCCCAGGGGCGTAACTACAGGGGTCACAATTGCAATAGCACACATGTTGCCCCTGAACACCTGGATGGGGGGGGGGCATTTAGAGGAACAAATCCCCTCCATTTTTCTCCTGCAGCCACTAAAAATCTGCTTCTCCTCCTCGCCCTCTGATAGGCATTCAGTGGCTGCAGGAGGAAAATGTAGGGGAATTGTTCCCCCTCCTATCCAGGTCCTGCTGCCCCTGGGAACAGCGGGAAGGGCCCTGGCTGGAGGTCAGGGGGGGCCCTCCATGGCTTCTTGCACCGGGGCCCTGAAGGTTCTAGTTACACCACTGCCTAAATACCTTCTGTAGAATGTCCACAGTTCCTATCAGCTGTCTGTAGAATATCTACAATCTCTAAGGGGGAAAAATGCAGCGCTATGAAAATAAGGTGTATATATAACAATGTCTCAAGTCCATAAGCTTTAACCCTGGTGGTGATAAATAAATCATAAAATCTTATTCAAAGAAGTGAGATAATAAATGTCCACTTGTGTCAACACACTAAGAAAAACCGAAGTGGATGATAAAGGTCCTAGGAGGACTGGCAGGGATGGTGTAAGTCCGTAGATGAAAAACAACGTCAATGGTACTTAACATGAATGAGTAGAGAAGGATGGGTACTCTTACCGGATGAGGTGGACTCCCCTGTCTATGACATGGAGTCAGTAAAGCAGTAAGCCCCACCCGGGCTATGGGGGGATGTCCGGAAACCTGGAGCTGGCAGGATGCACTTCAACCAACGAACCTCCAAAGATCGTCCGGATGGGTCATCAAGGCAAAAATTCCAAAACCGTGTAACACAGATGGCCAAAAATATGCAATCTCTCTCATCAAGGTGATATGTAAGAGAAAAATCAAAGCTTCCGCATGGTGCAGGTAAAAACAGGGATTTTTATTGCTAAAAAAGCCATACAAATAAATAAAATAGTGATCACTGAAAAAACAAACAAGGGCAGCATGGAGAGGGGGTAAACGACCGACGCGTTTCGACCAAGGGGTCTTCAACTGGGGCATGGACTACCCACTCCACGCTGCTGATGAATGAAAGAAATTATCATAAATATAATCCATAATGAAAAAAAAAAAAAATTGTGTGGCCATGTGATGCTGCCTCCCTTCCGACCACGTGACCAGGAAGTGATGTTTGGCGGGTTCATACCACCACGTCATTTCCTTTTGTTTGACACGCGTTTTGAAGACTCCCGGGCGCGGTCTAGTATCTTGCCGGCTGCGCCATTGGAGAACACACCCGCTTGTCACTCTTCCCTGTTTTCCATTGGTTCTTCTGATTGAGTGATGCATTTCCGGACTTGTCTGATGTCACTTATCCAATGGGATGTGTTTTGGATTCCTTTCTCCCATAGGTCATGTATCTTAACAGTATTTATAAATACCAGCAGCGTGGAGTGGGTAGTCCATGCCCCAGTTGAAGACCCCTTGGTCGAAATGCGTCGGACGGTTACCCCCTCTCCATGCTGCCTTTGTTTGTTTTTTCAGTGATCACTATTTTATTTATTTGTATGGCTTTTTTAGCAATAAAAATCCCTGTTTTACCTGCACCATGCAGAAGCTTTGATTTTTCTCTTACATATCACCTTGATGAGAGAGATTGCATACTTTTGGCCATCTGTGTTACGCGGTTTTGGAATTTCTGCCTTGATGACCCATCCGGACGATCTTTGGAGGTTCGTTGGTTGAAGTGCATCCTGCCAGCTCCAGGTTCCCGGACATCGCTCCATAGCCCGGGTGGGGCTTACTGCTTAACTGACTCCATGTCATAGACAGGGGAGTCCACCTCATCCGGTAAGCGTACCCATCCTTCTCTACTCATTGATGTTAAGTACCATTGACATTGTTTTTCATCTACGGACTTGCACCATCCTTGCCAGTCCTCCTAGGACCTTTATCATCGGTTTTTCTTAGTGTGTTGACACAAGTGGACATTTCTTATCTCACTTCTTTGAATAAGATTTTATGATTTATTTATCACATGATTCACCACCAGGGTTAACACTTATGGACTTGAGACATTGTTATATATACACCTTATTTTCATAGCGCTGCATTTTCCCCCCTTTTTTTTTCACTGTTTGTCACAGCGTATGCGGCTGCTGTTTTATTTTATTTCATTTTGTTTTACACTATAGAGCGCAGTGTTTTGTATATTTCCATTATCTACAATCTCTGACCACTTTCTTTAGATTGATATGCACACTGTATAACTGACTGGTATACTTGCTGCAGCTCCCATATCATAAAATCAGAGAATACCAGTCAGTTATACAGTCCCCACACACATGCAGGCTATCTGTATATACAGTGTGCATATCAAGGCTTTGTCTGTGTAAACAGTGAGCGGGTCTAAGCTGTATCTCAATGTACACTGTGTATATTCCAGGCTGTTTGTAAGATAATTTTGTAACAATTGTGTGCTGTGTGGGGAGAAGGAGAATTATGTGTGTCCTGCCAAAGCAGTGACTTTTGTCCTACTAACCTCTGGACTGCTGTCTTCTGCCCTACTGACCCCTGTGCTTTGCCCTAATGACCTCTGTCTTCTTGACTGCTGACCTCTGCCCTCTGGACTGCTGACCTCTGCCCTCTGGACTGTTGCCCTCTGGACTGCTGACCTCTGCCCTATGAACTGCTGACCTCTGCCCTCTAGACTGCTGACCTATGAACCGCTGACCTCTTCCCATTGAACTCTGTCCTCTGGACTGCTAACCTCTGGACTGCTGACCTCTGCCCTCTGGACTGCTGCCCTCTGGACTGCTGCCCTCTGGACTGCTGCCCTCTGCCCTCTGGACTGCTGCCCTCTGGACTGCTGACCTCTGCCCTCTGGACTGCTGCCCTCTGGACTGCTGCCCTCTGCCCTCTGGACTGCTGCCCTCTGGACTGCTGACCTCTGCCCTCTGAACTGCTGACCTTTGTCCTCTGGACTGCTGACCTCTGCCCTTTGGACTGCTGTTCTCTGGACTGCTGACCTCTCTGACCTCTGTCCTCTGGACTGCTGTACTCTGTCTTCTGCCCTACTGACCCTTGTGCTTTGCCCTGATGACCTCTGTCTTCTTGACTGCTGCCCTCTGGACTGCTGACCTTTGCCCTCTGGACTGCTGCCCCCTGCCCTCTGGACTGTTGCCCTCTGCACTGCTGACCTCTGGACTGGTGACCTCTGTCCTATGGACTGCTGCCCTCTGGACTGCTGACCTCTGCCCTCTGGACTGCTGCCCTCTGCCCTCTGGACTGTTGCCCTCTGCACTGCTGACCTCTGGACTGCTGACCTCTGTCCTATGGACTGCTGCCCTCTGCCCTCTGCCCTCTGGACTGCTGACCTCGGCCCTCTGGACGGCAATCAGAGACTTATAGTGGGACGTTGATATCATGGCAGGCAGTCTGACACTAACTGAAATTTTGTGGGAACCAGTGACACCAATACAGAGATCAGTGATAATACTATACACTGTCACTGTACTAATGACACTGGCTGGGAAAGGTTAACATCTAGGGCGATCAAAGAGTTAAATTTGTGCCTAACAGTGCTTTGGTGCATTCACCGTGAGGTGCTTTAAAGAATAAGTTCACCTTTTACCCAAAATAAATAAATGCACATTGTTTGCAGGTAAAAACATTTTTTTTTTGCAGGAGCCTGTAAAGCATTCCACCAGTGATCAGCAGATCACTGATGCCATGCAGGACTCCTGCATACTTGTCACTGTATTGGCATCCAAGGAAACCAATACATTCTAACAGGAAGCATGAATGAACTATCATGGCAATCCAAAGCGCTGTGGGAATAAGGGACAGCTATCAGCAAAAGTATGCAGGCATAGGACACACCCCTTGCCACACCCCCTTAAAGGAGAATTGTACAAAAAATAAAAGATTGCCACAAGGCAATTTTAGAAGCAATTGGCAATTTTGTTTCTGACCATGAACAGGATGAGACTGCACTAACACTAAAATGGGAAGCTCTTAAAGCGGTTTTACGAGGGTTGCTTATTCAACATGGCTCGTGTCTTAAAAAAGAAAGATCAGTGGCCACTCAAAATATCCTGTTAAAGCTTTATTCACTAGAAACCTTACACAAAGCTTCACAGTCTACAGAAGTATTAGCTAACATAAAGTCTACAAGGGCATCCTTATTACAGCTTATGGAAGAATCGCATAGTTCATATCCACAGAAATGTGCCTTGAGTAACTACAGATATGGAAACAAATGTGGGAGACATTTAGCACGTATACTACATCCCTGTCCTCCTCAGACTCTTATAGCTAGTATAAGGAAGTTGTCAGGGGAAATTACCTGAGATACGCAAAGTCTACATCAAACATTTAGGGAATACTTTTCAGCTCTCTACAATCTGGCCCAACCATCTTTTGTGGAAGACGTGGGATCAAATACTTGTAGCATTGAAGACTATGTGCATGAAACTGCTATTCCAACACTAGAAGCTGACCATAGGGAATCATTGGACTGTTCTTTCTCAATGGAAGAATTACTGGGAGCAATTACAGACATTCCATCAGGTAAGAGTCCTGGCCCAGATGGATTTACTCCAAAATTTTATAAAACATATAAAGAACATTTGTCTCCATTAATGCTGCAGGTGTTTAATTCCATCTCTTCTACAAACACATTTCCGACCCAAACATTGGAAGCCCACATTACTCTGATTCCTAAACCAGATAAAGAATTAATTATGTTCTAGTTATCGTCCAATAACTTTAATTGGAGTAGACATAAAAATTTGCGCTAAATTGATTGCGTCACATCTCCAATCTTTTATCCCTAGCCTGGTACATAACGACTAGGCCGGATTTGTTCAAGGAAGACAAACACGCCACAATACAATAAAAACATTTCTACTTATGAGCCATGCTCAAACAGCTAAAATACCAGCATGCCTTCTCTCGGTTGATGCAGAGAATGCTTCCGACCGGGTCCAGAGGCCTTTTCTTAAGCATTCACTAAGGCAAAGAGGGATGGGTCCAAATTTACTTAATAAGATCTTGGCACTATACACTAAACCAAAGGCCAGAATAAGGATCAATGGATCATTGAGTACAAGTTTCCCTATACAAAATGGCACCCGCCAGGGATGTCCTTTATCCCCCTTGCTTTATGTTCTAGTAATGGAACATAAAGCGATATCAGACAGAAACCCTCAATCACAGGTATAAAGCTAGACCAACAGGAAATAAAACTTGCTTTGTTTGCCGACGACTTGTTACTCTATATTACCAATCCTCATATCTCTATGCCTTCTATTCTATTGGAATTCCAGCGCTTTGGAGCTCTGAGTAATTTCAAGGTAAATGTCTTAAAATCAGAAATTCTTAATGTGTCACTCTCACCACACCAAGTGACGATGCTGAAAAATAATTTTTCGTTCATATTTTGTTCCTCTGCATTAAAGTACTTAGGAATCAACATTCCTTCGGACCTGACCCAGCTATACTTCACAAATTATACTCCTCTAATGCAACGTACTCTACCAGACCTAAAAAAATACGACTCAAATCTATATTCATGGTTCGGGAGGATTAACATATTGAAAATGGACATAATACCGCGTTTTCTGTATCTCTTTCAAAATATCTCTGTTACTATTTCTAGATCCTTTTTCTCCACTTTACAATCTGCTTTTGTTAAGTTTATCTGGGGGAACAAGAGACCTAGATTAAATTGGAAAACGCCAACATTACCTAAAAAGAAAGGAGGAGCGGGTGCACCGGATTTTTATTTATATTATGTGGCAGCAGTCCTGACTAGACTAGTGAGCTGGTTCCATCACTCGGATACCAAACAATGGGTATCAGGGTCGGCCCAAGACATTGTGCTGCCTGGGCCCAGAAATAAAATGCTGCCCCCCCCAAATAAGAATCACGCCCACCAAAAGGCCCCCACATTCATTATTTTATATCATGACAATTAAAATCAAAATTAAATTATTCAGGAAGTCAGATTTACATGCAACAGTGGTGGTGGGGTTCAGACAGAGGTGGCGGCGGTGGTGATGAGGGGAGGGGGGGGGTTTAGAGACAGGCAGGGTGGTAGAGGGGGGTTTAGACACAGGCAGGGGTGGTAGGGGGTAGACTCAGACAGGGGTGGTAGAGGGATAGACACAGGCAGGGGTGGTAGAGAGGGGGTTAGACACAGGCAGGGGTGGTAGGGAGGGGGTTAGACACAGGCAGGGGTGGTAGGGAGGGTGTTAGACACAGGTGGGGGGGTTTAGACACAGGCAGGGGTGGTAGGAAGAAGGTTAGACACAGGCAGGGTGGTAGGAGGTTAGACACAGGCAGGGGTGGTATGGGGGGTTAGACACAGGCAGGGGTGGTAGGGAGGGGGTTAGACACAGGCAGGGGTGGTAGGGAGGGGGTTAGACACAGGCAGGGGTGGTAGGGGGTTAGACACAGGCAGGGTTGGTAGGGGGGTTAGACACCGGCAGGGGTGGTAGGGAGGGGGTTAGACACAGGCAGGGGTGATCAAAAGGGAGTTAGACACAGGCAGGGGTGGTAGGGAGGGGGTTAGACACAGGCAGGGGTGATAGGGAAGGGGTTAGACACAGGCAGGGGTGGTAGGAAGGGAGTTAGACACAGGCAGGGGTGGTAGGGAGGGGATTAGACACAGGCAGGGGTGGTAGGGGTTAGACACAGGCAGGGGTGGTAGGGAGGGGGTTAGACACAGGCAGGGGTGATAGGGAGGGAGTTAGACACAGGCAGGGGTGGTAGGGGGGTTGGTCACAGGCAGGGGTGGTGAAGATTGGATTAGTGGCGCTGACACTTACTTTCTCTCAGTGTCAGCCACGCCTATAGCGATCCCTCTTTCATCATGGGGTCTTTGCTCAGCAAAAAGCTCCTCCCCCTTCACGCTGTTGGCCATCAGCCTGTCAGCTGACTTTCTCTTGTAAGCAGCAACGGGTTGGGGGCCGTGGAGATGATGGGTGGGGGGGCCAGCTGTGCGGGTATGGCAGTGAGTGCTCTGCCATTACCTCTAATAGCAGCAGCGCTGGGCCATCCACACAGTGGGATGAGGAGAAGAGAGAAGCAGGGCGGGCGGAACGATCGGGCGGGCCCAGTGTTTTCTTGAGGGTCAGTGTCCCGCCCCTCAGAACCTGCCGTCCGGGACCAATGGTCCCACTGGGTCCCATGATAGGGCTGGCACTGATGGGTATCAATAGAACAGGGGCTGAATCAGTTTTACCTTCAGGCTCTCCCTTGGTTAGACTTATCCTCCCATGGTATTCATCGAGACACGTCCTTTTCTCTACCCTTTCTTACGTCCCATTTATTGAGCTTGTGGTCTAAAATGATTTTGCGGTTAGGGCTCTCTTCACAGATAGGACCAATGACACATTTATTTGGCAATCCACAATTCCCACCTGCAGTAGACTCATTTTCTTATATGGAACAAGAAATCTCACTGAAGAGTGAGTCAGATCCTTAGTCAGGGTAAACTACCACCTATATTGAACCTAACGCCAACGCGTCAGCCTTCATTTATGCAATGGATGGAATATCAACAACTATTGTCTTTTCTATCTTCTATTCCTTTAAACCAATCCTTTAATAGAGACCTAAATTTGTTTGAGTCCATCTTGTCGCAAAGTAGCAGACCAAAACATGTTCTATCAGCAATATATAAGATTCTTATCTTAAAAAATCACCCTGATCTCCCAGAATTTACAAATAAATGGGCACGCGATCTTAATATTCAAATTGGAACAGAAAAGTGGGAGAAGTCATTTACCCGCACACATTGCTTGGCAATTAAAGCCCAAGAAACAAGCTTGTCTCTCGTTGGTACCGATGCCCAACAACCATGCAACTAATATACTCAGATGCATCAGACAAATGTTGGAGATGTCACTCTGCCAAGGGCTCGTTGCTACACATATGGTGGGAATGCCCCCAAATTTGCCAATTCTGGGCCAGGATCATAGTTACATAGTTAGTAAGGTTGAATAAAGACACCAGTCCATCCAGTTCAACCTGAGTGAGTGTGGGTGTGTGTCTACAATTATCCCTATTTATTTAAGGTACCCATATAGTGCCATCAATTTACAAAGCGCTCCACACATACATCGCACACTCACATTGGTCCCTACCCTCAAGGAGCCCACAATCCAAGGTCCCAGACTCACATTCATATACTAGGGCCAATTTTGGACAGAAGCCAATTAGCCTGACAGCATGTCTTTGGAGTGTGGGAGGAAACCGGAGTACCTGGAGGAAACCCACGCAGGCACAGGGAGAACATGCAAACTCCAGGCAGGTAGTGTCATGGTTGGGAATCGAACCAGCGACCCTTTTTACTGCTAGGCGAGAGTGCTACCCACTATACCACTGTGCTGCCCTGATCATGCAGCTGTATACTATAGTTACAGGGTAGCTAATCCCCAACACACCTCAAATTACTCTGCTATCCATTTTACCAGGCTCATATAGAAATATGAAAAAGGGTTTGCTCAGATATTGGTTAATAGAGGCGAGACTGGTTATCCCGCGACATTGGCGATCAACACAAGTCCCTTCAGTGAATGAATGGATAGTAGAAATGGACCTAATTGAGAAGATGGAGACCCTCCTGTCACATGAATTGGACATATATGAAAAATGTTGTCAGATATGGGCCCCCTGGAGGACATTTAGGGAATCGTCTGGAAATTAGGGGGTAAATGGAACTAATAGAATCTAAAATATGGTCTAATAGGGTTTCAGTAAGGGATATCCTTATGTCGTATGCCTTTGCCATCTTTTCCCCTTTCCCCTCCCCCCTTTTCTTTTTTTTTTTTTTTGTTTGTCTGATCCCTTGGTTATGATAGTTTGTATAATGTAATTGTAAGATGTTTTGATGGTATGATTATACCATCAATGTATGTACAACTGTTTATTTGTAAAAACTCAATAAAACTGAGATTGAGGAAAGAAGAAAAGATTCGTTCAACCCAAAAGTGCTTTTTTTACCACTACTCTTCCTTTATATTGGCTTTTGGAATTTATAAATGCAGCAATTTAGAAATTAGTTGAAAGGTTTAGCACTGTAAAATACCTTTTCATAGATAAAAAGTGCATTTTTTTATACATCTATATACAGTAGATCAGACCAAAATGAGGGACAAATGAGGAATGAGGGACAGAGGGACATTGCTCCAAATCAGACAGGGACAGTCCCTCGAAATCAGGGACAGTCCCTCGAAATCAGGGACACTTGGGAACTATGCATTACACGTTACACAGAGAATATGGGTGTAGCCCGTAACATGTTATGAAAGGTCAATTTTCCTATTAGTAAGGGATGTGCTTTGCATGGAAACAAAAACCAGCACATCCCTGCTGACAGGACAGAACTCTGCATTCTTTACATTCACAGAGCTCTGCCTTGTCATCCTCTTTGCCGATCAGTGGGTGCCAGAGGTAAATAATTGGCCCGGGACCTTCTCATCAGCCAGCGAGGTGGCAACGCACATGCGCGGCCCCCACCTGGAAGTGCTGGATCACGTACTGTATCTAATACGTGATCCAGCACAGGAGAGCCGCTTTGTTGCCGTACTCCTACATGATGCAGTCACAAAGCAGTTAAGGCATTTTCACACTGAGCCGCCCCATGCGCCGGCTGTAAAGCGCGCTATTTTTAAGCCCCGCTTTACCGTTGTTTTAGCTGCACTTTTCGGCCGCTAGCTTTTAATGGGCAGGGATGCTTTAGGATCAGTGTATACACCGTTTCTAAAGTGCCTTAAAGAAGCTGCTTGCAGGACTTTTTTTGATGTCCTGCCAGCGCAGCGCTCCAGTGTGAAAGCACTCGGGCTTTCACATTGGAGTGACAGGAGAGGCACTTTACAGGTGGTATTTTTAGCGCTATGGTGCCTGTAACGCGCCTCAGTGTGAAAGGGGCCTTAAAGTTACATGTGGCAACTTTTTATACGCTGAGATAAAATGCAACATGTTTGCATTTTATCACAACTCACTGCACTGCAGCTACAGGCTGCATTGTAGTGCAAAAAAGGGCAAATAGTAAAAAATTGGTTTTCTGTGTGTCCTAGTGGCAACAGGCATTTTTACAATGCAGAAAAATGCCAGTCACCACATTATATGTGTGTATAATTGCAAAAATTATAATGTCTAAAAACTATGGGATATATGTTTAAATTTATTTATTTATTTATTTATTTACTGGCAATGGAAGCAATCAGAGACTTATAGGGCGTACACACGGTCGGACTTTGTTCGGACATTCCGACAACAAAATCCTAGGATTTTTTCCGACGGATGTTGGCTCAAACTTGTTTTGTCTACACACGGTTGCACAAAGTTGTCGGAAAATCCGATCGTTCTAAACGCGGTGACGTAAAACACGTACGTCGGGACTATAAACGGGGCAGTGGCCAATAGCTTTCATCTCTTTATTTATTCTGAGCATGCGTGGCACTTTGTCCGTCGGATTTGTGTACACACGATCGGAATTTCCGACAACGGATTTTGTTGTCGGAAAATTTTATCTCCTGCTCTCCAACTTTGTGTGTCGGAAAATCCGATGGAAAATGTCCGATGGAGCCCACACACGGTCGGAATTTCCGACAACACGCTCCGATCGGACATTTTCCATCGGAAAATCCGACCGTGTGTACGGGGCATTATAGCGTAACTGCGATATTGTTGCAGAAAATTTTGACACTTTTTTGGGGACCACTGACACTGGCTGGGAAGGGGTTAACATCAGGAGCGATCAAACGGTTAACTGTGTGCCTAGCCTGTGTTTTAGTGTAGTGGGGGAGGTGCTTTTACTTAGGGAAGGCATAGATCTTTGTTCCTGCTTTGCAGAGACACAGGATCCAAGGCGTCCTTACTGACAGAATGGTAATCTGCCTTTTTTTTTACATAGACAGACTGCTGTTCCACCTGCGTATCGAACGATCAGTGGGTGCCGGCGTACATCGAGCAGCACAGTGGGAGTGAGTCACCGACAGCGCGCACTCGTGACCGATACCCGGAAGTATAGGATCATGTATATATACGTGATCCTGCGCAGCGTGACTGCCCTGTAGCAGTAAAACTGTTAGGGGGTGGTGGGCAAGTGGTTAAAAGTTGGCTACACCAAACACCTGTCTATCCCATCCTAGGCAGATGTACACGCAAGAATATGTATGAAGATCTGTGCACCTGTCAGCCTATAATTGAGTTCAACAGGCAACTGCATGGAACACTTCTCCATTCCAGGGCACATCAACATGGCCAAATACTTCTTTATTTGTGCAGCTGCATGAATATGCCGTGTAATACAAAGCAATACAATACACATAGCAATACAAATGTAAGGGGGATGTAATTCTGCAATACTCTATTTACAATGAAGGAAACATTATTGCTATAGGGGTACTAGGTAATACACCAATTATGGGGGAGCAAAGCTCTGTCCATATGTCTGAGTAGCTCTGTGCTTCAGTTTGATGGAGATGTGAATGGAAGATTTTATTGTCTCAAAAATTGATAGTCAATAAAAGGATTGATTCCCAATGTTAGCTCTGATTTAATTTAATTTTACTATACCAGTAATGCATGTAATTACTGTGTGCTGTAAATTGCAAAAGTGTATTCTGCTTTAAAAATATATTCTTTTCACTCCGATAGATAGAAATATATAGTGTAGATTCTCATACACAGCACCATCAGTGACTTCTCTCACCTTACAGTCACTGAAGGGCTGTTATCTCTGCTGGGTTCCTCTGAAGAATGGAACAGGCTGAAGAGGAGGAGGGAGGAGAGAGAAGGGGGGGGGGGGGAGACCGAGCAGCTACGCTCTGGCTCTGTGAAGTCTCGGGAGCGAGTAGAGAGACAACATCAAACAAGCAAAATGACAGGAAAGTGGTTGGATCCAGACTCCAGAGCCAGACAATTGTCGGTATTACACAGTATGAAAGTCTGTAGACCTTCCCACAGGTATTCAGCTCGATTTTAACAGAATGGGGGCACTTCTGAGAGGGCTGGAAAGATTTTTGGATATCAGCAGCTCACATAGAATAAATGTAAGCAAAAAAAAAAGAAACGCATACTTCTCTTTAAGATCCTCCCACTGTGCAATTTGGCCACACCCACTGTTCAAAGTAGTTTAGTGGGGGAGGGAGGCGTGGTTGAATTCCTGCACCTATTCTCCCTGGATATTTTTTATAGTCTTACAACCAGCCCTTTGAGGGCAACCATAATACTGATGCACCAGCAATGAAATTGAGTTTGACACCCCTGCTCTAGAATGTCTACGACCCCTAACTGCCTCCTGTAGTGTGGAATTAGCCCCTGAATGTCTTCTGTAGAATGTCTGCTGTCATTGACTATCTCTTGCAGAATGTTCGCAGTCCTTAAATGTCTTCTGTGCCTAACTTACCATCTTCTGTAGGGTGTCCACCTGTGTTAATCATCAAAAGCTTTTAAGAGGAAGTAAACCCTGATGGGTTTACTTCCTCTTTGCTTCCCTGCAAAGGTAAAGCATAATGGGCTACTATGCATCGCATAGTAGCCCATTATGTGTCACTTACCTGAAACCGAAGCCTGCGATGTCCCCGATTTCCTCGCGGGCTGGAAGCGTCCATCTTCCTTCCGAGGTCGCGGAACCCGCCTCTGTGACTGGCCAGAGTCGTGTGATGACACGGCATGACCTTTACTTGGAACGGCACAGCGTGAGATTACTAAAGTGCGCATGCGCCGAATAGATCGGCGCATGCGCAGAAGAAATCCTTGTATGGGGAATTAATATAGGCCTACCTGTAGGGAAAAGTGTGTTGTAAGGGTTTACAACCACTTTAAGGATAATGGAATGGAATAGAGGGAAGGTACTATTTTTAAGACACATAAATCCTCTAAAATACATAAAAGGGAATTGTTAAAAAAATGAGTACAGAAGATCCTTGGGGCAAAGTGAAACAGGGCCCTGGTAATTCTTAGAGACTAGGGATGGTTTGCTAAGCAACAATAAACGTTTAGTTAGCTTAATGAATATGGTAAATCTGTGTTCACTTTGAATCGTGTGCAACAGAAATGACTAAAAGGGTTTTTGCTTGCACTTGGCTGATTGAAGACATAGTTTTCTACTTATTTATTAAACATTCATCACTCTAAGCATGTCAAGTTCCAAAGAAAGAATATGGCGAATTGAGTAGAAAAATTCTGCAAGAAGTTGTATTCATGTCAGAAAACGATTATAGCCTTGTAAGTCTGTTAATCAACAGTACAGTAATAAGTGTAAGTCACAGCACTTTATTGAAGATAAATGGGCCATAAAACATTTCCTGAACTATTCAGCTAAAAATAATGAAAAGAGTTATAGCCTTTATCAATTAGAGCAGTGGTTCTTAAAGCTCGTTTGGCTGTATTTCACCTGTTGATCACAGGAGTGCAGTTCGTTCTGCACTCCTGCGACCTGTTTTTAGCAGACAGCTGAAGCCCAGTGTCGGCTGACATCACAGAGCTGGTCCAGGCTCGGGTAAGATCATGCAGTGAGTTGTTGAGAGCCTGATCCGGCCACTCCAGCTGCCTCCACAGCCCAGCGCTCCAGTGAGCCCTGAGGGGGGGCTCTGAAAACCAAGCGATCGGCAGTGTTTGATCACTTAGTTCTCAGTGTTAGACCCAGCAGGGGGACAGATGCAGCATCAGGCCAATGCTGCATTCAGCTAGGTAAGTATGATTCTACAAAAACCATGATTCCCATACTTCTCTTTTAACCATGAACTTCCTGTTTGCTCTGGCAGCTACCACTGCCACACCAAGCTTCCACCCTCTGCATCACCCAAAAAAAGCCAAGGTACTACTATTACTTTTTTGAATGAAAGTACCCATACTGAAATTACTCCGTAGATGGATTGATCGACACCCAACGGATCTGAAATAGTTTCAGTGCTGGTTCGCATGTGAGGCAGCACACTGGATAAATTATCTTCACCTGTGGACAGCACTGGTTCCTGTCCTGAACCTAAGTTATGTACTGACACTAAAGCTTTGGGGGCGATGTTCTCCTGGGGCAAACTATTCAACCTACTGATACCAATGATTTGGGGAGCTATTCTTCCCTGGAAGCAATATTCAAATGATATCAATGGCAGGTTGAGCCCCTGGCACTGCTTAAAATAGCGGCATGGGCATGTTAGAGCCAGAGTTAGAGGTGAGTGGCACCACCCTCCCGATGGGGACAGTATGTGAAGTGAGCTTTGAAGTACACATAGCATCATACTCTCAGGCTGCATTCACACCTGAGCGTAGCGTTTTTGAGCGTCTCTTCTGGCGTTTTGTTGCACGTTTTTTCGGGCATATTTGCGTGTTTCCATGCAGCGTTGTCTGGCGTTTTTGAGCTTTGGCATTTTTTTTATTAGCCAATAGGAAAAACGATCACCTGTTTCATCATTTGTTGCTATGTTGTTAGATTTTGTCATCTGCTTCCTGCTCCAAAAACACCCAAATCTGCCCGATTTGCGTGACAAAAAAAGGGTCCAGAACTTGTTTGAGCCTCAAGCGTAGGGCTTCAGGCAACTTGGAGTGGAGATGTGAACCATCTCCATAGAGAATAATGGATTTTTTCCCCCTCAAGCGTTTTGTAGCTTCAGGCTTCAAGCTACAAAACGCTCAGGTGTGAATGGGCTCTCAAGGTCAGGACAGACAAAGGTTTTAGCCTGTGAGGATGTAGCAGCTGGAAGACAGTCAAGCTGACCAAGAGACAGTCAAGCTGACCAAGGTACAGCGTTTTGTACACGAGCACTGGGACTGTGTGTTGGACGATCTGGAGGACCAAGGCAGGAGGCCTGAGCAGGGAAGTTGAAAAAAGAGCCACGAGGCTGAATATTGTTTGTTTATCTCATTGACGGTGAGAACACCCTGCATGGGCGGATATCCATGTGAACTTTTATGTTTCCATTTGCTTTGTTTTAAATAAAAGTGGGCAGAAAAAGCCATGAAACATACTTCTGGCGTGGCATAAACTCACTGTTTAGCGCTACCAATGAGCTACAAATTCCCTAACTTGTCACAAAATGAATTGAGGGTGTCTGTTCTCCTCTGGGTGTCAAGATCCCACTGATGCCAATTAATTGAGGAGTTATTCTTTCCTGGGGGCCATAACCCCACTGACACCAATGATTTATGTGCTATTTTAATTTTTGAAATAGTGGGGTTTGGTCTAAGTAGTTTGGGGGTTAGTCTCTCTGCAGGTCTCCCTAAAGCAATCAAGATTGTGAATGTGAAAAATATCTGTATGGATATACTGTACATTTTGGATATATATTTTTGTTTTGGGGGAAAAGGGACTCTTAAAGGCAATAACATTAATAATCAGGTTGAATATTTATTATGTTCCTAGGGGGAGGACAAATTAAATACAGCAGAATATAGGAAATTATCTACAAGAAATTTCTAATCTAACGGTGAATCCACTTGACCTCCGGAAGGTTTACCTCTCTTCCTGACCAGGCCATTTTTTTGCAATACGGCACTGCGTTGCTTTAACTGACAATTGCGCAGCCGTGCGACATTGTACCCAAATAGCATTTATGTCTTTTTTTTACCCTGAAATAGAGCTTTCTTTTGGTGGTATTTGATCACCTCTGCGGTTTTCCAAACGATATTACCTAAAGTATTGGGCCACCCCTCCAAATCATTTTGTGGAGGGGGATTATGTTGTAGGGTTATCTTTTTGGGATTGGGCTTGGCCCCTTAATACGACAGCATACCATGACATTTTGAACAATTTCATGCTCCTAACTTTGTGGAAACAGTTTGGGGATGGCGCCCTCCTGTTCCAACATGACTGCGCACCAGTGCACAAAGCAAGGTCAATAAAGACATGGATGAATGAGTTCTCATAGACTCCCTCCTAAACCTTATGAATTGAAGCTGTTATAACTGCAAAGGGTGTGCCAATTCAATATTGAACCCTATGGACTAAGACTGGGATACCATTAAAGTTCATGTGCGTGTAAAGGCAGGCGTGCCAATACTTTTGGCAATATAGTGTATATGGGCCATACTAAAAGTCTTTAACAACATGGCTACATTAGTCCACATAAAAATGGAGGCTGTCAATAAAGGCCACGCAATGCAACATGGAAAAGGAAAAAATTGGTCTTTCACACTTTTAAACAGGTGACAAATTCATATAGCTCCACAGTCTCAGAGATAGCTTATAGGTATAGTGGCGATCCCACAAAACTGGAAATCTACCCAGGTTTCATATATTTCAAAATAGGTTGATGACCTTCTACATATTCAGTTTAGGAATTTCTTATCAAACTAAATACACTATCATCATCTCTGGGGATGGCTGATCCCCCTGCCTGGACTCTCCCTTTGTCACATACCTGGTAGATGCCAATATGAAGAGAGAGCATCTCTTACACCTCCCGCCCAATACCCATACCTCCCAACTGTCCGGGATTCTGCAGGACCGCCGGACATTTCTAGGAAGTCCCAACATTCTGTGGGATCCGGTCTGTATCCCGGAGTCCAGTGGCAGAACATTCATTCTGCTACTAGGCTCCAGCATTGTATTATGCAGAGTGGTGCTGGCTGGGAACGACTGTGCCCTTCAGGATGCTGCCCCGTTCAGGCTGTGGTAATACAAACACCACTCATTAGCTTCTCCCCGGCAGCTGGGGGCACTTGGCGGAGTCGATTATGTGGATCCATCCTGACCAGGCAACTGTTTCAGCCTGACCTTAGCTGCAAGCCCTACATGGAGAAGAGAGAGCAGCCCTGCAAAGAGGAGAGAGCAGCCCTGCAAGCCTTGCATGGAGGTGAGAGAGCAAACCTGCATGGTGGAGAGAAAGCAGCCCTGCAAGGAGGAGAGAAAGCAGTATATATTGTCGGTCCCAGTGTTGCTATCTGTTACATTGATACATCACCTGTTATACATGTGTAGCATCATTTATGATAGGTTGTCAGAGGTCCTAGGGTTGTTAACCCTAATGGAAAGTAACTAAATGTTTTTATACCAGTGAGTTTGATTTTCTAAACACTAATAAAATTTGATACATATTTTTTACTTAAAATCTCTCCGACTGCCCTTTCTGACCACAAGTAGCCGTCTTTTTTTGTCCCAGGGATACCCAATCTGCGGATCTCCCAGGGATAATTCTCTTTTTATATGCATATGCTATAAGCTACGGCCAGAACCTCCAAAGTGGAGGAGCGACAGAGAGCAAAGTATAAATTCCATAATTATTAGAGTGTGAGTTACTACGTGGTCATTTTTGCAGTTTTTGGTTATAAGGAGAGAAAGCAGCCCTGCAAGGTGGAGAGAGAGCAGCCCTGCAAGGTGGAGAGAGAGCAGCCCTGCAAGGTGGAGAGAGAGCAGCCCTGCAAGGTGGTGAGGGAGCAGCCCTGCAAGGTGGAGAGCGAGCAGCCCTGCAAGGTGGAGAGCGAGCAGCCCTGCAAGCCTTGCATGGAGGTGTAGCACGACCCCCTTGGGGACTGCTTGGATTTCCTGCTCATCTGTGTCACCATGACCCTGTAAACATACCAACCCACCTGACACTCTGGGTTCAGACATCTTTGCACCACCTTGAAGTAATAAGTCAAACAACTCAGTGCGTTTATATTCTAATAACGTTTACTGGAGTACTTCAAAGAAGATCTTGTTGCACAGGGGAGGTAATAGATCAACAGAGCTTTGAATAACAATCCTAGCTCAGTAGAAGAATTCCTCTATAATAATACAAGTTAAGGCAGTCTGGCAATAACAGAATATTATATACACGTATGTACAATGAAATACCACTGGAACATGACCTGAAAGGATAAGCAAGTGTTAAGCATTAATTCTGGCAATACTTCTAAAGGGAAACCCAAGCCGGCCTATTTAACCTTTAATCCTAATGAGAGATCAAGCAAACAAGAATGGTATGAGGGCCCTTTAAGCAGTAATGACAGCAATGTCCCAGTCGCAGGCCTGATGGTCTTCACCGGCAGTCGGAGTTCATTACCTATATCCAAAAAGGTGCGGTAACAAGGTAATGGTATTTCTTGGAATGGTTGAAGCTAAAGGTGTCTATGTACAGTGTTTAAATAGAAGTGCAGTAAGGTATTCCCAAAGTAAAGCTGTCTGTACACAGTGTCACAGTGAAGCACCAAAGAAAGGTTTGCAAAGGTGGACAATTGCCCTCTCACCAAGGACCAGGACGATTCGATGCCTTCCGAACAGCGACTCCCGGAGAGGCGTCTTTGCAGCGGATCCGCTTGTGACGGCCAACTGATGCGAAACACGGAGAGCGGGTTGTCGGACAGCCAAGTTGATGCTGGATAGATGTCTGAAGGACAGCAAGAAGTGCTTGGCCCTTCTCGGCCGGGTTGCAACGTTGCACACCGTGTGGTAGGCAGCGACCTCACTCTCCGTGTACAGAGAGGTCCGTCACACACAAGGCCCAGGAGGAAGAGGGCGCAGGGCGGGTCCCTGGCCTCTTTTATAGATCTTCCCAGCTATCTCTCTGATGGTAGAAAAGATCCCTGGGATATGTAGTCTGGGTGTATAGTCACTATATCGCTAAAAATTGCGCCTGCATAGCACCTGTAAAGAGCCTCTCCTCTCACTCCAGTGTAAAAGTCTGAGTGTTTTTACACTGGAGCAGTGCGCTGGCAGGACGCCAAAAAAAGTCCTGCAAGCCGCATCTTTGAGGCGCTGTAGGAGCGGTGTATACACCGCTCCTACAGCACCACCGAAGTGCCGGAAAAGCGCCACTGCATTTAATCCTTTTTCGGACATTAGCGGCGCTTTACCACCGGCACCCCCAACACCCCAGTGTGAAAGTAGCCTAAGAGTTCACACAATCTTCTGATCAGCTTGCTCCCAAAATCCCGACCTTGATCTGAGTGTAGGCGCTGAGGCAGCCCGTAATGAACGAAAAACTTCACCACTAGGGTTTTTGCTACAGTACTGGCCTGTTAATCCCGAGTGGGGAAAGCTTGAGCATAATGGGTAAAATAATCTGACACAAACAGGACATTACTCCATCCACTCAAGTCAGGGTCCAAACACAAGAAATCAATGCACACCAACTCCATTGGCCCCTGGCTTGGAAGATGGCCCATTGGGGCTGCCCTGCCTGGTAAAGTCTTTCTCTAAATGCATCTGATGCAAGAGCGACAGTAGCTTTCCACCTCAGTTCTCATGGACGGGCAAAAAAATCGATCCCTGACTAACTTGAAGGTTCTATTTGGGCCTAAGTGACCATGATCATCATGAAGGATGGTCAACACTATTAGTCAGTGTTTCTCAGAAAGGAACAGTTGTCGAATACCCCCTAGTTCTTCAGATGGGCCTCTCCGGTATATGACTCCATCTTCCAACCGCATTCGTTCCCATTCTCTATGGACTACTTTTGCTCCCTCGATGGAGCTATTCAACAGTATCTGAGGGTCCTGGGCATTTCCTCATAAGTGCTTTAGTCAACCTACCATTAATGCCCCAATATTACCCTATGGAATATGTTCTGCGCTGACTATCTCTGCCTCTGGGCCCTCCCCCCCTGCCCTCCCCCCCGGGTCCTCCCCCCCCCGTCGCCTAGTTTAAAAACCCCTCTAACTTTTTGGCCATCTTCATTCCCAGCTGATCTGCACCCTCCTCATTTAGGTGCAGTCCGTCCCTTCTATAGTACTGGTGATCGACTGAAGAGTCAGCCCAGTCCTCCAGCAATCCAAACCCCTCCTTACCACACCAGCATCTCAGCCACTTGTTTACTACCCTAATCTCCCTCTGCCTTTCTGGTGTGGCTTAATGTACGGGTAGTATTCCTGAGAATACTACCTCGGAGGTCCCATCAATGCAGCGTGACCAGTGCCCACCAATGCAGTCTCACCTGTGCCCATCATTGCAGCGGGACCAGTGCCCACCAATGCAGCCTTGCCTGTGCCCATCATTGCAGCGTGACCTGTGCCCATCATTGCAGCGTGACCAGTGCCCACCAAGCAGCCTCACTTGTGCCCTCATTGCAGCATGACCAGTGCCCTCCATTGCAGCCTCACCCGTGCCCATCATTGCAGCCTCGCCTGTGCCCATCATTGCAGGGTGACCTGTACCCATTATTGCAGCCTCGCTTGTGTCCATCATTGCAGCGCGTCCTGTGCCCATCATTGCAGCGTGACCTGTGCCCACCAACGCAGTCTCCCTCACCTGTGCCCATCATTGCAGCGTGACCTGTGCCCATCATTGCAGCCTTGGCTGTGCCCATCCTTACAGCGTGACATGTGCCCATCAATGCAGCCTCACCTGTTCCCATCATTGCAGCGTCACCAGTGCCCACCAATGCTGCGTCACCTGTGCCCATCATTGCAGTGTGACCAGTGCCCATCAGTGCAGCCTCTCCTGTGCCCATCATTGCAGCGTAACCTGTGCCTATCATTGCAGCGTGACTTGTGCCCATCATTGCAGCGTGAGCTGTGCTCATCATTGTAGCCTCGCCTGTGCCCATCACTGCAGCCTCGCCTGTGCCCATCATTGCAGCATGACCTGTGCAGATAGAGGGCGGCTGGATCATCATAGAGCAGGCATTGCCCACGGTAACAGCTTACAATAAAATTGCCGTCCGCTCGCGGTCACACACAGCCCCACCTCCTGACCTGGCGCCTGTAACAGACAGAATGCCAGGCCAATGTTGGGATGTGTTCTGTCTCTTCCCCTGGGGGGGGGGGGGGGGGGCGATCGCTGGGAGAAGGGCTCCCATTCAACCCAGCCTGCCGGCAGTGCTGGGCCCCCCCCCCTGCTCAGAGGGAGCCCACGCTCGCCAGAAACCATTTTCCACAGTCGGCAAGTGGAAAATTTGAGGGCTGTCAGTCTGATATTATCTCTATGTGAGAAATCCATGACTCTTGTCCAATATCCAGCTAAGTGACTTGGGCGACTTACATCGCTGTGTGGTAAAGCAGTGCATTCTTGAAATATTGTTCTGTTTCAAATATCACTTTATGCATTGACATACCTTCTTATGCCGCGTACACACGATCGGAATTCTCGTCGTAAAATGCTATGATGGTTTTTCCGATGGAATTCCGCTCAAGCTTCTCTTGCGTACACACGGTCACACCAAAGTCCGACCGTCCAGAACACAGTGACGTACAACACGTACGACGGGACTAGAAAAGGGAAGTTCAATATCCCTTTGGGCTCCTTCTGCTAATCTTGTGTCTATCTCGTGTTAGTAGAAGTTTGGTGAGAAACGATTCGCGCTTTTCAGACTCCTGCTTTTTCAGATCGTTTTACTGCTGTTCAGTTTGTGCTTGTGGGTTTGTATCTGGTTTTCAGTGCGTGTAGTCAGTCCGTATCTGTTTTTCATAACAAAATAAGGGGTGATCAGCCCCCCTAGGTTTAAAGGGCAGTGCCACATCCAATGTACAGATACAGATAAAGAAGGATTCCCCTAAGTGGACTTTAACGGCACTTATAAGAAATTATAGATAGTAAAAAGGTATAGCAGTATATTAAAAGTAAAAAAGTTTATTTGAAAACAACATATATTAAAACATTGAATACATAAGGTTCAACAAAACATTTACATGATAGATTCCTTATTGTCACCAAACGGTGGGTTTTTACAGAAGCTCTTTTCACACCCAACGCGTTTCGGGATATAAAGTATTTTAGTCCTTCTTCAGGGGTGCAGAAGAAAAGAGGGATTCATCTAGGGTAATTAGAGTGTGAAATGATGAGTGAATTACCACAACATGTAGATATATATACATTATTCCACTTGAAGTTAGATAATCAACAAATCACTTACATGGTATGTTTCGTTAATTTGCTTTAAAAAAAACTTGAAGATAAGATATTGGACATTAGTGCTGGCGAGGTTGCTGTCCCTTTTACATCATGGTTGTAACAAGGTAGTGTCACTTAACAGTAATCTCATTCAGGCGGTATATTGTCTCACCTACCCCCATCTTCCACGGATGCGTAAAGGCCAGAGTGGTATACTGAGGCAAAAAAAGGAATCCCTATGAGTAGAAAAGGAATTGAAGTAAATCTGGAGGAATGGAGGATCTTTGGTTGGTATTGGTTTGAAGGAGCTTTAGAGTGAAGCTAAGGATTATAGATATATAGTATGAAACAAAGGATGTGGTGCCGAGTAATATATAAAAAAAATTTAAAAAAATAAAAAATATATATAATACATATGTAATGCATGTTATTTGTAGGTCAGATTAGTAGCTAAAGATGAAAGAGTATATGAATTTGTGTGGTATTGTATTGACACAAGTAATAAATAATCATAAGGAATAAGTATATTCTAAGTAGTAACAAGTAAAATTGAATGTACTAACTGCAATTATATAGTAGTGTATTGACAAAAGTAAAGGTAGAGAATAACAATGTTATTTAAGTAAATAATAAATATAGTCTTCTACACTACTCATATGGCTCTATAATTAATCTTAGGGCTCTTTCACACGGGGCGGATCAGTCATGGTCCGCCCCGTGAACATCCGCTTGCTCAGCGGGGATAGCTCCGCCGATCCCCGCTGAGCAGGAAGATGACAGGTGCATCGCTGCACACTGTGCAGCGACGGACCTGTCAGAGCGCCGCTCTCCCCTATGGGGGGATCGGATGATGACGGTCCGTAGTGTCCGTCGTCATCCGATCCGATCCGAAAACGGATGGAAAAGTAGGTTTTTCCTCCGTTACACTTTTCGGATCGGAGCGGGTAGGATGTCAGCGGACATGTCACCGCTGACATCCGACGCTCCATAGGGATACATGTATGTCCGTTTTTCATCCGAAAACGGAAGGATGAAAAACGGACATACGGATCCCTCGTGTGAAAGAGGCCTTACTCTATGGGTATTGTTTCTGCAAGGGAAAAGATGGCCAGTATGGATAAATACTGTATGTTTGTTTTACATAATTGTGACATTGAATTTATATGTAGTATTTAAGCATCGACTAATGCCTGTAAATAATGGCAGTGCATACAAAAAAGTCTGTCTCTGCAGGCATGAACACAATCAGTACAAGTAGTTATTAAGTGTCTTATAGGGCGTACACACGGTCGGACTTTCCGACAACAAAATCCTAGGATTTTTTCCGACGGATGTTGGCTCAAACTTGTTTTGTCTACACACGATCGCACAAAGTTGTCGGAAAATCCGATCGTTCTAAACGCGGTGACGTAAAACATGTACGTCGGGACTATAAACGGGGCAGTGGCCAATAGCTTTCATCTCTTTATTTATTCTGAGCATGCGTGGCACTTTGTCCGTCGGATTTGTGTACACACGATCGGAATTTCCGACAACGGATTTTGTTGTCGGAAAATTTTATCTCCTGCTCTCCAACTTTGTGTGTCGGAAGATCCGATGGAAAATGTCCGATGGAGCCCACACACGGTCGTAATTTCCGACAACAAGCTCCGATCGGACATTTTCCATCGGAAAATCCGACCGTGTGTACGGGGCATTATAGGGCCGACAGCTATGGTAATCAATATATACAAGGTATTTAGACAACAGACATGATTGCACATTAGTTCCAAGTAACATTAGTATGGGGCCCCTGGGAAGGGAAATTAGTGAGGGATTATATAGTAGAAACATATATACCGACATGGGCAATGTAAAAAGTCTAAAAGAAGCAAATTTGAAGTAAGCCAGTCACGCATCCCAGCATCCAGCATGTACAGCGCTCGAGCTGGGAGTGAGTGAATCTGGCATTTATGTGTAATGAACTCCAAATCAGCTGGCGCAGATCATTGCGCTCAGCTGAATGATGGCGTTCGTTATTAGGGAGACCTCAAAACCGCCCCCCTGAGCCGAGGGTGCGTTGCGCCATCCCTAACGAGCACGCGCTAGCGTAGCCACGTTGGAGCGGCGTCGCGCACACCCGGCCCACCGACACGAAATGCCACGCCGGCGGACTGTGCATGTCCGCCAGAGTAGCAAGATGGAGGTTGTGGGCGGAGATGACGGATCGCCCAGCTGACCTCTCATAGCGCCGCCCAGATAGTGTGTCTGGGCGGCTTTCCGTGCCGGGCAACCGCTCTGGCCAATCGCACCCAAGGGAGACCTAAGGAAGAGCAAAAAAAGAAATATTAGACTTTTGAGAACCATGTTATAGAACTTGTACATACAAGGGGACATAGTTCTTCATAAGGAGTGCGAAAAAACATTGTATGTCAAAAATGGGAACAGCAACATTGATGGAAAAACAAAAATATATACACATGTAATGACATATACTTTCAGTGGGTAACTGTTTAAAGGTGGGCAGAACTAATAAAAATGAGACCAATATGATAGTATGAATTCATAAGGGCAATCAAAGTACAGGCCAAAAAAGAGGTAAACTAGCATAGATGCATATTATAAATTCTCTGATTAAAAATGTGTACCAAAACCACAATAAACTGTTTGTTATGAGTGAGAGGAAAACATTATGACATGGATGTTAATTCCATAGGTACAAATAGGCTGCTGAACATGATAATATGAACTAACAGTGATACAAGACGTGTTGGTTTTGTAGGTACAGACTAAATATTGCATATACTAATACATAATATAGAGGTATAACGTATGTTAGTATAGAGGGTCACAATAAGACCATATGAAGAAAACTATTGGTCATGCTATAGTTCTAGGATGTTTGTCCATGGTTATACATGTCTTCACATATATAATAACTTGATTAAATCCCTTTGAAATATAGGGTGGACGTATTGTGTGTTCCAAGAAACAATTCAAAAGACATACCGAGAATGTCGTCCTAGAGTGTAGGGTGGACATATTGTATATTATGAGGCAATTTCAGGGGATCTAGAACAGCTACATATTGTCCAGTAGTCTCCTATCTTAAAAATAAATTTTATAGAAGTAAGGCTATTGAAGACATACAGTGGCTTGCGAAAGTATTCGGCCCCCTTGAACTTTTTAACCTTTTGCCACATTTCAGGCTTCAAACATAAACATATAAAATTTTAATTTTTTGTGAAGAATCACCAACAAGTGGGACACAATTGTGAAGTGGAACGAAATCTATTGGATGTTTTAAACTTTTTTAGCAATTAAAAAACTGAAAAGTGGTGCGTGCAAAATTATTCGGCCCCTTTACTTTCAGTGCAGAAAACTCACTCCAGAAGTTCAGCGAGGATCTCTGAATGATCCAATGTTGTCCTAAATGACTGATGGTGATAAATAGAATCCACCTGTGTGTAATCAAGTCTCTGTATAAATGCACCTGCTCCGTGATAGTCTCAGGGTTCTGTTAAAAGCGCAGATAGCATCATGAAGACCAAGGAACACACCAGGCAGGTCCGTAATACTGTTGTGGAGAAGTTTTTTTTTTTTTAAATAACATTTTTTTATTAAACGTATAGACATACATATACATTGAGCAATAGTGTTGCTTATAGTTAAGTGCAATAGGTAAACAGTCAACGCTATAGACATTGAGCTTCTGATGGTAATCATCCAGGTACATTAGTGGTATAATATCTTCCATACCATCTGAAGTTTTCAACCAGCAAGTAACATTATTAAACTGAGAATGTATTAGCATTTTACAGAGAGAAGGAAAATAAAGTAGGAAAAGAGAAAAGAGGGATGGAAGGGGGAAGGGGGAGTGAGGGGGGGGTCTAGCCGCAGATCTAGGGCGGGTCCTCTCGCTTATGCCATTCCTCCCAGACCATGTCATGGGCCTCCAATCTGTTTTGTATCCTGGCTGTCATTTTCTCCATTAGCTCTATGTCCTTTATTCTGGTATAGAGGTCTGCTTGGGAGGGTGGAATCTGTTTCTTCCAGTAGAGGGCCACAAGGCATCTCGCTGCTGTGAGAACATGACCTAGTAGTTTCCTAGAGTGTCGGGATATACGTAGCCCAGACACACCAAGAAGGAACAGTTTCGGGACTTTGGGGACCTGGACGCCCAGTAGGCGATTCAGCAGTAATTGTGTTTCCGTCCAAAAGGGAGTTATTTTGGGACATGTCCAGTAAATGTGAAATAAGGTCCCCCTGTCCTTCATACACCGCCAGCATCTATCCGAACTAGATGGGAAAATGGTGTGGAGGACATCAGGCGTCATATACCAGAAGAAAAGGACCTTGTATGCATTCTCTTTGTACAGAGTGCATAATGAGCTTTTAGCCGCCCGGGACCAAATCGTCTTCCAGGTAGCTTCCGAGATCTCCTCCCCTAGGAGCTTCTCCCAGCGGGTCATGTACGAGTGCTTGCCATGGTCTGTAAAGTTATAGGAGTTCAGTATCTGATAAATATCTGATATTAGCCCTCGTCTAGTTGAGCCCTCTAATATCAGTCCCTCAAAGGGTGATGGGGCCGAGAACTGTAAGTTCGGGGTAATTGCTTGAGCGTAGTGCCTAATCTGCAAGTATCCAAAGAACACTTGCCTTGGTAAATCAAATTTTCTTTGTAGCTCTGTAAAGGACAGCAATCTGCGCGTGCATGGGTGTACCAAATGGCCAAAGTGGAATAAATTCCTCATCGCCCATGGATAAGACATCTGATGAGTAAGGCCTACAGGCAGCTTGGGGTTGTAGAGGAACGATGTGAGGAGTGATCTTTCTGAGCATAGCTTATAGAGCCGTGATACTTTACGCCAAAGTGTACTAATGTGGAGCATGGGGCCCAAGAGTTGAGTGGACTCCACCTTCACCTCCGCATTCCACAGCATGCTATTTGGGTGGACTGGGGCCATCCAAAGTTTTTCTATTTCTGTCCACTTATTATATGAGCGTTGGGTGAACCAAGAGGCCAGGGTCCGCAGTTGGGTGGCTTGGTAGTATTTAGTTAGGTCAGGGAATGATAGACCGCCGTCCGATCGTGCCGCTGTCAAGACTGATTGTGGAATTCTATGTCTTTTGTAATTCCAAACAAAACGTATTAAGTCCGCCTGGAGTTTTTTCAGCTCTGATAGGGGTATTGGGATGGGGAGAGTCTGGAATAAATACAGCAACTTTGGTAGGATGACCATCTTAACAGAGGCTATCCTCCCTAGTAGGGAGATATAATGGGCCTTCCATTTCAGTAGAAGGTCCCTTATAGTTTTAAAGAGAGGGGGGTAGTTTGCCCGGTATAGGGTGGAGTAAGAGGGAGTTAGCTGTACTCCCAGGTATTTCAGTGATGATGTCTGCCAATGGTAGGGGAAGTGATGTTGTAGGTGTTGTGTTTCCTGTGTTGGGATATTAATGGGTAGGGCTTCTGATTTAGTTGCATTTATCTTGTATCCTGATAGGGATCTGTATAGGTCAAGTTCGGCGTGTAAGTTAGGGAGTGATATTCTAGGTTGGGTTAGGGTGAGGATAATATCATCAGCAAACAAGGCTAGTTTGAATTCCCTGTCCTTCAGCGGTATGCCGTGAATGCTCGGGTTTTTTCGAATGGAAGCCGCCAGAGGCTCGACACACAACGCAAAAAGTAGCGGTGAGAGTGGGCACCCCTGGCGGGTCCCATTCGTGATTGGAAAGGCCTGTGAAAGGGCGAAGGGAGTTTTTACTTGGGATGAGGGATTAGTGTATAGATGTCTAATTGCTTGGAGAAATGGACCCTGAAATCCCATGCAATTCAACGTGGCGAAGAGGAAGGACCAGCCGAGGCGGTCGAAAGCCTTTTCCGCGTCCAAGCCCAGGACTAACGCTTGCTGCTTATTCCTGTTCGCCACGTCTATTAGGTCAATAATTCTTCTCGTATTATCCCCCGCCTGGCGTAGGGGGACGAATCCCACCTGATCCTTATGTATTAGCGAGGGAAGTATGAGGTTTAATCGCATTGAGAGGAGTTTGGTAAAAAATTTTAAATCAGAGTTTAGGAGTGCGATTGGCCTGTAGCTGGCACACACAGAAGGATCTTTGCCAGGCTTAGGAATCAACGTGAGGAACGACCTCTGCATATCAGTGGGAATGGAGGTTTTCTGAAAGAAGGCGTTAAACAACCTGCACATATATGGTAGTAGAATCGGGAGGAATGCTTTATAATACTCATAGGGAAGGCCATCTGGGCCAGGTGATTTATGAGAGGGTAGGGTTTTGATGGTGGCCGTTAGCTCTTCCTCTGTGATTGGTGCATTAAGTGACATTAGATCCGTCTTAAGTAATTTGGGGAGTCCACTGTCCTCTAAGTATTGTTTCATACGGTCTTTTATATCAGGTGGGGGCGGGTCTCGGGGAATTTCAGGGTTATTATATAGTGTTGTGTAAAATTCTCCGAAGGTCCGGGCTATGTCTTGGGGGTGTGACATGAGGGCCCCCTTTTTGTCTTTAATTTGGTGGGGTGTGGACATGTGAGATCGCTCCGAAAGTTTACGTGCCAGGATAGTATGGGCCTTATTCCCCTTGTCATAATATGTTTGTCTTAATCGAGTAAGTGCCTTCTCTACCTGTCCTAACGCTAAATCTCGAAGGGTATTTCTGAGGCAGATTACTTTTTTGAGAAGGTGTAGGGATGGTGATACTTGCAGTCGGAGTTCTAGAGTCTTAAGATCTCTTTCGGCTTGAATTTTAGATGCCATTGCGTTTTTCTTCATAGCCGAAGAAATCGCTATACACCGTCCCCGTAGGACTGCCTTGTGGGCTTCCCAGAGGGTGGTTAAGGAGACTTCGGGGGTGTTGTTTTCTAGGAAGTAATTCTGCAGGGTTGTCTCTAGTTCCGATCTGGACGGAATATGTTGTAAGAGGAAGTTGTTTAGCTGCCAGTTACTAGGTTTACGGGTTGGGGTACCTATTTCTAGTGACATAAGGACTGGGGCATGGTCAGACCACGAGATGGGGAGGATCTGGGCAGTTTTGGTGGCGCGTAGGGTGTTGTTATTAACGAAAATATAGTCTATGCGGGAATGCATGAGGTGGGGGGCAGAATAGAATGTGAATTGCTTGTCCCCTGGGTGTAGGGCTCTCCATGCATCGAATAAAGCATGTCGTCTAGTCAGCTGACGAAACAACTTGGAATCACGGACGGCCCGAGCTTGATGGGCTGCAGGGTTAATCACGTGACGGTCCAGACCCACTGAGTGCACCAAGTTGAAGTCTCCGCCAACGATTAAGTAATCATTGGGTTGTTTAAACAGGCGGGCGAGGACCCTAGATAGGAAATGTATTTGATGGGTATTGGGTGCGTAAATATTACAGAAAGTTACCGCCTGCGTTTGCCACTGACCTCTTAGAATTATATAGTGTCCCTTCGGGTCAATGAGGGAGTCGGTGCATTTAAATGGAGAGCCTTTTTTAAACAGAATGGCAACACCCGCCCGCTTACGAGGACTAAAGGCCTGATACGTCTGGGGGTACTGTTTGGATGCGAAGGCGAAAGCATTCCCTCTATTGAAGTGTGTCTCCTGCAGCATAGCTACATCTGCCCCAATCTGCCTGAGTTCCCTCAGTGCAAGATGTCTTTTTTTGTTTGAGTTTAAGCCATGGACATTAAACGATAAGATCTTAGCCATGGTCGATGGTGTGTGCGTGCATCAGATTACTTAGCTTATCCAGTCGTGGACCTTCCAGGAAGTCCAGGGTGCGACGGGGATCAGGCGTGAGAGGAAGCCGAGTGGTTGCTCCAGACCTGCGGCGAACCATATAAGGAAAAAAAATAGGGGTGGGGGGGAGATAGAAGAAGTAGAATAAGTGGAGGGGAGAAAAGGAAAAGAGAAAAATAGTTAGTAGCAAATCATTTAGTAATAAACATTTTGTTGTTGTCTCGGGCAGTAGAGACCGCCCGGATTCTAAGAGGTTCCAGTAGGTCCCCTCGGCCGGGGCCCCCAACGAGGGCTCAGGCCGGGGGGGCATAGCGAACAAACAAAATCAACTGTGTTCAAGTCCTCAAAACAGAGTGACAGTAGGGAACTCTAGTGGGATTGACCTCTAGGGGGGGATCAGCGACCAAAAGTTCCACCGCTGAGCTGTCTCCAGCAAGAGGGGGGGGTGCCCTATGTTGCTAGTGAAATGACAGGTGGGGAAGGCCTAGGGGGGGTAGCTTATAATTGTATTGGGTGGGGCAGGAGAGGGGGGAGATATAGTCATCCTTTTTTAGGCTTTGTTTTGGTGGATCCGCTGGGAGAGTCCCGATCTCTGGGTCGCTTAGTTGGTGGTATCTTCTGCCACCACTGGAGGAGGTGTGGGCAAATCCACTAAGTCCCATTCAGGCAAGCGAGGTAGTGGGATTTCCATGGTGTCACAGAAATTTTCCAAGTCTTCTGGAAAGCGTAGCACTGCAGTTTTTCCCTGCCTTCGGGCAGTGAGGCTGAAGGGGAATCCCCAGCGGTAGGTAATGTCGTTTTCTTGGAGCAGGATGAGTAGGGGTTGGAGCAGTCTGCGTTTCTGTAATGTTATCCAGGAAAGGTCTGGAAATAGCTGGACCTGCGTGTTTTCAAAAAGAATCTTTTTTGTGGTGCGGGCTTTGCGCATGATGTCCTCTTTCAGGGGAAATGAATGGACCCTGCATATGACATCTCGGGGTCTGGAGATGGGCCCTTTGGGGCGGAGGGCACGATGGGCACGGTCCATTTCAATGGGTTTGTTTGGGGGGTCCCCCAGAAGGTTGTTAAACAGGAGTTGCAGAGTTTCGTGAAGATCTTCGGGACCCTCTGACTCAGGCAGACCCCGGACACGGATGTTGTTTCGACGTCCTCGGTTATCCAAGTCTTCGAGGTGACGTTGCATGTTCCGGAGCATTATATGATGGTCGGCCCCCTGTACTTGAGTGCGATGTACTGCCAGCTTGGTCTCCTGAATTTCCTCCTCCGCCATCTCCACCCTGTCAGATAGGTGTTTAAGGTTAGCATGTATCACTTGTATTTCTGCTCGGCATGCTGACTTGACTTCCTCGATAAGGAGTCTGAAGTCCTCTTTAGTGGGAATAGCCTGGAGACAGTCCTGCCATGAGGTGGGGTGCTGGAGGTGGTGAGCGTGTTCCATATGGCGTTGTGGGCTATGTGGTGGGGATGGTTCCCTTGCGACTTGGGAGGATGCTGATCCCCTGGGGTCCCAGTGTTGTGGTTGAGGGACCATCCTGTCCCCCCATGTGAGCCTCTGTGAGTGAGAGGGGAGACCCCCATCTCTAACCTCCATAGGGATCAGGGATGGCGAGCTTGTTACCTGGGCATATGATTTTGTCTGATTTGTTCCTTGCTCTGTGAGCCTGGAGGTATTATGGCGGGTCTGTCTCTGTGGCTGAGGGGAGACCGGAGGGGGGCCGAAGTATGGTTGGAGGGTGTCACCGTCAAAGTTCATTTCTGATGGCTGACCAACGTCCCCTGTGTGTCCTGTGTGTCCTGGTTCTGGCAGTGGGGGAAAGTCACTGGGTTGCAGGGATGGTGTGGGGGTCGCCGTTCCTCCCAGGGACAGGGATGGATCAGACATGGTGCGCAGTAGCTGCGGGAAGGCCTGTGAGCACTGCGTGTAGGAGTTAGTGAAGAGGCCTAGCGAGGGGTCCTGTGGCGGGCCGGGATGCTTCCCTTGTGCTGGGAGTGGAGGGGGTGGACTCACCGCAGTTGATCCCCTGCTTCTCCGGTCCCCTGTCTCCCGGTCCAGGTCCGCTGTGCTCTGGAGTAGTGGAGGGGATGCCGAGCTCCGCCGCGGTGACTGCCTCGTGGATGAGGCAGGAGCCGTCGGCGCCATCTTGTCCCTGCCGTCCTCGGACATAGAGGGATGTTTAAAGTACCCGTGGAGGGTTGTTGTGGAGCCGGACGGTGGTTGGGATGATCCCCTGGGTTTGGAGGATCTGGTTCTCCTGCTGCCTCCCATAAAATGTAGCTGAAAATCCCCCTTTCAGGCCTTAATGCTGCGGGCTGGTGGAGAGCTGAAGGCTCAGGCGTCCATGCAGGGCAACTTCCGGTCCCGCCCCTGTTGTGGAGAAGTTTAAAGCCGAATTTGGATACAAAAAGATTTCCCAAGCTTTAAACATCCCAAGGAGCACTGTGCAAGCGATTATTTTGAAATGGAAGGAGTATCAGACCACTGCAAATCTACCAAGACCTGGCTGTCCCTCTAAACTTTCAGCTCAGACAAGGAAAAGACTGATCAGAGATGCAGCCAAGAGGCCCATGATCACTCTGGATGAACTGCAGAGAACTACAGCTGAGGTGGGAGAGTCTGTCCATAGGACAACAATCAGTCGTACACTGCACAAATCTGGCCTTTATGGAAGAGTGGCAAGAAGAAAGCCATTTCTCGAAGATATCCATAAAAAGTCTCGTCTAAAGTTTGCCACAAGCCACCTGGGAGACACACCAAACATGTGGAAGAAGGTGCTCTGGTCCGATGAAACCAAAATCGAACTTTTTGGCCACAATGCAAAACGATATGTTTGGCGTAAAAGCAACACAGCTCATCACACTCAACACACCATCCCCACTGTCAAACATGGTGGTGGCAGCATCATGGTTTGGGCCTGCTTTTCTTCAGCAGGGACAGGGAAGATGGTTAAAATTGAGGGAAAGATGGATGCAGCCAAATACAGGACCATTCTGGATGAAAACCTGTTGGAGTCTGCAAAAGACCTGAAACTGGGACGGAGATTTATCTTCCAACAAGACAATGATCCCAAACATACAGCAAAATCTACAAAGGAATGGTTCACAAATAAACGTATCCAGGTGTTAGAATGGCCAAGTCAAAGTCCAGACCTGAATCCAAACGAGAATCTGTGGAAAGAGCTTAAAACTGCTGTTCACAAACGCTCTCCATCCAACCTCACTGAGCTCGAGCTGTTTTGCAAGGAAGAATGGGTAAGAATTTCAGTCTCTCGATGTGCAAAACTGATAGAGACATACCCCAAGCGACTTGCAGCTGTAATCGCAGCAAAAGGTGGCTCTACAAAGTATTAACGCAAGGGGGCCGAATAATTTTGCACGCCCCACTTTTCATTTTTTTATTAGTTAAAAAAGTTTCCAAAATTGAAAAGATTTCGTTCCACTTCACAATTGTGTCCCACTTGTTGGTGATTCTTCACAAAAAATAAAAATTTTATATCTTTATGTTTGAAGCCGGAAATGTGGCAAAAGGTTGAAAAGTTCAAGGGGGCCGAATACTTTCGCAAGCCACTGTATATGTCATAGACAAGGCAGCAGAAATTCTGAGCACATGTAGGCCATACATAGTATTTTATCATTCCATTCATGTAAAAATACACTGATGTTACACAGACGGAGAGACAGATCTCTACATTAATAGCAGGCGGAAATAGTGGGAAAAATATAGATGTTGAAAGTAGTGGGAAATTAGTTGGAGGTCGTTTATTTCTCCATTCTGCCGGAAGAGAAACCTTCGAGGAATGGTTTAAAGTAAACAGCCTCATTTAAATATTACTTGTGTCAATACAATACCACACAAATACATATACTCTTTCATCTTTAGCTACTAACCTGACCTACAAATAACATGCATTACATATGTATTATATATATATTTTATTATTTTTTTTTTTTTTATATATTACTCTGCACCACATCCTTTGTTTCATACTATATATCTATAATCCTTAGCTTCACTCTTAAGCTCCTTCAAACCAATACCAACCAAAGATCCTCCATTACCCCAGATTTACTTCAATTCCTTTTCTACTCATAGGGATTCCTTTTTTTGCCTCAGTATAACGCTCTGCCCTTTACGCATCCGTGGAAGACAGGGGTAGGTGAGACAATATACCTCCTGAATGAGATTACTGTTAAGTGACACTACCTTGTGACAACCATGATGTAAAAGGGACAGCAACCTCACCAGCACTAATGTCCAATGCTATCTTATCTTCAAGTTTTTTTAAAGCAAAGTAACGAAACATACCATGTAAATGATTTGTTGATTATCTAACTTCAAGTGGATTAATGTATATATATATCTACATGTTGTGGTAATTCACTCATCATTTCACACTCTAATTACCCTAGATGAATCCCTCTTTTCTTCTGCACCCCTGAAGAAGGACTAAAATACTGTATATCCCGAAACGCGTTGGGTGTGAAAAGAGCTTCTGTAAAAACCCACCATTTGGTGACAATAAGGAATCTATCTATTATGTACATGTTTCGTTGAACCTTATGTATACAATGTTTTAATATATGTTGTTTTCAAATAAACTTTTTTACTTTTAATATACTGCTATAACTTTTTACTATCTATAATTTCTTATAAGTGCCGTTAAAGTCCACTTAGGGGAATCCTTCTTTATATGTATCTGTTTTTCAGTGCGTTCTTGTCCGCTCGTTACTGATTTTCAGCTTGCTCTTCACAGGCCTTGCTGTTCTTCAGTGCGTTCTGTTTAGTTTATTCTGACCAGCCGACCGTTTTGAAGCCATGTTGCGGGTACGTACTCGTCGTAAAGTTCGTGCTGTGCGGGAGCTTGGTGTTGGGGTTCTTACTTTGACCCAAGCCCAGTCCATGAACAGGGTAAGGAGGAGTTCATGGACCAAGAATTGGTTGCTCCGGCGTGACCAATTCTCTCATATGCCTTTGTTGAGGGAGATCCAGGAGAATAACCCTGATGATTTCAGGAATTATCTCCGGATGACGGACCCCATTTTTCACTGTTTGTTGACTTTGCTGTCCCCTTATATCAGCAGGCAGGACACCTGCATGTGGCAAGCCATCACTCCTGAGCAGAGGCTCATCGCCACGTTGCGGTACTTGGCGACTGGGAGAAGTCTACAGGACCTCAAGTTCTCGACAGGCATCTCCCCCCAGGCTCTGGGGATCATTATCCCAGAGACCTGTTCTGCTATTATTCAGGTCCTGCAGAAGGACTATATTAGGGTAAGTTTTCTCCTTTAACATCACATTATATGTTTTTAATGTATGCTAATGTATTGTATTTCTTTCATCATTCCCTAATTACCATGATTGTAATATGCTGTGAATGTCCTCTTTGTTCCCATGCATGCTGGAAGCTTAAAAATTTATTTTTTTGGCCTACATGCATATTTGCCTTCACTAACCTCCCCAGCATGCTATCCTGGGCCCATACACACCTAGCCTAGTCACTTAACAATGTATTTTGTCAGCTCCATAGTAATGCTTTACCCTAAACATACCCTAAAATGTGTCCAAATTTTAATTGTGTGCTTAAATTCATGCAGAGTGCCAGAAGCTTTTTTTTGTGGCCCAAAATAATTTGGAACCCTCCCTCCCCCCCAAACGCTAAATCAACCGATACCAATCCTCTATCTGCTGACTTTGCCAAACCCATACACACTATACCTACCTCTTTTGTGGTCATATTTATGGATGAATTCCCCAAAGTATGTAGTGAAAGGGCCTGCCAGAATACTTTCAAATGGTACTGTTTAAAGTTTTGTTCTCCTATTATTATCTTGATAGGTAATTTCAGAATGTAAACATGTGCTTCAATTTATTCAGTGTGTATTTTTTTTTTTTGTATTATGACATTTCTTACCTGTTCAGTGGGCTGCCAATAGTGTAAGTAAGGAGGGTCAGTGTAAGTAAGGAGGGTCTGTCCAAAGTAAAACACATTATTTATGCATTCAGCTCTCCATGAAGTGTAGAGGGTTACCTGTCCAAAATAGCCCCCCCCCCCCCCAAATGTTTACAATGGGCCATCAGAGGGGGTGAGGAATCTGATAAGTGGGCCTTATATTTTAGCCTTTAAATACTCCTTAAAATAAATGTTACACTGATGTTGGCCAAGAATGTTTGTGTCTAATCTGCTTTCCTTGTCAAAAGTATTTTATTCATTACAATAAATTCAAGTACAATAAAATTAATATTGTATATTGTACAATTCAAAATTATTATAAAATATTCATAAATGGTTACAAATATAGAGTTGATCATGATGTAAAGAATTATAATAAGTTAAAGCAAATAATTCTCTAATATGTATTAAACCAATAGTAATGTAGACATTCAAATATTATGTAATACTAATGATTAAGAAAAACTGAATAAAGATTTTCTGAGCAAACTTGAGTTCATAAATTGTGTTTCAATACTGACGTTATCTTTGTAACCTTAGGAACATCAAAATCGTAAGGTGTAAATAGGGTCAGAGTAGAGAAAGAAAAAGTATGATGAAAAATAAAGAGTGAAGAAGAAATATTAAGGAGGGGTCCACCGGGTTGGTCCAGGAGTCACAGTCAGACCAATACGGTCAGCATAAGATCAAATCATCTACCATGGCAATAAAACATTATAATTGAATGATAGTGGTAAGAAATGTTCTATCCAAGGCTGCCATAATTTACGAAATTTAGGTATTCGATTTTGTTCAATAGCAGCCATTTTAGCATGTACCATAAAATTATTCATTCTTTGTTTTGTCTCGGCCAACGCCAAGGAGGGGGTTTTCCAAGCTCTCGCCACAGTTTGTTTTGCTGCTGTGAGCAAAAATATAAAAAGTTTGAATTGGGCATAAGATAGACAATCCGGTTTAAGATTAAGTAATGTCATTGTGGGGTTAGGATGAAGGGTAATGTTAAACATTTTGGAGGCATATGTAAATATTTCTGTAGCGTTCACCCCCGAAGGAGCTGCTGATATTTTTATTCGGGCTTACCGTTACCTTTTTCACAGTGTTCATCATAGGGGTCCTTTAGCAGTTGCTCAATTGAAAACACTGGCTCCAACACTTAGTCCTTTTTCCAAGTTTTATTAAAGAAACAAAATATTCAATAGCAAGGTAAAGGGTGAAAAGGATTCAGGTACCTTGGATCTTGCGGTTAGAGGTAATTTCTATATCTAGCGAATAGCACTTCCACAGCTGGATTTAGCAACCACCGGATAGGTCTCTCTCACCAACCTAGCAGCCGATGTGATGCTTGAACACGGTCTCTGCCACATACCTGACAATCTTGAATGAATTGATTGCTGTGCTTGATCCCAGATGCGTCTCTGACTGAGTACCCAGGCTCTTCTCAAGATACCAGCCTTATGCTCGGTCCTCTCTTGAAGAGTCCTCCCCTGGTCACTAAAATCCCTTGCTTCTTCCCGCAGGCCAGACAGCAAAGTGACCATCCTGTGGACCAGTAGGCCACTAAAACTCTGAGCCTTCTTCTAGTAGCTAAGCCTTGAGTCCGCCAACCTCAAGGCAGAATTTCAAGCAACAGCAATCCCCCAGGCCAGAAGGGCCATGAGGTCAGGAAGCGCCAACCTCAACCACATGGTGTCTGTCCCTTAAATACCCCTACCCAGAATGCACGGTGGATGAACCACTCCCACCGAACTGTTTCTGAGCAAAGAGTATTCAATATGTCCAACCAGACTGTATTTACAACATCCACCAATGGTAACAGCACCACCCATGGTCGGATGGAAATCTGCACAGTCCAGCTAAACTGGTACAGAAACCAATACATTTAGATAATAATAAGCTGAGCCAAACTGTAGCTTCAACTAACTTAAAGAGGGGTTCCACCCAGGGGGTCCATTAAAAAAAAAAAAAAATTAAAAGTCAGCAGCTACAAATACTGCAGCTGCTGACTTTTAATTGGACACTTACCTGTCCCTGGGTCCAGCGATGCGGGGATTGAAGGCCCACTCGTCCCCCCCCCTCCGCTCGTCGGCGTCGGCATTTCAACTGTGGGCGCCGGGCTGTGGCTTCACAGCCTGGCACCCACTGCGCATGCGCGAGCAGCGCCGCGCACCGTGATTGGCCTATCAATCACCTGGGACCTGTAATGGGTCCCAGATGATTGACAGGAGGGAGGGAGCAGAGCCGAGCCCTTCCTGTGCCAAGGGGGAAGTGATGTCACCAGCCCAGGCAAAGGAAGAGGCAGACTACGAGGGACCAACTAGCAACAGGCATTTAGAGGTAAGTAAAAAAAAAAAAATATCCAAATGTTTTTTTGGGGTTTTTTTTAGAATTTTTCAGGTATTTTTGTTTTTTTGGGTGGAACCCCACTTTAAATTTCAAAAGAATAGCGTCTGCTCCTCAGGAGCAGGGTGTTACACACTCCCCCCACCGCAATAGACGATCGTCGGGAAAAACAAAAATTTCAATCCTGAGAGTCAAATACCTGAATCCCAACGTTTGAGTAGAAAGAAGAAGAAGGGTAAAGTAACAACACATTAAATGGTTAACAGCATCACATATGAATTAGAAAGTACAGCAACACTTCCCATGACCTATCTAGCTATCTGTGCCACCCACTCTCCGGTTATTTGCCAGAAGATCCAGTTGAATCTGAAATAAAACACACAAAACAAAACAGTAATATACAAACCAGTACCTTCCTTGCAAGAAGCAAAACCCCATTTCCTGGAAAATGGAATTTTCTTTCTCGCCATGATCTATATATTTTTTTTTAATAACTGAGTGCAGAAAGTTCAACCTTGTTGAGCAGACTGTTACCACCTAGTGGCAGAAGTCATTGTAATGCAAGTCCTTTTAAGCAAATGTTGAAAGAGTTCAAAAACCTTGACACGCAGTTTTTCTATCAA
This sequence comes from Lithobates septentrionalis, assembly GCA_037952835.1. Taxonomy (NCBI): domain Eukaryota; kingdom Metazoa; phylum Chordata; class Amphibia; order Anura; family Ranidae; genus Lithobates; species Lithobates septentrionalis. The sequence goes on from JBBDGP010000359.1 coordinate 3,234,170, forward strand.
CTGACACTAACTAACTATTCCCCATAGTCCTTGCATTAAAAAAAAAAGAAAAAGAAAATAGAAGTTTTCTTCTTAGACTGACACCAACAAAAACAGTCACTAATAATGATCACCAATAAAAACGGGGATCAGGCAAAGTCACGGCTTTCCCTTGTGCATCTACAGTATACGATGTTATCTTTTCCCGGCCGACAGATAACAACTTTATCCGCATATATGTGCCTCCCATAGCTCCAGTGCAACAGGCATCCGGCAAACCGATCATCCATAACCGAAGAACATGCTGGCTTCCTAAAGGGCTTTGGTACTTTCAAATAGTCCCAAACGTCTTTACTATACCAGCTCTCTCTGTTCCCCTCAATCTCTTGCATGATATCCCTAGGAACGTATGGGAATTCAAGTCCATATTCTGTGGCCACTCACTTATTTAACAGATGTTAAGATCGAGCAAGCCTCAGCAAAGAACAGAAAATTCCCAAGCCAGAAGGCACAGATGAAACCGGGGATTTGTGCACCATGGCAAAGAGAGATGATTTGTTTGATCCGGACGGACCAGTATTTTTAGACAAAGTCCCGCTAGTAATTGTAGGGGTTTCCACCCGAGGTGATGTGTTCCCCGAGTTCACAGCTGCCCAGTCAGACAAGGTAAATGTTGCAGCAACATCGTCACTATTCGCCCACAGCATCTCCTGGGACATAGTTTCAAAAAGATCATCATCTCCTGAAAGGTCTGAGAGAGAGTCTATTTCCGAGTCCCGCAACTCCTCTGCAGGCGTATATCGGCAAACAGTCCCCCCATGCACAATGTCCCCTGAGATCTCACCCGTTCCTGACGTGGACTCCTTCTGTGGATCCGGTTCAGGCAATCTCTGAGGTAAAGCTCGACCGCGGCCGCGGGAGGCTTTCACATACCCAACCTTCTTTTGAGTAGGAACAGCAAGGTCGGTAATGGTAGAAGTGATGGTAGTAGCAATATCCACTGTCGGTTCCTCAATGGTAGTTACAGCACCATCTCTCTCTGGAACACTCGGCGTAGCAGACTTTGAGCACGTAGGCCTGATTGCAGGATTGAATACAACAGTCTCTTCAGTGGCGATGCCTGTGGCCCAATCCATCCGGTAGGCCCGGGGCGACACGGTGGGTTGTTCCACAGTGAACAGATTCTCCCCGCAATGCAGGCATCGAACAAATGGCAGAGGACTTGCGACCAGTCCCTCGCATCCATTACACAGCATGCCCAGAGCCTCTGAGTCTTCTGTTGTATACAGGATGGAATGCCCATGCAGTTGTAAGTGAATCCCCGTGTCCGTCAGCAATGTTCCAGGCAGTCTGATACTCGTAGTGTTACCTCCAGAGAACATTCTGGGCCCCATAGAAGACTGCATTCCTGGCATTCGGAACATGGCGACGACTCAACAGGACCTTCCTTCTCTAAGTTTTTTCCAGACCACGCGGTGTCTCACTCAACACGTACTTTGGACAACTCCTTCCACTGGCTCCTCTGGTCACACGACTCCCGGACTTTCTTGACTCCGCCCACAGCCGACGCGCCAGTACCTTAACCCGTAATCGATCACGTTGTTGAACACAAACAAAAAATAGCAAAGTCCGAAACCCTCTATTGCATTAATTTCTTGGCAAAAAGTTCCTTTAGTTGCTATAGGTAACCATAAATCCCGGACAAGCCCCCACATGTAGCGTTCACCTCCGAAGGAGCTGCTGATATTTTTATTCGGGCTTACCGTTACCTTTTTCACAGTGTTCGTCATAGGGGTCCTTTATCAGTTGCTCAATTGAAAACACTGGCTCCAACACTTACTCCTTTTTCCAAGTTTTATTAAAGAAACAAAATATTCAATAGCAAGGTAGAGGGTGAAAAGGATTCAGGTACCTTGGATCTTGCGGTTAGAGGTAATTTCTATATCCAGCGAATAGCACTTCCACAGCTGGATTTAGCAACCACCGGATAGGTCTCTCTCACCAACCTAGCAGATCCCAGATGCGCCTCCGACTGAGTTCCCAGGCTCTTCTCAAGATACCAGCCTTATACTCGGTCCTCTCCTGAAGAGTCCTCCCCTGGTCACTACAATCCCTTGCTTCTTCCCGCAGGCCAGACAGCAAAGAGACCATCCTGTGGACCAGTAGGCCACTAAAACTCTGAGCCTTCTTCTAGTAGCTAAGCCTTGAGTCCTCCAACCTCAAGGCAGAATTTTAAGCAACAGCAATCCCCCAGGCCAGAAGGGCCATGAGGTCAGGTAGCGCCAACCTCAACCACATAGTGTCTGTCCCTTAAATACCCCTACCCAGAATGCACGGTGGATGAACCACTCCCACCGAACTGTTTCTGAGCAAAGAGTATTCAATATGTCTAACCAGACTGTATTTACAACATCCACCAATGGTAACAGCACCACCCATGGTCGGATGGAAATCTGCACAGTCCAGCTAAACTAGTACAGAAACCAGTACATTTAGATAGTAATAAGCTGAGCCAAACTGTAGCTTCAACTAACTTAAATTTCAAAAGAATAGCGTCTGCTCTTCAGGAGCAGGGCGCTACATTTCTTTCCAAAATGTCTGTATTATTGGATAGTCCCACCAAATGTGTTTGTATGTACCTTCTGTTAAACAACCACGAAAACAGTGATCTGAGTATTCAGGGGTAAATTTAGCAATTTTGGCTATTACTAAATACCACCGAGTTAGTACCTTATAGTTGGTTTCCATGGCTAGTACATTAGGGGAGGATGACTTAATTGTGGACCAAATTTTTAACCATTCTGCCTCATTTAGGGTGTATCCCAGGTCCTCCTCCCATTTCCACACATAAGTAGGTTTACCTCTATCAGAATTTATTAGTAATTGAGAATATAGAGAGGAAATCAGTCCTCTAACGTGTGGATCTTTTTTGCATATGGATTAAAAATTAGTGAAGTGAGTCAGAGGTATATCAGAAATGATATTAGGTGTGAAGAAATTTTTTATTTGTAAGTATCGGAACATTTCCGATTGAGGAATACCGTGAGTTTCACAAAGAGATGGAAAGGGGATAAAGGATGATGAGTTAACAAAGTTGTGAAATTTCAGTATACCTAAGGAAGACCATGTTTTAAAGGATAAAGGATAAATCCATGCTGGGTAAAAGGTTGGGTTTTTAAAGAAGGAGAGGAGAGGGTTATGTAGAGATTGCAAATTACAGTTAAATTTAGACCTGTCCCAGAGGGATAGGTAATGTTTAGTTATGGGATTATTTAAGCCTAGGCGGTTTTTGGAATGTAGCCATAATATATTGGAAATCGATAAAGGGTCACAATCATAAGCCTCTATCGATACCCATAAAGGAATTTCCTGAGTGGCATGATATTTAGCTAAGCTAGCTATACGAGCTATACATGTAGATATCTTATGTGGGTGTGAATAGTAGGTAAAGCATCTTTTGGATGAATTACATTCTCTCCAAGAGTCTACTAGAGAGTAGTTTAGGAAATGATTGATTGTTTGAGTTGCGAGAAGGAATATAGGGCGACCATTCAAGAAATGGGAGGAGGACCTGGTCTGAGTCACCACATATGATGACTGTACCCATTTTATGAGTATTTACCACTTGTAATAAGTGAGATAAAAATGGGGTTGATTGTTTATTGGGAGTGTAGTATGATACATTGTTACCGCAATGTCCATAATGTGACCAGTGATAATGAGATTACGCCCCTCAGGGTCTTTAATTTCTGATTGAATTGAGAATGGGGTAGATCTGTGGAAGGCTATAAGGGTTCCTCTCTTTTTGGCGCTGGCCGAGGCTGTAAAGATTTGTGGGTGAAAAGGGCTCATATATTTAGGAGTAGAATTCACTGCAAAGTGAGTTTCTTGTAGACATATTATATGGGCCTTCTTAGCTTGAAAGGAACGAAATGCTTTAGTTCTCTTGTGTAGTGTGTTGATTCCTTGAACATTCAGGGAAAAAATGTTTAAGGGTGCCATAATATATGATCTAGAAGCTAATACTCACCAGTGTCTGGTAGTGTCTGATAGGATGAATCAACCCGTGTGGACCCAAAGAGGGAAAGGGGAAGAGGAGGGACCAGTGCAGTCAGGAGTGTAGAAAGATAGAGAAAACTGAAAATAAAAAGGATAAAATTAGACAAGATGCGAAAAGTCTTATATTGAAAAGTAAAGTTTACTCGTGATGGGGGAAGTAGGCCACCATCAGGGGGAATGTAGGCTGCGTCATCTGCCCACATATTATGTATGGCCAGACAAGGTGGGCAAATTGGGGCACACTGAGCGTCCATGTGAGGAAGAAAAGCCCTAATAATATTATATAAAAGTAGACAAAGAAAAAAGAAAATGCAGAATGATTTGAAGTAAAATTATTACAAGTAAATCGCGCTTGGTGTTAGATTGTATTAATCCTAGGGTAGATGGAATGATAAAAATATCAATTAAGGTAACCATCTAATAGGAATTATAATATATTAGACCAGAACAGAACGTAAAACCAGGGCTTTTTTTCAGCGGGAACTAGGGGGAACTCAGTTCCACCACCTCTGGCTCAGGTCTTCTGCTTCCTGCTCACCACTATCACTTGGTAACATTGAAGTCCAGCTTCTGCGTTTACAAGTAATAGCTTATCTAAAAAATCCCTGTGTAAAACTCTTATTAAATCTTATTAACATCTTTGTAAAATGAGAAGGCTGGCAATCAACCTTTGGTAATGACTTTTATGAATAAAATAAATTAAAATAAAATAAAATGAGACCTTCCACTTAGTCTTGAAAAGTTTGCTCTTAAAAAAAAAAAAAAAACAGGGGAGGAGGGGGAAGAGGGGAGCTAAATATATTATACCAGACCAGAATGTAAATCTCTTATTAAATCTTAGTAATATCTTTATAAAATGATAAAACTTTCAATCAACCTTGGGTGATAACTTTTATAAGTATAATAAAATAAAATAAGACCTTCTAGATTTTCTTGAAGAGTTTAGTCACACACAAAAAATATATATAAATGTGGGGGGGGGGGCTAAATAAATGTAAACATGAAATTAGACAAACAAACATATATACAGACATTCACCTTCATACTTGAGCGTACTTATATAATGGCCCTCATATAGTCAACATATAAGTATATGAATACACTTAAATATACAATTATGTTTTCTATCGTATTGGTAATTGGACTAGGACTAGGCATTGCAATATTATATTTTGAATTTAGGCAATCATCATCTAGATTTCAAAAATAGGGGTTAGGTGAAAAGGTGAATAGTAGGTGGGTAGGTGTTCAATATAGTAACGAATCAAGGAATCTTCTTATATTGTTCAGTCCATGGCTTTTTCACTATCTTGTGGAGGGGAATCCAAGCGACTTCTTTTGCGAGAGTGGGGATGATTTCCATTTTTTCCAGAAAGTTTGAAGGATTTTTGTGAAGATGATGACGCTGATCTTCTGCGTGGGGAACTGGGATTAGGAGCAGTATCCATTAAATGCAGATTTTGTAGAGTTTGCTGTAGTTCATCCTCTGATCTGCAGATGAATTTAGAGCCTCGGTATACGAAACGTATAGAGAAGGGGAAACCTCATTGGTAGTTTATGTGATGATTTTGTAATATCAGAAGTAGGGGTTTCATTGCTCTGCGTTTAGTTATAGTGAGTTGTGAAAGGTCAGCAAATAGTTGGTACTTCTGTCCTTGGAAAGATAAGTAATTTCTTTCCCTTACTACTGCTAGCAGATTCTCCTTAGTATGATAGAAATGAAATTTTGTGATTATATCGCGTGGTGAACCTTCTGCTTTTTTGGGTGCGAGAGTGCGATGGATTCTATCCATTTCTAAACGATCTGCTGACAATGTAGGCAGAAGTTCCTGAAATAAGGCAGTAATGGTAGATTGTAGTTCAGTCACTGACTCTGGGATACCTCTGATGCGAATGTTGGAGCGTCTAGCCCTATTTTCAAAATCTTCTAATTTTGATTGTAAAGTTACATTTTCCTCCTTAAGGTTATCTAGTTCAGTCATGTATTCCTGTGCTGAAATTTCTATCTCATCCATTCTAGTTTCCAGCACTTCTGTGCGGCTACCCAGCTCCCTTATCTCTTTTGTGAGGTTTTTAGTGATGTGTTCTGAAGTTTGTTTCAGGGCTTTGTTAAGCATTTTTTCAAACTGCTTTTATAATATTGGAGAAGCAGGGGCGTCTTGTGAAACAGGCTGTATGTCATTTGTTTCTGGGTCTGACTCGCCTGCGGAGGTTGTCTGTATAGGCTGGTTCTTCTGTGAGAGCGCTAAGGCTTTTGAGGAGGAGGGTATCGCCGCCATTTTAACTGCAGCGCACGCTTTAGGTTCCTTAATGGAGGGGTTTCTGTTTTTTGTGTGAGAGCCTCCCAACACCATAATTTTTACCCAAAACGATACCTCGGTGTTCCAGGAGTTGTCCGGAGAGTGTTTGTGTGCCTGAGACCGGCGGGCTCCGGTTATTTTGAAGCTTTTCTCCTCATACAGAGCGGAGCTCTTACAGTGCATTACCGTTCCTGTCAGAGTCCGAGCATGCGCCCCTCGTCTAATCTGCTTTCAATGTTTATGTGCAAAATTACAAATTTTTTGTTCATGTTTGACTCCAGAGTTTCCTTCAACGCCACAGGAATGGCAGACTGTGGTATCCCACTTTGCCCAGCGTTGGAACTTTCCTAACTGCGGAGTGGCAATCGATGGGAAGCACGTCCACATCATCCCACCACCCCATTCGGGGTCATACTATTATAATTACAATGGGTTTAATAGTATTGTGTTGATAGCGGTGGTGTCGGCGTCATATGATTTTTTTATATGAGGAACGTGGGGAGGAATGGCCGGATGCCGGATGGTGGAGTCTTTGCCCGGACCTAGTTTTACCGATGTCTCGAGAGTGGTGGCTTGGGATTGCCACCTCCGGAGGAGAATGTGGAAGGACTGCCATTTGTCTTCGTCGCAGATGAGGCATTCGGTCTGGCTGACCATGTGACGAGGCCATTCCCCCAGAGGACCCTCACCCCGGAGAAGAGGGCTTTTAATTACTGGCTGGCCAGAGCCAGAAAAGTCGTGGAGAATGTCTTTGGGATCCTGGCCAGCCGGTTCCGCCTATTTCAAACAGCCATAAATATGGCGGAATACAAACTAAACCATATCATTTTATGTTGCTGCATCCTGCACATTTTTTTAAAAAGACATAATGCATGTTATGTTGCCTAGGTTGGGCCTAAGGCCGGACTTTCAGAAACTCCAATGATGGCCCTAGAAGCTGGCCGTCCTGGCTTGCCCCCCCCCAAAGCTCCCGTGAAGTGCGAGAAAAATATGTTGAATATTTTACGGGTAGGGGGGCCATTGCTAAGCCAGCACATTTTGAATAATTTTTCTCTTTTATCAGATCAAATCTTGATTTTCATTTACTGCTTGGGTTTATTTTTGCTGTCTCCTAGGTTCTCCTAGTGCACTTGTAGTGCCAAGTGGTTTTCGCATTATTAAATAACACCCATTGTCACTGTAAACGCCAACTTAACACAAAAAATGGTATTGATCATTGTAAGAAGAAGCCACACATTGTTGAGAAAAAAACCTTTTACTCCGTGCACATTCACATGTGCATTTTATAAAACATTTGGCGGTAAAAAAAAACACATTTTTTTTTTCCAAAGTTTTACCTTGAAATTTCTGAAAAAATACAGAAACAGGCATGTTTACAAATATAACATACACACTGAAACTTAAAAAGTTCAACATTGCAAAAATGAAGGCAATATCAGACATTTTATAGTGTGAAAAGGGTCTTGATATTGCCTTCATCAGATGGGGTGAAGTCACCTCTGTAAAAGCCAAATTTAGAAGATGCACACAAATTGTGCATTGAAATTGAAAATTGAGTCAAAATGGGTATTTCCTTTCTGATCCCATACCTAATGTCAACATGTGCTATCTCCCACCACGGGGGATCAATGGACGTGTTTTGGGGGTGCAACCACTTCCTCCCACCTACTAGAGTTTTGGGAGGAAGGGGTTGCACCCACAAAACGCGTACATTGAAATCCCCTGAAGGCAGATAGCACATGTTGACAAACTGTGTGCATCCAAATTTGGCTTTTAAACTGTATTAAAACTTTAGATAAAACTATTGTAAAAAAAAATAAAAAATTTCCAGGAATCTTTTTAGGATTTAAATTCTCCCTAGTACATCAATCATGTTCTTCAGTCTTTGTTCAATCTCCTTGGTTTTTTCTTTGATAATCTCCAAATCACGACTACAAAACATGATTTCCTGGATCATCCGTCGTGCACTGTCACTGGTGAAATCATTGGATTTTGGTAACACAACCTGAACATCACCTAAAATAAAAATACACACCATGTATTATAAATATGCAGGCATACATCTATTACCTGAATCTGCGGTGTCCGACACTGACCTGTTGTGGTGACAATCTCCACCACCTCTCCTTCCTCCACATCCTCAGGTTGTGACCTTTGTTCCCCTTCTTCAGGAGGTGGGGGGGGGGGTCCCTGGTGTCCTCATATTTTCCGAGTCTTTGCTCCCCTATGAGAATGAAACAAAAGGTATACTTAGCACCTTAGCACACAGATATTTGAGTCCAGAAATAGGAATATGAAACATTGCTTGGAAGTGGGGTACAATTGTCTGTTTTGGCAGAGTTCCAAGCTGAAGACATTATTTTTTCCCTGACCAAAGCTGGAATACTTCCTTTTTTTGGACACGTTTCACACATGTAGACACCCCAAGTATCCACCTGTGTGGGACACCCTAAAAAGTTTGTTCTTGTGTCCCACACTAGTGCTCCTGAATCCAGATGTGTAAACCGCTGCTGAGTGTCCTTTCCTTACATTACACTGAATCAAGTTTGTAATTCATTCTAGTTTGAAACACATCTAGACAACAATGTCCTAAACTTCTTTGAATACAAATTATCATGACCAAATGTAGTTAACCCTGCATCTGGCAAAAACATTGTATTTATTTGCAAACGAATGATGTTTACTACGTCCGATTACTGTGCCCACGAACATGAAAGTAGCCATTTTAAACTGTCCAACAGTAAAGAAAAGTACATGGCGCAGCATGCAAGTAATAATAATAATTGTAACACACGACAACTACTTACTTTTTAGAAGCACTTTCTTGATTCTTCTATACTGATTCTGCTCCCTCCGTTTCAGGTCTGACCAGTGTTTCCTTAATTGCTCCTTGGATCGTCGTACCCCAAAATTCCAGTGCAGACTCTTCACAACTTTAGTCATGATCTTGGTCTTCTCTCATTAGGGTTAGTGTACGGTCCATACTTTCCATCATAGGCGGCCCTCTTCAATATGTCGACCATCTCCACCATCTCACCAAAGGCCATATTGGAGGCCCTAAATCTCCCCCTCCGGGATCGTGACGTTTCGGGCTCCATGCTTTCCCTTCTCGTTACTGCTATTATGCACCTGCTGTGTCTTCGTCATGTTCCTGTCCCCCACAGTGACGAAAGAGACGGGGCGGGGAATATTCTAGAAAGAAGGGGCGGGTGACGCGGACGGAGTTTCACGCATGCTATATTGGGATAAGATTAGGAGAGTTTAGCCTGATATTAGTGTTTTTGTCTTTTGTTTGGTCTTGCAGCAAAAATGAAACAATTTAAAGACCCAGACTTCCTCAGCGAATTCATAGACAGATACAGGGATATGCGCAATTTGTGGGAGGTGAAAAACAAACCAGCAAGGAAGGCATCGACAGAGAAACTGCTGGAATTTGTGAAGACTTGGGTCCCCAACGCAGACATCGAGTTTGTGGATAAGAAAATTGGTAGCTTGAGAAGCACGCATAGGAAGGAGCTTCAGAAGGTTCATAAGTCCATTAGGTCAGTAGCAGCAGCAGAAGATGTGTATGTACCCAGTCTGTGGTACTACAACAGGATGCGTTTTCTAGAACAGGATGCGTTTTCTAGAAGACCAGATTGAAGCCAGGGAATCACTTTAGACCCCCCCTCCCCCCTTCCATCCACCCTTCCCTCAACCCCAGCTGAGGCTTCCGAGGACCAACCTGGGCCTTCCATCCTGGAAGAAATTGAGGAGCCCAGATGGAGCCAGGTATAGTATATTTAAACATATTTTTTGTGGAAAAATGATTGTTGTTAACTAGATGTTATTATTGATAACAAATGAATGATTTAACAAAAAGTGTTTTACATATCAATAGACAGTAGGGGCCAAAAATGATTGGGACAAGAATGAAAAATGCTTGGGTCAGAATTATAGTCTTTTCTAGTTATTAACATTCAATTTGCAACAGTCATGAGCTGAAAATTGTGTGTGATTGATGAACCAAAAACTAAAACTATGTCCCTTTTTCATACACAGGAAGACCTCAGCCAGGAGGAGGCTCTGGAATGTGGCACACAGGAGGAGGCGGGGGGAAGTGTCAGCCAGGAGGTGGGGGTTAGTGTCAGCCAGGAGGTGGCAGGGCCCAGCCTCACCCGATCCCAGGTCCCTCCCCTCCGCCTTCCAACCAAAAGGCCCAGGAAGGGGAGGAGGCAGCACTGGGCCTCATTAAGGAGGCTAATGATGCCCTGAAAGCACCCCTCAACGCTGGAGAGGCCTATGGCTACTATATAGCCTCAAATATGCAGAAAATCTGTGGAGCCGGAAGGAAGTTCACTTCTCCTCCCTCCCTCCGTGCAATCTTCTGGGACACCTCACATTCCACCTCACACCTCATCCCATTGCCTGGCCAATCACAGCGCGCAGCGCAGCTTGCGCATGCACAATGCGTGCCCAGCTGTGAAGCTGGGCGTCCACAGTCGCAATGCTGGCGCAGAGGAGAGGAGGGGTAGAGAAGCGAGGCTTCGTACCCCCCCCCCCCCCCATCGCTGGACCGTAGGACAGGTCCGATTATTAAAAGTCAGCAGCTACACTTTTTGTAGCTGCTGACTTTTATATGGGTGGAACTCCGCTTTAATGCATTCAGTGCTTTCAGCTGAAAAACCTTCTGTGCGCAGTAGCCCCCCTCAGCCCCTCTAATACTTACCTGAGCTACCTCTTGATCCAACAATAATGCACAAGAGCCACGAAGTCCGGGGACTTTCTCTCCTGATTTGCTGAGACACAGCAGTGGGCGCCATTGGCTGCCTCTGCTGTTAATCAAAGTCAGTGAGCCAATGAGGAGAGAGAGGGGGCTCCGTGTCTGAATGGACACACAGAGCAGCAGCCTGGCTCGAGTGCCCCCATAGCAAACTGCTTGCTATGGGGACACTCGGCAGGAGGGAGAGGCCAGGAGCACTGGCAAGTGACCTGAGAAGAGGAGGATCTGGGCTGCTCCGTGCAAAGCCACTGCAGAGAGCAGTATAGTAAGTATAACAGGTTTTAAAACAAATTTTTTTTTAAAGGAGTTGTAAACCCTCCCGTTCTTTTTACCTTAATGCATTCTATGCATTAGGGTGAAAAACCTCCTGTGCTGCAGCATGACCCCCAGACCCCCCCCCCCCACACACACACACACACACACACCCCTTTTTCTTACCAGAGCCCGATCGTTCCAGCGATGGGGACGAGAACAGCAGCTCCAGCCGCTGTCTCTGGTATTCATTGGATAGATTGATAGCAGCAGGAACCATTGACTCCCGCTGCTGTCAATCAAATCCAGTGTCACGGGAGCCAGGGACGGGCCGAGTCCTGCTGTCTCTGTCAATGGGTGCAGCAGCAGGACTCGGAAGTGCGCCCGCACGGGTGCCCCCATGGAAAGCGGCTCTCTGTGGGGGCACTCGTGAAGAGGAGGAGCTAGCAAAGCAGACACCTTTAGACAGCAGCATTGTCAGTCTGGAGAGAGGGAAGTGTTAGACTAACAGATTTGGCTGGAGTAACAAATTAAAGCTGAACTCCAGCTAACACTTTATAGGCATTTACAGCAAACATGTTTTTCCCTTGGGGATAAAGTTTTTACATAAATGAAAAAAACCTGATTATTGTAAGCACCCCTGTCAGTGGTTTGTCTTAACCGTCTACCTGGCACTTTGCTGGACAGCTTGATCTGTTAATGGAAGGTGGAAAATAACAGACTTACTGACTGGATCTAAAAAAAAAAAAAAAACATGCAACTACCACATCTAAGAATTGGTAAGCTGCAATAGGCTTAATACTATCAAAATTATGGGCAGAGTTCAGCTCCAAAAAACTTTAACATGATATGGAACCAACATCCCTGAGACGTATAAAAGATAACAGATAGGGGATAAGGGACTTTAAAGGTACATTTTGTGTGAAAAAGTAAATATACTAAGATCTAAAAAATGCGATTGTTTATTCCAAAAAATTGATAAAAAGTAGACAATACAGTGTAGAACACAGTCATAGGTACATACACATTTGCCTATTAATGACAGCGAAACAAACTGTAGTCACATACAAATAACTATTACGTCCACAAATTTCGACATGTTTCGCCGGTGTGGCTTCATCAGGAAAGGGACGTGACACTTTATTTGGTAACCATAAAAACATACATTTTTCTCAGCTTGAGGGGCATGAGGGTGTGTTCAAATGGTGGTTCTCCCAGGCAAGTAAGCATTTCTTGACCCCACTTCGGTCCAAAAGAAGCCAGATCTCCCATAGGGAGGGATGTAGCTATTGTTCAAAATCACATAGTAATGCCTCCAACAAAAGCTTTGCAAAAGTATATACTGGGAGCTCAAGTGGGCGAAGCAGACAAATAGTCCTTAATTTGGTACTGGCGTATGTGAAAAATTTCACTTATTTCAAAAATATTTCATAATACCGGTGTCCCCCATTGTGAGAAACCCCCAACGGCCAACGGTCACTGAAAACCATGAGGCCGTGGAGGCACACTGGGCAGAGAGGTAAACAGCAAACACAGCCAATGACCAGATGATAAGAAGTCGAGACTAAACCTGTAAGAACATCGCCTGTGTCTCCTGAGCTCCCAAAGACCCCGGGAGCTGTGTGCCTCCACCGCCTCATGGTTTTCAGTGACTGATTGCCACGACGCCACCTGCCACACATTGCGAATTGTCACTTGCCACGACTCCACCTGCCACACATTGGGGATTGTCACTTGCCACGAATCCACCTGCCACACATTACGGATTGTCACTTGCCATGACTCCACCTGCCACACATTGCGGATTGTCACTTGCCACGACTCCACCTGCCACACATTGTGGATTGTCACTTGCCACGACTCCACCTGCCACACATTGCGGATTGTCACTTGCCACGACTCCACCTGCCACACATTGCGGATTGTCACTTGCCACACATACCGGATTGTCGCTTGCCACGTCACCTGCCACACATACCGGATTGTCGTTTGCCACGTCACCTGCCACACGTACCGGATTGTCGATTGCCACGTCACCTGCCACACGTACCGGATTGTCGCTTGCCACGTCACCTGGCACACATTGTGGATTGTCACTTGCCACTGCTGCTGATCCTACTGTGAGGAGCCCGGTGTTCTGCTGAAAAAGGTCCCCCATCGGATAGTGTCCGCCCTGTACTGCGCTTGCGCAGTACAGAGGACAAAGGAGACGCTGAAAGTCTCCGAACATCAACAGCGGGAGCGTGTGGCACAATTTACTCTGAAGCGCAGGCGCCGTGTAGAGCTCATGAACAGCTGTTCATCTTCGGAGACTTTCGGCGTCTCCTTTGTCCTCCATACTGCGCAAGCGCTGCGCCTGCGCAGTACAGGGTGGACAGTATCTGATGGGGGACCTTTCTAGGCGGATCCTCAAAGTGGGATCCGCAGCGGAGTGGGCGGAACGGGCTGGCTGGTGGGCGTCAATTTGCCGCCCCCCTGAATGTGCCCCCTGGAACCATGGCTCTATCGGGTCCCATGTTAGGGCCGGCCCTGCCTATGACTGTGTTCTACACTGTATTCTCTACTTTTTATCAATTTTTTGGAATAAACAATCTATTTTTTTAGATCTTAGTATATTTACTTTTTTCACACAAAATGTACCTTTAAAGTCCCTTATCCCCTATATGTTATCTTTTAGGCTTAATACTACTTTATTGTTTTTTTTCCCCATATGAATCAATTGATATACTCTTAAATGTGCATATAATGTGTGGTTTTTTTTTTTTTTTTTTCTTTAGGGATCCGCATGGTTTTGCTATTAAAAAGGATTAAAAAACAAAACAACTGATATTTTTTTTTTTTTCATAATTGACAGTTTTATTAAGTTTTCATATTTTTCCAAAACAAAAAATAGAAAAGGATAATAAACATTACAGGTTACAAAATTCCAGGAGCATTCTGTCTCAGCATGCATACATTAATACGTTTAAGTGTCGTAAGGAGGCTCCATAGCTGGAGCCATATTCAATAAACATTTGCTAAAATATAGCAGAAAAAAAAATAGTGTGGTGATAAATTCATATGAGAAGTTTAGCTTCATCTGCAAACCCTATGGAGTAAACCAGATGCTCTCTAGATTCAAGAAAAAAACAATATAAACCAACATAGAACGAAGAGAAAGAAAAAAGGAAAAATAAGAAAAAGGAGATTAAGAAAACTGAAGGAACACATGGCTCGACATCCCTGGGCCCACGAAGGACCAGACCCACGGGCTGAGCTGGATCCTAAAAGCCTCAGGAGATCCTCTCTGAGGTGCCCGGGTTCCTACACCGCACGGTGATGGTCTATCTTATCCGCCAGGCGTGCTGTCAGGGCTCTGTTGAAGTCGGCAGGGTTCGTCTCTTCCATTGGAGGGCTATCAAACATCTGGCCGCTGTTGGATAAGGCTGGTCAGTTTTTCGGCTAGGCCAGATAATTTAGAGGGAAGCAACCCCAAAAGATAGACTTTTGGGAGAAGGGGGATATCGACCTCAAAAAGCCGGTGGAGGAGAGCCTGGACCGAGCACCAGTGGGATTGCAAGAATGGGCACTGCCAAAGACATGGAGCAAGGTACCCCGGTCCCTACAACACCTTCAGCAACAATCCGAGGACAATGGCTGTATGGAGTGTAGGCGGATAGGGGTCATAAACCAAAAGAACAACACTTTGTAAGCGTTTTCTTTATAAAGATTGCAAATGGAGCTTTTGGCTGCCCAAATGACCTGCCACTGTGAAAGGAAAAGTTCTTCCCCAAGAGCTTGCTCCCATTTGATCATATAGCTATGCTTTCCCTGAGTATCTATATTATACGAGTTTAATATTTTATATATATCCGAGGTTAAACCTTTTTGCGAGGGGCTTGAAAGGATTAGTTGTTCAAATGGAGACAGTTTAGAAAACTGGATATTGGGTGTAAAAGATAATGCATAGAAATATAAAAATAGAATGTGTTGCGCTGCAAATGATAACTACAAATAGGTACAACCTAAACCGAACAATAAACGTGGTGTATCTCCTTAACACCAAATCAACTAACATACAGTATACGGTATAGCATTCCGAGTACATGACTTCAGTACAACAAAAGATAGTAGATTAACAATAGATTCTGTACATATAAAGTGAATTTAAATAGTGCTCAATGCCTATCACATATAACTTATGTTTCTGTGTACTGGAAATCCCACAGCTTGGTAACCATCCCAGTGCTTTTGAATAGATCTACTCGTGTCAGCTCAGTGCTCTCTAAACTCTCACCTTACTGCATAAAATATATGCAGAACAAAACTGATCTATCTGGATGAACCTGTGTCCACCAGAGACCCTCCAATTGTCACTCCTGATATTTTCAATCTCGGTGGCTCTGGTCCATTTAAGTTCTCAAACATTCATCTAGATTTTATGCATGTGGGAAAGAAAGGTATAGATAGCCTCCCATGGTGTAGTATGAACAATTTGCCGGTTCTATTAAATAACAATATGCGCTTACAGAATAAAATTAGTAAAAACACCTTCAAACAGTAAAGAACATCGGGATTATCATCCACCTTCATCACTTCCGGGACTGCCTCCAGCATGCCCTACGCATTACATCATCCTCACGTGATTTCATCAGGGGTACCGGATTGGCAGTCAGTGAGCTCAATTTATATTGCAGAGGAGAATAGTGGAACTTTCACCATTTTGTTGTAGCCGCTGTATTGTGTATATTGTGGCGGCCGTGTTTAATGTGACAAAGTTCCGGCAATGTCATGGGGGCTTTCTGCTAGCTTGTGGTCATGTCCCAGTGTTCTTGATCTTAGCATCATAACAAAAATACTGCCCTTATTCACACCCCTAAAGAATATGTAAACCTAACATTTCACATTCCTGATATGTGCCTGCTGTACCATGTACTTGTATAAAAAAGCATCCTGTTCTCTTTGTATTGCTTCCTTCATGTGAAATCCCTGGTGTTCATGCCAGTCCCTCTGTTTTCTATTAAAAACTGACCGCAATAAACAGGAGAACACATCATGGTCAGTTCTCTAGCTTTATATAAACAAAAAATTGTGCGCTAGCATAAATAAATCATATATTGTGAAATTAAATCTGCAACTAAAAAGCTTCTTGGAAAAATACCAGAAGCTATAGTATATATTTAGAATAAACCACAGTGCAGCAAGATAACAAATTGCAAGTTATGACACATCTCCATGAAGGAAAATATATGAAAAAGGGTGAAAAGTTCAAAAGTACAATTGAGATCCAAATCGCTTGAAAAACGCCACATTCAGTTCATGAAAAACGGAATTGCAAGGAAAGGTATGTGAAAAAAGATAAGCCCTTCCTTTGGTGTATCACATCAAGATGGAAAGGTGAAAGATGTAGGAACACTTCCAAGCCATCGATAGTTGCGGAAGAGTAGTAATGGGTGTACCCTTACCAAACTTGTTGGACATCCTATGTAGCGAGGTCATACGAGCTTGCAGATATAACCCTCTGCAGGGACAGATGGATATCGATGTCCTGGTCCTGCTCACGAGCGCCGCCCACTCAAAGATATTATCTCTGCTTCAGCGTCAGGAGGGAGACTCGTTTCACAGAGTCTTTATTCGCTCCATGGGGGGTGGGGCCGTGTTGGCGCTCCATATTTGAATGGACACAGGGAGCTGTGACTCGGCTCGGGTGCCCCTATAGCAAGCTGCTTGCTGTGGGGGCAGTGAACAGAAGGGAGGGGCCAGGAGCACAGAAGAGGGACCTGAGAAGAGGAGGATCCGGGCTGCTCTGTTGAAATCCACTGCAACAGAGCAGGTAAGTATAACATGTTTGTTATTTTTATAGAAAAGAAAACTAGACTTTAAAATCACTTTAATGTTTTTAAATGTTTCAATCAGATCCCTCCTTTCACTTCTTTCCTCATGACTGTACACATAAAGTTCCTGAATTTTCTCCTGATACCCCTGATATGTGTTATTCCTTAGACCTTTCACCATTTTTGTTGTCCATCTCTTGACTCTTTATATCATATCACTATATTTTTGCAAACTAGGTCTTCAAACTGGGCACAGCATTTTTAATGAGGTTTAATGCCGCGTACACACGATCTGGATTTTGGTCAGAAAAAGATATGATGGCTTTTCCGACGGGATTCCGCTCAAGCTTGCCAGCAAAAGTCCGATGGAGCATGCACACGGTCGCATTTTCCGACCAAAAGCTCTCATCGGTCTTTTGCTGGCCGAATTTTCGATCGTGTGTACGCGGCATAAGTAAGGATCTATAAAGGGGACCTCCTTCCTCCTGTTGGTGATCCCTCTAGTGATAACCAAAGATCTGCACAGTGGAAGCAGGACCTCCTTTCTCCTGCTATTGATCACTCTAGAACTCTATTCGCTCTCCCCACTTCCAGGCCACACTGCTTGCCTGTTTGAAAGTTGTGAGCAGGCAATTCCTGTTACCAGGGCTGGGTTCCGTCTAAATGCAGTCTGCACCCATTTCTGCAGAGCCCATGGGAAGCTGTCACATGACTGCACCCCCGCTGGTTTAATTAACTGTGGGAAGAGAAATCCCTGTCCTGCAGCTGCGTGAATGCAAAAGGAAAGGGGGTGCTTATGACATCAATGACCTGATATAGTCACATTGCAATATTAGCATACTTTCCGAAAGTCCCGATTTTCCCGGGACAATCCCGATTTTGGGCCCCCTTTCCCGATCGGAGCTTGTCCTGATTCATTTCCCGAGATTTTGCCTTTGTCCCGGGAAATTGGGAATGTTTTAGGCAAAAAACGTCCGGAGGGCTACAAAAAGATGGCTGCCGCCACCGCCACTGTGAGTACATTTCCCCTTGTGTTGAGTGGAGAGGGGAGGGGAAGCTAATCGGCTTCTCTCTTCAGTGTACAAGTAGACAATTCTCTTGTACACTGAAGCCTATTGGCTGCACAGATCGTTCGGAGGCCCCTCCCCTCTCCACTGAACACACGTGAAAGCCGGAAACTGTAGCTGCCACTGCTGGGGACATACACATGAAGGAGATCACCGCTTCTGGGGACGCTGATGTGAGGAGGCTGGCTCTGCTGCTGTGAACACCAGATGTAAGGAGGGGCTCCATTTCAGGGGACACCAGATGTAAGGAGGGCTCCGCTGCTGGGGATACCAGATGTGAGGAGGGGCTCCGCTGCTGGGGACACCAGATGTGAGGAGGGCTCCGCTGCTGGGGACACCAGATGTGAGGAGGGGCTCTGCTGCTGGGGACACCAGATGTAAGGAGGGGCTCTGCTGCTGGGGACACCAGATGTAAGGAGGGGCTCCGCTGCTGGGGACACCAGATGTGAGGACGGGCTCCGCTGCTGGGGACACCAGATGTGAGGAGGGCTCCGCTGCTGGGTACACCTGATGTGAAGAGGGGCTCCACTGCTGGGGACACCAGATGTGAGTTGGGGCTCCGCTGTGGACACCTGATATAAGGATGGGCTCCGCTGGGGGCACATGATGTAAGGACGGACTCTGCTGGGGGCACCTGATGTAAGGATGGGCTCTGCTGGGGGCACCTGATGTAAGGACGGACTCTGCTCGGGGCACCTGATGTAAGGACGGACTCTGCTGGGGGCACCTGATGGCATCTGGTGGCAGGCGACATGGCAGGTGACACGCTCAGGGCTCCCACTGATTCAGCATTATGGTGAGTTGAATGATTTAATTTTATATTACAAAGTAATAATAGAAATAATGCTCTTCAATCATCCTGACACCATAACAACCATGGTGCCGGGATGATTGAAGCGCTAACACCAGGTGTTTGGAGTATCTTTATCTGCTGATTGTTAAACTTTCTGGAATACACATATTTCTATTGTGGTGTAGGATTTGGGCCTGCTGTCCCTCCATCTCTCTCTCCCTCTCCCTCCTTTTTCTCCCTCCATCACTCGTTCATCTCAGACTCTAACCACACCCCTTTGAGCCACGCCCCCTTTAAACCATGCATTTTTCTTTCCCCAGTATGTCACGCCTACAAACGAATGCCCCGTCCCCTAATTATAATAAAACTCCGCCTACAGGCAAGAATGTGTGCCTATAATTTTTTTTCACAATGTTGGCAACTATGTATTAGGTCAATAACATTGAGCAAATATGGTCAAGTGTCCATATTAAGTCAATGATGTCAAAAGCATCCCTACCCCTTGGTGTACATGCAGCTACAGGACAGGGAATGCCCCGGCCACAGCTGATGGGGCAGCTTCCTATGGGTTTCTGTTGAACTGGGTTTGGACCAAGTTCAGACTGAATGCCGCTCATTCCTGGAATCTACAAGCAGCCGCGTCAACACATTACACAGGCATGGTTCACTGTTGCCACTATCTGATAACCCACTACAAATTGGGGCAAAGTGCAGAGACATGGGACCCTAGATGCAAAATCTTTCTCATCTATCGGGCACTGCTGCTGATGTCCTCTCTAGGTCTTCTGGATTCAGCATCTTTGGCCATACTGATTGGTCAGTCCAGGATATCAAATCTCCTACACATTCTTATGGTACAGTATTTAACTCATCCAGACACCCAGGGCAAGCCAAGAATGTACATTGAGCTGCACATACATTATGCAAAGCAAATTGCTAGCGGGCAAGGCAGAATCTTTTCTGCATAAAAGCTTACTTGTTATTTATGTTTTATAAAAGACATTCATTCCAGTTTGAGCTGGATTTTTTTTTTCTATTAAATGTATGTGACCTCGGAGAGAACAGTATGAGTTTTCTTAGTACTAACCATGATCAATGTTGTTTTTTAAAGCACCTTTAGAGTATTCTTCTATACATGACAGAATGCGATCATTATTCTCTGGAAGAAAAAAGGTGGTTGAACCATCATGTTTTCTGCTCCTGTTCTTTATTATAGTCCTCTGTTATTGAAAACATGGTTAATGGTTTCTGCTATATATTAATGGCTTCTATAACTGGTTGGATCCCAGAACATAAAGCCACTTTATTCGGTACACCTTGCTAGTACCAGGTTGGACCCCTTTTGCCTTCAGAACTGCCTTAATTCTTCATGGTATAGATTCTACAAGGTGTTGGAAACGTTCCTCAGAGATTTTGGTCCATATTGACATGATAACATCACGCAGTTACTGCAGATTTGTCGGCTGCACATCCATGATGCGAATCTCCCGTTCCACCACATCCCAAAGGTGCTCTATTGGATTGAGATCTGGTGACTGTGGAGGCCATTGGAGTACATTGACCTCATTGTCATGTTCAGGAAACCAGTGGTGAGATGATTTGAGCTTTATGACATGGCGCATTATCCTGCTGGAAGTAGCCTTCAGAAGATGGGTACACTGTAGTCATAAAGGGATGCACATGGTCAGCAACAATACTTAGGAAGGCCAAGGCATTTAAACAATGCTTAATTGGCACTAAGGGGCCCAAAGAGTGCCAAGAAAATATCCCCCACACCATTACACCACCAGTCTGAACCGTTGATAAAATTAAAAAAACTTTGAATCGCGCTATACATAAAATATGTTGTGTACTCATACACAGAGCGGTCATATACCTAGTGAATAAATATAATTAAGAATGTGCTTGAAAATTGTGGACAATTGAATGTAATAAGCCCCACCCAATCATGTGGGAACAATACTCCAAAGGTCCACTTCTGAAAATGATAAAAGAGCTTGTGAAGAAATGCTTGTGAAGAAATCCACCACCGATAAGTGAGAAGTTACTTCTTACCAGAAGCCCACGATCCCCCGCTACAGAGGATCATGGAAGCCTGTATGGAAAAACCTCGCAGGACATACTGACAGATCAGCTATTATCAATATAGTAAGGATGATGCTGCGATCTCCAAAGCTCCTCATCGGGACTTCTTAACAGAATTCTCCTCATACCATTTGTGGATAAAAGATGGATATGCATAATGGAGAAGGAAACAAACGCTCCATAGTGTAAACTCTTCTATTTAATAATAATAAAACAGTAATGCACTTACATAAAAATCAGAGTAGCAAGCCTTGTGTCTGGGGCCCCTGGATGACGTAACCTATTACGAAACGCCGCATAGGGCGGAGCGACGCGCTGACGTCACCTCGGGTTGCTACTGATCTCTCCAGCAGGACCTTTTTTTGTCTGAGTGCCACCGGCCAGCGCACCAAACACAAGGCTTGCTACTCTGCTTTTTATGTAAGTGCATTACTGTTTTATTATTATTAAATAGGAGTGCACTGTGTTTATGTTATACAGGAGGATTGCCGCTGTTTTCACACGTTTATCCATTTGACAATATTGAATGGTGTTTATTTTTGTTTTCTTGCTTTACCGTAGCGCAGTTTGAGTTCCCCCTTTTTTTTGAACCATTGATACAAGGCAGGATGGATCCATGCTTTCATATTGTTTACGCCAAATTCTGACCCTACCATCTGAATGTCGCAGCTGAATTTAAGACTCATCAGACCAGGCAATGTTTTTTCCAATCTTCTACTGTCCAATTTTGGTGAGCCTGTGCGAATTGTAGCCTCAGTTTCCTGTTCTTAGCTGACAGGAGTGGCCTTCCCCTGCTGTAGCCCATATACTTCAAGGTTTGTTGTGTTGTGCGTTCAGAGATGGTATTCTGCATACCTTGGTTGTAACAAGTTGTTATGTGTGTTATTGTTGCTTTCTATCATCTCGAACCAGTCTGCCCATTCTCTTTTGACCTCTAACATCAACGAGTCATTTTCATCCACACATCTGCCCCTCACTGGATATTTTCTCTTTTTCTGACCATTCTCTGTAAACCCAAGAGATGGTTGTGCGTGAAAATTCCAGTAGATCAGCAGTTTTTGAAATACACAGACTAGCCCGTCTGGCACCAACAACCATGCCACGTTCAAAGTCACCTAAATTCCCTTTCTTCCCCATTCTGATGCTCGGTTTGAACTTCAGCAAGTTATCTTCATCACGTTTAGATGCCTAAATGCATTGAGTTGCTGCCATATGATTTGCTGTGTTACCAAGCAATCGAACAGGTGTACCTAATAAAGTGGCCAGTGAGTGCCGGTTCACACTACAGCGATTTGAGATCCGACTTGTCAGACTTCAAGTTGCCCCAAGTCGCTGGACATAAGAAATTCCATTGAAGTGAATGAGAGTCATCTTAATGTACACTACTGAAGTTGCTCCGACTTCAGAAAAGGTTCCTGTACTACTTCAAGGCGACTTCTAGGCAACTTGTACCCATAGATTTCAATGGAAGTTGCCTCCAAGTAGGATCTCCACCTATATTGAAGCGACTTTACAGGGAAAAGAAAATATTTTACCCAGGTACTTCCCACGTTTACCCGAGCAACCCCCTCCCTGCCACAGAGCTGATTATTCTGTGATTGGCCACAGCCAAAGTCGCCTGTCCTGGAGGCAACTTTAAGTCGCGTTGTAAGTTGCGCAAAGTCACTCTGAAGTCGCCTCCAAATCGCCTTGCAAAGTCGCCCTGTAAGTCGGGTTGCCCCTGTGTGAACCGACACTGAGTGTACAGAGGCAACCCTCTGATAAATACATTTTTTGCGGAACAGGACTGCTTTGAGATATGACAGAGCTTGTATATGTATATAAATGTAAATCATCAGAAATCCACCCTTATCATGTTCATCTGTTTGGTAAAGGAAGAGGTAGAAGCAATAAATTCTTTAAGTGTTTTACAATTTGTTTTTCAGTCTTGTAAATCTTTTTGTGTGTTTCAGCAACATTTTCTTTATTGCATATAAATGTTATAAGATAGTCTGTTGACATAAACTTTTGAACCAGCTGAGGAGCCATACTGAAAGTTTTATAAGGCAGTGAGGTGACCAGTTAAATCAATATGACTGACTGATTAATCACAGATACAATACAGATTCCTATCTTGTCCCATCATATGGCTCAAGGCTATGGAGTCCAGAAGGGCCATTTTGACCTTATTCTCCATAATAGTTTATATCAAGCTGATCTGTTTTTCATGGCTATCTAAGAAGAAATAAAACAAACACTTTAAGAATTCTCAAGCCCATATCTGTTGGGAGTGTTCCAACTTTAGGCCGTATTTGGCTGAGATTAGGAATCAGGTCATTGACTTAATCCACAATGACCCTGCACAGTGTCTTCTTCACATTACTACTAGTCCTATTGGTGCGTATATAAAGAGTATAGTCCCCCGCTTGTTAAATGCTACTAAGGGGCTAATTCCGGTTTTCTGGAAAAGCCACAGACGCCCTCTATAGAGCCCTGGGTGAAATAAGTTAAAGCGGTTGTATACCCGCAGGACAAAGTTTAAACCGTACAGGTTTAGGAGATATTCATTTTACCTACAGGTAAGTCTTATTATAGGCTTACTTGTAGGTAAAAGGTAATAAATTGGGTATACAACCACTTTAATGAAATTATGGAAGCTGAGAAATGGGTCTATATTTGTAAGAATAGATTTTAAAAGTTTCAGGCTAAGTGGGCAACCTGGATTCATTACATAAATAGCACAGGGAATTAGAGATAAATAACCATGCATACCACAGAATTGGAACTACCAGGCTGTTAGGACTTACTGCTTCTGTTGACTTTTCAACCACTTGCTTACTGGGCACTTAAACCCCCCTCCTGCCCAGACCAATTTTCATCTTTCAGCGCTGTCACACTTTGAATAACAATTGCGCGGTCATGATACACTGTACTCAAATGAAATTTTTATAATTTTTTTTCACACATATGGAGCTTTCTTTTGGTGGTATTTAATCACCATTTGGATTTTTATTTATTGCTAAACAAACAAAAGACAGAAATTTTTGAAAAAACAAAACAAAAAAACATAGTTTCATAGTTTGTTATAAAATTTTGCAAACTGGTAATTTTTCTCCTTCATTGATGTTCGCTGATGAGGCTGCACTGATGGGCACTGATGGGCTGCACTGATGGGCACAGATAAGGCGACACTGATAGGCACAGATAAGGTGACACTGATGGGCACTGATAAGACGGCACTGATGGGCCCTGATGGGTGACACTGATGGGTGGCACTGATGATGTGGCACTGATGGGTGGCATTGATGGGTGGCACTGACAGATGTCACTGATGGGCATTGATAGGTGGCACTGATGGGCACTGGTAGGTGGTATTAATAGACAGCACTGGTAATGTCGCACTGATTAATTGATAGGCGGTACTGTGGGCACTGATAGGTGGCACTGGTGGGCACTGGTAGGTGGCGCTGGTGGGCCCGATGTCCCTCTCGCAGCCACCGGTGATCGGCTTCTTTTTTTCCTCCTCACGCTAAAAATAGCCCATTGCCGGCTCTGTTTACATCACATGATCAGCTGTTATTGGCTGACAGCTGATCACGTGGTAAGGGGTACTCTGATCTGTGATCAGGTGAGTCTCATAGACTCGCTGATCACAGAGTGCACCGCGTGCACCCTGCAGGGGGCACGCAGGCCGCTCAAGCACGGGAGGACATCCAGGGGCGCCCTACCGGCAAATTAAGTCCGCGCTGTAGCCATCTTCCGGCTATAGCGCGGACGGCAAGTGGTTAAAGTATGCTTATTTTATTTGGAATTCTTGACTGCTAATTTAAGGACCACTCTAACTCTCTCTTTTTTTTCTTCCCTTCTTTGGGTGTACTGTATTTTATTCATGTGTAGGAGTTATATGTATTGTAAATGAATACAAAAAATGAGAACACCAAGCTCAGTATGTCAATGCTCAATATAGTAAATCATAGTCCATTAAAATCAGTTGAATTCAATCATTCAATCCCGTGAGAAAGTGCTCGTGCTCTAAGAACAATTTTCCAGTGCTTGACTGGGAGATATTCCTTTTTATGATGTCAATGCATATGGGACCTTGTGATGTTAGTTCCTTAGAAGGTGGTATATGGGGGAGGACACGGAGAGGAAGGACTCATAGCACAAAACCATCAATTTAAAATATATTTTTCAAAAAGCTAAAAAGGTTTACACTCACATTTTATGGTGCCCATTAACCTGGCACCAGGTATGTACAGCTCAAAAATACACGGGTTCCCGGCCAGGCATTCAGTGCTTGGTGATGTAAACCAGCTCAGGCCGGTGCCCGGAAGTGACGTAGGCGGAAATTAGTCGCAATGACGCGATCAAGCCTCAATCATACTGAGCGCAGTGTTCTTCTTTTTTGTATTCTATATCTGTATTGCTATATTGCGTACAATTACACTGCAGCTATTTAAATGCACATACACATATTTTTCTGTATCTCTAATTCTTCTCCACTGGTGGAAAGTTTATTGTTTTGTATCGTAGCATAGGTTAAGGTTTGTATTACTTGTGGAGACTTGTGCATAGCTCCCAACTGTCCCTGATTTCGAGGGACTGTTCCTGATTTGGAACAAAGTCCTTCTGTGCCTTTTTTCTCCTCATTTGTCTCTCATTTTGGTCTGTCCTATATAGTTGTATATAAAATTCACTATTTATCTTTCAAATAGTGTTTCACAGTGCTAAACCTTTCATCCAATTCTAAATGACTGCATTTGTAAATTCCAAAAGCCAATATAAAGGAATAGTAGTGGTAAAGAAAAAAAAATACTTGTGGGTTTAACCAATATTTTTTGGATTGAATCTCCTTTAAGGGGGCGTGGCAAGGGGTGTATCCAATGCCTACATACTTTTGCTAATTGGTGTCCCTCATTCCCATCTCAAAAAGTTGGGAGGTATTTTTGTGTTCTGTATTTGTGTACATTTTCTGTTCTTGTTGGAATGTGTATCTCTACCTTTTTCCCACTTTGTTTGTATAATTAAGAAGGAAAAATAAAGATTATATAAAAAAAACAAGAATTCTACATGTTCATTAAACTCCATTCTTAACTTTGTCTGCATTCTTCCATTGATTGACTTGAATTGACACACTTTGAATGTACCTTTAACAAGCCTCAAAACATGAAAAAATGGACCTGCGTTACATTTTGCCAACAAAGCGCAAATACATGCTCATACATGTATTATAGAGCAAGTGTGTTGTTGAAAATGTATACCTGCATTGGAGTGGTGTTCAGAATGAATGACAATGCACTGCAATGCACATGCAAAGTGTTGTGATGCGTTGGGGTAAAGCACATTAAAATGCAGGTTGCACCTTGCACATGTAGTGGTACCCCCACAGGAGCCGCTTTGATATTGGTTTGCCCAAGCCTCCCACTGATTAATCCACAGCCAGTCACAGGGTATTTTCACACAACCAGGTGCACACACTCTTCTGCTCTTTATCCTCAATGACCAGTCTAGGGGATTTGTTTTTTGTATTTTATTTGGAGAACTTGGATAGAAGGAATTTAGTGCGATGCTCCAAATTAACTATTCACAGGTGAGGACAACTCTTTCAATCGAACTGTGTAGCAGATTATCTGCAGAACCATACAGTGCCTGTAGAATGAACAAGTCCCTTTGTAGCAGAAGGAACTCAGTGAACTGTGTCTCTTCAAGACACTAGCCAGTGTCCCCTTTAGCCTGCACCCAGTAGCTGATTTCTAGGGGGGGGGGGATCTAACAGCACAAGTCCCAGGGACCCCTTGTGGGGAGTCTGTACTCACAAGGCTCCTGAAGCATACACGGCAGCCCTCTTCAGTGGTACCAGACAAGATCCACGGACATCCTCCCTCAGTCATCTCTCACAAGAACCATGGGTTGCAACTTCAATGTTTCAGGCCCCCAGGTTGACCACCTGAGGCTGAATGGCAGCCTACGCTGGGGAGAGGCAGCAGCCCCCTCCCCACCTGGACCTCTCTGCATATAGGAAGACCCAGAGCCCATGTGCTCTTCAGATATAAATACAATTACCCAGCATGCATTGGGGCACATCCCCTTCTAATTGGCCAGGGCTGTACAGACATCCATGCTCTCATCTGCCAGGTTTTCACCCGCTGTCCAATATATTCCATAGCTATTGGATCAGTGGGAAACTTTCAAGACAGCATGAGCAGCACCAGAGCAAACTGAACAGACCTCACTAAACAATCACAACTCTCTGTTAAGCAGACAGCACTTAAATTTGCCTAGCTGTCTCTCTGTTAGGAAGAGAAACCAAAAACTATATACACTCACTCTAGCGCCTACCTAGGAAGGCACCACACACACAAAGGTTAAAATCAAGCCTTATTATAACTGAGCTTGGTGGAAGGCTGAAGTGTGGGTGCTGGTTTATCATGGGATTGATCTTTCCTCTTGAGGGTGGTTGGGCAGTGGACATCTCTGTCATAGATATATTGTTGCACAGCTCTTAATGGCAACTTTATCTATATATTTGTATTTTTGGGAGACGTGCCTCCCTTCCGAACTATGAGGTGAGGGGGGGATTTGTGGGAGCCACTGGCTGAAGGTGAAGGCACATGGGGAGGAGGATACATAGTAGACTCCTTAGTGAGGTCCGAAACATGCTTGGACTGTGTCACTCAGATTGTCTGCATATTTCAGCATTTTATTGGGCCCCTGGTATTTGAGCTTGTTACCCTTTCTCTCCCCTTCCACTTGGTGGGACTTTTTTGTTGCATTACATTTTTGGGGTTTTACAATGTTACTAAAATGTAATTCAAGGTTAGGATACACATACATGACTGTTCAGAAATGTTATGGGATGTGAAGCCAGCATATATCATGTCACTGGGACTTTTTATCCCTCAGCTTGCTAAAAAAGCAGGCAGGAAAGTCTGTGAAATGCCTCGAAGATCAACACCCCTTCTCATATGGTAAAGTCAGCAACTATATCAAGGAAATACTCATTGTTGTCCAATGTCCAATATGTGGTACATCTTGCTGTACCTTGGGGCATCTTAAAGTATTATGTGCGGAAAGTGGATTTCTGCATACTGCTTCTACAGTGGGCGATCTCTTATGTCCACACATGTCTCTTATGTCCTGCATTTTTTTTTATGTGATTCTTTAAAAAAATAGATTGTGACAATAAAAACTACATTTTATTACTTGTATATTGTAATAACCCAATCCCCTTTTTATCCTGCCCCGATGTCCGCTTTAATATAAAAAATAAACTTATGTTATGGTGTCCTGGCCATTCCCATATTGCTTGTGGGCATGTGAAGCACAGTAATGATTTTTTTTTTTTCATGGGTGGAATTCCGCTTTAAATATATAGTAGGTAATAATGTATCATCCGGCATTATATTGCTTATATGGTTAATGAAATCTTTAGCGAATCCTAAATTCATTATCCAATAAATATTATAGGTATTAATTTCTTTGTTGTACACCTCTATGTTTATTATTTGTTGGTGCTAGTTGGTTTATTATTTGGGTTTTCCTGCTCAACAGAAGCAAACCCCCCATGACACTACATCTGGACTTGTGATAACGATGTTTGAGCAGGTGTCTGTGCTTTGCTTATTTAGACACATTGCAAGATAACAATTTCCTAGAAAGGCTCAAGTTTGCTGCTAAAAACAATAAAGTTAATGTTCAATGGACACGTCAGAGGGCAAAGAAGCAAAACACATTAGTAAAATACCAAATACCATGGAAGTTAAGAAATTAGTATTGTTGTATTGTTTTATGCCCCTGTACACTAATTGAACGTGGGTACAATAATTATTTACATGATTCTATTTGAGTGTACTCTTTTGCTAATACAGTTCCCACATCCTGACCACGCTGCGGCAATGCTTATCTGTCCTGAAGGAATATGCTACAAAATTGTCATTTAAAAGTGCAACTGTTGGGTGGTAGCAGCCACTGACATTTAGAATTTTCAGTTTTCACTAGCTGCATGCTTGTTTCATCCCAATTAGAGGAGAGCTCCGGACCATCCTAGCGATCATCCTGCACCATCCGACTGCCCACAGGCTTGCAGTGCCATCCATACAGCTCACCTTCTCCTGCTCCATCTCAGGCATCCTCCCCGAGTGTATTTCCTGGCCGGCCGGTCCCTCCAGCGAGCGCAGCTCTTGAGGCCTAGTCCGCGGCCCGCCTCTTCCAGACAGTAACCGCCGCATCTGTGGACACAGCGGATCCCCACGCCTTCCTTATCCTGCTGCTACTCCTTCCCTGTGGTCCTGCAGACGAGGGGGACCCACTTGTGGAGCAGCAAAAGTTAAGGCCGCGGCCGTCCGCGTTCCCGCGACCCGCCGTCATCTTGTTCCTGAGGCTGGACTCCTCTCACCTACGGAGCTACGGGGTGCGGGTGGAGGTGTCCCGCTGCTCTCCCCGGTCTTACCTACTGCTCCTGCTTCCCTGGGGACTCGGCTTGATTGGAGGCGATGGTGGTGCGGGCGGCCTGGGCCCGCGATTCTAAGGCCTGTGGCAGACCTACACTGCAACATAATTTACCCGTCTGGACCGTGGCCTGGGTAAGTGTTCCAGCAGTGACTTTCATTCCCCTGTGAGTGTCTGGCTGCTGTAAATGCAGTGTGACCCCCCTATAAGGCCATCGGACTGCAATACTGCTTGGGCTTACCACCCACCTGTTCCATCCTACCTAAATCTCCTCCTTACAGGGTGCGGGTGCTGAATGCGGCCAGACGCCTCTCTTGTTGGGAGGCTGCAGGCCCTGCTGGCTGAACTAGCCATGAAGCCTGGAGCTTCTCCGCGTGCAGCTCCCCCTGCTCCCTCCTCCCAGGATAGCACTGCAGTGATTCTGGCTGCCGTTGAGCATAGCAAAACCTCCATGCTTGTGAGAATTGACCACCTTACGGAAGAATGTAATCTCATAAGAAATTGCCTGGATAAAATCAGAGGTCGGCTGACTGAATCAGAATCCAGAATTTCTGCCACGGAAGACCTCACAGCTACCCACACCAATAAAATAGTAGATTTACAACACACAGTACAATTGCTTGTCGCTAAAGGTGAGGAGGGTGACCAGCCTGCGGAGTTCGCGGAAGAGTTCTTTTAAGAAGTTGCTGGGTCTTACTGATGTCTCCCGACCTATGTCATAGAGCGCGCCCACCGTGTACCCACAGGTCACGCTATCCCTGGTGCAAATCCCAGACCCTTCTTAGTTCACTTTCTCAATTACAGGGATCGCTACCAAATTCTCTCTGAGGCTTGCAAACACCCAGCACTTCCATACGGCAACTCTTCTGTCCTACTGTTTCCGGATGTCTCAGCTGAGCTGGAGTGTAAGAGGAAAGCCTTTAACAAGGTCCGTAAGCGCCTTTGTGAAAGGAATATTAAATACAGCATGCTGTATCCTAGCCGTCTCGGGGTCCCTCACAATGGCTCACTTCGGTTCTTCGACTCCCCGGCTGACGCAGATGAATGGCTGAACACACTGCGGTGAGCAAGATAAGCCGTTCCTTGCTACAAGTTGCTTTAAAAAGTTGCTCTGAAAATGACATCTTCTTTTTGAATTCAAACATTCAGACGTTGTTTATCCAATTCCAGTATTTTGTTATTTAGCTCTTATGGTCTCCTCATTACCCACCCTGTTGCTGGTTGGCTCCTTATTTTCTCACACAATATACCCACTGTCCCATGTTACCAATGTATCTACTCCCTAAAGCTGATATGTTTGACCTGTGGCCAGACTGTGGTCCCTTACTAACTTGAGCTATTGATCATAAGAGATCTTTATAGTCCTAGACATGACATCTGTTTCTTCTGATTCCTTCTCCACCGAAGCTACCTCGTTAGATACATACTCACTTAAAGTACCTAACACCCCCAAGTTCCGTCTTCCTGAAGAGGCACCAGCGGCACTACCTTTGCCGGATTCTGGAATTCTTCCAGGAAGACTGACGTTCTGATCATTACAGGTATTAAACTGACTGGCATTGTTGTTGGTCATTAGGGAGTTTGCTACTTTACAGTATTCACTGTGTTAATGTTCACTATGTTTGTGCTATGTGGTAACCAATCGCCTCACTTATTGTATATCCTCAATTGCTGGTGTGCTTTAATAAGGTCATTTTCCTCTGGGCTGTTATACTCGGAGGTGTGGCATCCCCCTGGTGGGAGGGCTCCCTTTTCTTCCAATTGGTAGGTTTCTATGCCCTCCCCTTACCTTGTGGTCCCCGGTGCCCATTTTGCTGATCTTATCTACTATAACGTTCCTATGGAGTTAAAATGAGTTTCTTGGAATGTAAGGGGTCTAAACAATAAATTTAAAAGGTCCCTGATGTTTAAATTCCTTAATGCTCATAAACCCCATATCCTCATTTTGCAGGCAACCCATCTTTTAGGAAACAAGATTTTGTCCCTCCACAGAGCTTGGGTGCAACAGGCCTTTCACGCCACTTATTCCAGTTACGCCAGGGGGGTCGCCATTCTTCTAAACAAATCTTTTGCATATAAGGTGATGTATCATGTATCTTCAGATCCAGGGGGCAGGTACATTATTTTAGTTCTGGAAATTGGTGCAATGAGATATGCATTTGTCAACGTATATATCCCTCCGCCTTTCTCTCATGGCATACTGTACACCATCCAGGAGAAACAGGTGCCATTACAACTCACTAGAGTTATATGGGCTGGGGACATTAACTCTGTCTTACAGGCTGACTTAGACTCCTCCAACCCTTAGCGACTGTCCTCTGTGGATCTAGGGTCCTGAGTTCACACCTTTGACCTCACGGAGATCTGGAGACATAAGTATCCTTTAGATCATTTTTATTCCCACTACTCTGCTTCACACAAATCTGGTTCCCGCATTGACTTAGCGTTAAGCTCTAGGCTGATGCTATCTTCCATACGGGTAGTCTCCTACTTGCTGGCTGGCATTTCGAGCCACTCCCTGATGGAAATTAGTGTAAAGGTAGGAGGAGGTAAATCCAAAGGTTGTTGGCGCCAAGGCTCTAAATGGCTTCATAGTGAGAGGGTACAGGAGCTGCTGCAGGACTCAGACACACATTACTGGGAGGTAAATGAATCCTCTGCAGCACCCCAATTGGTGGGGGATGCCTTTAAAGCATTCACTCAAAGTCAGTATATATAGGCCATCAAAACTGCAAGGATTGAATATAACTCCCAGCTGACCTTGCTTGAACAGGCTGAGTCTGCGACAGCTTCTGAATTTGTGTCCTCCCCTGCTGGAGACAATTACTCAATTTTGGCACAGGCTCGTAGAGACCTAGAACTTCATCTCACATCCCTCACTCATGCAGATGCCGCTCTTCAGGCCGGGAGGCTGTTTGAGTCCGGGACAAGAACAGTAAGCTGCTGGCCAATCTAGTTGCAGATTTCTGGCATCTGACGATTGTCTCTGAACTGCACTCGGATGCTGGGAACTCTGTCACAGAACCCTCTGACATTTTACATGCGTTTCAGAGTTTTTTACAGTCCTTGTATCACAAAGGCCCTCCCCCAGATCTCTCGTCCTTATTGGGCACTCTGCGCAGCCTTTATTTGTTGTCCTTGTCCGCTGAAGAAGCTGCCTCTTTAGATGCAGACATCTCAGTTACCGAAATTGCAAAGGCAAATAACTCACTTTCCCCCAACAAAACTCCTGGACTAGACAGGTTACCTGGGAGACTGGTATTAATTGCAATTTGAACACTTAGCTCCGAGGCTTTGCAAGGTGTATTCAGAAAGCTCGAGAGTCCCAGGCCCTACCCTCATCAATGTATCAGACTCATATTATACTAATACCCAAGCCAGGGAAAGACCCCGAGCTTTACACGTCTTATAGACCAATCTCCCTCCTAAATTACGACTTGACCAAGGTGTTATCTATGAGATTGACAAAATACCTACCATCCTTAGTTAGTATTGACCAGACTGACTTTGTCCCTGAGAAATCGGTGGATTAAACTACACAGAGTTTTGATGCACTTGCAGCTCCCCCCCGACGAACTAGCCTCTAGGGTCCTGGTTCTGCTTGACATAGAGAAGGCTTTTGATCCAGTGGACTGGATCAATATGTCTCATGTACTGGAGGTAATGGGCTTTGGTCCACATTGCCGTAACCTTATAAGTTGGCTTTATAAGGCCCCTCTGGCACAGGTAAAATTGGGAGGTGACTTGTCTGCTGTGTTTCCCATTGGAAGGGGGACCAGACAGGGGTGCTCGTTGTCCCCGGCACTATTTGAGCTCATGATGGAGCCTACATCACAAGCCATACATAAGTCTGCCCTTATTAAAGGTATTCAGGTAGGTGCCATTAGTGAAAAAGTGGCATTATATGCCGATGACATAGTGCTCTTTTTGAAGGACCCCAGACCTTCCCTTAATGAAGCCCTGGCCTTGCTTTACATGTATTCTCCATTGACAGGTTAACTGGGATAAATCCCTCCTCCTGCCCATAGATCGAGAGGCGGAGGCCAAAGCTGATCCGGATCTGCCACTAAGGTGGACCTGCTCTGCCAAATACTTGGGGGTGGTGCTATCCTCCACAGCAAAAGACTACATTGCCCTGAATTTGCTGCCGCTCTTGAATCTAACGAAGCAACGAGTATCAGCGTGGTCCCACATCCCCCTCTTCCTCCTGGGCAGGCTCAACCTTATTAAAATGAAGCTGCTCCCCTCCATTCTGTACATCTTCCATCCCCCGGTGTGGATCCCTAGGAGATACTTTAGGCAATTTGAATGTGCAATGACCTAATTTCTGTGGGGATCGCAAAGACCTAGGTTTCAGCTGACGATACTGCAAAGGCCCTGGACTGAGGGTGGACTGGCATGCTTTATTTTCTTACTACCTTGCTGCCTTACTTGCTCAGGCCCACAACTGGTTAGTAGCAGATGAAACCAATGCTGCTGTTGTGCTTGAGGCAGCGCAGATCGGCTCTTATGAAGCACTATGTAACACACTATATAGAGGCCAGTCAGCCCTATCCCCTATCACTCAGTCTATGAGAGCAGTTATTAAGGCATGGCAACTTGAATGACCAGAGTCCTTACACACCTTTTCACCTCATACACTGTTGTGGCACAACCCCTCCCTTAAGCACTTCTCTTTGTTCCCTGACTCTATTGTGTGGGCTTCTTAGGGGATTAAATACCTTAGCCAAATTTGCTAGGAGGGGAACTCCTAACCTTCAACTTCCTTAAAATAATACATGCCCTCCCTAATTCATATCTGTTCAGATATCTCCAGCTGCGACATGCCTTTCAGATGCAATTTGGTAATCAGCTTATAATCATGACCCCATTGAGAATTGAATTCCTACTTCGTGAGGACATGCTAGAGAAACCACTCTCCTCCATACACAAATCCCTTCAGCCCACCATACACGACAGCCTGGATAGGCTCCTGTCTTGCTGGCGTGCAGAGGTTCCAGAATTAGATTCAAAGGAATGGGAAGATGTATGGTTATATAGCGGTTCCATCTGCTGGTCACTGTGGTTCCTCCTGGTGACCCATAGTCACTGCAGAACACAATAGGGGTTATGCAGAATAACTGCATTAGGGCGATTTGTCCCTGAATGCATAGGACCCTACATGAATACCACATGGTACATCATTCTGCCCTGTCGAGTTGAAGCGTATTTCAGACTTTCATTGACTATTGCAGGCAGTGGGGCTGGATGCTGCACCTGTACCTTCCACACGCTAGATGCCCCATAAAATGAAACAAATTAAAATATTCAAGCTTTTCTTGACAGGAGCTGATAGAATATGACACACCTTGCAGTCATCTATGGGAAAGTTTTTCTTCTCCGTGGTGAGAAAAACAAAGCTAATAGACAGTTTAATACCTGCAAGTAGAATGTTTCCCATACTCTCTTATGTTTTGTTCATACTAGTGCCATACTGAAACAAGTTTTCTTTGTGAATGAGTCATATAGTTACTAATTCCTTTGAGAGATTTGTGACATTCCAGCCTATCCGGAGAGAACTGGACTGCTGAGGTCTGTGGTGTTTTTATTCTCTATAAAAAAGTTCACAGGCTTCTCTGGAAAACTGCAACTGCAGACTAAAAAGTGTGAGCATCTAAAAGGTACCTGCATCTTGCAGACCCTGCTGCTATGTCCAAATCTAGGACTGTGCTGACAAGCAAAGCTCTAACTTGACCAGTGTAGTCCAAATGTCACCTACATTCAGTCACTGTAATCCCCCCTTTATACTCCAACCCAATACCTTAACCCACCTAAAGTGATGAGACCACACCTTTTATTAAAACAATTTCCAAATAAATAGTTCCAATAAATAACCAATAAACATAAACAATAACATAATAATAACATAACCTGTTAACCCCAGTCTGATGGTCTCTGATGGTGACCCACCTTTTCCAAATATAACCATGTATAACCAACGCACTGCGGGACCTTTACCAAACTAATAGGCCTCCAGCTGTAACCGCTAGGAGACAACCCCTTCCCGCAGCGCCACCAAATCCAGTATTCCATTAACCGTTCAGGAATACACCGGAGGGGCACATGCTAACAATGAGCCCCCACCCCTTTAAATCCATCCGTTTACCGCCCCCGTCAAAGACCACCAGAAGAACACAGCCCCAACCCAAAATGGCCATCTCTGCTGTCATGACGACCCGTTTCTTTTCCTGAAAGAAAGAAAAACACCACAACAACTACACACAACACATTGCACATATATCCATAGAAAAATATAGGGAGGGAGGGTGGAAAAAACTGCCTCCTCTGTTGAAATCTTCCTCACACTGACCCCTTGCTCCTCCCCTCCTATAAATATAACCACTCCCCTTTCTCCAAAATACTGCTTTCTTACCTCCCCTTTTTCCCATACCACCTTTTACTTCATCTATTAACCCCTTCAGTGTCTCCCTTAGACACACTGTCATGCCCGGCCCTACACTACCCCTCCTTTCAGTCATTTTCGTTCCGGGCCTCACTTGACCAGTGTAGTCCAAATGTCACCTACATTCAGTCACTGTAATCCCCCCTTTATACTCCAACCCAATAACTTAACCCACCTAAAGTGATGAGACCACACCTTTTATTTATGGAGTAAAATGGCCATAACAGCCTCTTTTATTAAAACAATTTCCAAATAAATAACTCCAATAAATAACCAATAAACATAAACACTAACATAATAATAACATAACCTGTTAACCCCAGTCTGATGGTCTCTGACGGTGACCCACCTTTTCCAAATATAACCACGTATAACCAACGCACTGCCGGACCTTTACCAAACTAATAGGCCTCCAGCTGTAACCGCTCGGAGACAACCCCTTCCCGCAGCGCCACCAAATCCAGTATTCCATCCACCGTTCAGGAATACACCGGAGGGGCACATGCTAACGATGAGCCCCCACCCCTTTAAATCCATCCGTTTACTGCCCCCGTCAAAGACCACCAGAAGAACACTGCCACAGCCCGAAAGCATGACAACCTTACGTTTGAGGGCACCTCCACACCCTCAGGGCCTGTTGCATCCCCTCCTGCAAACCCATGGACCATAAGTCAATCCCCACATCAGAGAGATGAACGCCATCTCTCCTCAAGTAGAGTCCCACATTCGTCTCCAGCTCTCTGTGCCGGATAACAATACCTCCATTCTGCACGACAAATCTCCCCACCACTTTATTAATTCTTATACGGGTCTTATTAATGCTCACTACTGACCTCGCCCAACGCCATGTTGTTCGAGCCACTATGTCAGATCATGCTAAAAGGGTGCCCGGGAATTTTACACGCAACTGCATAAAATCCACTTTGATGTCTGCCAGCAGGTCCCTGACTGTCCGGATCCCCAAATCATTCCCACCCGCATGAATCACTAACACGTCAGGAGGTCTGTCCAATCTTACATACCTCTCCACTTCCACCATTACTCTACCCCACAACATCCCTGGTCTACCCAACCAGCGTATGTAAGTCTCCCTCCTGGAAATCCCCAATTGTCTGCCATCTGGACGTACGTCACCTCTCCTGGCCCCCCAGCAAACATAGGAGTGACCTATGATCCAGACAAGGCGTACCGAACCTCCATCTGAAACGAAAAACAAAACACAAAGATAGCAGCACCCTCATGTTCTTAACACTACAACATTACAAACTGTTAACCCGCACACATCCCCCCTTTTTTTAAATGTTTTTATTCAATGACCAAATTAGGTCTGATATAAGATCGGAATCTCCTAGACTCCCATCTCCCAGATCTGCGCACAGCAGCCTCATCCAACCCACATCTGGCAGCTTCTGTAGCTGCCCCTATGCGGAAGGAATGTGAAGCATACTCCGCCCCATCCAAACCAGCCCTTTTTAGACATTTTCTAAAAATCGCTATAAATTGAAACCTTGACAAATAAGACCCATCCTCATGCCCTGCCCCATCCAACCTGACCGTCCTAAATTCCCGCACCGCCTCCACCGGGCACACCCTTGACCCCAGTAAAGCAAACAGTGACACGTCCACCCCTTTTCCTTGCTGGTCAGCTTTTGACCTCCGCAGCCTTAAACACACCCTATCTGCCTCCAACCGCACATCCTGATCCAATAAACCCCCACCCAAACGCTTAGGCGGGCTAACCAACTCTCCTATCCGAAACGCCCCATAAAAAGCCAGCGAAAACGCTGCTGTAAACAGCAGGATTTCATAACGCGATATACATATGTACCTCAACATCTCACATATGGATACCAGGTTCGCAAAAGTGACAGGCCGCCTCGCATCCCTTTTCTTATGCTGTTTTTTTCTATAGCCTTTTAAGGCCTGCCGTACCCAAAAATCCTTAGTCCAATCTCCCCCCCCCCCCCATTAATTTAAAAAGAAATGACAAGCCTGCCAATTTCCAATCAATAGAAGATACCGCGCAACCACTTTCCATGTTCCTAGCTACTAAGTACAATACCAGTAATTTCCCTTCTGACCCCAATGTCACAACCCCAGCCTCCCGTACCAGAACCGACCATTCTTTCCATACCTTCCTGTAGGCTGTCCAAGTGGACTCACTTACTGACTGCCTAATCCATCCCGCGGTGACTGCAAGGGTAGCTCCCAAATCCAATCCGGGCAAGGAACTCCTTCCTTGTCTGTGCCCGGTGCCAGCTCCCTGAACCTGTCCCACTGAAAACGAGACAAGGAGTCAGCCAGCGAATTGTCAACACCTGGAATGTGAACCGCATAAATAAAAATATTCAGACTCAAGCACCTAAACACCAGCTGTCTCAACAGCCGTATGACCGGCTGCGAAGATGCTGACATGCGGTTAACCACCTGCACTACACCCATGTTGTCACAATTGATCCTCAGCTTCAAATTCCGGCATGCCTCCCCCCATAGTTCCAAGGCCAACACCACCGGAAACAATTCCAGCAGCACCAAATTTCCGAGGAACCCCGCCCCCCCCCCCCCCCCCCCAGGACTGTGGCCAGGGTTCCGCTCTCCATCGCCCTTGAAAATATGCGCCATAGCGCGTGGAGCCCGCCGCGTCTGTTACCAGTTCCACATCGAAATTGCTCACCGGGCCAGACATCCACACTGCCCTCTGTAGGTGGCTAAAAACTCATACCAAACTTTTAATGAGTCGGTATTTTTACCCCCGCTGTCGCAGCCGACAACTGTCGGCAAAAAACTCGCCCCATGGAGATAATTCTGCAGGCGAAATTCAACTTACCCAACAATGACTGCAGAGCTCTCAACTGAACTTTCCGCAATCCGTGGATATCCTGAATTTCCTTCTGCAGATCCTCCAACTTACCTCTGGGCAAGTGGCACTCCATTGCTATCGAGTCTATAACTATCCCCAAAAAACTCATTTCCGACGTGGGGCCTTCCATTTTTTCAGCAGCCAACGGCACTCCAAACCTGCCTGCGATGTGCTGCAACGTGGAAAGCAGAATCGCACACACAGCGGAAGCAGGGGGGCCTATACACAGAAAGTCATCTAAATAATGTATGACTGAGTCTAGGCCCGAAACCTCCCTAACCACCCATTCTAAAAACAAACTAAACGCCTCAAACATGGCGCACGAAACAGAACAACCCATGGGCAAACATTTGTCAACATAAAACTGCTCCTGCCAGTGACATCCCAGCAGCCGGAAGCTCTCCGGATGCACCGGCAACAAGCGGAAAGCCGATTCTATATCTGATTTTGCCATGAGTGCCCCTTGACTGTAGCGCCTCACCCACTTTACCACCGCATCAAATGAGGTGTAAGACACTGTGCACTCTTCCGGGTCAATGAAATCATTGACTGAACCCCATTTAGGGAAGGATAAGTGGTGTATCAATCGGAACTTGTTTGGTTCCTTCTTGGGCACCACGCCCAAAGGTGATACCACTAAGTCTGGCCATGGTTTGTTGGCAAACGGCCCCCCCATGCGCCCCAATGCCACTTCTTTGTGCAATTTTTCCCCAACCACGTCCTGATGCTGCAATGCAGATTTTAGATTCCTTGCCATTGGCGGAACCGTCGCCAATGAACATGGGATCCTAAAACCTTCCGTAAACCCCGCCGCCAACAACCTTGCTGCTCCCTGATCCGGATACTTACTTAGAAAAGGCAGCATCTTTTCCACCTTCACCGGCGTCATTCCTTTTTGGAGCAGAGTCACTGGCACGCTTCCCTCTCTTAAAACATCTAGACAACATAAGGGCTCCCCCACACCCTTGGCACTCATGCTTGAACTTACATGCCCCCCCAAATTTACAGGCACCTTCATTATACTGCCAGCCCACTCCCCACTCTTTCCCGGCCGAGGGTCCTGAGGAATGTGTACCCCCAGCCCCCCCCTGAAAAAACTGAGGCGGGGCCTGAAGACATAAGCCTCATCCAGAGGCTAATATCCTTATGATCCCAACGTAGTGACGGGCGGACTGCCCTCTGCTGTTTGAACTGCTCGTCATATCTCAGCCAAGCAGAACCACCGTACACCCTATGCGCCTCTCCAATAGCGTCCATGTAACAGAACAACGCTGAGCAATGCTCGGGGCTCTTCTCGCCAATAACGATCGCCATGATGGCGAACGCTTGTAGCCAATTGACAAATGTACGTGGGATCAGCCGGTACCTCCTTTTTTCCTCATCCTCCTTCTTGGAATACTCATACTCACCCTTGTGAATCTTATCCCAGACTTCCTGTTTTAGATGTGCTCCCGAGGGGCCCTCGAAGCAGACGTACACCTCGCACTTCGCTGCGTCTGCGATCCTGACCACATCGGTCCTCTCCGCCTTCTCCGTGGACCCTTTTTCCCCTGCCTTATCGATAACCACTCCGAATCCTGATTGGCTGGGGGACGGAGTCGCCGGGGGCACCTCCACCCCGACTCCTCCAGTACCCCTGTCCGCTGACCCATTTACCGGTGCTGTCCATGGGGCCACTTTAGGTGTCTGCCCTTGTCCCCCTTCAAATCTACCAATTAAGGCCCGCAGGCCCTGCAAGAAATCAGTCAGCTAAGTAACGGACCCCGCACTGGCAGGACTGTTCCCCGCCAAGTGCTGGTCTGGCAGGTCCCCTCCCGACTGCGTCACAGTAACCGCTGGCACTACCGTACCCGCTGTAACCACCCCCAATAAATCCTGTAACGCATCAGACAACGACAAATTAGCATTTGACTTACCGGGCTGACCAGGCACTCTCCCCACAGCCATCTCGTTGTGCTCCATCGCTGGTACATCTGGTTCTTCCATATCCGACACTTCCCCTTCCGACCTGTCATCCCTATCCAGGATGGGCTGCCTTATAAGCCTCCCGGGGGATGAAGCCCCGGAGGCCGTGGTGTGGGATAGTGGTGGGGCTCTCCTCACCCCCGAAACTCCGCCTCCTTCAGACAGGCGTCGCTGACCTGCCCTGATATCCTTCACGCTGGCACGCTTGCATCCCCCTTCACCAGTCTGTCTGCTTCTCTGGCTGGCATTCACATGTCCCTCTCCTCCATTTTCTCCTGCAGCCCACTCAGCTGGTATGCTCCGCCCCTTCCCGATCTGATCTGCCTTCCGTGTTCCATCTCCCTGGACTCTGACCGGCTCCCCAACCCTCCTCGCTCCTACCTTCGGGTCTCCGCTCCGTGTTGGGGATACACTGCGCCCTGTCCAGCAATCATCCGGCGGGGAACCGGCTCCATTTCGACCCATGGCCCCGCCCCCATAGTTAGGCCAGCGGCGTGTAGACTGCCCGGGAGCTGCAGCGAGTTGTTGCTGAATCCTTTTTGCCGGGGAGACTTTAGCCCCCATGCAACCTTGAGCCTAAGCATTTTCAGGTGATTTTGAAGCTTTTTTGCACATTCTTAAGCATTTGAAAGCACAATTTTGAAGCATTTTTCATGTGTTTTTAAGGTTCAGACGTTTTTGTTTTGCCCAATAGAAAGCAATATCATCTATGACATCATATATCGTCATCATCCTTGCATCTGTTTCTTGGTTTTTCTCTGTGGTGTTGTGGTGTCTTGTGGCATGTCCACTATGCTAATTATTCAATTATTCATAGGCTCTCTGCTGCGTTTCATAGTTCTTGCGATGGGCATCACTGGGGTTGTACAGTTGTAGAGGCTTTGTGGGCCCTGTGGTATTGGGAAGAATATACTCACGTGGTAGGTGCTTTTCCAATGAGTTGCGCCAATTCAAACTTTTTGTTAGGGCATGGCAGCCCACTTTTTATTGAATAAAACAGGAAGTTCACATAGACATCAGTTGCTTACGCAGGGGTTCTTCCACATCAATATGAACAGTCAACTGAAAATACCGAGCCACCTGGCTCCCTTTTTGGCAGCCCCCCTGACTGTGCTGTCCAGCTCTACTGGTTCACTTGGTGGCTGGTTGTATATATATTTTTTGGGTGGGAGGGCAGCAAACAAAGATTAGGGGGCAGGATGCATGGATAGGGGGGGCGGCGCCCGTGCGCCCTGCATTACAGGCCACCACTGCTCTCAAGCCTGAGTATATAATGATCCTGCACACCCGTGACAGGCTGCAGGCACCTCATAAAACCCGGACACAGGGTGGAAGGTTCCGATCCAGAACTATAGAATCCGGAGAAAAGCAAAAATCACAGCTTTCTCTGCTCAGAAACGATAGCCTTAAACCTCGCATTAACCCTTAATGCAAATACTATGTCATATTCTTCTCAATTTTCACAGTGACAGGGTCTCGCTCTTTCACAGCCCTCACCAAGAAGAACAAAGTCCCCATGTCCAGCATGGACATTCTGAATCCTACATTTTCTTTACAGGCTGGAGGTTGCGACACTTATGATATGCACTGATCAGCTGATTATAATGATTATGACTGCATGATCAGCCACTCCACACCATTCTTCCACAAAAAAGCTTTTGTGCTTTGTGTGACAAGCCGCAGCACAATGCCTAGGTTTGAACAGGCACCACTGAATATATTAGAAGCCTTCATGATGAGTGTTGTCACCCTTCATGAAACATGCACCAAATTGTTCTTTGGAGACTTATACTTGCAGAAGTTTTTTTATGACAGAGTTTCTTTACAGTGAACCATGTAAAAACAATAATTCACCACTTATTGCATACAGTTCCTGTACACCTAGGTAGACTACCTGCAGAGTGCTTATGCCCCCAAACAGTCTGGTACTCCTACAAAAAGCTAACACTTCTCATGGTTGCCAGCTGTGCCCACTTCCTGAGCCTCACTATTGGTCATTAGTAAGCATCTGGAGGCATGGAGGGGGAACATTACCAAGGATTTGATTTAATGCAATCCTTGCTTTACATACTGCAGGGTAAAGCCGCATGCATAATATAGTAAAGGTGCCCACATTGCACATAGCATCCTCAGTGTCCCAGGTGTACCTACTTTGCTGCTGTCCTAATCTCAACTCTTGCATAGAAAGTCATCGAACCTCCTCTTCTGGAGTTCCCCACGGGTGCTGTTCACTCCTCCTCTTCTATGTCTGCACCCATAGCAAAGCACTTTCTATGGGGGCAGACATGCAGGCTCGATCCTGAGGCGGTCTGTGTGTGTCTATAGACAACCCCCCCCCCCAAACTTCCCCCTCACAGGCTTTGACTAAGAGCAGCAGGAGCCGAGTGTCCTGCTGCTGAACAAGATATTTGGGGGGCACACCCCAAAAGATGCATTAAAGATGGTGCAGCCATAAGACCATACAACAGAACAAAATATTACAGTGCATACATGCAAAAAAAATTTACCTCCTGCAAGGCTATTTGAAACACCTAGACATTTTCAAAAACATTATCAAAAAATATGGGGATTTGGTCACACCTTATTGCTATATGGTGTTTAAGCCCACTTACTGCGACAAAATACCCATGGTTAGTGGGTCCTACGCTATCCATAGACTGGGTGTCAGGGAAGTCATCCGC
Organism: Lithobates septentrionalis; assembly: GCA_037952835.1. NCBI lineage: Eukaryota > Metazoa > Chordata > Amphibia > Anura > Ranidae > Lithobates > Lithobates septentrionalis. The sequence continues at coordinate 3,277,655 of JBBDGP010000359.1, forward strand.
AGAATACAGCTAATGCTTGCAAGCATACGCCTGTACGCAGGCGCCAGCAAGGGATTCTCAGAACAACTACGGGCGCATCGGCGAATACGCGATCGCGCATGCGCGATCGCGCGTTCGCGAGTGCGCGTGTTCGCGATCGCGCGTCCGCGCGTGCGCGCGTCCGCGTGCGCGCGCGTCCGCGCACGCCTGTCATCAGAACTGGCGCCAGACGGCCTATTTAAACACGGACTTAGTACTGGCTGGTTGCTGCTTGGTCTACAGCGTGTACCTGAACTCTTGCTACCTGTGTTGAATTCCGATTATCGAACCTGCCTGTGACCTGACCTCTCTCCTGCCTGCTGTTTGTACCTGATCTGCCTACCTGCTGCCGAACCTGCCTGTGACCTGACCTCTCTCCTGCCTGCTGTTTGTACCTGATCTGCCTACCTGCTGCCGAACCTGCCTGTGACCTGACCTCTCTCCTGCCTGCTGTTTGTACCTGATCTGCCTACCTGTTGCCGAATCTGCCTGTGACCTGACCACGTTCCTGCCAGCCAAGTCATCTGATCCGTCTCTCTGCTGCCGAGACCTGCCAGTGATCCAGCGACTCTCCTGTCTGCTTTCAGTCAAGTCCAGCGTCCACCTGTGTGTTCCGGCAACTTCCTGCTCAGACTTCGGGACTTCCATAGGCACTCTTACCTCACCGTGCTCCAGCGCCAGCTGTTCCACTATCAGCGGCCCTTGAGCCGGGGTTGTACGGGAGGCCTTCCTCTACACGTCAGGCTCGCCATCAGGTACGTGACAGTACCAAGCAGCCATGACTGAGCCTGCAGGAGGAATCTCTCCCCTACATGAAGTCTGCCAATGCCTCACAGGCCTTACTCAAGCGGTCAAGTCCCTGCAGGAGAAATATGTGCGTCTGGTGGAGCACGTGCAAGTCCAGCTCTCTTCAGCCATTCCCGCTGCAATGATGACATCCCCAGAACCACGAGTACCTAATCCTGACAGATTTTCTGGAGATCGGACCCAGTTCAGAGCATTCCGCAATGCCTGTCAGCTTTACTTTTCACTTCAGCCACGGACTTTTTCTGCAGAGACTACAAAGGTGGGGTTCATCATATCCCTACTTCAAGGTGAACCCCAAGCCTGGGCTCATCGTCTGTTGGAAAAGAAGGACTCCCAACTAAATACTATGCCCTCTTTCTTCCAAGCAATGTCCAAGATATACGAGGACCCTCTACTAACCACTACTGCCGAGTCCTCTCTCCATGCACTCCGACAAGGCCGCAGAGCGGTCGAGGACTATATAAGAGACTTCAGGTGCTGGAGTGCAGATACCCACTGGAATAACGCTGCTCTGCGACATCAGTTTCGCCTGGGGTTATCGGAGGACTTAAAAGACGAGTTAGCTCGTGTGGGTGCTCCAAGTACCCTGGAGGACTTAATCACATTATCTATCCAGATCGACCGTCGTCTGCGAGAGCGCAGACGGGAGAAGTCAGCAGTTCCTGTTCGGCCAACATCTGTCAGGCCGGCCTCTCCCGCATTAGGAACCGTAACACCCACACGGCTAGGCTTGATTCGCCCGTCGCTGTCCCCTGAGGAACGGACACGACGTCTTCAAGGTAACTTCTGCCTCTACTGCGGCAGAGCGGGTCACTATGTACGGACTTGTCCTGCTAAGGGACGCGGATCTTTCCCGGCTTCTCCAGCAAGTCAGGCGGTTCCTCCAGCAACTTCTGCTCAATTGGCACTTCCTGTTACCTTTCAGCTCCCAGGGAGAAGTGTGTCAGCTACTGCAATTGTGGACTCGGGGGCGTGCAGTTGCTTTATTGATCTGGCATTTGCTGTCAAACAAGGTATTCCTCTTCAATCCAAAGAGCAGGGACTTACCGTATTTCTGGCTGACGGCTCCCGTATAAAGTCCGGATTGGTGAACCAGGAGACTCCCCCACTGTTAACTACGACCTCTACTGGTCATAAGGAACTTTTGCGGCTAGATGCCATTTCGTCACCTCTGTACCCCGTCATTCTTGGTCTACCATGGCTACAGGCCCATAATCCGGCGGTGGACTGGAAATCAGGCAGTATCAAGTATCAATCATCTTACTGCCAGAAGCACTGCCTGTCCAATCCCACTGCTGCACCCACCACCCTGTTGTGTATGGACGTTGATGCTGAGCTCTGCCAAAAGGTGCCTGAGGCCTATCACGAGTTCCTTGATGTCTTCAGCAAGCGGGGAGCAGACACATTACCTCCACACAGGGCGTACGACTGCCCCATTGAGCTCCTTTCTGGGGCTGCTATTCCATTTGGTCGGATTTTCCCACTGTCTGAGAAAGAATTAGCAGCTCTAAAGGAATATATTGATGAGAGCCTCCAGAAAGGCTTCATTCGCCCTTCTACCTCACCTGCCGGGGCGGGAATATTCTTCGTGGAGAAGAAGGACCATTCACTACGGCCATGTGTAGATTACCGGGACCTGAACAAGATTACGGTGAAAAACCGTTATCCTCTTCCCTTGGTTCCTGAGCTTTTCCAAAGACTTCGTTCTGCTACTATTTTTACTAAACTTGATCTGAGGGGAGCCTACAACCTCATCCGCATACGCCAGGGGGATGAGTGGAAAACCGCCTTCCGTACTCGTTTTGGCCACTACGAGTATCTCGTCATGCCCTTCGGCTTGTGTAACGCCCCGGCCACCTTCCAACACTTCATCAATGACGTCTTCAAAGACTACCTGGACATTTTCGTTATTGTTTATTTAGATGATATCCTGGTGTTCTCTACCTCCCTTGCTGACCATCGGGAGCATGTCAAGAATGTTCTCTGCCGTCTCCGCTTACATGGACTCTATGCCAAACCCGAGAAATGTGAGTTCGAGCGGCAGAGTATCCAGTTCTTGGGCTTGATCATTTCTACCGGAGGAATTGAAATGGACCCTCAAAAAGTGTCTGCAATCCTGACCTGGCCTGCGCCCACTGATAAGAAGGGGATCCAGCGGTTCATTGGGTTTGCTAACTTTTACCGCAGATTTATCAAGAACTTTTCAGCTATCATCTCACCAATTACCCAACTTACCAAACAGGGTGCTCGTTTCCGCTGGTCTCCCGAGGCCCAGGCTGCCTTTGAAACTCTTAAAGGACTGTTTACAACTGCCCCTGTACTAAGCCACCCAGATCCGGCACTACCTTACATTCTGGAGGTAGATGCTTCCGAAAATGCAGTCGGGGGAGTTCTGTCTCAGCGCCAAGGTCCCAAGGATCTAGTCCACCCTGTAGCTTTCTTTTCCAGAAAACTTGCCCCAGCAGAAAGAAACTACGACGTGGGAGACCGGGAGCTTCTTGCCATAAAGGCCGCCCTGGAAGAGTGGAGGTATTTGTTAGAAGGAGCCGCTCATCCAATTTTGATTTATACAGACCACAAGAACCTTGAATATTTAAGGACTGCCAAAAGACTAAGACCTCGACAGGCCCGATGGGCACTTTTTTTTTCAAGGTTCTTGTTCCACATCACCTATAGACCCGGATCAAAGAACGTCAAGCCTGATGCGCTGTCACGTATGTTCGAGGATCCAAAGGTCTTACCAGTACCTGACACCATCCTACCAGCAGGAAATTTTCTGTTACTACAGTCCGATCTCATGTCCCAGTTGAAGCAGGCGTCCGCAGTCTCCCCTGATCCTGTCGGGGAGACGCTACAGGCAAGAGATGGACTTCTTTGGAAAGGGAACAAGGTCTTCGTCCCAGAAGCAGTCCGTTTATCAGTTCTAGGACTCTGCCATGATCACCCTCTAGCAGGTCACTTTGGCATTCGCAAAACAATAAACTTAATGCAACGCACATTTTGGTGGCCTAATTTGGAGAAGGACTGCAAAGAATATATAGACACCTGCATTACTTGCATCCGGAGTAAGAACATCCGAAATAAGGCGTGGGGTTTGCTCAGACCTTTACCCGTGCCTGACAGGCCGTGGACCATGATCTCCATGGATTTTATAGTTGAGCTACCTCCCTCTGAAGACTGTACAGCCATTTTCGTCATAGTAGACCGGCTAACTAAGATGGCTCATTTCCTACCCTTGAAGGGTACACCCTCTGCTGCTGAGACTGCTCGAGTATTTATTAAGGAAATCGTTAGACTCCATGGGGTACCCATCGACATTGTCTCTGACCGCGGAACCCAATTTACTTCAAGGTTTTGGAGGGCACTGTGTGAAGCTTTAAGAATTAAACTTTCCATGTCATCCGCATATCATCCGCAGTCTAACGGTCAGACTGAACGGACCAATCAGACGCTGGAACAGTACATCCGCTGTTTCACTTCGTTTGTGCAGGATGATTGGGTGTCTCTCTTACCCTTGGCCGAGTTTGCATATAACAACTCCTGTCATGCAGCCACCAAGCAATCCCCATTCTTCTCTAATTATGGCTTCCATCCCACCTTTTTGCCTGACCTTGTCCCTGAATCTTCAGTACCGGCTGTCCAAAGCACTGTAGACTTCTTCAATCGCAATAACAAGCTGTTGAAGGAAACCGTAACCAAGGCTCAACAGGATAATAAAAGAGCTTTCGATAGGAAGAGGAGAGGGGAACTCATTCTGCAACCAGGAGATCGGGTTTGGTTGGCAACAATAAATCTGAGACTGGCCTGCCCGTCAAAGAAGTTGGCCCCTAAATTCCTTGGGCCATTTCCTGTGAGGAGAAGGATTAATGATGTTTCTTACGAGCTATCCCTACCAGAATCCTTCAGCATACATCCGGTATTTCATGTATCTTTGTTAAAACCCGCATTGCCTGACCCCTTTCCTAATCGAGAGTCTAGACCACCCGAACCGGTGATGGTCAGTGGAGATGAGGAGTTCGAGGTGGAAGCGATTATGGACTGTAGAAGGAGAAGGGGTCAATTACAATATCTGATCAAGTGGAGAGGTTATGGACCGGAGGAGAACTCCTGGGAACCAGAGCGGAATGTACATGCTATGGACTTAATACGTGCCTTCTTCCGCAGTCATCCCCTGAAGAGGAACCAACTGGGCATCCGGAGGCTGCCCGTAAGGGGGGGGCAATGTCAGGGAAGTCATCCGCAGAATACAGCTAATGCTTGCAAGCATACGCCTGTGCGCAGGCGCCAGCAAGGGATTCTCAGAACAACTACGGGCGCATCGGCGAATACGCGATCGCGCATGCGCGATCGCGCGTTCGCGAGTGCGCGCGTTCGCGATCGCGCGTGCGCGCGTGCGCGCGTCCGCGTGCGCGCGCGTCCGCGCACGCCTGTCATCAGAACTGGCGCCAGACGGCCTATTTAAACACGGACTTAGTACTGGCTGGTTGCTGCTTGGTCTACAGCGTGTACCTGAACTCTTGCTACCTGTGTTGACTTCCGATTATCGAACCTGCCTGTGACCTGACCTCTCTCCTGCCTGCTGTTTGTACCTGATCTGCCTACCTGCTGCCGAACCTGCCTGTGACCTGACCTCTCTCCTGCCTGCTGTTTGTACCTGATCTGCCTACCTGCTGCCGAACCTGCCTGTGACCTGACCTCTCTCCTGCCTGCTGTTTGTACCTGATCTGCCTACCTGTTGCCGAATCTGCCTGTGACCTGACCACGTTCCTGCCAGCCAAGTCATCTGATCCGTCTCTCTGCTGCCGAGACCTGCCAGTGATCCAGCGACTCTCCTGTCTGCTTTCAGTCAAGTCCAGCGTCCACCTGTGTGTTCCGGCAACTTCCTGCTCAGACTTCGGGACTTCCATAGGCACTCTTACCTCACCGTGCTCCAGCGCCAGCTGTTCCACTATCAGCGGCCCTTGAGCCGGGGTTGTACGGGAGGCCTTCCTCTACACGTCAGGCTCGCCATCAGGTACGTGACACTGGGAGACCCTGCTTCTCTGAACCATGGGAGCCATACACTCCTCTATATGGGAGAACTAAAGGTCTCCACCTATGACACAGGTGGACGCTAATGAGAGGCACTGATGAGGGAGAAACAATATCTTGTTTGTCTATTGTATGGATTCTGACCAAATCCTTTTGGGCAGGAGCATCCCACTCCCTCATCAGTGCCTCCCATTAGCATCCACCTGTGTCATAGGTGGAGACCTTTAGTTCTCCCATATAGAGGAGCGTATGGCTCCCATGGTTCAGAGAAGCAGGATCTCCCAGTCTATGGATAGTGTAGGACCCACTAATCATACTTTGTCGCAGTAAGTGGGTTTAAGCACCATATAGCAATATGGTGTGAACAAATCCCCATATTTTTTTATAATGTTTTTTGAAAATGTCTAGGTGTTTTAAATAGCATTGCAGGAGGTAAATGTCTTTTTTGCATGTGTGCGCTGTAATATTTTGTTCTGTCCTGCTGCCGAGTCTCCTTTGAGATGAAAGAGAGGGGTGAAGAGTTGCTGCAGACAGGTATAGCACTGGATCAGTCTCAGGTAAGTGTTTAGGCGAGGGAGGCTGGGTGGAGCAACTTTAGAAAGTTTTTTTACCTTAAAAGTACATTAAAAAAAAAACTTTTTGCCTTTGGAACCACATTAGGGATGACCATTCAATCAATAGGGAACTGCAGATGGTAGGGGGGGACTTGGCATACTTCGACTTTCTTTGCAAAAGCCACGATTATCCTACAATGTATGGCCAAAAGTATGTGGACCCTCCACTGAATTATTGAGTTCAGTTGTTTCTGGTGAAGGTGTTATTAATGCTACAGCATATAAAGACATTTGTATCAATGGTTTGGGAAAGGTCCCTTTTCTGTTCCAGAATAACTGTGTCAATGTGCACAAAGTCAGTTTCACTAAATATATAGTTTGACAGGCCACTTGAGTAACCTGCAGAGATTTTTTACCTCTATCATAACGAACACCTTTGAACAGACTTAAGCTGGCCATACAGTAGTAGTTTTTCAAATTAACGTTCGCACAAATATCCATAAGAACATTCAAATGAAAATTCTAAGTACATTCGATGATTTAACAAATGTCATGCAAAACTATACAACCAGAGAAAATATCCCCCGTGGGACTTTTAAGGCAATCACCTAAATAATGTATTTAATACATGTAACATTTATTGATTAACACACATGGGACATCAAAGATTAAAAAAAACAAGATACATAACAGCATCTATATATTATGTTTGTACATATTTCAGTTCTAGTATAGGAATGTGCAGAAAAACATCCGACGCGTTTCAGTTCTTTCTTCAGGGGTGCATCCGAAAAAGATATTGCATTATAATTCAAAATAAATGCCTTGTATACACCACCAAAGCCACATAACATTAAAATACATTAAAATTGTTTTTGGGTGCTGTTCCCCATTAGGGGCTCAAGGGGGGGCTCGCATTTCCAAATATCAGGATACCTGCCATCAGTCACCACTAGGGCCGGAAAAATCTGCCAAAGCTGCTGGCCCGTAAACAGGAGGTCTATGGAGGAGTATATCCAGATGTACTAACCGTCCAGGAGGCCCTACATTGTCATCCACCTGTGCCCCCAGGGAGAGCAATACTCAATTGCAGTGCGATGAGCACAGGATTTTCCTGCAACGGGAGTACATCTCCCGACAGCGTGGGAATCTATAAGCCTGTCATGTGAAAAGTATTTCAAAATTACATTTGCTTTTAAAATTAGATTTTGGAATGAATGGACTTTCCCAAACGAAAGCCACATACACTGTTAGAAAATCATTAGAGACAACCGAATCGTAACTGACTTGTTAAATGTATAATGACTTCCTACTACAATGGTAAATGTTGATACTGTACTTGTTAACAATTTTATCAATAAAAATATTGGAAAAGAAAAACATTAGAGTAAAATGTACTAGACATGTGCAGGATGAAAAAATTCGTTTAGTTTCGTTTCGTTTCGATTCGTTATTTAACTAAATTCGTTTAGTTAAATTCGTTGCATTCGTTACATTCGTTTTCGGAATTCGTTTCGTTTCGTATTCGAATTCGAAAAAATTCGACCGCATTCGAAAAAATTCGACCGTATTCGAAAAAAAACTATCAAATTCGAAAAAATTCTACCACATTCGAAAAAAACTATCAAATTCGAAAAAATTCTACCACATTCGAAAAAAAAACTATCAAATTCGAAAAAATTCTACCACATTCGAAAAAAACTATCAAATTCGAAAAAATTCTACCACATTCGAAAAAAACTGTCAAATTCAAAAAAATTCTACCACATTCGAAAAAAACTATCAAATTCGAAAAAATTCTACCACATTCGAAAAAAACTATCAAATTCGAAAAAATTCTACCACATTCGAAAAAAACTGTCAAATTCAAAAAAATTCTACCACATTCGAAAAAAACGATAAAATTAGAAAAAATTCTACCACATTCGAAAAAAACTGTCAAATTCAAAAAAATTCTACCACATTCGAAAAAACTATCAAATTCGAAAAAATTCTACCACATTCGAAAAAAACTGTCAAATTCAAAAAAATTCTACCACATTCGAAAAAAAACTATCAAATTCGAAAAAATTCTACCACATTGGAAAAAAACTGTCAAATTCGAAAAAATTCTACCACATTCGAAAAAAACTATCAAATTCGAAAAAATTCTACCACATTCGAAAAAAACTGTCAAATTAAAAAAAATTCTACCACATTCGAAAAAAAACTATCAAATTAGAAAAAATTCTACCACATTGGAAAAAAACTGTCAAAATCGAAAAAATTCTACCACATTCGAAAAAAACTATCAAATTCGAAAAAATTCTACCACATTGGAAAAAAACTGTCAAATTCGAAAAAATTCTACCACATTCGAAAAAAACATTAACTGAATTTGAAAAAGTAAACTATATATAACCATTTTGCGAAATTTGAAATTCGTATAGAATGAAATCGAATTCCAATAGAAAAGATTAGGATAGAATAGAAAGTATAAAAGAATAGCATAGAAAAACAATAGAACAGAATAGAAAAAAATTATAATATATTGTATTCTAATCTTTTCTTTTCGAATTCATTCTGTACCAAATTCCAATTTTGGAAGATGGTTATATATATATATATATTATATTTTTTTTCTATTCTGTTCCATTGTTTTTCAATGCTATTCTTTTCTATTCTATTCTAAACTTTTCTATTCGAATTTGAATTAATTCTATGCGAAATTAGAATTTCGGAAGATGGCTTCTAAAATTAGAATTTCGTATAGAATGAATTCGAATTTGAATAGAAAAGGTTAGAATAGAAAATAATAGAAATAGAATAGACTAGAAAAACAATAGAACAGAATAGAAAAAAATTATAATATATTGTATTCTAATCTTTTCTTTTCGAATTCATTCTGTACCAAATTCCAATTTTGGAAGATGGTTATATATATATATATATATATATATTATATTTTTTTCTATTCTGTTTCATTGTTTTTCTATGCTATTCTTTTTTATTCTATTCTAAACTTTTCTATTCGAATTTGAATTCATTCTATATGAAATTCGAATTTCGGAAGATGGCTTCTGAAATTCAAATTTTGTATAGAATGAATTCGAATTTGAATAGAATATAATAGAAAAGAATAGACTAGAAAAACAATAGAACAGATCTGAATAAAATACAATATATATATATTATATCTTATTCTATTCTGTTCTATTGTTTTTCTAGTCTATTCTTTCTACTCTATTTTAATCTTTTCTATTCAAATTCAAATTTTTATACGAAATTCGAATTTCAGGAGATGGTTTTATATATATATATATATATATGTGTATATATATATATATATATATATATACATATATATATATATTAGGGTTGTCCCGATACCACTTTTTTAGGACCGAGTACAAGTACCGATACTTTTTTTCAAGTACTCGCCGATACCGATTTTTTGTTTTTTTAGGGGGGGGGGGGTGAGTGAACGGTGCCTGTGTGTGTGTTTTTTTTATTTTTTTTATTTTTTTCATTTACATTTATTATTTTTTACAATTTTTTTTTTTTTATTCTTTATTGCACTTTGTGTGTGTGTGTTTTTTTTTTAATCAGCCCTGTTGGGGGGCTTTGGTGAGATATCAGGGGTCTTAACAGACCTCTGATATCTCCCCCTTGAGACAGAGAAAGAGACCGAGGATAGAGATTCCCCAGTCCCTTTCTCTGCAGCCTCAGCTGCACTGAAAATGAATGGAGAGAAGACAGCGGCTCCTCTCCATCCATAAACTGACACATCGTAATCACAGGAGATTACAATGTTTCAGTTATGTGAATGGACAGAGTCAGCTGACTCTGTCCATTCACACAGCGGAGAGAGACAGCAGAACGGAGGGGACAGAGGAAGAGAGAGGGGGACAGCGGAAAGCCGGAACGGATGGGGACAGCGGAGGGGGACACAGCAAAGAAGAAGGACAGCGGAGGGGGACAATGCAGCGGAGGAGGACAGCGGAGGACAGCGGAGGGGGACAGCGGAGGGGGACAATGCAACGGAGCAGGACAGCGGAGGGGGACAATGCAGCGGAGGAGGACAGCGGAGGGGGACAATGCAGTGGAGGAGGACAGCGGAGGGGGACAATGCAGCGGAGGAGGACAGCGGAGGACAGCGGAGGACGACAATGCAGCGGAGCAGGACAGCGGAGGGGGACAATGCAGCGGAGGAGGACAGCAGAGGACAATGCAGCGGAGGAGGACAGCGGAGGACAGCGGAGGGGGACAATGCAGCGGAGCAGGACAGCGGAGGGGGACAATGCAGTGTGGAGGAGGACAGCGGAGGACAGCGGAGGGGGACAATGCAGCGGAGCAGGACAGCGGAGGACAATGCAGCGGAGGACAGCGGAGGACAGCGGAGGGGGACAATGCAGCGGAGCAGGACAGCGGAGGGGGAAAATGCAGCGGAGGAGGACAGCGGAGGACAGCGGAGGACAGCGGAGGGGGACAATGCAGCGGAGCAGGACAGCGGAGGACAGCGGAGGACAATGCAGCAGAGGAGGACAGAGGAGCAGGACAGCGGAGGGGGACAATGCAGCGGAGGAGGACAGCGGAGGACAGCGGAGGACAATGCAGCGGAGGAGGACAGTGGAGGACAGTGGAGGACAGCGGAGGGGGACAATGCAGCGGAGCAGGACAGCGGAGGGGGACAATGCAACAGAGGAGGACAGCGGAGGGGGACAATGCAGCGGAGGAGGACAGCGGAGGACAGCGGAGGACAATGCAGCGGAGGAGGACAGCGGAGGACAGCGGAGGACAATGCAGCGGAGGAGGACAGCGGAGGGGGACAATGCAGCGGAGCAGGACAGCGGAGGGGGACAATGCAGCGGAGGAGGACAGCGGAGGACAGCGGAGGACAGCAGAGGGGGACAATGCAGCGGAGCAGGACAGCGGAGGGGGAAAATGCAGCGGAGGAGGACAACGGAGGACAATGCAGCGGAGGACAGCGGAGGGGGACAATGCAGCGGAGGAGGACAGCGGAGGACAATGCAGCGGAGGAGGACAGCGGAGGACAGCGGAGGGGGACAATGCAGCAGAGCAGGACAGCGGAGGGGGACAATGCAACGGAATATTTTATATTTTTTTTATTCTGTTCTATTGTTTTTCTATGCTATTATTTTATATTATTTCCTGTTCTATTCTAATCTTTTCTATTTGAATTCATTCTGTACCAAATTCCAATTTCGGAAGATGGTTTTATATATATATATATATATATAATTTTTTTCTATTCTGTTCTATTGTTTTTCTTTTCTAGCCTTTTCTATTAGAATTCGATTTCATTCTATTTCATTCTGTTTCTGTATAACCATTTTCAGAAATTCAAATTTCGTATAGAATGATTTTGCATTCAAATAGAAGAGATTAGAATAAAATAGAAAATAATAGAAAAGAATAGAAAAACAATAGACCAGCATAGAAAAAATAGAACAGAATAGAATAAAATATATATATTATATTTTATTCTGTTCTGTTCTATTGTTTGTCTAGTCTATTATTTTCTATTCTAATCTTTTCTATTCAAATTCAAATTCATTCTATACGAAATTCCACTTTCAGAAGTCATCTTCCGAAATTCGAATTTCGTATAGAATGAATTCAAATTCGAATAGAAAAGTTTAGAATAGAATAGAAAAGAATAGCATAGAAAAACAATGAAACAGAATAGAAAAAAATTATTTATATATATATATATATATATATATATATATATATAAAACATCTTCCAAAATTCGAATTTCATATAGACTGAAATCAAATTTGAATATAAAAGATTAGAATAGAATAGAAAGTAATAGAAAAGAATAAACTGGAAAAACAATATAACAGAATAGAAGAAAATATAATATATATCAAATTCGAAAAAAATAGAAAACGTTTTTCTAAAAAAAACAATAAGATAGAATATAAAATAATAAAGCAATAGAATATATATATATATATATATATATATATATATATATATATATATATATATATATATATATATATATATATATATATATATATATATATATATTCTATTGCTTTATTATTTTATATTCTATCTTATTGTTTTTTTGAGAAAAACGTTTTCTATTTTTTTCGAATTCGATTCGAATATGTTTTCGAATTCGATTCGAATATGTTTTCGAATTCGATTCGAATTCGATTATGTTTTTCGAATTTGATTCGAATATGTTTTCCAATTCGATTCGAATATGTTTTCCAATTCAATTCTAATATGTTTTCGAATTCGATTCGAATATGTTTTCGAATTCGTTCGTTTTTTTCGGATTCGTTTAAATTCTTTACTTTTGTAATTCGGAAATTCGGATGCATCCGAATTTCCGAATAATGAAAAATTCGTCCGAATTTCGATTCGGAACGAAACGAAATGCACATGCCTAAAATGTACCAAAGTTTAAATCTTCTCATCATTGTGGTTGATAGAAAACATGGATTTGACCCCACTAATGATTAGAAAATCAAATGAACGTTCTTAAAACAAAAGCTTTAGAAACAAATGTCTACTATTGTATGCCCAGTTTCAGAATGCTTTTTTGCAAGCCAGGTCTTCTCATCGAACATCAGTACCTGACCTCATAAATGCTTTTTTGGCTGAATGGGTACAAATTCCTACAAATACATTTCAAAATCTTGTAGAAAGCCTTTCCAGAAGATTAGATGTTGCTATAGCCAGAGTAAGGGGTGTAATTGTGTTAATGCCTAAAGTTCAGGGATAGGATATCCAACAAGCTCATATAGATGTGATGATAGATGTCCACAAATGTTTGGCTAAATTGTTTATCAGAGTTTCCTAGGTTTAAGGATCCCTTGCCAATTCAAACACAAACATAGAAAAAACATGACAAATTAATAAGTAAAACTATACATAAATATAGTAAACAAATAACTTTTAAGGTACTGTATGTACAACTGTATTAAGTGATATTAACCCTTGCTATTTTATCTTTGCTGTTGTTGTTCAGTCGTTTAGTCGTGTCAGACTCTTCGTGACCTCATGGACTATAGTGTGACAGACTTTTCTGTCCTTCACTGCCTCTCTAGGCTTGCTTAAGTTCATGTTCATTTTTTCAATGATGCTATCTATCTTGTTTTCTGTCGTCCTCCTTTTTCCTTCCATGTTTCCCAGCATCAGAGTCTTTTCCAATGAGTCCTTTCTTTGCATTAGGTGACCAAAGTATTTAAGTTTCAGCTTCAGCATCAATCCTTCCAGTGAATATTCAGGGTTTATTTCCTTCAAAATTGACTGATTTGATCCTCTTACTGTCCAAGGGATTTTCAAGAGTCTTCTCCAACACCATAGTTCAAAAGCTTCAATTCTTTGGTGTTCAGCCTTCCTTATGGTCCAAATTTCACAGCCGTAGGTTCAGGGGCGTAACTAGAAAAAGCAGGGCCCCATAGCAAAATGTTGTATGGGGCCCCCCTGCAAACAACCCCCCCCCCCCAGCTGCCCTAGTGTCAATGCAGCGTGACCTGTGCCACATACAGCATGACCTGTGCCCAATGCAGCGTGACCTGTGCCCAATGCAGCGTGACCTGTGCCCAATACAGCGTGACCTGTGCCCCATACAGCGTGACCTGTGCCCAATACAGCCTGGTCTGCCTGTGCCCCATACAGCCCCACCTATGCAGAGGAAGAGGAAAGCCACCCGGATCAGCAGAGAGCGGGATTGCCCGCTGTAATAGCTTTCATTTGAATTTCCTGTCTTCCTGGGGCTCATCGTCACATAGCCCCACCTCTTGGCCCGACGCCTTTGATGACGTCACATGTCCCGCATTGGATCGGTGTTCTGTCTATCAAAGGCATCGGGCCAAAAGGTGGAGGTATGTGACGTGAGCCCCGGGTACACTGGAAGTTCTAATGAAAGCTCTTACATCGGGCAATTCAGCTCTCTGCTGATACGGACAGCTCGCCTCTTCCTTTCCTCTCTCTTCCCCTGGCTGGGAGACTGTGCCGGCGGTGCTCTTATCCTCACTGGGCCCCACTCGGCTGCGGGCCCCATAGCGCCCGCATGGGTCGCTATGGTGGTAGTTACGCCCCTGCGTAGGTTACTACTGAGAATACCATAACTTTGACTATACTGCACTTTGTTGGTAGGGTGATGTCTCTGCTTTTTATAATGTTGTCTAGGTTTGCCATTGCTTTCCTTCCAAGAAGCAAATGTCTCTTAAATTCATGGCTACAGTCACTGTCTACCATGATCTTGAATCTTGGAGCCTAGGAAGATAAAAATCTGTCACTATTTCCATTTCTTCTCCTTCTATTTGCCAAGGAGTGATGGGACCTGTTGCCGAGGAGTGATGGGACCGATCTTAGTTTTCTTAATGTTCAATGTTCAATTTCAGGCCCGCTTTTGCTCTCTCCTCTTTCACCTTTATTAAGAGAGTCTTTAGTTCTTCTTCACTTTCTGCCATTAATGTGGTGTCGACTGCATATCTCAGTTGGTTGATATTTCTCCCGGCGATCTCAATTCCGGCTTGTGATTTATTGATCCTGGCATTTTACATGATGTACTCTGCATATAAGATAAAGGGGTTGTAAAGGCAGAAGGTTTTTTATCTTAATGCATTCAATGCATTAAGATAAAAAGCCTTCTGTTTGCAACAGCCCCCCTCAGCCCCCCTAATACCTACCTGAGGTCCCTCTCCATCCAGCGATGTCTACGAATGTCTCAACCATCCGAAATTCTCCCTCCTGATTGGCTGAGACACAGCAGCGGCGCCATTGGCTCCTGCTGCTGTCAATCCAAGTCAGCTAGCCAATCAGGGGAGAGGGGGGGTGAGGCCGGGTCAGGGCTCTGTGTCTGAATGGACACAGGGAGCTGTGACTCAGCTCGGGTGCCCCCATAGCTAGCTGCTTGCTGTGGGGGCACTGAAAATAGGGAGGGGACAGGATCACAGAAGAGGGACCTGAGAAGGGGAGGATCCAGGCTGCTCTGTGCAAATCCACTGCAACAAAGCAGGTAAGTATAACATGTTTGTTATTTTTATAGGGAAAAAAACAAGTCTTTACAATCACTTTAAAGATGACAATATAATTACTTACAATACAATCACTTTAGGGTGACAATATACATTCTTGTCCCACTGCTTTCTCAATTTTGAACCAGTCAGTTGTTCCATGTCCTGTTTTACCTGTTGCTTCTTGACTAGCATACAGGTTTTTCAGAAGACAGGTGAGGTGGTCTGGTATTCCCATTTTTTTTATTTTATCTATTAAACAATAAATTAAAGCTTTTTCCAAATTTATTGTAGCGCTTACCGTCAAAGTATTGGATTGATATGTCAGGTCTTCTGTTTTTAGGCCCTTGACTCAACTGCTAACAGCTCTGTACTCTGACACACCTGGCTGGGCTGAGGATATGGATGCAGAAACCTGTATGTATAAATACTCCAAACACAGCAACACATACAGTATACAACAGAAAATGACACAGACCTGTTTAAAGGGTAAGTTTACCTTTACAGAAAAATCTGTAAGGTGAACTTACACTGGACCCCCTCCCCATCGCATCCGGTCCCGCTCTACCTGAGGCCGGCAATCTCCCACATTGCCAGATTGGATAGCCGCTTTACCGGTCTGGGGATCTGAAATCCCCCGTGGCTTAATCTTCTAAACGTACCTCGTAAAGGTACATATAGGAGGCATTGTAATTGGTCGGCGCCGTCACGTTGGCGGCGCCGACCAATCAAAACCCGCGTAGCTCATCCTGTCAGAACTGGATAAGAGGAGAGAAAGCCATGAGGATTTCATATCTCCAGACGGGCAAAGCGGCTATATGATGTGTCAGTGCGGGAGATCACCGGACTCAGGTACAGCGGGACAGGGTGCGCTGGGGAGGGGGTCCAGTGTAGTTTCACCTTACAGATTTTCTGTAAAGGTGAACTTACACTTTAAGCACTAGTCAAGCATATTGTGATTGGTGTAATAGTTGGAATAAGAAGAGGTCATACAGGGGTATATCAGGAAGGAAAGGTTATACTGAAATGGGTTTACCATCAATGATTTTAACATAGCAGTAGAGATCAGACATTAGCAAACAATAATTTTGTAGTAGATGATTAGCAAGCTGCAAACAATAAACACTTAATAATCCACCTCTGCCCTTAACCTACACATGGTGGCCTAGCTAAGGGGGTGGACAGAAGCAACAGTCAGTAGTATACGTGTACTAAACCTTCTGCTGGCTAGGTCATTGGGGCCCAAAACCTTGCATGGAGTGCTCTGGGTAGTGTCCCTTTAAGAATTGGTGCATGCAAAAGTAAAGTGTTCTTTAGCTGGCAAGGCTATCCTTCAGTTAGGCTGCAGTGCATAGTTACTGCACAGCAGGCTTTCCATGGTCCAGGACAGGTCACGGGCTAATGCTCAAGGATAACATCTGCTCTACTTTCCCTGCTTTCAGATGAAGATGTCCCACTCACTGCACCCATATGGGTTATGGTCTGTATGACTGCTGGTCTTCCCACAGAAAGAAAGCCTTCCTCCTTTTCTTCTTTCCACCTGGGAAAATTACTGCTAATCCTCCTCTTTAATGTCTTGACATGCTCAGCTCAGTCTTCAGTGCCGGGGAGGACAGCTAGCAGGCAGGTAGGGGCATTTTATTCTAGACTAGACAATGCATGTCTCTTCTGCAATAAAAACCTGCCCGCTCACTGTTTCCTACAGCAAAACTTTAGTTCCACTTTAAAGCGGAACTAAATCCTCCTATCCTTTTCAGCCAAGGAAGCTGCCATCTTAGTCTCTGTTTGATCTGCATCTGACATGGTGCTGCACATGTGATGTTATGACACCAGCTATTGGATGGTTTGAAAGTTTGGTGGAGAAAATAAGCAAATGTGACAGCACTCCTGGCAGGTCTTTACCATTTCAGCCCCGGAAGGATTTACCCACTTGCTGACCAGGCCATTTTGTGCGATACGGCACTGCGTTACTTTAACTGACAATTTATGTCCTTTTTTTTCCCCACAAATAGAGCTTTCTTTTGGTGGTATTTGATCACCTTTGCGGTTTTTACTTTTTTAGCTATAAACGAAAAAAGACAGACAATTAAAAAAAAAAAAACCTATATTTTTTACTTTCTGCTATAAAACATACCTAATAAAAAAAAGTTTAAAAAATCGTATTTCTTCATCAATTTAGGCCAATATGTATTCTGCTACATATTTTTGGTAAAAAGCGTATATTGATTGGTTTGCGCAAAAGTTATAGCGTCTACAAAATAGGGGATAGATTTATGGCATTTTTATTATTTATTTATTTTTTACTAGTAATGGCGGTGATCAGCAATTTTTAGCGGGACTGCGACATTGCGGCGGACAGATCGGACACCTAACTGACATTTTTTACACTTTTTTGGGGAACCAGTGACATTATTACAGTGGTCAGTGCTAAAAATATGCACTGACATTGTACTAATGACACTGGCAGGGAAGGGGTTAACATGAGGGTTAACTTTGTTCCCTCAGTGTGTTTACTAAGGCCCCTTTCACACTGGGGCGGTAGGGGGCGTCGGCGGTAAAACAGCACTACTTCTAGTGCTGTTTTACCGCGGTATTCGGCCGCTAGCGGTGCGGTTTTAACCCCCCGCTGGCGGCCGAAAAAGGGTTAAAATCACTCGTACAGCGCGGCTATAGCCGCGGTATTGCCACGGTATAGCCGCGCTGTCCCATTGATTTCAATGGGCAGGAGCGGTTTAGGAGCGGT
This sequence comes from Lithobates septentrionalis, assembly GCA_037952835.1. Classification (NCBI taxonomy): domain Eukaryota; kingdom Metazoa; phylum Chordata; class Amphibia; order Anura; family Ranidae; genus Lithobates; species Lithobates septentrionalis. The sequence goes on from JBBDGP010000359.1 coordinate 3,295,796, forward strand.
GAATACACCGCTTCTTCACCGCTCCAAAGATGCGGCTTGCAGGAGATTTTTTCTTCCCCTGCCAGCGCACCGCTTCAGTGTGAAAGCCCTCGGGCTTTCACACTGAACAAACAGTGGAGGCTGTTTAGGGGTGGTTTGCAGGCGCTATTTTTAGCGCAATAACGCCTGCAAACCGCCCAGTGTGAAAGGGGCCTAACTGTATGGGGGATGGGCTACTTGGAACAACACACAGATCCGTCTTCCTGCATAGCAGAAAGACAGGATCTCTGTGTGATCCCCTGCCAGAACGGAGATCTGCCTTGTTTACACAGGCAGATCTCTGTTCTGTCTCTGCAGGGAAAGATCTTGGGTGGCCGGCGAACATCGAGTCCGCCAGACCCGCTGATTGGCTCCCCGCTGGCCAATGGGCTCCCACAGAACGATGTGTTTGAGCCCGACGTATACCTACGATGATTTGCGCAGCCGAGCCAACCTGCCGTAGTATAACTGCCGCGGCTGGTCGGAAAGTGGTTGATGTAACTGTTTTTTGAAACTGGGTTTAGTTCTGTTTTAAGTAGGAAGCCATAGCTGAAGTCGTTTGTTTATATTCAAATGTTTTGATTAAATCACACATCAATCAGGTAAGAAAATCTAAGTGTGTGAGGCCACCATAAAAAAAGACTGTAGAGAGATTGCACAATCGGATTGTCTAGTGCACGGCCAGCCATAAATTCAAGGCACTCCTTGAATGATAACTATTACATTTATTACTATTTTTATGTTAGCTCCCAACTGAACTGTCAAGCCATCAAATGTCTGGTGCCATAGCTGAACACGTGTGTGGCATCATGGCAACTGCAGATAAAAAATAAATAAAACAAGGCAACTTCCTTGGGATAGGAGTGATTAGTTCCACTAATTACACTATTCATTTATTTCCGTTCAACCCAGCGGGTTGAACGAAAAAAAGCTGTCAGCTCCAGTCAGAGCCAATGTACTAACTATACTAAGTTAGTGCAGCAATTCCCCCCCCCCCCCCCAAAACACTCTGATCAGTGCTCTCTGCCATTGGCTGAGATCGCTGATCAGGAGTCGGTCGGCTACTGGTTTTTCAGCATGCACACCCGCCAGAAGCCAGCTTCTGTTGGACAGACCAACATATAAATGATCCAAAAGTTGGCCGGATTTTTTTGAACCAGCAAATGTCCTCCAACATTTGTACTGGGCTCTAGAGTTCAGCCTGTAAGTTATTGCATTACTTTTTCATTGACAAACTTCTATAAAGTTGTAATGTTGCCCATGGTGAACTGTTTAAATGTATGTGTTCAGTTTTTAACTTACTTATTTTTGTTAACTACTTGCTATAGCAGTTTTACTGTTAGGCCCCTTTCACACTGGGGCGGTAGGGGGCGTCGGCGGTAAAACAGTGCTCTTTTTAGCGCTGTTTTACCGCGGTATTCGGCCGCTAGCGGTACGGCTTTAACCCCCCGCTGGCGGCCGAAAAAGGGTTAAAACCACTCGTGCAGCGCGGCTATAGGTATTGCCGCGGTATAGCCGCGCTGTCCCATTGATTTCAATGGGCAGGAGCGGTGAATACACCGCTCCTTCACCGCTCCAAAGATGCGGCTTTCACTCGGGCTTTCACACTGAACAAACAGCGGAGGCTGTTTAGGGGCGGTTTGCAGGCGCTATTTTTAGCGCAATAACGCCTGCAAACCGCCCCAGTGTGAAAGGGGTCTTACAGGGCAGCAGCTCTGTATATACGGTTAGGTCCATATAAATTTGGACACAGGCACAATTTTCATACTTTTGGCTCTGTATACCACAAAACAAAACAATCCAAAATAATTTGAAGTGCAGACTTTCAGCTTTAATTCAAGGGGTTGAACAAGTATATCAAGTACAAATGTTAGGAACTGCAACCTTTTTTATACATGGTCCCCCCATTTTCAGGGACTCAAATTAATTGGAAAAATGAATATAATCATAAATAAAATGTTCATTTTTAATATTTTGTTGAGAATCCTTTACTGGAAATGACTACCTGAAGTCTGGAACCCATGGGCATTGCCAAAGACTGGGTTTCCTCTTTTCTGATGCTTTGCCAGGCTCTATAACTGCAGCTGTCTTCATTTGTTCTTTGTTTGTGGGTCTTTCTGCCTTTATTTTGCCTTCAGCAAGGGAAATGCATGCTCTATTGGGTTGAGATCAGGTGATTTGGGTAGTTCCTATTGTCATTATGATTTAAAAGGAGTAAACACAGTTGATTGATAATAAATCGCATCCCCACCCCCATCAAATCATTCTTTGCAGCTATTTCCTTTTGTACCACCACCCCCTCCCTTTAGAATGTAAGCTCTACGAGCAGGGCCCTCCTGTACCTTTTGTAGTGAACTGTACTGTAATTGTGTTGTCCCCCTTATACATTGTAAAGCGCTGCGTAAACTGTTGGCGCTATAAATCTCGTATAATAATAATAATAAATGGCTTCAGCCAAACACTAACCATGAGTGAAAGAAAAGTTTTTGTGTTATCATTCATATTCTCTGAAAAACAGCCAAGAAATCATAAATTCTGCCAGGGTATGCACAACTGTGTATGTGTGTGTGTGTGTGTGTGTATATATATATGTTGACGTCCTCTGACACCCGCCGATCATCGGTAACCAACCATGAATGGGGATCTGCCTATGTAAACAAGGCAGATTGCCATTCTGACAGGGGGGAGGGATGGATTCTGTGTTCCTACAAAGCAGGGACTAGAATCCATCTCTTCCCCTAGTAAAAGCAGCACACTGTGTACACAAAACCACTGGTTAGGCACACATGTAACCCTTTGATCGCCCTAGTTGTTTAACCATTTCCCAGTATTCTGCAGAGTATTGCAATAATCGCTGGAAGCTTCTTGGAAGCAGTAATATGGCTTTACTTTCATGGAAAAATATATTACATGTCTTACAGCGTGGAGAAACATGAACAGGAAGCAGGAATATACAAGTACATGCACTGAGATAGACAATACATCCTATAAAACATGAACTATACACTATAATACTACATCATCACCTGCTGCATTGATAGGTATAATGCATACAGTATGGTCAGTTTATTAACAACTTTACATAACATGCTGTTGTTCTTTTCCAACACCCAGCCAGTGTCATTAGTACAGTGACAGTGCATATTTATAGCACTGATCACTGTATTAGTGTCACTGGTTCCCACAAAGTGCAAAAGTGTCAGTTAGTGTCCGATTGTCTGTCGCAATACCGCAGTCCCTCTATAAGTTGCTGTTCGCCGCCATTACTAGTATAAATAAATAAATGAATTAATAAAAAATCCATAAATACAGTCAGGTCCATAAATATTGGGGCATTGACACAATTCTAATCTTTTTGGCTCTATACACCACCACAATGGATTTGAAATGAAATGAACAAGATGTGCTTTAACTGCAGACTTCCAGCTTTAATTTGAGGGTATTTACATCCAAATCAGGTGAACGGTGTAGGAATTACAACAGTTTGTATATGTGACTCCCACTTTTTAAGGGACCAAAAGTAATGGGACAATTGGCTGCTCAGCTGTTCTATGGCCAGGTGTGTGTTATTCCCTCATTATCCCATTTACAAGGAGCAGATAAAAGATCCAGAGTTCATTTCGTGTGCTATTTGCATTTGGAATCTGCTGCTGTCAACTCTCAATATGAGATCCAAAGAGCTGTCACTATCAGTGAAGCAAGCCATCATTAGGCTGAAAAAACAAAACAAACCCATCAGAGAGATAGCAAAAACATTAGGTGTGGCCAAATCAACTGTTTGGAACATCCTTAAAAAGAAAGAACGCTTCGGTGAGCTCAGCAACACCAAAAGACCTGGAAGACCATGGAAAAGAACTGTGGTGGATGACCGAAGAATTCTTTCCCTGGTGAAGAAAACACCCTTCACAACAGTTGGCCAGATCAAGAACACTCTCCAGGAGGTAGGTGTATGTGTGTCAAAGTCAACAATCAAGAGAAGACTTCACCAGAGTGAATACAGAGGGTTCACCACAAGATGTAAACCATTGGTGAGCCTCAAAAACAGGAAGGCCAGATTAGAGTTTGCCAAACAACATCTAAAAAAGCCTTCACAGTTCTGGAACAACATCCTATAGACAGATGAGACCAAGATCAACTTGTACCAGAGTAATGGGAAGAGAAGAGTATGGAGAAGGAAAGGAACTGCTCATGATCCAAAGCATACCACCTCATCAGTGAAGCATGGTGGTGGTAGTGTCATGGCGTGGGCATGTATGGCTGTCAATGAAACTGGTTCTCTTGTATTTATTGATGATGTGACTGCTGACAAAAGCAGCAGGATGAATTCTGAAGTGTTTCGGGCAATAATATCTGCTCATATTCAGCAAAATGCTTCAGAACTCATTGGGCGGCGCTTCACAGTGCAGAGGGAAAATGCCCCAAGAACAAGCAGGAACTGAAGACAGTTGCAGTAGAGGCCTGGCAGAGCATCACCAGGGATGAAACCCAGCGTCTGGTGATGTCTATGCGTTCCAGACTTCAAGCTGTAATTAACTGCAAAGGATTTGCAACCAAGTATTAAAATGTGAAAGTTTGATGGATGATTGTTAATCTGTCCCATTACTTTTGGTCCCTTAAAAAGTGGGAGGCACAAATACAAACTGTTGTAATTCCTACACCGTTCCCCTGATTTGGATGGAAATACCCTCAAATTAAAGCTGAAAGACTGCAGTTAAGCACATCTTGTTTGTTTCATTTCAAATCCATTGTGGTGTATAGAGCAAAAAGATTAAAATTGTGTTGATGTCCCAATATTTATGGACCTGACTGTATATACCATAGTTTGTATGTTTCTTTGATGCTATAACTTTCACGTAAACCAATCAATATACACCTTTTGGGATTTTTATTACCAAAAATTGAATTAAAAAAAAAAAATGTATTGGATATGGTTTAAAGCAGAAAGCAAAAAATATTGTTCTTCTTTTGTTTATAGCGCATATAATAATAAACACAGAGGTGATCAAATACCACCAAAAGAAATCTCTATTTGTGGGAGAAAAAAGACATGTATTCTATTTGGGTACAGTGTTGCACGACCGCGCAATTGTCAGTTAAAGTAACGCAGTGCCATATCGCAAAAAATGGCCTGGTCATGAAGGAGCGTAAATCTTCCGGAGGTCAAGTGGTTAATGTACTTAGAACCATGTGCCCTAAGTTATATGATATATTCTGTTTATCTGGCTGTAAAATGCATGAATTTTACTGCTATGTCAAGAAAAAAACATTTTATTTCCTTGTCTAAAAAAAAAAAAAAAAAAAAAAATATTTTTTAACACTTATTTTTCCTACCTTTAAATAGATTTTATGCTTTTTTTTAAAGCTTTTCTCAGTTTTTTCAGCTCAATTATAAAACAATGCAGAGTATCCTACAAGCATTAAAGCGATGTTGCATTCATGCCTTTTGAAGGGCTGTGTTGTAGTTGTATCACCTCCAGGCCTGCCCACACCAGGCTCAGGCCTCGTGACTGTGTCTGCTCGTGGCAGATGGAGTCTTCTTCTCTAGGCTTGCCGGATTCATCTGGATATCACAGCCTGAGACTGCCCTGTGAGAAGCCAACAAACCAGCGACTCCTCATCCCCCCCCCTCCTCCTCCTCCTCTGCTTGGACTTGGCACAGGCCCAGTACGTGATGAAGAGCACACAATGCTTGAAGGCCTCACACACTGCATTGTACGGGAAGTATCAATTTTATCAATCAAGTACTCAATTTTCTCTGCCTACAGAGAGAGACAAAGCAATACTGGGACTGCGGACACTGAAAGGGGAATGTCAGAGCTGTGTTCTCATAAGGCTATTGACTTGTTCACATTTGGATTTTTTGATGTGTTTCACGCAGGAAAAACGCAGGAAATCGCCATCAAAATATATTATTTTTTAATCATGGAAATGTGAACATTTTAGGAGTCTCCAAACTTTTCAACATCAGGGCCACATCGTATATTTTACGAATATTTGTGGGTCAAAAAAAAAATAAAAATTTGTTTATAGATGAATTTGTTTTTCTTGTAATTGCCATGATATGATTTCGAATTACAGAGAAATTACTTTGGCAAAACGAGGCAAATAAATAAACTTGAGCTGTAAATAAAGGTTGAACAAAAACACATTCAATATGCACATTTTTCATCCCCGTCCCCTTTAAATCACAGTCCCCATCAGAGTCCTCCTTTCAATAGAGTCCCATCAGGGTTGCCCCTTACACCAGAGTCCCCATCAGAATCTCCCCTAACATCAGAGTCTTTTCAGACTAAGGCCCCTTTCACACGGGTGCCTCTGCTATGCAGAATCCACCTGCTCAGCGGGGGGGGATCTCTCCGCTGATCCCCACTGAGCAGGCAGGTGACAGGCATGGGCGGACTGACCATTGGGGCACTCGGGCACTGCCCGAGGGCCCCATGCCACTAAGGGGCCCCATCAGGGTTGCCAGGGTTGCCAGCCTCAATAAAACCAGAGACAGTATGTAAAAGTCTGTGTTTTTTTAAAAATCCCAAGATTATAGCTGCCTTTCCCGTACCTTTTCAGTGTGTGTGTATGTGTATTCTATGTGTGTATACTGTGTGTGTATATTGTGTGTCTGTGTGTGTATACTCTATGTGTGTGTGTGTATACTGTGTGGCCCCATAATCTATTGCCTGGGGGCCCCATAATCTCCTACTGCCTGGGGGCCCCATAATCTCCTATTGCCTGGTGGCCCCATAATCTCCTATTGCCTGGGGGCCCCATAATCTCCTATTGCCTGGGGGCCCCATAATCTTCTCTAATTGCCCGGGGGCCCCATAATCTCCTATTGCCTGGGGGCCCCATAAATTGTCAGTCCGCCCCTGGTGACAGGTCTGTGTCCACTCCGCTGTGAAGAGCTGGCACAGACACAGTCCCACTCTCCTCTATAGGGCAATTAGATGGAAATGGACCAACTGTCATTTCTATCCGATGCCATCTGATGCAATCTGCCAGACGGATGGAATATAGGACCATCATACATAGCTCCCAACCGTCCCTGATTTCGAGGGACTGTCCCTGATTTGGATCAATGTCCCTCTGTCCCTCTTTCCCCCTCATTTGTCCCTCATTTTGGTCTGATCTATATAGTTGTATATAAAATGCACTTTTTATCTTTCAAAAAGTGTTTCCCAGTGCTAAAACTTTCATCCAAATGATAAATTGCTGCATTTGTAAATTTTATAAGCCAGTATAAAGGAATAGTAGTGGTAAAAAAAAGTCCTTTGTGGATTTAATTAACCTTTTTTTGGGTTAATTCTCCTTTAAGGGGTGTGGCAGGGGGCGTGTCCTGTGCCTGCATACACTCGCTAGTAGGTGTCCCTCATTCCCATCTCAAAATGTTGGGAGGTATGCATCATTTATCTGTTTTTGTCAGACAGGATCGGAACGGATGGCGGCGGGTCCACCTGAAAAACTGACAGACGAACCTGATTGGACAGCTGTGTGAAAGGGGCCTAACACAGAGCACAAGGACCCTTATCTGCAGCATGTTAATATTACTATTATTATTATAATACAGGATTTATGTTTTAGCTCAGTTGGATTCCAGTCCCTAGATGTGGAGGCGGTCTTAGTTTTCTTTTTTCAAGCATAGAAAATATTCGATGATCCTGCCAGTGAGCGTGTAACTTCCTATGCACTGAACTGAAACAGTGTTATCAGCTCCCTGTGAATCAGTTACCTCCACAGTTAAAGTAAAGTCTTGTTTTTTTTCCTATAAAAATAACAAACATGTCATACTTATTTGCTCTTTTGAGGTGGATTTGCACAGGGCAGCCCGGATCCTCCTCTTCTCGGGTCCATCTTAGGTGCTCCTGGCTCCTCCCCCATGTTGAGTGCCCTGACAGCAAGCAGCTTGCTATGGGGGCACCCGAGTCACAGCTCGCTGTGTCCATTCAGACACGGAGCCCCGACCCGGCACAGCCCCCTCTCTCCCCCGATTGGCTAGCTGACTTTGTTTCAGCCAATCAGGAGGGAGAATCTCAGATGGCTGAGACACTCATAGAATGCATTAAGATAAAAAACCTTCTGCCTATACAATCACTTTAACCCTTTACCCCCAAAAACAATAATTGCCAGCATGTTTATTATTGGAAGCATGCACCATTTACAGGATCTGCTATAACAATATCCAAAAAATCTCTAATCTTGTTCCGAGTGCACCAAATTGTGGCCCCAAACCGTTGTTTACTAAAATAAGAAAGCTTGCAGGGAAAATCAATTTAGATGTAATTTCTTTTCTTTATAAATGTCAGTTTTGCAGCAGGTTCTATACACAGTACAGACTTTACAGGCAGACTTAGAGGACCCCCCCCCCCCCCCGGCACTATATTTAAAGGGAATTTTACATTTTTATTCTTTTACTTTATGCATCATTAAAATCGCTGCATCGGGGACAGTTCTTAGGTGGGTGTGGGATAGGCTTCCCTGAATAAGTGAGTTTTCAGGGATCTCCTAAAGGTGGACAGGTTAGGGGCTGATCGGATATACCAGGGCAGGGAATTCTAGAGGATGGGAGAGGCTCTGGAGAAGTCCTGAAGGCGAGCATGGGAGGAGGTAACAAGGGAGCTAGAGAGCAGGAGGTCCTGGGAGGAGCGGAGGGGACGATAAGGGTGATATCTGCAGATGAGGTTGGTGATGTAGCTGGGGTGATGTTGTGGATGGCCTTGTATGTTGTGGTTAGCATTTTGAATTTTATAAGGTGGGGTAGGGGAAGCCAATGAAGGGATTGGCAGAGAGGGGCAGCAGTCACAGATCAATTAGTGAGGTGTATTAGTCTAGCAGCAGGATTCATAATAGACTGAAGGGGGATAGCCTGTGTAAGGGTAGGCCATTAAGGAAAGAGTTGCAGTAGTCAAGGCGGGAAATAATCAAGGAGTGAATATACATACACACACACTGTATGTGGGTGGGTGCAGCGTGGTGTGGTGGCAATAGCACACAGAAGTAGTGCAGAACTTGTATTGAACAATGGTAAACAGTAAAAACAACCTGGTGACCCAAAAAACCATAGAGGAACTATATTCCTCTTGACTTCCTCTCCTCTTGCATTGCCACTGCAGATGAGTGCCACCTGTAGTGGAGAAAAGAAACTGCACCTGCCTACAAGTTACAGTATGTACTTTGTACAGTATACTTTGGCAGCATATTTTTGGCTGAGGGGCTACACATAGCAGAGCATGCCAATCTACTTTCACTTGATTGATATCAGTTAAAAAACAGATATTTTTTCAAGTTGCTTGACTGGCAAAAGTAATAGCTCCAAAAAACTGTAAATTTTGCCAGAAAAAAAATCTGTCATTGCTGATGCTCCCTGTTCCTCCTCCTCCACTAATCGCACCAGAACCCCGAGGCTGGCTGTTAACGGATCCAGATCCAGTGCACTCCATTTCTGGTTTGCGGAATGTGGAGCTATGCATATCTTAATTTTTGTTCTCAGGAGGAGAACTGGCAGTGATTGGAAGTGATTAAAAAGGCAGAGAGTGGTATTAGAACCTGTCATCACTTATGAGGAGGCCACGCCAGGTGGAGGACAACAGCCATGCACCAGCACCATCCTTTGAAGGACCAGCAACTCACACTTTCTACAAGCTGGGCCCTAGTGAGTAGTATGAAGATCATATGTCAAACACAGGACAAGGTGGCAAGAGGGGGAGAGCAGGACATCCCCAAAGAAGAGGCAGAAGTAAAAGAGCAATTACATCACAATGTATCAGGCATCAGTTGCCCTCTGCAGCTTAAAATAAAAAGCTACACTATACCCACACCCGAGTCTGGGGGTCCAAGCTCTTTGCATTGCAACCCCCTCCCTTATAATCTAGTAGAAATTTTCTGACCCAGCTAAAATTTGTCTTATATTTGTTTTATTTTTACTTACTGTATGTAATTTTTTTTTTCATTTTTGTGCTCATGTTTTATTTTTTCTCTGTATTATTTGCTATTGATGCAGGGGGGGGGGGGGGGAGGGGGGGACCTATGGCCATAGGCTGCCCACCCTTCCACAGTTCAGGGGGAAGGTTAGGCAGCAGCAGGTGGAGGGGGAAACTTTATGGCCAGGGATATTAGCTGGCAGTACAAAAAATAATCATAGAAGAGTACTATGGTCATAGGCTAGAGGTAGAGGTGCTGCCATGTGAAGGTAGTTGGTGTTGAGCACAGCTAATGTGACCTCTTTCTTCTCCTTTTGAAGATGGAACTAAAATGGTGAGCTGCAATGAGACAGGGAGTAGTGACACAATCCCCCTTGTGTTCCTCAAGAGTAGACACTTTGTAGCCTAATAGATGGAATCACTTGCAAAAATCATTCACAGCAATGCATATTTAGAACAAAGTTCCTGACCTGGGTAGATTCACATAACGCCACTTTTTTTTTAAAATTATTTTTATACCTAGTTACACTTTTTTAATTTTTTTTCCTTGTAAGGCCACCCCTATCGAGCAAACACGAACTAGGACAGCAATTTAAATATTTTCAAATCCATATCTCAATGTTCTGTTTGCGGGAGCTTGCAATGGAATGTGATCCCTGTAGTCTGATCCATGGCATAACAGGTGTCACATTTCTCTGTTTCATGGTACTGTTTTCTTTTGATGGAGTAAGCTAAGACCATACTGCCCCGGAATCATCCATGATTTAGAACTGGAAAAAAACAGCCCTCTTTTTCCAATTCATGGACTGGGCAGTCCCATATTAACATAATTTTCCACGCCATCACAATTTTTAAAATAAATTTTAATTTTTGGTAAACATTATTTTTAAATCCAGGTAATCGATGTTCCAGACCTGAGTTTAGTATTCTCTATATCGGTTATTGGTTACATGGCATGCTCCAAAAATGTGGGAGTTGTTTTGTAGTGAATCCATAAAGCACGAGTCAAGATATATTAAGTCAGTCTATCTTGGGCTCTAAGTAAAGGTGCATGTGTTGTTCTCCAGCATATCAGAATAAACATCCTAGCCATGTTAACCATATACATGGCTAAGTATCTTATATATTGTTTCCTAGGTAATGATGTATGATGTACAAGGTATTGGGAAGGGGAGAAATCTCGTTTATAAGTATATGTGGTCATGATGACTGTATGAAGCATGGGCATTGCCACTATACATGCAGTAGTGTTCATTCCTCATTGGCTGGAGATGTACAAATGAGGAATTTTTCACCATCAGGCCAAGGGGAACGTTTCATATTGCCATACCATCCTCAGGAAATCTTTCTCCTACATAAAATTACCTCAACCCTGATGTGCACCAACTAGGGCCCCATCAAACGCGCAGAAGAGTTTGTTCCTACATTTTGAAGTGATATCAAAGCAGACATTATTGTTTGCAAATTCATCTATAGAGTTAAACCCTGTTCCAAGCATTTGAGAACCCAGAATTGAGTTAGTCCAATTTCTTGATAGCCTATTTCAGTCCACTTTGGGAAAAAAGATCTCAGTGCTGCAATTAACGTTTAAATTCTTGTCCTGTAAGACACTTGGATTGTTTTAAAGCGGTGTTGTGCATGATTATTTGGCAAAGCCTTTCAGAGTGTTTAACTTTTGTGAACGCCTACTGATATTTCTTTTGTGCTGGCACTGCTTATACCCTGACCTCAATCAGAGTATTTGTTCACCTTAAACTTAATGATTATTTTGTGTTTCAAAGCCAGGCTCCAAACAGACAGGGAACCCAAAATGCTCAGCGGCACTACATCAACATTAGAGTGCATTATTGAGCCAAAAACAGGTCACCAAATTACAGACTCCATGCACTGTATGTAAGGAATTTTGACCAGCTTGCAGTTTATTGTGGAGAAACCAGAGAGGTTTTAATTACGAAATTTCCCTGTCCTCCGACTACTATATCCTCTATCCTCTTTCATTATCCTTTCACCCCACCACCAATACTTTTTTTCGTTCCATCCCATTTCTGATACCATTAATCATACTTCCACCAGTCATTCACTCATTCTACCATTCTCATTTGAGGACCCTCTGGTTTATTTAAATGTGATACATTACTGTCTTTGGTTGACCTCTATGCTATGTCCTATATAGGCTTTTCAAATTGATATGTACTATCCAGGGGTGTTCAAACCCCCACCAGAGCTAGGGTTGCCACCTTTTCTTCACGTCTAACCCGGACAACTTTAGCGGCACACAGCAATTTTTTATTTTTTACAGTATAAACTATACACATATTTTGCTATTAAATAACAATTCTAATCATATTAAGTTAATAACAAGAGTCCCCCTTTACATCAGAGTCCACAGAGCTCCCCTTTTACATATGAATTCGCATTTCACTGTAAGGGGGGACTCTGCAGACTCTGATGTAAGGGAGAACTCTGGGGACTCTGACATAAGGAATGCTCTAGGAACCCTGATTTAAGGGAGAACACTGAGAACTCTGATGTGTGGAAAGGACTCTGATGTAAGGGGGAATACTGTGGCCTCTGGTGTAAAGGGGAACTCTGATGTAAGGGCTGCTCTGAGAACCCTGAATTACCTTAGTGTACTCACTCAGAGGCAGGAGAGAGACTTCAGTCACAGACAGGGATGGATGGTGAGCACACGCACTCCTTGGCAGTCAGCACCTCTCATCCAGATGTATCTGGAAGTCATAGTCTGGTCTGAATAACGTGTCCGGGTTTCAGGCAGTGTGAAACCTGGACGCATGATTCCAAACCCGAACTGTCCGGGTGAATCCCGGACAGGTGGCAACCCTAACCAGAGCATCTATGCAAAATGCACAGACAGTGCCCCTGCTGTTTAGCCTCAGCATCAGCACAATAGAGGCAATCAGAGTTGTGGAGTGCAGCAGCCAGCCCCCCTTCTATTGTGCCCCACCCCCTCAGTTTAATAAGGGGTCCCCCTGAAAAGCATGAAATTACTGCGAGGTCTCAGATGACGGCAATTGACAGTACACGGTTGAGGGAACTCCTAGACTCCTCCTCAAGGTATCATATGACACAGCTGAAGGGAGACTGGGGATGCAGAAGTTTTCCTACTTCTGTGCCGTGCTGAATCTGAGGTCTGGTAAGTGGGGAGGCATCAATTTTCTGTTTTGGGAAGGAGGAAGTGAGAATTCCAGCCTGGGGGAGTTTCTTTTGGTGGGGGGTTAAGGAAAGGGGGATGGGTTTAAAAACAGGGGGGTTTAATTTTTGGGGGGATATTTGAGGGAGGGAGATATTTTACAGTGGGAATCTTTGCTTGGGGGGGGGGTTCTTAGGAGGGAAAGGGGGATTTTTTTTTCCTTTAAAAGAGATGTTTTTTTTTAAATTATACTTACCCAGGTGGATGGAGCATTGATCCAATGTTGCATCTGTCCCCAGCTGCTTCTAAGACAAACAACAGAGCGATCAAAGACCGCTGATCACTCAGTTCTCAGCCTTCAGTAAGCAAAGAGTGGTGACTGTCAGTCCCTGGCTCTGCCCCCCTTAGGGTTGCCACATAATCCCTTTAATGCAGGACAGGCTGATTTTTGAGGCTGATTTAACGCAGATAAGGCACCAAGTGAGTTTAATTACCACCTTAATCAGCCACAGAACCTGTGTAATTAATGCGTGTCCTGGATTAAAGGGATGATGTGGCAACTATAGCCCCCCTCCCCCAAGCTCACTGGAATGCCAGGCTCTGGAGGGGCTGGTTAGCTGCTGGTCCAGGCATCTGGGTGAATCCTGACTTCAAAGTTAGGATCTTTCCACAGCCTGTACCTGCTGAACGAAGTCAGCTGACAGTGGGCTATAGCTGGCTTTCAGCTAAATATGGGTCATAAAAGTGCAGAACGAACTGCACTTCCCTCCAGGAGAAGTACAACCAAGCGGTATGCCGTCCCTTCAGAGCGCATGCACCAGTGACATCACCAGCTGCTTTCTATGTAAATATCTCCTAAACACCACAAGTTTAGGAGATATTCACTATACCTACAGGCAGGGGCGTCGCTAGGGGGTGGCTTTTGGGGCTATAGCCCCGAATCTGGGGCCAAAAGCCCCGAGTCTCTGCAGGGGTCCCAAAGGGGAGGCTCTCTGGGAACCCTGATGCAAGGGAGAGGCACTCTGGGGACCCTGATTTTAAGGCAGAGGCTCTCTAGGGACCTAGATTTAAGGGGGAGGCTCTCTGGGGACCCTAATGTAAGGGGGCTCTCTGAGAACCCTGATGTAAGTGGGGGGCCCTCTGGGTACCCTGATCAAAAGGGGGAGGCTCTCTGAGGACTCTGATGTAAGGAGGAGGCTCTCTGAGGACTCTGATGTAAGGAGGAGGCTCTCTGGTGACCCTGATGTAAGGGGGGCTCTCTGGCGACCCTGATGTAAGGGGGGCTCTCTGGGGACCCTAATGTAAGGGGGCTCTCTGGGGACCCTGATGTAAGGAGGGGCTCTCTGGGGATATATACACACACACACATATATTACTGTATATACATGTGTACGCCAAAGCGTATGACTTTCTTTACTACGCTGCTATGGGCTCTAGCCCCGGATCTTTTGTAGACCTAGCAACCCCCCTGCCTACAGGTAAGCGTTATTATAAGCTTACTTGTAGGTACAAGTTCAAAAGCTGGGTTTACTACAGTTTAAGACTGAATAAAAGCCAACCATATTGACCAGGTGCAAAGGACACCATCCTGTGGTAGGCAGTGCACAATATATGTTTTTTTTTCATCTCTTAAAACATTTCATAAAATTTCTTAGGACACAGTTTTTTTAAGGTTTAAATAAATCACTGAATTTACTGCCTACCACAATATATTGCCCCTTGCACCTACTCAACTTGCACAGTAAGGTTAGCAAAAAGTCTTGGGTCTCATTCATACATCCTACATGACCATGGTGCAGCAAGTATACTGCAAATACCTGCACCCGGGATCTCAGATGTTCCAATCTCTGCTCAGCCTCTACACCTGAGTGATGGGCTGAAAAGAGCCAAGGCTGTCTGCTGCTATAAACATGTATCCACATGTATCTGCACATCCTGTGGTTACCTGCAGGTAGGGATACATTTTTTCCCTTGGATAAAATCTCTCTGCATCCAGGGTCAGAAATTTGTTCCTAACAGCAGGTAACCACTGTGACCCACAGTTTGTTAGTGTGTCCCTCAGGCTCAATTGATGTGGGGAGTAATGTAGATGATACCGAATGTGCTGCAGGAGTGCCAGCAAGGGATGGAGTTCATTCCAGCTCCTGTAGTCACTAAAGGGAAGAGAGAAAAAAAAATCCCTGGTGCCGCACATCCACAGAGTCCTATGGTAATGTAGTAGTGATGGGAGAGACTACCTCAGTACGGGTTCCCGCCAGGCCACACCCCAACGTGTTTTGCTTTGTCCCCCGGAGCTTAAACATGGGGACCACTGGATGTACAGATACATGTTAATAGCAGTGGCTCTTTTCAGCCCATCACTCAGGTGAACAGGCTGAGCAGCTGACAAAAATTGGAACATCTGAGATCCTGGCTGTATATTTGCCATTCTATGGCCATTTAGAACATATGAATGAGATCTAAAGCCTGGTTCACACAGTAAGTTTTTTTTAGTTCAACCCAGTGGGCTGAACGAAAAAAAAAATAAAATAGGGAGCTTAGGAGAGGCTCGCTGTGCTAATGAGGACACTACCGCACCACAACTGCGTGCATTGCGTTCTATTCAGTTGAATGGGGATAATTTTTGCTGCGCTGCATTGCAAAGCCTCATGGCCCCAATCTGCTGTCACATGTTTTTACCGTACCTCCCCCAACATTAAAGTGTAAATGATGCCTTTAAGTTTGAAAGACCAGAAACCCCCCCCCCCAGGAAAAAAATTATCTACGGCCCTGGTACTATCATAACCCTAATGTTTCTACGAACATAAGAAATAAAACTACTGTTAGACTACACTATTTCAATGAGACAATAAGCAAAAATATTCTTGATTGACAGACCATTGACATGGACTGAAAAATAGGAGACAAAGAGCGTGATTTAGCCTACAGCAAACAGGAGCAGCTGTGGAAACATTCTGCAGGAATTACCCTGCAGAAAAAAATGTCCAAATGCGGCAGCTGAGGATCAACTGCGAAAAAATGAGCTGTGACACCTTTACAGTGCTGCAGCAGCATAATGGACTGCAAATATTGAGGTGCAACACAAGAGTGACCCTGCAGAAAGAATTTGCTAAATGTGAAGAAAGAATTGGCCAAATTTGACAGCTGAGGTGTAAAAATTTGCTGTAACACCTTTCCAATGCCAAAACAGCATAATACAGGGCAAACATTGAGGCGCTACACAGGAATGATCCTGCAGAAAGATTTAGCCAAATTTGGCAGCTGAGGAGCACATGTTTAAACATTAGCTGTGACAGCTTCAATGTGCCAAACCCAGATAATACACCATAAACATTGAGGTGCAACACAGATGACCCTGCAGAAAAAAAATTGCCTATAATTTTGACAACTGGGAAACAACTGTGTAAAAATGCGGTTTAGCTCCTGGATAGTGACTAGAGCTGTAGAGCCAGCATGGGATGGTAATGCAGACAGGCCTGGAGCTGTGGCAGGAGATGGAAATGGATGGCACATCAGCAGCGGTAGCAGGAGATGGCATAGGCGGCTTTCAGTGGTTTTACCGGGACGATGCCTGCAGCTAGCAGCCAGCAGAGCACTTTCTTGTAAAATCAATCCTAGTAGCTAAATAGCTGCTAAATTGCTTTTACAAGTGATAAGAGGGGACACCCCCTCCCACCGCCTTCCTGTCCCATTAGAAGGGTCTTCATGCAGTCTGATGTTTTCCTTGTGCTTAGGTATGTACAGTCAGGAGTAAAAGGTCAATTTGAGGGGTTGTATTGTTCTATATGAACCAACTAAAGAGTCTCTGTAGAGATGCAAGGCAGGTGGGGGTATTCTTATTTGGATTGCAAAAAAACAAAAACAAAAAAAAGTAAGGGGTGCCCCCCAAAATCCATGCTAGCAAATGTTTGCACTGCACCCGAAACTATACCAGACCATATGCCCTTAACATAGGGAGAAGGGCCTCATCCCCACATACCTTGCCCAGAGGATTTGTGGGTCTGTGGTCCTCTGCCCTATGTGAATGAGTACAGGGTACATAGTAACCCTTGTTATTCATTCACTAAAAAAAAAAGTAAATGAAAACAAAGACATTAAATGCATTTGTTAAAAAAAACACAAAAAAACCCCATAAACATGCCCCATGATATCAGCCATGTCGTCCATTGATGTGGATCCATCGTCAGTCACAATGAGAGACTTACCGCCTACATGAACATGACAACCCATGCCACAATGATCCTCTCTGACCAACAGACTCTCAGCGCAAATAACAGTTCCCTGGTGCTAATGGAGTGTAAACAACAGCAAAGTGGAACCTGTCTGACATTATTGACCAAATATGCTTACGACCAGATTTGGTAAGTGATTTCAACTATAATCTACGGGCGCTTTGTGTTTTTTTTTTTTTTAATGTCATATTTGCACAACTTCGCGTTCAGGATTAAGGCATCCCTCAAGCATGTCATTTAAAGGAATTGTGTATTTTAATGTTGCACTTTAAGCCTTATTAAAAGACCCATTCTCTGCCGAATAAAGTATGCATTGGTAGATGTCTCTCATGGCAGTGGCCAGATACCCATGCCATTTTTTTTACCAAAAGCTTGCAAACTGGCCTTGGAAAAGGCCAGCAAACAAATTTGCAAGATTTAACTTCCATTGACTGCAAAGGGGTTCAGACACTATTTTCACTGTGGATTTTAACTCATTACTATTATTCAGTTATTTCTCAATAGGAGCACTGGAACACGAGGTCAACGACCTAGAACAAGATAAGCAAGTCTGAGTCAGAATAGTCAAAGCTCCTGACCCACTCACCTGTCTTGGACAGTGATTTAGAAAGGGGCCCTGTCTCTTTATCAACCAAAAACAAGCTGTTGACGGTATACCTGCAGTTGCTTTTCATGCTTTGCTCTGCCTAAAAGCTAGGCAATTCAAGTCAACGCTTCTGCAATTCCTGGTAGTGCCAAAGCTTGCCTGCTGCTCCCACCTGCTACATACCACTGTTGGCCAGTGAGAAACGCTACAAAATAAAAATGACGCCAATAATCTATTATGGCTAGAAAGGTAGGTTTGCAATGGTAGCCCCAGTAACAGCTTCCTTTAACATTATATAATATCCCATGCTACCTATTATTTATAATGTAAACTTTACAGAGTACAAAGGTCCATTCACACCAGACCCCATTCCTCAAAGGAGCTCACAATCCAACGCCTCTACTACACTAGAGCAGGGGTGGATCCAGAGTCTAATATCAGGAGTGGCACTGGCAAAATTTTCGCGCGCAATTTGTCAGGGCAATAGCTGGTGTTGGTGCTTCAATCATCATGGCACCGTGGTTGTATGGTGTCAGGATGATTGAAGCGCATTATTTTTATTATTACATTGTAATGTATAATGAAATAGTTCTACTCACCATAATGCTGAACCAGTGGGAGCCCTGAGCGTGTCACTTGCCACTGTCGCCTGAAACCAGATGGGGATTGTCACTTGCTACATCGCCTGTTATCAGATGCAGCTTGTCACTTGCCTCTGTTGTCTGCCACCAGATGAGGCTTGTCACTTGCCACAGTCGCCTGTCACCAGATGCGGATTGTCACTTGCCAGTGGCCAGTGACAGTGTCCCTGTTGTGCCAGAGTGAGGGCGGGCAGTGAGAGATGATGAGAGTGATGATGGGAGTCTTCTTTTAGATGCAGAAATGCAGTAATGCAGGGGGACGGTGAGAGACAGTGGTGTCTCCAGCTTTCATATTAAGGGAGAGCACATGGGGGGACAGGGATAAATATAGGGGGGGGGCAACTATAAAATGCAATTACACACACACACATAAATTCACAGTGCCTTGAAAAAGCATTGGTGGTTGCAGCCAGGTGGAGGGGAGGACAGAGTGGTAGCAGCCAGGTGGAGGGGAGGACAGAGTGGGAGCAGCCAGGTGGAGGGGAGGACAGGGTGGGAGCAGCCAGGTGGAAGGGAGGGCAGGGTAGGAGCAGCCAGGTGGAGGGGAGGACAGGGTGGATGCAGTCAGGTGGAGGGGAGGACAGGATGGGAGCAGCCAGGTGGAAGGGAGGACAGGGTAGGACCAACCAGGTGGAAGGGAGGACAGAGTGGGAGTAACCAGGTGGAAGGGAGGACAGAGTGGGAGTAGCCAGGTGGAAGGGAGGACAGAGCGGGAGCAGCCAGGTGGAGGGGAGGACAGGGTGGATGCAGCCAGGTGGAGGGAAGGGCAGGGTAGGAGCAGCCAGGTGGAGGGGAGGACAGGGTGGGAGCAGCCAGGTGGAGGGGAGGACAGGGTAGGAGCAGCCAGGTGGAAGGGAGGACACAGTGGGAGCAGCCAAGTGGAAGGGAGGACAGAGTGGGAGCAGCCAGGTGGAGGGGAGGACAGGGTGGATGCAGCCAGGTGGAGGGGAGGACAGGGTAGGAGCAGCCAGGTGGAGGGGAGGACAGGGTGGGAGCAGCCAGTGATAAGGTCCTGGAAATCTATGGAAGCCTGCATCCCCGCCCCCCCCTTCATTCCCATCCCCCTCACTCCCCCCACCTGGAGGTAAGTTCTTACCTTGGGGGATATATAATAAAAGCAGATCACTGGCACTTTCTTTCTGGCTCCCTCCATCCGACAGCCCCGTGGTCCCTCTTCTCCTCTCACGGTCCCCTCTCCCGCTCAGCATGTTGGGGGCTGCAGTGCACTCTTAGGGAATCGTCCTGGGCCTGCTGGTATCCAGGACTACATGTCCCATAATCCTCTAGTTATTTTCCCAGCCATTGGCCCTGAATGTAGCCAATAGGAGCGGGCATTGCCGGTGAATGAGAGCTGCTCGACTCAAGGAGGAGAAGGAGGGGTGGAAAAACCCCGCAGCTGCGACTCTGCCTTTGTCCCTGCACAGAGCCTGTCAGTTTCGGCGCCCCTGCCCTGTGTCCTGTGGCAGCAGCGGCTGATGGAATGTGCGAAGGGGGGTCGGTATCAGAACCCGCTAAACAAAAAAAGGCATTTTAATGTCGCCACTGGTGAGAGATGATGTCATCTCTTTGTTCACTCACCTGCGGCGGCAGTCCGCTCAGCAGCCTGCCTGCTAATTCACTGACAGTCTGCTCACAATTTTCCTGGGGGGGGCAATTGCCCCATTGCCCCCCCCCCCCCCCCCGGATCCGCCCCTGCACTAGAGGCAGTTTGAGGAGGAAGCCAATTAACTGATCAGCATATTTTTTAAGTGTGGTAGTAAGCTAAGCCCCTAATAAAAAAAATAATAATCAAACATGGAAAGAGGAATTTACAATATTACAAACTGGAGCATCCAGAATCTGGAGCAGCTGTAAGTGGCAACCAGTAAGCTTAGATCTTTGGATCTTAGATCTTTCAATTTCAAAATGTAACAAGCTATAGACAGATGTTGATCAGTCACCATGTACAGCTGCTCCAGCTTCTGGTTGCTCTAGCTATTGGAGAACATTCAAGCTCCTTGCAGATGGTGTTCCAGGTCAGATTTCAACCCAAAGCAAAAACAAAAGGAACCAATTTTGAGGCCATGCTACTCATACCTTTACAAGCACATATACAGGTTTCCAAAAAAAAGCCATCACTAGATCATTATGTGAGTCACTGTGCAGTGCTGCATTAGCCAGTCAGATGTCAGCTGAGAAGAGACCATGCTCCCTTAAAATCATGCACGGCTGCTCCCACATTCCTGTTTTGCCAGGCTGCATGCTCAGATTAACCACGTGCTTTCAGCACTCTCACACTTTGAATGACAATTGCTCAGTCATGAAACACTGTACCCATATGACATTTTTGTACTTTTCTTCACACAAATAGAGCTTTCTTTTGGTGGTATTTTATCACCACTGGGGTTTTTTTTTGCACTATAAATAAAAAGAGACCGAAAATTTTGTTAAAAATTGCATTTTTCTTTGTTTCTGTTATAAAATTTTGCAAATTAGTAATGTTTCTTTATATAAATTTTGACCACAATTTATACTGCTACATTTCTTTGGTAAAAATAACCCAAATCAGTGTATATTATTTGGTCTTTGTGCCAATCATTGAAAATTATTCACACCTGATCACACCTGTTGTACTGACGGCCTATCTCATTTCTTGAGACACTAACAAGCCAGGACAGTACAAATACCCCCCAAATGACCACTTTTTGAAAAGTAGACATTCCCAGGTATTTAGTAAGAGGCATGGTGAGTTTTTTGAAGTTATAATTTTTTCCCACAATTATTTGCAAAATTAAGTTTTCTTTTTTTCACAAAATTGTCATATTGACAGACTATTTCTCTCACATGGCATATGCATACTTGCAACTACACCCCAAAACACATTCTGCTACTTCTCCTGAGTATGACGATACCACATGTGTGAGACTTTTTCACAGCCTGGCCACATAGAGAGGCCCAACAGGCGAGGAGCACCATCAGGTGTTTTAAGGACATAAATTACACATCTACTTTCTTGACTACCTATTACACTTTTAAAGACCCTGGAGTACCATGACAATGGAAACAGAGTGATTACATGATGTAGAGCTGCTGTGATTGGTCCTTTACCCCGATCTGTGATGCGCTGGGTCCTGAGGACCCAGCGAACATGGACGTTGCCAGATGCCCGCTCCAGGGGGCGTGTGAGAAACGGGAAGCTGTCATATACTGGCTTTCCAGAACTAGCCGGCCGTGCTGTAGCCGTCATTTGGCTATAGCACAGTCGGCAAGTGTATAAGGGTGTGTTAAATATTTGTAGGGGACCCTATGCAATTTTTTTTTTGCCTGGAATTCCCCCTTAACCATTTCCTGCCTGCCATATTGCAATATGGTTTCATTATCCTGACTGGAGGTCATATGACGTCCAGCAGGATAAGCTGCAGGCACGCACGTGGCAATCGGTGGTGTGGTGTGTCAGTCTGACACAACACATCTCCGATCTTGGTAAAGAGCCTATGACATAGGCTCTTTACCGTGTGATCAGCTGTGTCCAATCACAGCTGGTCACATCATAATCAGGAAGTGCCATTTATCGGCTTTTCCTCTCTTCATGCTGATAAGGCTCCGGTAGAGGAGAGCTGATTGGCTGCTCTCCTGACAGGGGGGGTCTGAGCTGATAATCAGCCCATTGATTATCAGTGCAGACCCACCAAGGATGCCCAGTAGAGCCCACCAGGGATGCCCACCCATGACCACCAGCGATGCAAATCAGTGCCCATTAGAGGTGCCAATCAGTGGCCATTAGAGATACCAATTAGTGCCCATCAGTAATGCCTGCCAGTGCCTCCTAATCAGGGCTGCCTATCAGTGTCCATAAGTGCCTCCCATCAGTGCCCATCACTGCCACCTATAAGAGCCCATAAGTGCGGCCTTCTCAGTGCCCATCAGTGACGCCTATTAGTGCCCATCAGTGCTGCCTATCAATGCCCATCAGTGTTGCATATCAGTGCCACCTATCAGTGCCCATCATTGCTGTATATTAGTGCCTCATCATTAGTGCCCACCAGTGCCACCTCATCAGGGCCACCTTATCAGTGCCCGTCAGTGCAGCCTCATCAGTGCCCAGTGAAGGAGAAAACGTACTTATTTACAAAATTTTATAACAGCGCGGCCTTCTCAGTGCCCATCAGTGACGCCTATTAGTGCCCATCAGTGCTGCCTATCAATGCCCATCAGTGTTGCATATCAGTGCCACCTATCAGTGCCCATCATTGCTGTATATTAGTGCCTCATCATTAGTGCCCACCAGTGCCACCTCATCAGGGCCACCTTATCAGTGCCCATCAGTGCAGCCTCATCAGTGCCCAGTGAAGGAGAAAACCTACTTATTTACAAATTTTTATAACAGAAACGAAAATTTTCGGTCTTTTTTTATTTGTTTAGCAAAAAAAAAAAAAACCCAGTGGTGATCAAATACCACCAAAAGAAAGCTTTATTTTTGGGAACAAAATGATAAAAATTTTGTTTGGGTACAGTGTTGCATGACCGCAACAATTGTCATTTAAAATACAACAGTGCTGAAATCTGAAAATTGGCCTGGGCAGGAAGGGGGAAAAGTGCCCTGTATTGAAGTGGTTAAAATCCAAAAGGTCTTGTATGGTTTTGGAGGGGACCTCATATCATATTCATGTACAACAAAACTGACATATAGGAAAAAAGCCTTTAATTCACTTTTCTCAGCAAGCTTCCTTTATTTTTCATTACGGTATTTACAAAAGAAAGAAAGCTTTCAGGGATTTGTAAATTACCAGCATTTTAAATGGTGGTTTTGCATTTGTTTTGTCATTGTTGCTATACTGCTTTGTTTACATTGTAGAGATGCACCACTTCACAGGGAGGTATAGGGGACCCCCAAGCAGGCTTTTTTTTTTATTGTGCATGTTTAATGTCACAATTTCAGCATTATTAAACTCACGGATCCCTGCAAAATGGTATTTTTCAACTTTTCTTTTTTCTTTCATTGATGCATATTGCTTGGGGCAGTACCCAGCCCCCGCACTTTTTTGCCAATCCCTTGGCTAAAATGTATTTGATAGATTTGGCGGCTATTGACATCAATGGGGTTCGGATTTAGCATCCGAACTTTTGATAAATTTCAGCTGAACTGAACCCAGGTGTGTTGAGATTATCCCTAATGAAGACCCAGCAGCTGGCATATTTGATAACCATTGGGTTATTTGATGTGGGGCACCAACATGGTGGTCACAGGCACCTGTGTCAGCCAAAAAGGGACCTGCGGCGTGCACCCTGTGATGTCAATAGTGTATGTTTTTTACAGCAGAAAGACATGTGAGATTGTCATCATTACACAAGAAGATCCAGTTGGTAGAAAAACATTTCAGATGACCTGTTGTTGTTCTGGGTCAGTAGATAAAAAACAATGGCCATGTTTTTTTATGGAGAATTATTGTGGATTAAGAGTAATCTTTACATACATAAGATAAGTGTATCAAATGGTATATACAACAGTTACACCCACAGTGCCATTTAGCCAAACACTTACTATGCTTGTGCAATGATTGCAGAGCAATTGCAAACAGGTTATCAATAATATATTACATTTAGATGTATTCCCTGCAATAAGAGTTATATGGGGATTACAGTCTTCTCCAGACAAAACAATTTTTCTGACCGTGTCTGGCATTAATATGGCCGAGTCACAATCCCAAAACAAGCATGTTGGCACAAAGAAGTTGGAACTCTTTTGTTCAAAAATATTTGTTTTTGAAACTGTAGTGATGATAAAATAGAAGCGGAAGACGGAAAATTGTTAATATAGTGCTCAGGTAAGAAAAATCATAATTAATGTGATGTGCAGGGCCAGGACAAGGATGGGGGTGATTGAAGGGGCATGTGCCCCCAGTGCAGCATTTGAATAGGGAGAGGGGAGCACTGCAGCATGCCCATCACCAGTGGAGTGACACTGCAGTGCTACCTTGCCCAGCTGCTCAATACATGCAGAGCAGCACAGCACCTTGCAGAGTCCTAGTGGGGTGCCGAGTGATTGGGCGCTCTATCTGCGCTCCTGCAGCCAGCGGGGCACTGGACAAAGCTGCGCTACTGTCAGGCGAAGTGACTGCTCAACAGGTGAAGGTTGGTCTCAGCCTACTCTTCTGATACGACATCATACCCAGTAGACATGTGCACTGCCGAAAAATTTGCTTGTTGTCGTTTCATTAGTTTTTTTATTTTTTTCCTTTTTTCGGGTCATTCGTTATGATTGAAAATCGTTATTTCTAATGAATTCGTAAAAATCTGAAAATTCAAAAATCCGAAAATAAGAACGAAAATCCGAAAAATCGAAAGAACAAAAAAACAGAAAAAAAAACAAAATTCCAAAAATAAGAACGAAAATCCGAACGTTCGAAAATCCAAAAATAGAATGAAAATCCAAAAATTTGCAAGAACGAAAATCCGAAATAATAACTAACTATTAAATTATAGGTATTGGAATTTCCTTTCAAACTTGGCTGATAGTGGGCGTAATGATTACGAATTATCCATAATAACGCATCTAAACGAATGGAACGTATTGAATTAATAAGAATAAACAATAACATTTTTTTTTTATTAAAAAAATTTATTAATATAATTAATTTGTTGCGTTACATTAGTTTAAAAGTGGCATTCATTATTTCGGATAATTCGTAACTTCAGATAAATTCGTATTTGTTACGTTCACTAACAGGGAAATTTGAAAGGAAATTCCAATACCTATAATTCAATAGTTAGTAATAGTTATTATTAGTTAGTTAGTTATTATTTTGGATTTTTGGGTTTTCAAATTTTCAGATTTTCATTCTTATTTTTGGATTATCGTTTTTTTGAATTTTCGGATTTTGGTTCTTATTTTTGGATTTTCGAATTTCAGATTTTTGTTCTTTCGATTTTCGGATTTTTGAATTTCGGATTTATGTTTTTTCGAATTTTCGAATTTTCGTAAAAATTTGTTAAATGTGTTTCATTGAAAAACGAATTTGAAACAAAATGAATGGCACATGTCTAATACCCAGCCAGGAGAAGAGGGTGGCACAATGCAGGAAGTTGGATGTAAGGGAGACTTGAGAGCAGCAGGCTGGTGTTCTCATATTACAGTCACTGGCACTAATGCTGGGGTTCATTAATGAGGTCACTGGCACCAGTACTTGGGGTTATTATTGTGGTCATTGATACTAATGCTGGGGTTTATTATTGTGGTCACTGGCACCAGTGCTGGGGGTTGGTATTGCATTACTGGCACCAATTTAGGTGTTATTATTGCGCTCCCTGGCACTAATGCTGGTGGTTATTATTGTGGTCACTGTTACTAGTGCTGGGTTTCGTTATTGCGGTAACTGGCACCAATGATGGGGGTTAGTATTGTGGTCTAAGCCTCTACTGCTGGGGGTTATTATTGCATTCACCAGCACCAATGCAGGGGTTTATTATTGGGGGTCACAGCCTCTAATGCTGGGGGTTATTATTGGGGTCACTGGCACCAGTGCTGGGGGTTGGTATTGCGGTTACTGGCACCA
Source organism: Lithobates septentrionalis (assembly GCA_037952835.1). NCBI lineage: Eukaryota > Metazoa > Chordata > Amphibia > Anura > Ranidae > Lithobates > Lithobates septentrionalis. Next base: position 3,321,867 of record JBBDGP010000359.1, read on the forward strand.
ATTTAGGTATTATTTTTGTGTTCACTGGCACTAATGCTGGTGGTTATTATTGTGCTCACTGCTACTAGTGCTGGGTTACATTATTGTGGTAACTGGCACCAATGATGGGGGTTATTATTGTGGTCACTGGCATGAGTGCTGGGGGTTATTATTGTGGTCACTGGCATGAGTGCTGGGGGTTATTATTGCAGTCACCAACACCAATGCTGGGGGTTATTATTTCTGTCACTGACACCAATGCTGGGGGTTATTATTGTGGTCACTAGTACTGGGGGTTATTATTATAGACACTGATAACAATGCTGGGGGTTATTATTGTGGTCACTGGCACCAATGTTGGGGGTTATTATTGCGGTCACTGGCACCTATGCTGGGGTTGAGAGTGGGCAGTTTGGCCTAAGCAGATTGTTTAACCGGTTCAATACAGGGCAATTTCACCCCCTTCCTTCCCAGGCCAAATTTTAGTTTTCAGCGCTGTCGCATTTTAAACGTCAATTGCGCGGTCGTGCAACGTTGTACCCAAAAAAAATTGACGTCCTTTTTTCACCACAAATAGAGCTTTCTTTTGGTGGTATTTGATCGCCTCTGCGGTTTTTTTTTTTTTGCGCTATAAACAAAAGAAGAGCGACAATTTTGAAAAAAACACAATATTTTTTACTTTTTGCTATAATAAATATCCCAATTTTTTTTTAAAAAAACAAATTTTTTCCTCAGTTTCGGCCGATACGTATTCTTCTACATATTTTTGGTAAAAAAAAATCGCAATAAGCGTATATTGATTGGTTTGCGCAAAAGTTATAGCGTCTACAAAATAGGGGATAGATTTATGGCATTTAAAAAAAAAAAAATGTATTTATTTTTTTAGCGGTGATCGCAATTTTTTTTTGTGACTGCGACATTATGGCGGACACATCGAACACTTTTGACACATTTTTGGGACCGTTCACATTTATACAGCGATCAATGCTATACAATTGCATTGATTACTGTGTAAATGTGACAGGCAGTGAAGGGGTTAACCACTAGGGGGCGGGGAGGGGTTAATATGTTTCCTAGGGAGTGATTACTAACTGAAGGGGGAGGGGACGCTCAAGGGGAAGAGACCGATCAGTGTTCCTCCGTTCTGGGAACACAGATCGCTCTCCTCAGAGCTGACAGGCTGTGGATCTGTGTGTTTACACACACAGATCCACATGCCGGCCCGGTTAACGGGCAATCGCGGGTGCCCGGCGGACATCGCGGCCGCCGGGCACACGCACCGGGTCCCGAGGAACACGGCGGGCGCGCGCGCGCGCTCCCGGGGGCGCGTGCGCGCCCCCTAGGCGGCCGGGAATCCCAGGACGTCATATGACGCCCACCCAGGATGGGAGATCCCATCTGTGGACGTCATATGACTATGGGCGGGTAGGGAAGTGGTTAAGGAACAGTTTAATCCAAAAATAAAACTTGTGGTCATTCTTTTAAATTATTATGAATGTATACTTCTGAATAGGCAATAAAAAGTTGAATACGGATTTAACCACTTCCCACCCAAGGTACGTCCAGAGACGTCCTTGACTTTGCGGGGGGTATATCTGAATGATGCCTGTAGCTGCAGGCATCATTCAGATATCGGCTTTTTAAGCCGGCGATTCCCTACATCATAAGAACGATCATAGCTGCTGTTCCAGCGCTTGATCATTCCTACGGGCAGCGGGAGGGGACGCCCCCCCCTCCCGCCGCCCTCCGGTGCTTCTACCCAGTGCTGTATCTTGGCCTAGGCCAACAAGGCCTAGGGCGGCACTTTGCGGGGGGGGCGGCTTTTATGCCGCCCCCCCGCACGAAAACCCCCCGACTTGTCCTCCCCACGTCCCGCTCAGTTATAGCCTCCCGCGGCCAGCTTGCCTTGCTGTATATCGGCACTCAGCACTGGCAGTATGGGCGCGTACTTGGCTGGGGGGGGGGGATGCGACTTCCGCCCCCATAAAACGGACCATGACTGACTAGGTGTCACTGACCAATGGCCATACCTGGTGCACTGGACATAACTTTACTGGTGGAGACAGAGGCGGAGGCGGAGCCTAATGCTCCACCTACCCACCTCCATGCGGCATCATTGCATGCTCTCCAGCTCGGGGCGGGAGTCAGGACGGGTCTCTCTGTTACCAGAGGAGGAGGAGCGAGAGAGAGAAAGACGGCGGCGGGAACCCTCAGGTACAAATTGATGTGAGCGAGTGAATAGATATATACTAAAGCTGCCTGGGTATTCAAGTTTTTAAATTGGTCCTGAATCCTGGCTCGCTGTTTCAATCCATCTATATAATATAGATGGATTGAAACAGCGAGCCAGGAGTCAGGACCAATTAAAAAAATTATATACCCAGGCAGCTTTAGTATCGCAGCCACTGTGCCCATCAAATGCAACCACTGTGCCCATCAATTTCCGCCACTGTGCCTATCAAATGCAACCACTGTGCCCATCAATTGCCACCACTGTGCCCATCAAATGCAACCACTGTGCCCATCAATTGCCACCACTGTGCCCATCAAATGCAACCATTGTGCCCATCAATTGCCACCACTGTGCCCATCAAACGCAGTCACTGTGCCCATCAAACGCAGTCACTGTGCCCATCAAACGCAGTCACTGTGCCCATCAAACGCAGCCACTGTGCCCATGAAAACGCAGCCACTGTGCCCATCAAACGCAGCCACTGTGCCATCAATTGCCGCCACTGTGCCCATCAATTGCCGCTACTGTGCCATCAATTGCCGCCACTGTGTCCATCAATTGCCGCTACTGTGCCATCAATTGCCGCCACTGTGCCCGTCAATTGCCGCCACTGTGCCCATCAAATGCAGCCACTGTGCCCATCAAACGCAGCCACTGTGCCCATCAATTGCCGCCACTGTGCCCATCAATTGCCGCCACTGTGCCCATCAAATGCAGCCACTGTGCCATCAATTGCCGCCACTGTGCCCATCAAACGCAGCCACTGTGCCCATCAAACGCAGCCACTGTGCCCATCAAAACGCAGCCCCTGTGCCATCAAACGTAGCCACTGTGTTATCAAACGCAGCCACTGTGCCCATCAATTGAAAGAGGAAGGGGTGTGGTTTACAGATGACAGGGCGTGTCTTAAATAGGAAGGGGTGTGGCCTTGACAGGAAGGGTGGGTCGTATTTAAATTAGGGGGTGCATGAGTTTAATCAGGCCTAGGGCAGCACAAAACCTAAATACACCACTGCTTCTACCGACTCACCACTTCCATCGGTGAGTCGAAGAATGGATCTGCCGGCCCCAGATGGTGATCATAGAGATTTCCGGCGGACCAGATGGTCGCCGGAGTCTTTATGATCGTTCGGAGGCTGAGCCAGATGTTATGACGTCACGCCTGGCCACTGCATTCAAACGAATGGCGCTGCCTCGGCTGGGAAGCCGAGATTGTTTATTTTATATTTCAGGCTTCCCAGCCTAGAGGTGAGATGTGGGGTCTTATTGACCCCATATCTCACTGTAAAGAGGGCTGATCATGCCATATTCCTATTACAAGGGATGTGTACATTCCTTGTAATAGGAATAAAAGAGTTTTTTTTTTAAAGTGTCTGACTAAAAACATAGCCCTAGACCTCCTCTGTAACTCAAAACATGTAGCCAGTAAAAAATTTTAAAGCGTCGCCTGTGGGGATTTTTAAGTACCAAAGTTTGGCGCCATTCCACGAGCGTGTGCAATTTAGAAGTGTGATATGTTAGGTATCCATTTACTCAGCGTTCATCCTTCACATTATGCAAAATAATTGGGCTAACTTTAATGTTTTGGTTTTTTTTAAGCATGAAACATTGCTGTGCAAATACCATGCAAGATAAAAAGTTGCAACGACCGCCATTGTATTCTCTAAGGTCTTTGCTAAAAAAACATATATAATGTTTCGGGGTTCTATGTAATTTTCTAGCAAAAAAATTATGAATTTTACATGAAGGAGAGAAATGTCAGAATTGGCCTGGATGGGAAGTGGTTTTAAATACACTTTGCTTTGCATAATTCTTTTGTTAATTTCATACACAATAAAATAAACCTGTTTACTATGTCTGGAAAAAAAAAAATTAAAGTAGCAGGTCTGGATGAAAATTTTAGGGGCTTTCAAAATTAGTTGACTCAATAATGACACGATGGTTACAACAATGTTTCAGAAATTCATAGGGAACGTGCAAACAAATATCGACCTGTGTAAAGCCAGCTTCAATATATACAAGCTTTGTTTTGCCAATGAGCTTTACTACAGGGTGTACCTTTGACACTACTGTTTTTTTTTATAGAGAAAACAACAGATTTTTTTTTTTCTTTTAGGTATTCTGCCTGATTATAAGCTTGAATGGAGCTGGAGGGAGGGGTAGAAAGGTAAAAAGGTTAAAAACGAGAGGAAATAAATAGCTGGTGCAATAACTGGATGTTTACTTACAGGAACAGAAAAAAGGTTTTAGGTAAATAATGCGCATCCTTGCGTGTTTTTTTGGCACCAATGCTGACTCTGCAGGAAGTAGACATGGTTTTTAAACACTTCACATATTTAAACACTAGGGGCACTGTCTTACTAGAGGCCACTTGTTGTCGGAAATTCCAATCGTGTGTAGGCTCTATCGGACATTTGTTGTCGGAATTTTCGACAACCAAAATTTGAGAGCTGGTTCTCAAATTTTCCGACAACAAAATCCGTTGTCGGAAATTCCGATCGTGTGTACACAATTCCAACGCACAAAATTCCACACATGCTCGAAATCAAGCAGAAGAGCCGCACTGGCTATTGAACTTAATTTTTCTCGGCTCGTCGTACGTGTTGTACGTCACCGCGTTCTTGACGTTCGGAATTTCCGACAACATGTGTGCGACCGTGTGTATGCAAGACAAGTTTGAGCCAACATCCGTCGGAAATAAATCCATGGATTTTGTTGTCGGAATGTCCGATCGTGTGTACGCGGCGTAAGACTTTAGAATCACTTTAAAGTAGGGCTGATGGCAAAATGTTTTATTGGATAGACCAAGGGAGATTTATAACCCTTGTGAGGTTTTTTTTTTTTCTTTCTTGGCATCTGCATCCTGTTTGAGAAAATCCCCTTCACTTCCTGTCCTATAGACAAAGCAGAAAGTGAGAGGAGGTAGTCACCAGGGACACTAGAACTAATGTATCCATTGGAAGATTTCCTTCTTATCCCGTTCTGGTGAAAACACAAAATTTGTGTTTTACTTTTTTTACTTTTTTTTTTTACTTACTTTTTTGCTTTGGATGGAATAGGCAACAGTTAGAAACTTTTTTTCATTTTGGAAAGAGTAAGGGAGGGTTATAACCCCTGTCAAGTTTTATTCTTTTTTTTTTTTGCCAATGTGTGTCCCATCGGGTTAATTTCACTTCCTGTCACAGCCAAAACAGGAAGTCAAAGAAACTTCCTCCAAAGTGAGGAAATCTCTGGTTGCCACTAGAACTCTATTCCTGTTCTGGTGACAATCCAGACAACCTAACGGTGACACACACAGCAATAACAACCTGTCATGTGTTGTAATCCCTCTCCATACTACCCAAAACAAAACAAAAAATCCCTTTAGTTATACTTTAATCGGCATGAAAATTACAGTGATTGTTTAGTTAGATTTTGGAGGCACTAAGTGTTTCTGTTCTTTGCTAAGAAGTTTCTCGTGCAGCTTTCATCTTCTGTACATGATGTTCCAAAGGGAGATGATTCCTTTAACATCCCAGTTATTTTGGCCTACAGCCTACACATTGGCGAGCCTTACATTTGATTGACAAGCTGCTTCGCTTAATATGACCCAGACAGTCGATTTCCACCGTCCTGTACAATTCCACCCTCTGGCTCCGAAATTCTTCAACGATGATTGATAATGCCAGCAGCTATTGTGTCCCTGTGTACTTTGTGGTGTGATGATGAAGAATTCAGGTAAAGGTTATGAGCGGTCTCACTTATCTTTGCACAAACAATTGGACAGCGGCACTTGAAACATACTTTTTTTTTTTTCTAGCGCAGAGCATGGACTGACTGTGTCATGCTGAGGACAGGGGGAGACAACAGGGACAAATATTCAAACTTTATCTACTCGCTTTAGGCGTCTTTCAAAGCAAAGTATTTCCAAAGCTTTTTTTGTGATACTTCTCTTGTGGATCACAGAAGTGCACTTACTTTTGCTCTCCTGTGACCCAGAGTCTCTGGAGGGATCCCAACAATATTTTTGGGATCCACCCAACTGCCTGATTAACAACTGGCTCTGCCTTTCAGCACTCTGCTCCCTCTCCAGCCTAGTGCTCCAGTGAACCCTGGCGAATCAGAAGGGAGAGTGGTGACCTACAGTCACTGCTCTCCTCTCTGAGCAGACTGAGAACTGAGCGATCAGCAGTCAAGTGATCACTCAGTTCTTGGGTTTAGAGTTGGTGTGGGAAAGCTTCAGTATCACACCGATGCTGCAGCATACAGGTGATCATGGATGTTTGTTAGACAGGTGCGATTCGGTTTGTAACAAATAGATTTTCATACGAATTTGTTAGTATTCGTACATTTGCATCAATTCGAACATCCGAATAGCTGAAAGAACCAAAATACGAAAATTACGAATAAGCAAAATAGCGAACACGTGAAAATACAAACTTATGAACGGACAAACTTACGAAAATTCGAAACAGTAAAAGAAAGAAAATGACATCTATAACAAATGATTTGCATTTCATATTTTCAGTCCTGTCTGTTCATAATTTCGTATGTTCTTATTTTCATTCGTGTGTTCGTAATTTCGTTTGTTCGTAGTTTTGTTTGTTCGTGTTCTCGAATCGTTCTTTTGAATGGACAGTGTAAGGGTATCTTAATATGTATGTTCATAATTTCGTATGCTCGTAATTTCGTGTTCTCGAATCGTTCTTTCGAAGGGGCAGTGTATTAGTGACTGATTTATCTTACTTAATATCTTTAGCCAATCAGCTTATCCCCTTTGTGTCCGAGTCACACTGCATTCCTGAATCTTTTTAGATTCAGTTGAGGAGGAGTCCGGTCTCGTGACTGAGGGAGTGGACTGGAGTAAGTACAGGACTTATTAGAAAAGCAAGCATAGGATTATTATTCTTTATTTCCTACGAAAGTACGAATCAACAAAAAAGGCAATCTCACAAAAGTAACAATTACTAAATTACGAGTAGTTTCCCGAACAAACAAAAATTATTATCTAACAAAATTACGAATTTGGAAATTACGAATTTGGAATCAAAGAAAATTAGACTAATGGAATTACGAATCATTTCGTATCAAAGAAAATTAACTGTTACGAAAATATGAATGAGTCCGAATACGAAACCTCGCGTCTTACAAAATTACAAATCATTAGACTAATGGAATTACGAATCATTTTGTATCAAAGAAAATATAACTGTTATGAAAATATGAACGAGTCCGAATATGAAAACTCGCGTCTTACGAAATTACGAATCGCTACGAATCAACGGAAACGTAATGAAACGAAACAAAACAATTTTTTTTGTTGTGCACACGTCTAATGTTTGTTTTTTTACAGACCCCAAACTTTCCCTTTCAATTCCGTTCTTAAAGTGACACTAAAAAGAACTTATTCAAGTAACTCAAAAAAGTCCCTTTTATTGCTCTCATGCTTCTCCAAAACTTCACATTCCTTTTTTTTTTTTTTTTTTTGCTGGTGCTGTGAACTGACTTCCTGTTAGAGAGTGGCTACATTTGTTCTCTATGATCCCCCAGCTTTATTTGTGGGAAAAAAAAAAAGGACATCAGTTTTATTTGTGTACAGCGTTGCACGACCATGCAATTGTCAGTTAAAGTAACGCAGTGCCGTATCGCAAAAAACGGCCTGGTCATGACGGGGTTAAACCTTCCGGAGCTGAAGTGGTTAAAGTGGTTGTAAAGGCTGAAGGTTTATTACCCTCATGCATACCTCAAGGTAAAAAATCTTCTGTGTGTTCTTACATCCCTCCTAATATTCACCTGAGTCCCCTCTCAATCCAGCCATGTGCATGGGAGCTTCAGCTGTCCCGGGTCTCTCTCTCCTTATTGGCTGAGACAGCAGCAGGAGCCATTGGCTCCCACTGCTGTCACTGCTGTGAGAAGAAAGCAGGGGGCGGAGCTAGGGTTGCCACCTGTCCGGGATTCACCCGGACAGTTCGGGTTTGGAATCATGCGTCCAGGTTTCACACTGCCTGAAACCCGGACACGTTATTCAGACCAGACTATGACTTCCAGATACATCTGGATGAGAGGTGCTGACTGCCAAGGGGTGCGTGAGCTCACCATCCATCCCTGTCTGTGACTGAAGTCTCTCTCCTGCCTCTGAGTGAGTACACTAAGGTAATTCAGGGTTCTCAGAGCAGCCCTTACATCAGAGTTCCCCTTTACACCAGAGGCCACAGTATTCCCCCTTACATCAGAGTCCTTTCCACACATCAGAGTTCTCAGTGTTCTCCCTTAAATCAGGGTTCCTAGAGCATTCCTTATGTCAGAGTCCCCAAAGTTCTCCCTTACATCAGAGTCTGCAGAGTCCCCCCTTACAGTGAAATGCGAATTCATATGTAAAAGGGGAGCTCTGTGGACTCTGATGTAAAGGGGGACTCTTGTTATTAACTTAATATGATTAGAATTGTTATTTAATAGCAAAATATGTGTATAGTTTATACTATAAAAAATTGCTGTGTGCCGCTAAAGTTGTCCGGGTTAGACGTGAAGAAAAGGTGGCAACCCTAGGCGGAGCCAAGCCGCGGCTCTATATGTCTTATGGAAGCATAAAGCGAAGCTTGGGAGTAAGCACACACCAGTGTCCCCCATAGCAAGTGGTTTGCTATGGGGGGCGTTGGTGAAGGGGGAGGAGCCAGGAGCTCTTGCGGGGGACCCGAGAAGAAGAAAATCAAGGCTGCTCTGTCCAAAACCATTACACAGAGCAGGTTTATTTTTTTATATATATTTTTAAATAAACCTTCAATATCACTTTAAGATAATTGTTTGATTTTCTAATTGTTAGTGGGGTCAATTCGAAATTCATGTTTGACCAAAGTGATGAGAAAATTTAAAGGAGCAGGATGCAAAATGCTTCTGGAACAAATTGCTTTCTAACAGTGTATGTGATTTTCCTTCGGAAAAGTCTATTCACTCCAAAAGCGAATGTTAAATGCAATGAAATGTTCTTTGTACTAAGAATATTCGTATAAAAAATTTTTTTCGCATTAATGGTCCTACTGCCTACAGACATTCATTTGAAAATCTGCTAAAAGGTGTGGTATCTTGAGCTGAAGCTTACAGATAAGAAAAGTCTCCTGAGTTTAAAAAAAAATGGTAGATGCAATTACAGAGGCAATTTGTGCAGCACCTGCTAGTGAATTCAAATATATACACATATAAACACATACAAATTCCTTGGGCTTGGTAATTATATGGAAAGGGTCCCAGCTACAGCACTAGTCCAGTCTCAAAATACCAACCTAATCGCCCTCTCCGTTCCCCCCAAGACCTCCTGCTCTCTAGCTCCCTCATCACTTCCTCCCATATTCACCTCCAGGACTTCACCCGAGCCTCTCCCATCCTCTGGAATACCCTACCCCAATCTGTCAGACTATCTCCAAATCTATCTACTTTTAGGCGATCCCTGAAAACTTTTCTCTTCGGAGAAGCCTACCCTGCCTCCACCTAACCGTTCTTTTATTTTCTTCATCAGCTCATCCCCCACAGTTATTACCCTTTCATATCACTTGACCCTCCCTTCTAGACTGTAAGTTCTAATGAGCAGGGCCTCTGATTCCTCCTTTATTGAATTGTATTGTAATTGTGCTGTCTGCCCTCATGTTGTAAAACGCTGCGCATACTGTCCGCGCTATATAAATCCTGAATAATAACTAGAAAATTAATTTCCTGGAGAAAATGAGTGGGAATGCTGAATTACTAAAGCTAACTGGATGAATAGCTTAAATCTTTAAGAAAAAGTGAAGAAGTGAGAATAGTTGGAAAAGTAGAAATGGTTTTAAAATAAACATGAATTTCATTAAAAAAGAAAGTTTAACAACACCACTAATGTATGAAAGATATGGAATATTTAAAGGTTTTTTGAAAAGCTTTTTGATCATGAATCCCCACACCTAATGAGTGAGAGACAGTGTGAGAGAACCCTTCAAACAAGCCTTAATAAATCCACAACAGTACATGCTATCGAAACAGCGACTTCACCGTTAGAGACACATGGCCTTTGTTTGGCGTCTGTAGGTGAAAGTATGAAGGAGCTGAAACTTTTGGGAGCGGAAGAAGATTTTAAGGATTTGATGCATGCTTTCATTCACTTCAATGTTAAAAAAAAGTGTTAAAAAGCTTAATATTTTAAAAAATATAAATAGTAGAAGAAAAGTTGAAGAAGTCCCATCGTTAGCTGAACATTTTAAAAGTTGAATGGTTTTAATAGCTGAAAGTATGCAGAAGTTACGCAGAGCCAAAAAACGTACAGAATAATAAAATTAAAAATAAATAAAAAAACGAATAACAATAGTGGGACTGCTGAAGCATTCCCACTAATAATAAAAAGAAATGAGGGGATTTGCAGAAACACTTTGTTACTGAGCTGAACTGTCCAAGCACAATATAAACTGTAGAGGCTTGACCTGATACTAGTCATAACAGGTGTATAAATGATGTGGTAGTTTTTTAACTCCAGGGAAAATAAAAATCCTTCCTGCCAGTGGCATTGCCCCCAAACTTCAAGTGTTAAATGCTCTTTTAGGCCTGGAGATGGGAAAAGCAGTTTTGCTGTTTTTACTTGCATGGTCCTCTGCTTGGTACTCTCCTAAACTTCAGTGGTAGACTGATCCTCCGCATTCTCAAGTCTAGTGTAGGCATAGCTCCCAACTGTCCCTGATTTCGAGGGACTGTCCCTGATTTGGAGCAATGTCCCTCTTTCCCTCTTTCTTGCTCATTTGTCCCTCATTTTGTCTGATCTATATAGTTGTATATAAAATGCACTATTTATCCTTCAAAAAGCGTTTCCAAGTGCTAAACCTTTCTTCCAAATCCTAAATTGCTGCATTAGTAAAATGCAAAAAACAATATTAAGGAATAGTAGTGGTAAAAAAAGCCCCTTGTGGATTTAACTAATCTTTTTTTTTAGTTAATTCTCCTTTAATGGGCGTGGCAGGGGGTGTGTCCTGTGCCTACATACTTGTGCTAGTAGGTGTCACTCATTCCCATCTCAAAATGTTAGGAGGTATGGTGTAGGGCTATGGGCAATAATATTGATGATGTCAGAGGACCTGCACCCAGTGCTGAATTTAGACCTTGGGGGGCCCGGGGCACTTCAAGTTTGGGCACAGTGCAGCAGGTTGCACTGTTTCCTTTTATTTTTTTTTCTACCGAACTTTATTGAGCTGTCACGCAGACAACTCATAAAGTAAAATTGCCAGCCACACGTGGATTGACTCGCCCTGCGTTGTGCTGCATGCAGTAATTTTTTCAGTGCATTGTGTCCACACACAGCAACGCAGTGGTGTGAACCGGGCATATAGGAGACCATATATACTGATATTGTAAAAATGACAATTAGGTTTTTTATAGGATTATAATACCAGGGGAACTGATTGCATTTTTTATTTTTTGGCTTCCCAGCTACTCCCTTGACTTATATTATCATAACTTATTGCTCAGTTTGAAGTTTGGCATGTTCCCAAATACCTAGATACACACTAGAGTTATCGGATCTATTTACTGAATACCTTACATGACCCACCCTGATAGGTCAGATTCTCTTTCTCTGCTTTACCCCAAATGCTCTCAGTGCTTTGTGCTTTAAATAAGCTGTCTCCTTTTTAAGATCCCTTTCACACTGAGACAGTTTTCAGGCATTTTAGTGCTAGAGATAGCCTCTGAAAAGCGCCTGAAAACTGGCTCCCATTCATTTGCATGGGTGCTTTCACACTCAGGCGCTGCGCTTGCGGGACGTTAGAAAAAGTCCTGCAAGCAGCATCTTTGGGGCGGGTTTGGAGCGCTGTAAAAAGTGCTCCAAAAACACCCCTGCCCATTGAATTTAATGGGCAGCACCTTAAAAGCGATGCAAAACGGTGTTTTTAGGATTTTTTTAAGATCACGTTGTCACGTGACCGTAAAAAAAATCTGCGCCGCTAAAGCACCGCAAAAATGACCAGCACTTTAGTGCTGTTTTAGCGGCACTTCAGTCTCTGATGTAAGCATTTACTAAATAAAAAGCTGAAAAACATGAACCTGGATCCTGGGTTAAGATATGAAATCATCATCCTAATAATAAACCTGAGATTAAAATTGGGTACATTTGTTCTCTTTTAAAAAAAAAAATAAAATAATTTTGATGTGATGTTTGCATTTACTTGTATCCAATGCTATATTATTCTCTATATATTTCCAATGCAGGCTTGTAAGTATGTGGGTGGGCTCAGCGTGGTATGGCAGCAATAACGAACACTTAGTCCAGATGCAATTGAAAGAACTTGTATTGAAGTCAAGGTAAAAAGGTTCACAACAAACCCGGCAGAAGGAAGCCCAACTGGGAACAGTCACAGATTACAGCAGTATGTAGCAGAGCAGGTCTCAGTCGAGCTAGTCCGAGCCCAAGTGGGGAAGTTTACAGGAAGAGTGGCAGATCCCTATGCTTTCCCTACTCATCTGGAACCTTTCCGTATCGCTAATACTGTCCCTGACAGATGGGTGACCTGTCCCTAAACTACCCATACACTAAATGCGTGCCAAACCCGGGAGCCAGGGTCTTAAATAGACTGTGTCTGACCCAAGATGGCCACCAGAGTCACAGGAACTGTCAGCATCCAACCGGATCTCTGCTCCAGTGACCCAGGAAACCATAGAGGAATCATGTTCTTCCTGGCTTCTTCTCCCTCTGCACTGCCACTGCGGTTGAGGGCCACCTGCAGTGGAGAAAATAGACTTCACCTGCCTACAAGTATGCGAGGCTCTCTTTATGTCAAAGTTCAGTCGATATACCAGTATTCCCGGTGTGTGGGATAGTATGTCCAACTGGCAGCTGTTGTCCCTCCCACTGATCCCTACATCAGTACTGTGTCCTGAAGTGATATAGGGGTCAGTGGGTGGAACCACAGTGCCTAACAAGGGGACCTGCTATCCATCACATCCAAGCAGCCATTCTCTGTTCTTTGGAACCCTGAGGTTCCTTCAAAGTGTTCCTTGTACTGTGGCTGATTGACTTCCCATCCAATGGTACCTGTACAATTCTGGGTTTATTGCCATTTAGCAGAGCCAACAGCATAATACCAATGAACTTTTTAGCTGCCTGGATGGGTGTAATTCTGATCACCATGGTAAGGGGAATTCTTCCCACTGATCACTATTGTAAGAGACATTTTTCTCACTGACCACCAATCAATTTGTTTTAATAAGCGTTCCTGGAGACCTGAAAATTATTTCAAGGGTTCCTTTTGGCCAAAAAGGTTGAGAACGGTTGCTTAAAATTGTCAGATAGTGAGGCCCGGAACGAAAGGAAAAAAGAGAAAGTAGTGCAGGGTCGGGCATGACAGTGTGTAGAGGGGAGACAACAATGCTTTAAAAGCAGGGAAGTTTGCAAGGAAGAGCATGGTACGGATTGGTAAATGAGCAGAGTGGGCGGGGCATTGTTTATTTAAGGGGAAGGCGGGACTTCTGGGCAGCAGAGACTGGGGCAGAAAGGAGGAAGCAGTTTCCATGCTGCTGACATTCCTCACCATGACCGACATTGACCTCATCCTGCCCCAACTGAGGGAGGCTGCCATGACCAGGGGACCGGAGTGGCTTCACAGCCAGGTGTCCTCCCTGCTCCAGGACCAAGCATCGGGGTCAGCAGCGGGGGGTCAGGTGTCTTCACGGGCTCAGAGGTGTAGGCCTCCGGAGAGTTTTCACCGGGACCCTCCCCCAGAGCTTTGCGCCACATCAGGAGCCCCCCATGGGACCCGTTAGGCCCTCAAGCGAGGCTCCCATCTGGTCGGAATCATCACCATCGGCGGAGCTCGTGGGTGGGGCTACGGGCCGCCATCACGCCTCTCCCCCGCCCGCTCGTCACACAGGTCAGGAGCGAGCGATGCCTCAGCAGTGCCTGTACGGGGGGGAGTCTCGGAGAGGGAGGAGCGCAGCCACGGCCGCCAGACCGTTACCAGACGCGATTGGCGGCTCCACTGATGAGAGGGGTCCTCCAGCGGTAAGGGACAGGGGCAGAGAGGGGGCAGACGATCGGGAATGGCTGGCCAAGGCCCAACTCGAGGGGGCACAGGCAGCGGTGCAGAGGTGGGCGGATCCATGGCATCCAGGCCCTCCTCGCCTGGGATGCTGCAGATGCCAGATCAACAGGCTCCTGAAGTATAGTCGGAAGGTGAGCTGTCATGCTCGGAGGAGGAGGAGTCGCAGAGTCGCATGACACCGATGAATGCTGGAGTGACGGCTGTTATGGGGCATTCCTGGTCAGCCCTGTAGGTCCTCTGCTTTACCCAATACTTCATTGAATTCTGCAATGTGTGGGTTGTTGGGTGTAGTAGATGGGAGTGCTGCAGTTGCTGCTAAAGCCACACCACAGTCATCTGCAGCTACGGTGGCGGGTACTCCTCCTGCCCATTCTGGGACAGAGGCACAGCTGCAAGACTTGCTGGGGGGGTCTGTGGGATTTGGTGCAGTGATTTGTGGGTGAAAAAGGAGGCCAGCCCCCCGCAGGAGTCACCGTGGGTCCAATCAGTTGGCGGGGCTAGTGCGAATGGCGGGAGGATGGGGTCGAATGGGGGCCCCACCCCCTCCCAGGTCACGGGTGTCCCACCTGCCCTTATGGAGCTTACTGTAATGCCCCCCGGCCGCGGTGTCGGTAAGTACGAAGTCTGGGGAAAAAGCAGGAGCATCGCAGGAGATCACGGGCAGGACAGATGTGGTTAGGATTGCTGATGCAGCAAAATGTGAGGTGTACGTGTGCTTTGAAGGACGTTGGGGGCACAATTGGAACAGGAAGTGCGGTAAAAAATTTGTAAGGGTGAATATGTGGAGATCTTCTCCTTACTGCTCCTAGAAAAATTTAACTTGGATAGGATCAAGCCCGATGACTCCAATAAGGAGGATGAGGAGAAGTGGAGGTACAGATTGATTCTGCGGACGTTCACTAATTGGTTGCAGGCGTTATAGGGGAGAAGAGCCCGGAACATTGTTCAGCTCTGTTTTGTTGCATGGACGCCATCGGAGAGGCTCACCGGGTCTATGGGGGAAGGGCGTCCTTCTCTTGGCTGGGATCACAAAGACATTAGCTTCTAGATGCGCCTGATGTCCTCGGCTTGAGCCCCGAGTCAGTTTTTCTCAAGGGGGGGGGGGGGGGGGGCGGGGGGTCCCCTTCCCAAGGACAACCGGCCAGAAAGAAATGGGGTCTATGCTGGCAGTACAACGAGGGATCATGTAAGTTTGGGGGTTCTGCTGTTTTAAGCACGAGTGCTCCGGATGTGGAGGTTCACATCCTGTGTCCCACTGCTTCAAAAAAGGTAAGGGGGGCCGTGCCACAGAGTTTGCTAACAAGAGGGATGACACCAGTGAGGGGGGAAAGGATGCAAGCTTTTCTAAATAGATACCCAGACCGGGAAGCGGCAAAGCTTTTGGCTGCGGGATTCTTGGAGGGTTTTAGGATCCCATGTTCTCTGACTGCTGTCCCGCCTATGGCACGGAATTTGCGGTCTGCACTGCAGCATCCTGGGGTGGTTTCGGAGAAGTTGACGAAGGAAGTGGCACTGGGTTGCATGGGTGGGCCGTTCTCGGTTAAGCCTTTGCAGGATTTCGTTGTTTCTCCTCTGGGGGTGGTGCCTAAGAAGGAACTGCACAAGTTTCGCCTTATTCACCACCTGTCTTTCCCCAAGGGAGGTTCAGTCAACGATTCTATAGATCCCGAAGCTTGTACGGTGCCATATACTTACTTTGACGCAGCTGTTGGGTGGTTTGTCAATATGGACAAGGGGCGCTGAT
The DNA here is from genome assembly GCA_037952835.1 of Lithobates septentrionalis. NCBI lineage: Eukaryota > Metazoa > Chordata > Amphibia > Anura > Ranidae > Lithobates > Lithobates septentrionalis. The sequence goes on from JBBDGP010000359.1 coordinate 3,337,846, forward strand.
GGCAAAATCCGACCTTTTTTCTTCAAACTACGGGGCATGGCGGATTTGACAAAGGATTTTTGGGTCCTGAGGCAGTTAAGGTGTTACCGGAAGCTACACAAGCGCAAGGATACTAGGTGGCCCATATCCTTTTCAAATTTGCAAGCCATTTTTGGTCAACTGGGGTCTTTGTGTACATCGACTTACGAGGTCTCCCTATTTAAGGCAGCGTTTTCTTTAGCCTTTTTTTGTTGCATTTCAGATTGGGGAATTGGTCAGCCCCTCTAAGAGGGTTGCGGGTGGGTTTATGGCACAGGACGTGATTTGTAGTGACGACAGGGTTCTGTTATTGCTGTGCAGGTCAAAGACGGACCGGGGGTAAAGGAGTGCGTGTGCAGCTGTTTCCACTGCCAGGTTCCCTGGTTTGCCTGGTGGGGGACGTAAGGGAGTTCTTGGCAGTTCGCCCAGTCAGGGAGGGGCCGTTCTTGATACATGGGGATGGGTCTCCTTTATCTAAATTTCAATTTGTGTCAGTTTTCCGAAAAAGTCTAATGCCCGTACACACGGTTGGATTTTCCGACGGAAAATGTTCGATGGGAGATTGTTGTCGGAAATTCCGACCGTGTGTAGGCTCCATTGGACATTTTCCATCGGAATTTCCGTCACACAAAATTTGAGATATTGATCTCAAATTTTCCAACAACAAAATCCGTTGTCGTAAATTACGATAGTGTGTACACAATTCCGACGCACAAGGTTCCACGCATGCTCGGAATCAAGCAGAAGAGCTGCACTGGCTATTGAACTTCATTTTTCTCGGCTCGTCGTATGTGTTGTACGTCACCGCTTTCTTGATGTTCTGAATTTCCGACAAGATTTGTGTGACCGTGTGTATGCAAGACAAGTTTGAGCCGACATCCGTCGGAAAAAAATCCATGGATTTTGTTGTCGGAATGTCCGATTGTGTGTACGCGGCTTTAGGGCAGCGGGTTTGGATCACACACAATAGGCCTTGCACTCCTTCCGCATTGGGGTGGCCACGGAGGTCGTCCTGTGCTTGTTAGACGAGGCGGCCGTAAAACGGATTGGTAGATGGGAATCCAAGAGATTCTGTACCTACATTCGCTGGTGGATTAGATGTTGAAGGAGAGGGAGGGATAGTAGTGGGGTGTATGTCATTATGTATTTTTTTTTCATTTGTGGTGAGTGTTCAGTGTTTTGTATTGGTGCTATGGTGTTTGTTCGTTCTTTTCTTTCAGATGGAGTGCACATACGCTTCTTCTGGATTATGGGCCATTCATATGTTTTTTGGGGGGCCAGGTGAGCAGACCAGATGGCAGACAGCTGGGTATTTCTAGGAGGGAGGCATGTATTCGCTGGTTGGGGATACCTGGGATGATGTGGAGTAGGGTCCTGCCAGAGGTGCATCGTTTTGCACATCTGGACCATCCGCCTGACATTTTAGTACTTCATGTTGGCGGGAACGATTTGGGGGTTCGGTCTATTCGGGAGCTAATTAGAGGTAAGAGAGGTAAGAGATAAGAGGTAAGAGGGGATCTGCAGAGTCGGGGTAGCCAGTGGGGTGTAGAGTCAATCAGCAGCCCTCACGGGGGTACCGCTACATATAAATATAATGTTATACATACATACATATATATATATATATATATATATATATATATATATATATATATATATATATACATACATATATATATATATATATATATATATATATATATATATATATATATATATACATACATATATATATATATATATATATATATATATATATATATATATACAGGGGGTCCCCTAGTTACAAACATCCGACTTACAAACGCCTCCTACTTACAAACGGAAGGAGACAACAGGAAGTGAGAGGAAATCTACCCCTAGGAAGGGAAATTCACTCCTGTAAGAGCTATTATGGGGAAAAGGTACCTCCACTGATGCTTTATCACCAAGGCTTGTTTCCACAACAACCCAAAATTGTCATTGGGACAGAAAGTGAGGTGAAATCTTCTGAACAGGGGCACACACAGCAAAACAAATGTTACAGGGGTGATAACCCTTCCCTATGCTATTCAAAAAGCTTAAAAATAGGGTTTTTTTTGGGCTGGAGCTACACTTAAAAAATGTACCTGTTCCGACTTACAAACAGATTCAACTTAAGAACAAACCTACAGTTTTCTTGTAAAAAAAAAAAAGAACAAACCTACAGTCCCTAACTTGTTTGTAACCCGGGGACCCCCTGTATATGTACCGTATATACTCGAGTATAAGTCGTTCCGAGTATAAGTCGAGGCCCTAATTTACCACAAAAAAATGGGAAAAACTTTTTGACCCGAGTATAAGACGAGGGTGAGAAATGCACAGCTACTGTAAGTGGAAAAGAGGGTCAACAATGCAGCATCACTGTGCCCATTTGCATGCCTCACTGTGCCCATTTGCAGCCATAGGTCCCCTGAACTTCAAACTCGGTAGTTAAGGGTTCCTAAATGCCCCCTAGCTGCAGCCAAAATTTGGGGTCTCTGAACCCAAAGGGTCCTGAAATGACATTGCTGCAGATAGACACAGTTGACCGAATTTGGGGCCCCGTATCCCGGGGCCACTTAGGGCTAAGAACCCCAAATTTGGTGTGCAAACCCAGTGGAACTAACACTATAAAATTTTCAAAGCCAGGGTTTCTAGCACCAAGTGGCCCCAAGATACAGGGCCCCAAAAATCAGTTCAGAAAATGTCAAGCACTTTTCTGCAGCAGAGAATGACATTTTCCGAACCAGGTTTGGGGCCCTGTATCTCAGGGCCACTTGGTGCTAGGAACCCCAGCTTTGGATATGTTATCGTACCAGTTTCCCTGGGTTTGCACACCAAATTTGGGGTTCCTAGCACCAAGTGGCCCTGAGATATGGGGCCCCAAAGTCGGTTCAGAAAATGTCAAGCACTTTTCTGCAGCAGAGAATGACATTTTCCGAACCAATTTTGGGGCCCCGTATCCTGGGGCCATTTAGTGCTAGGAACTTTAGCTTTGGATATGTTGTGACACTGGGTTTGCATACCAAATTTGGGGTTTCTAGCATCAAGTGGCCCTGAGATACGGGGCCCCAAAGTCGGTTCGGAAAATGAAATTTTTTGCTGCAGAAAAGTGCTTGACTCGAGTATAAGTCGAGGGGGGCACTTTCAGCAGAAAAAAATGTGCTGAAAAATTTGACTTATACTCGAGTATATACACGGTATATATATATTTATTTATATATGTTTATATTTATTTATTTATATATATATATTTATTTGTGTGTGTGTGTGTGTGTGTGTATATATATATATATATATATATATATTTATTTGTGTGTGTGTGTGTGTGTATATATATATATATATATATATATATATATGTATGTGTGTGTATATATGTATGTTATGTAGAGGGACTTTTTATTTTATTAGCATTAACCACGCCGTCTGTCCGTGTACTGAGCAGTGATAATTTATCGCTGCTTAATAAACGGACATCTCTGTGTTTCGGTGAATTTCTGGTACTGTAATCTTGTAAAGTCTCACGAGATTCCAGTATTAGGGGGCGTTCTCCACTGTTTGAAGCGTTTGTAGATCGCTTCACTTCTCCAAAAGAGAAGCGATCTACAAAGTTTCACAAACTGGCATCCATAGGAGAACGATCTCCTCTGAGAATGAAGCAGTGAAATTTTTTCACTGCTTCATAAACGGACACCACAGTCCATTCACCTGGAGCGGCGAGTACTTTATTTCTACCCAATGAAGTGACTGGCCTCAGGTGATACACAGAGATGAAACAAATCTTACATATGTTGTACCTGTTTATCTGCAGCGTCATCTTTTCTACATCAATTCAAAGTCCAGAATTTTTAAAGGTTGTCTAAGCTGTCAGAACAAAAGGGGGCACAGAGCTGAATGTATACTCTGCAGAGCTCAGTGAGGAGAGCTCTGAGAGATGATTAGATGGAAGGGACCCCCCCCCCCCCCCTTTTCACACGGCTCACAGGAACCGAGCTGAGGCTGTCAAACAGGCTGTCAGGAAAACTTGTCAGAGGTGGAACGAAAAAGCAGACAGAAATGGCACTTAGTGCTCCTAAATGAGACAAGTACACACTATAGCAGGATATGATTTGCTCATATTTCATGACTGACATTAACAAGCACTTTTTTTTTTTAAAGAAGTATGGCTTTTAAAAAAGGTGTGAGGATCATTGACAGAGTGGAAACATTGTACCTTGATGCTATTCTTTTTTGAGATCACAACACTTTTACCTACAAAAAATATCTAAAAACAAAAAAATAAGAAAAAGCCATCATGATAAAACAATTAAAACGTTATTAAACCCCAAACCAAACATTTACAATATTGCAGCTTACCAATCATTAGATGTGGTGGCTGCATTATTCCCTCTGTTTTCCCCTGGTGATCTGGCCAGTAACACACCTGCATTATACAGACACAGGGGGCAGATTTGGACAGCGGCATTGTCAGATTGAGTGTTAGAAGTAACAGATTTAAATACACTAACAAATTGAAGCTGAACTCTAGCTATAACTTTATAATCAGTTACAGCAGTTTTTTTTTCTTTTGGCATATGGGTTGTACATAAATTAATAAAAGCTGATCATTTACAACCACTTTAAGCTAAACCATTTACAACCACTTTAAACTACAGGTAAGCCTATAATTAGGCTTACCTGTAGCTGCACTGGATATCTCCTAAACCTGCACGGTTTAGGAGATATCCCTGTATTTGCATGTACCGACATCATCAGCACATGCGCACTAAAGCAAACTGAAGCAATGGGCACGTACGTACCGTTGCTTCAGTTGTACTGTGCCGTTCACGGCGGCTCCCGCGCGCATGTGCGGGAGTGACGTCATCGCGGCTCCGGCCAATCACAGCGCTTGAGCCGTGATACCCGGAAGCAAGCCCCGGGCGACATGTCGGTGGCCTGAGGGGGAGACAAGGACGGCTGCAGGGGCTTCGTTCTCGGGTAAGTAAATCATTATGAGCTAGTATGCTATGAATACTAGCTCATTATGCCTTTGTCTTGCATGGCGTGTTTTTAGTTTTTTTTTTTTTGCAGGAGGGTTTACTTCCTCTTTAAGCACCCCTGCCAGTGTTCAATGGTCTCTGGCATCAATGTAACTGCAAGAGAGCTTTTCTGTTGAAAAACAAAAGACTTACTGGCTGGATCACCAGATGAAAATAGAAGAGAGAAAACCAAAAAGGAAATGAATGCAACGATCACATCTAAAAATGGGTAAACTTCAATATAATAACATACCTCCCAACTTTTTGAAATGGGAACAAGGGACGCCTATTAGCAAAATGATGTAGGTATAGGACACCCCCCCCCCTCCCCCAGCCACGCCCCCTTAAAGGAGAATTATATAAAAATAAAAGATCATTTAAACCCACGAGTGCTTTTTTACCACTACTATTCCTTTATACTGGCTTTTGAAATTTACAAATGCAGCAATTTAGAAATTGAATGCAAGGTGTAGCGCTGGGGAACACTCTTTGATAGCTAAATAGTGCATTTTATATACAACTCTATAGATCAGACCAAAACGAGGGACAAATGAGGAAGAAAGAGGGACAGAGGGACATTGCTCCAAATCAGGGACAGTCCCTCGAAATCAGGGACAGTTGGGAGCTACTGTATGTAATAAATGTTTGCTTCTGGGTTTAATACTGCTTTAAAGTATAAGTATTTCTTTATAATGTTAAAAATCCAAAAAAGGACAAGAGAATAGCCTTCCGCCTCAATGGATTAAAGTTGGTTTTGTGTTTGCTTTAGCTTTTCTCATGCACCTGCAAGAATTTTCCAGAACGTCCCTTGTCTGTATGTCGACCTCAGGTAAACTGCGACGTGATAAGAGGCGAGTGGAAAACTACTGACACTCTCCCAACAAGGAATCTTTCGTAGCTGCAGGTACAAGTCTGTCTAGTGTTATTGACATTGTCGTCAAATATGTCACGTAGCTGATGCACCTACTTGAACAGATATGGGTAATAATATAAGGAATCTGCTGGTATTTTTTTTTCCTTGGGAAATGTTAGTTAAAGCCAATTTGCCTGAAATAGAGGACCCATCACCTTCATGCCCCAGATAAAGAGAAACCTTGCGAGCCACAATGATATGTTGCCTCAATAATAAAGAAACACCTAGCTGCCTGCGTAGAACACGTCTCATACACCGTGCACCACTATAAAGAAATATAAAATACGTTGCGCTAAAAGTGTAAATACAATAATGTCAATGGTGTGCAAAATTATAGATTCAAACGGGATAAAATAAACTAAAAATAATGTGACGTAGTATTACCACTACGTACTAATACAAGTAACGTGATATGGTAAAAATACTCTGAGGTTGTATTATTAAATCAGTGCAAAATATGCATATGAATCAACAAATACCACCGTACATCAATGTACGGTGGTATTTGTTAATTCATATGCATATTTTTACCATATCAGGTTACTAGTATTAGTACGTAGTGGTAATACTACGTCACATTATTTTTAGTTTATTTTATCCAGTTTGAATCTATAATTTTGCACACCATTGACATTATTGTATTTACACTTTTAGCGCAGCGTATTTTATTTTTCTTTACCTTCGTGCCCTAGTCAGCCATTATGGCCTGGACGATAGCCAGCCTAGGAACCAGCTGACTCCTTTAGATTTGGATACAATTTATTGAATAACAAAAAAAGAAAACAAAGCACGTTGGCACAGTAGAGAGCTTGCTTTGAAATGAAGAAATTAAATACCAAGATGTTGCACTCACAAGTATACATGTTTAAGGCTGGCATCAAACGGGTGCTGCTGTTATTTAGGCCTGCTGCTCGTGGCCATTGGCATTCAAAACGAGACTGATCTTAACTTGAGCCAGGGCACTCTGAATGCTAACATCGCACAGTCCTTTCCCACGACCCGGCTTCCTCCCTACGGGATCTCTCCTAATATTCCTAATAGCAGCAATCAAAACACTATAACACTATAGTATATCATAATAAATATCAATAAAAATAAGTTATTGTACAAATGTTTAAGGACAGGAGAGGGCGCATCTGAGTGTAGCAGTATAAAAGGTATATATATGTAGAAACGTCATTGAGGGTCAGCTTGCAGGGATGGACCTTCACAGAACAGGATGAGCTTATTTAGGAGGGATTGCAGCATCTGTAGCTGTAATGCAAAGAAGACACCTCCGGGGGCAGCAGACTAAGTGTAGCAATAGGTGAATGAAAAGCAAGCTATTTAAAAGGGAACTGCACTCTGCTCACATGATTTATAATAAAAACATATTTGCCATTCTGAAGCTTCTCTCAAACCACTTTGAATATTATTTTATATATGTATAGTGATTCTGTACTTGCCAAATAGGCTGCAGAAATCTCCATCCACTGAGTCTGGCTGCAGCCATTTTAACTGTGGGCAGCTGAAGCTGCTGCCTGTTCACTTCCTGGATTTACACAGATACACAGAGGCACACCTCCAGCTCTGCAGCCCTCCAGCTCTCATTGGCCCTCTTATGACTCACCCCCCCTCCCTTCCTGGCAAACTCTCACAAGAGTGAGAGAGGGAGCTGTGCATGATGTCATAAGCCTAGGCTAAATACCAGACAAGAAAGAAGAAGTGGGCTGTGTAAGGTATTTACTGGCAGAAAAAATGTTTTACTATCCGAAGTTAAAACAACAAGGGCAGAAGATTTAATAGATGGAAAGATGAAAAAATGACTAAAGGTCCGCTTTAAACAGTTCCCACCCATTTCTCTCCTACATGAAAAAATCTTTTTTTTTTTTTTGCTAGAAAATTACTAAAAACCCCCTAACATTATATATATTTTTTCAGCAGAGACCCTAAAGAATAAAATTTCAATTGTTGCAATTCGTTATGTCACACGGTATTTGCGCAGCGACTTTTCAAATGCATTTTTTGGGGAAATAATTCACTTTAATTAATGCAAAAAAATGCAAAATGCAAATAAATACAATATCTAACCCATTTTTTGGTAAATTCTAAACGATGATTTTATGCTGGGTAATTAAATACCTAACTTATCACACTTCAAAATTGCACACGCTCGTGTAATGGCGCCAAACTACGATACTTAAAGTGGGATTCCGTCAAAAAAAAAATTTAAAGTCAGCATGTACAAACACTGTAGCTGCTGACTTTAAATAAGTACTTACCTGTCCTGGGTCCCTGCGATGTCGGCCATCCTAGGTAAGGGAAACAGGCAGTGGAGCCTTGTGGCTTCACTGCCAGTTTCCTACTGCGCATGCGCGAGCTGCGCGGCGCTTTATGAATGGGACGCGATGTGTTGTGGGAACACACACAGTTCCCATAACAAGCCACGCCCCATTCCCCAGAAGACAACGCGGGAAGCAGAAGACTGAAGATCACCGCAGTGTAGGAAGAGGCAGATTAGAAAGACTGCCTAGCAACAGCCATTTCACGTAAGTAAAAAAATTTTTTTTTTCTTTTCCTCCATTTTTTCAGGTATTTTTTGGTGCATTTTTTTTTTTCAGGGTGGACCTCCACTTTAACCGCTTGCCGACCAGCCGCCGCAGTTACACTGCAGCAGGTTGGCTCGGCTGCGCGAATCGCCGTAGGTGTACGTCAGGCTCGCACACGGCGAACTGTGGGCGCATGCGTGCCGGTTTGCCAGCAGGGGAGCCAATCACTCGATATCTACCAGTCGCCCCGCGATCGCTACCTGCAGTGACAAAACGGTGATCTGCCATACTAAACAAGGCAGATCTCCGTTCGGACCGGATCACACAGAGATCCTGTCTTTCGGCAATGCAGGAAGACAGATCCGAGTGTTGTCCCAGGCAGCCCATCCCCCCACACAGTTAGAAACACACTGAGGGAACACTTTTAACCCTTTGATTGCCCCTGATGTTAACCCCTTCCATGCCAGTGCCATTAGTACAATGTCAGTGCATATTTTTCTGGCACTGATCACTGTAATAATGTCACTGGTTCCCAAAAAAGTGTCAAAAATGTCAGTTAGGTGTCCGACCTGTCCGCCGCAATGTCGCAGTCCTGCTAAAAAAAACCTGATCACTGCCATAAAAACATAAAATAATATAAATGCCATAAATCTATCACCTATTTTGTAGACACTATAACTTTTGCGCAAACCAATCAATAAATGCTTTTTGAGATTTTTTTTACCAAAAATATGTAGCAGAATACAAATTGTATGAAGAAATTATATATTTTTTTTATTGAGTATGTTTTATAGCAGAAAGTAAAAAATATTTATTTTTTTTTGTTCAAAATTATCGGTCTTTTTTAGTTATAGCTAAAAAAAATAAAAACCACAGAGGTGATCAAATACCACCAAAAGAAAGCTCTATTTGTGGGAAAAAGAGGACATAAATTATATTTGGGTACAGCGTCGCACGACCGCGCAATTGTCAGTTAAAGTAACACAGTGCCATATAGCAAAAAATGTCCTGGTCAGAAAGTGGGTAAATCCTTCTGGGGCTGAAGTGGTTAAAAATCTCCATTGGCAACATTTTACAATTTTTTACAGGTTACCACTTTAGCGTTACAGAGTAGATCTAGCGCTAGAATGTTTGCTCTCGTTCTGACGTTCACGGCGATCTCTCACATGTGTGGTGCAAACATTGGTTACTGTTCCATAGGAATTGTATTTAGGAGAAAAAAGGGGGGTATGATTACATGGGCCCAAAGGCCTGGGAGTATACATAAGTGTAGTAACAACTGTCAACAATATTAACCATTTGTAAGGACAAAGTACAACAACATGAGGACAAATAGAAACCATTGGATTGCAAAGACTTCAAAAAGAAGATGGGTGTTGCATGTTTATGGCGCCAGGGAACCCTAGGTCATCAGGGAGGGCAAAACAAAAGTCAAAACCATATAAAATGTGAGTTGAGATGGAGTCTTGAGACAGGAGGAAAGGGGCAGAAAAAACCTAAAGGTTGATGAAGGAATGATTTACACATGGGAAGAACAAGGATATGTGACTTTATTTATGGATAAAAGCACCTGAAAGGCTGACAGTCCTGCTGGCAACCTTGGTTGGGACTAGTGGGTTGACTAGAGGGAGAAGGGCAGCGAGAGAGTGAAAGGGAGGGGAAAAAAAGAAAAAAAAGGGGGGGGGAGAGTGTGAGAGAGGGAGAGATGGAGAAAGAATAAAGGGAGGGGTCAGGTCAAGCGGGAGTGAGAGTACGCTTCCTACCCACCCCAATCAACGGCCAACCCACTGCGAACACTGTTTACATATACAGGCGCGATCTACGTATGCGTTTGCATCTGTGTGCAAGCATGAGGAGACAAGGGCTTTTTCAATTTATTATTATACTTTTTTTTTTATATTGTCCCTTTGATTTTTTTTTTAATCACTTTTATTCCTATCACAAGAAATGTAAACATCCCTTGTGATAGAAATAGGGGATGACAGGCAGGGTGGATTTGTTTTAAATCACAAGTAAAAAGGCTTGATTTAAATCAACTCAATTTAAATCTTAATTTTTAAAGAGCAACTGTCATCTCTGTCCCCCAGAGGCTCCTCCTGTGACCGACAGTCACATTCACTTTAATGGGGCGGCTGGAGATGCGGTAGTGACACAACAAGGTGAGGGACGTGGTGGCAGCAGGTGAGTGGATGCCCGCTAATGGGCGCTGCCATGATGGATCTGAAATGACAGGTGCTCTTTAAATGTAAGGCCCTATTCTTGTTGGTAGTTAGAATCTTTAACCACTTCAATACCAGGCACTTCCTGCCCAAGCCAATTTTAAGCTTTCAGTGCTGTCGCAATTTGAATGACAATTGCACGGTCATGCAACACTGTACCCAAACACATTTTTTATCATTTTGTTCCCACAAATAGAGCTTTCTTTTGGTGGTATTTGATCACCTCTGCGATTTTTATTTTTTGCGCAACAAATAAAAACATTTTGAAAAAAAAAAAGTTTTTCTTTGTTTCTCTTAGTTTTTTTGTAAATAAGTACGTTTTTCTTCTTCAATGATGGGCACTGATATGGCTGCACTGACGGGCACTGATAAGGTGGCACCGATGGGCACCGATGAGGTGGCACCAATGAGGTGGCACTGATGAGGTTGCACTGATGGGCACTGATGATGGGCTCTGTACCTGGCCATCCACATATTAGGGGCTTCCCTGGTGGTCCTGGCGGCTTCCCTGGTGGTCCAGTGTGGGCATCCAAGGGGGGCTGCGCTGATAAACAATCAGCGCAAACCCCCCTGACAGGAGAGCCACCGATCGGCTCTCCTCTACTGGCGTCTGTCAGACGCGAGTGAGGAAAACCGATCAATGGTTTGATTGGACACGGCTGATCATGTGCTAAAGAGCCTCTGTCTGAGGCTCTTTACCGAGATCAGTGTAGCGGTGTGTCAGACTGACACACCACACCACCGATCGCCACGATGCGTGCCCCCACAGGCGCTCGGCGGCTGTTATCCTGCTGGACGTCATATGACACCCAGTCAGGATAACTGAACCACCTATAGCAGAATGGCGGCCGGGCGGGAAGTTGTTAAAGAGGTTGTAAAGTCTAAACGTTTTTTACCTTAACGCATTCCTTGCATTAGGGTAAAAAATATTTAGGTGTCAGCATAGCCCCCCTTTACTTACCTGAGACCTCATTAGATCCAGCGCTGTGCACATCTGCATATCTTTTCTCTCCTCACTTCCGGGTCTCACTGGCTTTGCTGGGGCACCGGGTGCCATTGGCTCCCAGTGCTGTCAATCAAAGCCAGTGATGAGGAGGCGGAGGGGCGGGGCCGAGTCACACTGTCTGTGTCAATGGACACAGGAGAGAGACTATGGTGCGAGCACACACGAGTGCCCCCATGAGAAGCGGCTTCCCATGGGGGAACTGACCAGAGAGGAGGGGCCAGGAGCCCTGGCGGGGGATCCGAATAGAGTAGGTAAGTATAGACATGTTTTGTTTTCTATTTTATTTTTTTATTTACCTTTACAACCCCTTTATTATTTGCAAACAAAATTAAGGTTTCCTATTTAGAATAATAAACTGTCAGGTTAGTAAATATTCCCAAAACTGGGTCTATTTTATGGCCCGCTACCATTTTGCTCCTCAAGGGAGGAATAAAGCACTTCAAGCTATGTACAGAAAGATCACAGGGTTTATAAGCTGCTAAGAAGGTTTCACTTTCATTTTTACTGCTTGCCCTTCCTCCTCACACTTGGAGCCTGGTACAGATGCATTTCTCTTCAAACAATCATACAGTTTGTAGTGTACATATATTTGCAAAACAATGGGATAAAGAAATATTCCTGAACTTTATATTATATACTTTATATTATATATTATTATATATGATATATATGATATGATCATACAGTACATACTATATATACCGAATTGTAATGCCGCGTACACACATTCCGACAACAAAATCCATGTTTTTTTTCCTACGGATGTTGGCTCAAACTTGTCTTGCTAACACACGGTCACACAAATCTTGTCGGAAATTCTGAAAGGTCAAGAATGCGGTGACGTACAACACGTACGACGGCACTATAAAAGGGAAGTTCAATAGCAGTGTGCCACCCTTTGGGCTCCTTCTGCTAATCTCGTGTTACACATGTGCACAGGGTTTTTGAACAAACCAAAATATTTTTGTAATAACATTTTTAGTTTTGACAGTACAAATAGCCTTTTTTGTGTTAAACAGGCATGTTTAAAACCATAAAACAATACACAACTCAGGAACTTACAAAGTTCAACTTTGATAATTTGAAGGCAATATCAGACATTAGTATGTCCAAACTGTGTTGATATTGCCTTCATCAGATGGGATGATATCACCCCTGTGAAAGCCAAATTTTGAAGATGCACACAAATTGAGAGTCAAAATGGGGATTTCCCTCCTGATCCCATGCCTAATGTCAACATGTGCTAGCTCCCATCATGGGGGATCAATGGACGTGTTTTGGGGGTGCAACCCCTTCCTCTCAGTTGCTTAAGTTGCGAGGAAGGGGTTGCACCCACAAAACGCGTACATTGATATCCCCTGATGGCACATAGCACATGTTGACACACTGTGTGCATCTTCAAAATTTGGCTTTTAATATACTTCAAAAAAGATTCAAAAAATTTAAAAATAGCAACAAATCGAAGAATTTAGGTGTGTTTTAGATTCTGCCTAAAACATCAATGATGTTTTTGGGTCTTTTTTCAACATCATTGATGTCTTCCTTGATCTTCTGTAAATCCCGATTGCACACCATGATCTCCCCAATGAGGATGTGTGCACTTGCACTTATGAAATGAGTTTCTTCTTCCACAACATCCACATCACCTAAAATAAAAAACACACCATGTATTATAAATATACAGGCATACATCTATTACCTGAAGCTGTGGTCTCAGACACTCACTGTTGTGGTCACTATTTCGCCCACTTCATAAACCTCTCCTTCCTCCAAATCCTCTGGTTGTGGTGTTGGTATTTGACCTTTTTTAGGAATTGGGGGGTCCCTAGTGTCCTCTGATATCCTGAGTCTTTTCTCCCCTATGTGAATAAAAAAATTATACTTAGCACACAGATATTTGAGGGCAGAAATAGGAATCTGAAACATTGCTTGGAAGTATCGTACAATTGTCTTTTTGGGCAGAGTTCCAAGCTGAAGACATTTTTTTTCCCTTTCTAAAACTGGAATTCTTACTTTTTTTTACAATTTTCACACATGGAGACACCCCTAGTATCCACTGGAGCACCTGTGTGAGACACCCTAAAAAGTTTGTTCTGGTGTCCCACACTAATGCTCCTGCATCCAGATGTGTAAACAGCTGCTGAGTGTCCTCTTCTTACACTGAATCATGTTTACATTTTCATTTTAGTTCCAAACCCATCTAGACAGCAATGTACTAAACTTCTTTGAATAAAAATAGGCCTGAACATATGTAGTTAACCTGTATCTGCCAAAAACATTGTATTAGTGGGAGAACGAACAATATTTACTATGAACGATTACTGTGCCCACGAACCTGCAAGTTGCCATTTTACACTGTACAACAGTAAAGAAAAACACATGGAGCAGCACAAATGTAATAATAATAATAGAAACACAGGACAAATGCTTACTTTTTAGAAGCAGTTTCCTGATCTTTCTGTACTGATCCTGCTCCCTCAATTTCAGGTCTGAACATCGTTTCCTCAGTTGATCCTTGGATCGCTGTACCCCAAAATTCTTCTGCAAACTTTTCACAACTTTAGCCATGATCTTGGCCTTTCTCACATTTGGGTTTGGGTAAGGTCCATGCTTCCCATCATAGTCGGCCCTCTTCAAGATGTCCACCATCTCCACCATCTCGACAAAGGACATATTTGAGGCCTTAAATCTCCTTCGGGATCGGGACGTTCGTGGCTCCGGGCTTTCAACATTGCTGCTCTCCTCTACATGCACTTGCTCTTTCTCCGCCATGTGCTCTCCCACTGCAACGAAAGTGAAGGGGTGGAGAATGGACTAGAAAGAACATCAGGGGCGGGCAGAGTTTCACGCATTTGCAGTGTATATAAAGCGCAACACGCCTGCGTCGTACGTACAACCTGTGAGAGGACGAAGGAGTATCGGAAGCGCCGATCATTAGAACGAAGGTACAATTTTAACTTGATGCATCAGTGGCCTATACTGCTTATAGATTGAGGCCTATATTGGGACAAGATTAGGAGTTTAGCCTGACATTAGGGTTTGTCTTTTGTTGTGTCTTGCAGAGAAAATGGATATATTCAATGATGAGGACTTTATACCCATATTCATTGATATGTACAGGGAGCTGCCCTGTCTGTGGCAGGTAAACCACCCCTTTATAACAATAAAACAAAGAGGAAGGCAGTGCTAGATCAATTGCTGGAATTTGTGAAGCCAGTGATCCCCACAGCAGACATCCCCTATTTGAAGGCCCTAATTGGTGGCATGAGGAGCACTTATAATAGGGAGCGCAAGAAGGTTGAGGATTCCCAGAGATCAGTAGCTGCAGCAGATTACATTTATGTACCCAGGCTGTGGTAATATGACAGACTGCATTTTCTGGCAGGCCAGACTGAACCCAGGCCAGCACTCTCCAGTCTTCCTTCAAGGCTTCCTTCCACCTCATCTGAGGCTTCCGAAGTCCAACCTGGGCCTTCCAGCCAGGAAGAAGTGGAGGAGCCCAGCTTGAGCCAGATATAGCATTGTTCAACATATTTCTAGTCAAATAATTAATGATGTTAACTAGATGTTATTATTGATCAGTAATTTCTGATTTTACAAAGTGTTTTACATATCAATAGACAGTAGTGGCCGCAAAATGATTGGGACAAGAATGAAAAATGCTGGGGTCAGAATGAAAGTCTTTTCTATTTATTAACATTCAATTGCAACAGTCATGAGCGGAAAATTGTGTGCGATTGATGAACCAAAAACTAAAACTATGTCCCTTTTTCATACACAGGAAAGTCTCAGCCAGGAGGAGGCTGTGGAAAATGGCAGCCAGGAGGTGGCGGGGGTAAGTGGCAGCCAGGAGGTGGCCGGCCCCAGTAGCCTGCCCGAATCCCAGGTCCCTCCCCTCCGCCTTCCAAAAAAAAGTCCCAGGAAGAGGAGTAACCTGGAGGAGGCAGCACTTGGCCTATTTCGGAAGGCTACTGCGGCCCTCAGAACCCCCCACAATATTCAAGACGACTATGCCTACATGGCAGCCTGCAAAATGCAGGAAATGGAGGAGGGCCAACGCCTCTTATGTGAGGAAGTTATGTTACAAGCCCTAAATAAGGGGTTGAGGGGCGAACTCACAAGCCAAAGCCACGTTTGTGAGTTCAACCATGGTCCTCCTCCTCCACCTCCTGCCACAACTACAACACCAGAGCCACAGCCTGGAAGCAAACGTGGAAGGAAGCGTGGAAGGAAGACAAGAAAGTGATGGCCTGGGTTCAGTCTGGTCTGACAAAAGATGCAGGCTGTTGTAAGACCACAGCCTGGGGACAGATATGTCATCTGCAGCTGTTCCTGATCTCTTGCAGTCCTGGACCGGATTGTGCTCACTATTATAAGGACTCCTCAGGCCACCAATTTTGACTGTAAAATAATTGATGTCTGCCCTGGGGTACAAAGGCTTTGCAAATTTCACCAGTTTCTCCAGCGTTGCCTTCCTCTTTATTTTGTTATGACCCATAATAAATGGCTATTTATTTTTCACAAATACTTGCCTATGTGTTTTACTTCAAAAAGGACAGTTTGTTTGTAAGTAGGCAGGTACATTTCAAAAATACAATGTCAAATTAGCAAGGGACACCAACACCAACCTCCTTGAGGTTAAAAAATACAAGATAATAATGGTGTTGTGGTAACTTGACACAAAACGAAAGATAAAATTATGGAGATCACTATAAAAAATAAATAAAAAAGGAGATCTGTATAAAAAAAAAAAAAAAATTATAAACAAAAATTATAAACATTATTATGGAGATCTGACGAAAAAATAAATTATTCATGAGATCACGAGAAATCATAAAGAAATTAGGTTGTCAGAACTCTGTGTGAATATCAGCGGCAAAACCACTTCATTATTCTAGCATTATGAAGAAGAAGAGAATGTGCTGCATTAAAATATTTAAAAATTTGCAGCGTGACGAATGTGCTATCTCCATTACAAACGCTCGTTTTACCAGAATAAGCGCTTCGTACTTGATTCAGAGCATGCGTGCAACTTTGTGCGTCGGAATTGTGTACACACGATCCAAATTTACGAGAACCGATTTTGTTGTCAGAAAATTTGAGATCCAGATCTCAAATTTTGTTTGTCGGAAATTCCGTCGGAAAATGTCTGATGGAGCCTACACACGGTCGGAATTTTCGACAACAAGCTCCCATCGAACATTTCCCGTTGGAAAATCCGACCGTGTGTACGCAGCATAAGTGTATTATCCAGCATATATACCACATAAAAAACTAGTTTTTATACCATAAAGTTCCTGATTGTCATGTATGTGAGCCACATGTATCACCTGAAAAAACACTGGCCCCTGGACCTGTGGCAGAGAGGACTGAGACAAGCAAACATGGCAGCATTACGAGAGGGGCCCCAATCATACTCAGCAAAGCACCAGTATAGAGGGATAATGATTACATATAATGAATAAACTTAGCACCAACAAACTTGCTGGCCTCATTGCTCATTGCTACATTATTAATAAATTGTTTTTGGGATAGCATTTGAGTGTACTGCTGACATGCTTTTTCTGCTCTCCTTTCCAATAGGAACACAGACTGCAACAAAAACCTGACAGAGGCCCTAAACCTAATTGTTCTTTCTGAAACTAAAAAATATGTTTTGTCTGGAGTTGGGTTTTAACCTGTTTTGGTTTTTTTTTATCCCGAGAGAGGGACCTTTTCTTTGCAGCTCATGCCTTAAAATATGTCTATAAAAGTATATTTTTGGCAGTTAATGAACAGATATAACTAAATGCTTTCAATTGTAAATTTAACAGACCAAAAACAATAAAGTGAAAACGTAAATTGTTAGGGTATACTGTACATAATACTATAAAGACTCCAATATAGCAGGGAATACTGTAGCAATGTACCTGGAGCAGCATCTTGCAGGGAAAGTAAGAAAGTTATATATGATACTAGTTTTATTCTGATATAATTATGCCAGCACATACTTTCTTGTTTTCTTTTCCAGATCTGAAAATGTATTATTATTCTAATCGTAAAATCCTAAACAGACATTTGTAAAATTGCAAAACCCTATACTGCTATACTGTTTTCTTAGAAAAGCAGGTTGTTTTCCATTATAATCTATTGGTAGCAATAGTAAACTATGTCTTCAGTTGACCTCTAGGGAAAAGTACAGTTGCTGTGAGCACTGAGACATACATTACATCAGTACTCTGT
Source organism: Lithobates septentrionalis (assembly GCA_037952835.1). NCBI lineage: Eukaryota > Metazoa > Chordata > Amphibia > Anura > Ranidae > Lithobates > Lithobates septentrionalis. The sequence goes on from JBBDGP010000359.1 coordinate 3,355,773, forward strand.
CAGCCACTAATACCTCATGCTAATTTTAAGTGACCTAGAATTTGATCTTGAGTAAGACGCCCTGCTTTACTCTGCATAATATATATGCACAAAGTACGGTATGTCTAAAGGTCTATCCTTACTGCTGGCAATAACTGAAAAGTGATAATCAAGGTAATGTAGGATGTGACATTTAGAGATAAAGACATTATTTTTGAGTTTGACACTGATCTTCTTTACAGTACAAATAACAATATATTGGGTACATAACTCACAAGTCAACTTCCTGTTTCACCCTCAGTTGGACAAAAATGTGTGGTCCTGAACTCGGAAATTCTTAGGTGGATTCTGACCTTAGGCATTAGACCATACATACACCTCCCCATGCATCCAAAAACTGGAGAATTTCAACACCAGCAGGTGATAAAATTGTCATAAGGACGAAACATGTTGGAGCGGAGCCTAACAGTGTTTGCGAGATCAGAAAGCAGAGGACACTTACATGCAGTACAGACAGCTGCGTGTCTAATGCTGGGAGAGTGCCTCTGCTATTTGAGAGAAGCTGAAAGTGTATTGCTGTGAAAAGGCTGATTATTTTATAAGTGCATCCTTGCTTTTAAAGAGGAGCTCCAGTCCCCCCCCCCCCAAAAAAAATTAAAGTCAACAGCTACCATCACTGTAGCTGCTGACTTTTAATATAAGGACACTTACCTGTGCAGGGATCCAGTGATGTCCACATCCGAATTGATTCTTCAGTCGGTTTTGGGTGCAGAAGCCGGCATCTTAGATAGGGGAAACCGGCTGTGAAGCCTTCCAGCTTCACAGCCGGTTTCCTACTGTGCATGCGTGGGCTGTGCTTTGTGAATGGTCCTGCAGTCTTCTGGGACCTGTGTGTGTCCCAGAGGGCTGCGGGGAGGAGGAGGAGGGGCCAAACATCCTTGTAGATCGTCGCGGCGATCTGACCTAGAAGTGGGAGCAGCAGTGTTAATTTTGTCAGTGAATTTTGTTTCAGTTTTAGTCTTAGTCTTAGGACTAAAATGGCATTTTAGTTTTAGTCCCATTTTAGTCTTCTTCAATTGTTTTAGTCGTATTTAGTCCAGTACATTTTAGTCGACTGAAATGTCCTACATTTCAGTCGACTAAAATCTCCAGTATATTTTAGTCGACTAAAACTCATTTTAGTCGTCTAAAATCTAATGGGTGTAATTAAATTGTATTGCATTAGTTAACATTTCTCTACAATTTCCAAACTCATTATATACTGCTGGAGTGAAAAATCTAATATGTTATTATTTATGGTATTGAGGTATGAACATTACTACAGACCAGTGTTAATTTTGAAGTCAAATTTCAATTTAGTTTTAGTCTTAGTCTTTTGACTAAAATGGCATTTTAGTTTCAGTTCCATTTTAATCTTTTGACTAAAATTCCATTTTAAATTTAGTTATATTTTAGTCATCTGAGTTGTTTTAGTTTTAGTCGTATTTTAGTCGACTAAAATAGTATTCATTTAGTCGACTAAAATGTTTTAGTCGTTTTAGTCGACAAAATTAAGACTGGGGAGCAGGTACCTGTCAAAACCAGGTACCCGCTCCCCCCCCCCAAAAATTGCCAAATGTGGCAGTGGAGGTTGGGAGAATGCAAACAAGTGGAACTTCCCCTTTTGGGTGAAGTTCCGTTTTAATAAATGTATGTGTTACAATATTACGCCTGTGGGATTCCTTTTTACATTTTTTCTGAGAAATGAGGATTAATCCTGACACAGCCCAGATAGCAAGGATACCTTACCACAAATTTGTGGCAGTGTTGAATTGTAAGTCTACTAACTTGCTGCACATTTTCACTGGCAAGCTGTACACTTGCAGAGCACTTGAAGCTCAAGTTCTAGTTCACACTTTTCCAATTTGTAGCAAATTTGCGTAGTAAGTCTCTCTAGCAAGAGCAAAGTTGCAGTGGTGAGTCTACAGCAAGAGCTCTGCAAGTCTACAGAATGAAAATTCAGCCACAGTGACCCCTGTGGTGGGATGACTAACATAACTGAGCCTGAACTTGCAGCAGACTTGCAGAATGTTTGCAAAGAAAAATGATCTGGAGTCATGCAATGCGGACTTTCTGCAACTGTGCATTAAACTTGCGTAGCAAGGTCCTGGGGCCCCAGAGGCCTAATGATGACCTCAAGGGTTAGGGAAAGCTGACATCCTTCCTTGTAGAGTGGGTTACCAGGCATGGCGGGTGCGATACAAGAAGAAATGATGGGCGCCATGTCACTTTTGAATGCGAACAAGAGATTTATTGTCTCCTAACAGAACTGTGGGAGAGAGAGTTAGGGTCAGGACATCCTTGAGAGGATGCAATGATAATTGGCAGACTCCGAGATTTCTATAGGTAGACAGCTATACAGTGGAAAGTCTCCAGCCGGATAACACTTCTGTATAGGTAGGACCGCTGTCTCCTATGGCAACTAATCTTGCAATGGTCACTAAAGGTAGTTGTACATAATTCTTGGTAACAGAGAACAGTCCTTTACTTAGAGCTACCCTGAGCTCTTCCACAGCTATCCCGCTGTATACTCCTCAAGTGTCACCCCTGCTATCCTGCTAGGTCCCTGGTTTGCCACTTGCTGATGCTTTCCCACTTCTTCACCATCCCCGGCTGGTGAGAAGACTGCTCAGGTACTTGCTTCAGCTTACTTATAGTATTGTCCGGTAACAAGGTGGATGGTCCCTTAGTGACAACAGCTTCCCCTCTACCTCTGACCACAACTGGTTCCCCGTTCGGCTGAACCTTCGCAACTCAGTTGGACTCCAATCCTGCAGTCCCAACCCTATGCTGCTTCTCCTGCTCCTGGATAGGCCTAAGGCAGCCTAGCAGGCAGGTGTCCCCGGGATCGGCCACAGGCTTCCGGCCTAGCAACCAACATAACACATGTCCACCCAGATAGCCGTCCAGGTGGCACAGAACCCCAATCACCTGACTCCACCCAAATAAATAAGCTCTACCAGCAGGCCAAGGGACTAAAAGAAAATCCAACCAATTAGCTGAGACACCCCATCCATTCATGATCTGACCTTGCTAAGCCCCTGCCAATCTAATGTCACCAGCCACAGTGCCACCTAGTGACAGAGGATAAAAGGTGCAGCAATTCCAGAATTTAGGGAGGAATCTGTGGATCTTCTATCAATCAGCCAGGACAATTACTACCTGGCAAACTAAATTTTTCAGCAAACCAGTCTTAACACCAGGGTGCTACACTTGTGAAGCCTGGCAATAGCTTAGCAAGTTGTTTTCAAACTTGCAGTACAGCACAAAAGCACAATTGTTTGCTACCTGGGGCATGAGCAGGGTTTCTCCTGAACTTCTATATCAGCAGCCTGAGCTTCCCAAAGCAAGTTTGCCATTCTTGAAAGAGATAGGCAATTAGGCCTCATGCACACTGCAGCTGTCAAACAACCATTCATTTCAAAGGCCAGAATAAATGAATATTCTGGCCAATGAAATGAATGAATGCCCAAACATTTTAATATTGCTTTTCTCCTTTCAGGAGAAAGGTGTTCAGAAGAGCCTAGAGTGCATGAGGCCTAAGAATTAATGAGTGTATGTCCAACTGTTAGTGGAGGGGCGTACCTTTGTGAGCACATCATTGATTATTTTGAGAAGAAGATTGATATAAACACTTTTTGGGTGGATATCACATCTTATAAACTGTGCATTTGCTAATTTTGTTTTGTGGACACTTGCTTTCACATTCGACAGAATGATTTCAGAACTGTGGAGACTGAATTGGACATTGCATACCTGTGTGGTGCTTTTTTTTTTTTTTTTTTTTATTTTGGTTGTGGAGATTTTTTTTATATATAATGTTTTTTAGGGATTTGATATATTAAGACCCCAGTAAGGTGGATGCGGTCACTATAGTATTTATAGGGGGTTTTTGATGACTCTTTTATTTGGCACATATCTTTTGGCCAAACAAGTCATGGTCTCCACTTCTGCTTCAGCTCAGTGAAGTCTACAGTTATTGACACTTGAGGCCTACTTTCTCAAGGGTCAGTGTTCCATCCTTTCCCATCTTGCCTTTAGATAATGGTCCAGTTCATGAAAAGTAAAGGTCTTCTAGAGTGAGCTCTACACTCTTTTAGTTATAGTACGCTCTTAAGGCGCCACTTACAACTATGCAGAGAATTGACAGCGGTCAGAAGCCTGGGTATGCCCAACAGGCCATTTTTTGTAACTACCTACTACTTGTTCTATACCTTAATAAAGAACCAGAGGTGATCAATACCACCAAAATAAAGATCTATTTGTGGGGAAAAAATGACATACATTTTATTTGGGTACAGCATTGCATGACCACACAATTGTCAGTTAAATTAACGCAGTGCTGTATTGCAAAAAATAGCCTGGTCATAAAGGGAGGAAAATATTTCAGTCAAGTGGTCAAATGTTAAAAATGAATTAACCACTTCCTATCCAAAGTACGTACCTGTACATCCTTGGGTTTCAATGGTTATACCGGGATGATCATCTCAGATGACGTCTTGTGACGAAACACGTAAGGCAGGGCTTCTGGTACACGTCGGAAAAAACAGGGAAGGTACCCTAGAAAGAGGACCAACAAAGAACACTATTTGAAATTACAAACCAGCTTTATTATTTACCAACAAAATAAACACCAAGTAGAAATAAATAAACAGCAAAAAAAGGAAGCAGTGTGGACAGACGGCTGCCACAACCAATTAAAAATTGGACAACGTTGTCACAAAAGGGGGTTTATAAAAACAGATGGGGAGCCGCGGCATTCATCCACTCAACCAGTCAATCGATACATCATACATCCACCTATAAATAATTGGGGTTGGTAAAGTCCGTGTTAATTGGGTATTGATTGCAGATATCAAGTTATCCTATAGGAGAGTATCCAGAGTATCACGGACAGTTTTAGTACCAGCAGTATGATGAGAGATTAGAGTGGGTGCACGATCTGGCCGTAAAAACTGAGAATGATATAGTCCAGTATAGAGAAATTAGACTAGTTGCTAGTTGAATCATTGATACATAATAGTTGTCTACCAGCTAGATCAGCACACTGCATGGGGAACCATATAGACTGCTATATTAAGAAGATGTATATTGCTTAGCTAGAGCAGTGGGTGATTATCCAGAGAGACAGCAGTAAAAGGATGCAGGGAAATCGACATACATTTGTAAGCGCTGAGTGGAGTAGAGAAGTCTCACCAGTCACGCTGTCCTCGTCGTCGAATAATGGCAGTCCTTTGTTCCAGGTTTTATAAACCCCCTTTTGTGACAACGTTGTCCAATTTTTAATTGGTTGTGGCAGCCGTCTGTCCACACTGCTTCCTTTTTTTGCTGTTTATTTATTTCTACTTGGTGTTTATTTTGTTGGTAAATAATAAAGCTGGTTTGTAATTTCAAATAGTGTTCTTTGTTGGTCCTCTTTCTAGGGTACCTTCCCTGTTTTTTCCTATATGACTAAAGGACAACTTGAACTGCATTCAGATTTTTCTGCATGATTGATCTATACTCACCAGCTAAAGACCAATACTGAATAATTTAAGTTGGTTGATCCGGGCAAACTCTCTGTGTTTTTTGGTTCTGGTACACGTCAACATCATTTCCAGTCACTTCCGGCTCTCTGGTTTTGGTCTGTGGAGTGCACACTGCCCAGACCCAGGAACCTGTCCATACTTTTGTATTTTTTTTGGGCAATACTTAGCTCTCTTACCTTTTATGCTTTTGGAAAGCTGTTTTTTTAACTTTTATTCGTGTCAAATAAATGTTTTTTTGGATTTACACTATGGATACCCGTTTTTGATTTTTATGTGGATATCGCACTATATGCACCTTGTTCCAGAACAAAAGAACGCATCGGTCCCGGAACACCAGGATTGGATATTGCATATACTACATGCTCTTTATCCCTGCAGGGGTGAGGGCTTCTGGTAAGTGCATATACCTAAGGGGGAGCACAAGGACTCACCTTGCTTGTTGCACAGAAGGATAAAGTCGCATCACTTGAAAAATAGCACAAGTCACTTTATTGTTTATTGCACAGAAGTCGAGATAAAATTGCATCACTTGAAAATATTCACTGCACTGGGAATATGATTTTTTTATGTTAAGAGACTTTCTTTTATGTTATTTCACCAATAGACTAAGTGTATATCTATTTACCTTTACACATATTTTTTGTACTTTTTGGCTGTGTTGGTGGAAAGTTAGCAAAATTCCTTTTTGCCATACAGCTTTGTTCATTTATGGATTGAATTTTTACTGTCATCATTTTATATGATTCATACGCATTCCCTTTTGATTTATTTGATCAGTTATCAATTTTATGGTGTTTATAAATATGTCTTTAGGGTGTGAATATGATTTTTTAGTTTCATTTGCTTTATATTTGCTTTTTAAATGATTCATTATATCACATAGGGATTTTGTTTTACACACATACTTCTCACTGTTACCTATTAATTTATTATCTGGCCTGATAAGGTGACCTTTATGCAGTTTTCTATCAGCGCCAATTTCCCTTTTGTGCTTATCTGCTTTTTGGGCACCGTTCTGTGGCGTTTTTTTTAGGGAGACTGAAGCTATAGAATTTTCTCCTAAGTGCGGAATCCTTTGTTTAAATATACGAGGATGATGCCTGCACCTACAGTACACTTGGGTATCATTCTTTTCAGCCGGCAATTGTCTTTCAGGCAGAAGTGATCTGAGTGGCTAAGCACTTCTGCGGGTGGCGGAAAAGGTATAAAATGTATAAATAATTATAATTATTCTATCTTTTCATGTGACAACACTGAAGAAATGACACTTTGCTACAATGTAAAGTAGTGAGTGTACAGCTTGTATAACAGTGTAAATTTGCTTTCCGCTCAAAATAACTCAACACACAGCCATTAATGTCTAAACCTCTGGCAACAAACGTGAGTACACCCCTAAGTGAAAATGCCCAAATTGAGCCCAATTAGCCATTTTCCCTCCCCGGTGTCATGTGACTCGTTAGTGTTACAAGGTTTCAGGTGTGAATGGGGAGCAGGTGTGTTAAATTTGGTGTTATCGCTCTCACTTTTTCATACTGGTCACTGGAAGTTCAACATGGCACCTCATGGCAAAGAACTCTCTGAGGATCTGAAAAGAAGAATTGTTACTCTACATAAAGATGGCCTAGGCTATAAGAAGATTGGCAAGACCCTGAAACTGAGCTGCAGCACGGTGGCCAAGACCATACAGCGGTTTAACAGGACAGGTTTCACTAAGAACAGGCCTCGCCATGGTTGACCAAAGAAGTTGAGTGCACGTGCTCAGCGAAATATCCAGAGGTTGTCTTTGGGAAATAGACATATGAGTGCTTGCAGCATTGCTGCAGAGGTCGAAGGGGTAGGGGGGGAGGGGTCAGCCTGTCAGTGCTCAGACCATACGGGGCACACTGCATCAAACTGGTCTGCATGGCTGTCATCTCCAGAAGGAAACCTCTTCTAAAGATGATGCACAAGAAACCCCACAAACAGTTTTCTGAAGTCAAGCAGAATAAGGACATGGATCACTGGAACTATGTACTGTGGTCTGATGAGACCAAGATAAACATATTTGGTTCAGATGGTGTCTTGTGTGTGTGGCGGCAACCAGGTGAGGAGTACAAAGACAAGTGTGTTTTTCCTACAGTCAAGCATGGTGAAGGGAGTGTCATGGTCTGGGGCTGCATGGGTGCTGCCATCACTGAGGAGCTAAAGTTCATTGAGGGAACCATGAATGCCAACATGTACTGTGACATACTGAAGCAGAGCATAATCCCTCCCTTCCGGAGACTGGGCCGCAGGACAGTATTCCAACATGATAACGACCCCAAACACACCTCCAAGACAACCACTGCCCTGCTAAAAAAGTTGAGGGTAAAGGTGATGGAATGGCCAAGCATGTCTCCAGACCTAAACCCTAGTGAGCATCTGTGGGGCATCCTCAAATGGAAAGTGGAGGAGCGCAAGGGCTTTAACATCTACCAGCTCCGTGATGTCATCATGGAGGAGTGGAAGAGGACTCCAGTGGCAACCTGTGACGCTCTGGTGAACTCCATGCCCAAGAGGGTTAAGGCAGTGCTGGAAAATAATGGTGGCCACACAAAATATTCACACTTTGGATCCAATTTGGACATTTTCACTTAGGGGTGTACTCACTTTTGTTGCCAGCGGTTTAGACATTAATGGCTGTGTGTTGAGTTATTTTGAGGGGACAGCAAATTTACACTGTTATACAAGCTGTACACTCACTACTTTACATTGTAGCAAAGTGTCATTTCTTCAGTGTTGTCACATGAAAAGATATAATTAAATATTTACAAAAATGTGAGGGTGTACTCACTTTTGTGAGATACTGTATATATAATGTTTGGGGGTTCTAAGTAATTTTTTACATGTAGGAGCGAAGTGTCAGAAATGGCCCGGGTACGAAGTGGTTATATGGCGTTTTAAGTTTGTGGTTCCACTTTAATTACCAGCCCTACTTTTGCACTGGCTATTGTAGAAGAGAAGCAAAGACATCATATAGACTAGAGAACAGGGGATGGGTGCTCCATGAGGGGTTATATCATCATTTACAGAAATGCCTCGCCCACATTCTTCCACGAATGAAACACAAATAAGGGGGAACCTCTGTCTTATAACAGTTGGTGCATCTGGGAAGATGTGTAACGTGCAGACAGCACCCCTGACATGGGCCCCAGCAATGTAAACACACAGAGCAGCTGACATCCTAGCAGGATCCACCAGCTGGTTTACATTTACAGGTATCCATCAAAGGAAACTGTCCTGCTCCAGCTATTGCAGCTGAAACCAAGCTATGCAAAAAATAGCCTGCCGTGTCGCCAGAGGACCTGATACATGTTCATGTATGACCTCATTATAACTGAACAAGGGACCCGGGCAGCTCTCACTGACTCGCTGCTGAGGAATGTTAAAATTGTTAATGGTCACAAAGTGCTAGATTTATATATACTCTGTACGGTGCTACTGGATATATGCATGTAAACCTTTATGGCTTGGCGCCATAATATATATCGAGCTTCATGTATCACGTTCTCAATAGAGTGGAAAAGTACTAGGGTTCAAAAAAGGGATACAAATGAAATAAGGTACAAAAAGGTATAAGTATATACAACTGATTTTTATTACACCTAATTTATACGAGCAGGGCCCTCTGATCCCTCCTTTATTAAATTGTATTGTAACTGTACTGTGTGCCCCCATGTTGTAAAGCGCTGCGCAAACTGTTGGCGTTATATAAATCCTGTATAATAATAATAAAGTGCCAACAGATGCTCTCATTAGAAAATTTCCCCTGACATCTTATGACAATTCATGGCTTTCTGTAGCATGAACAATGGTCACCCGGTACAAATATAAATGGTGACCACTGGAAACATAGACAGCAATAAAAGCCTAAAAGGAGTATTTAACATATCCAAACTGTATAAAAAAGCTAAAATAATGACAAGCATTCATAGAGATAAACAAGCCGGGTTTGAAAAAGTGTGGAACCTCTGGATTGCGTACCTTCAAGTTCCCTAGACACAGGGACACCTCGTGATTGGAGGCCTGGACCGAGAAGACCAACTCCAGCCTTTCCTTCTACTTTCCTTCTTCCACTTTCTTCTTTTTTTATTATTATTTTTGTTATGCTTTAATAACTTCTATAAGGATGCTCACGGGGGACCATAGAGCTTCCCCAATCTTAATGTCTCCTCTGGAATGAGGTATCGTGCCATGAGGCACTGGGACTAATTCTTGAGATTAAAGGAGAAGTACAGCCAAAGCTTGTTTGGCTGTACTTCTCCTGTGGATCACAGGAGTGCAGTTTGTTGTGCACTCCTGTGACCCGTTTTCAGCAGACAGCTGAAGCCCACTGTCGGCTGATGTCACAGAGCTGGTCCAGGCTCGGGCAGTGCAAAATCGTGACAATGAAGATTGGATCTGCCCACATGCCTGGACAGACACTGGCACCTGGCTCAGGCTCTCAGCGAGGCGCTGAGAGCATAAGCCGACCACTCCCGCCCCCTCCACAGTTCAGCACTCCAGTGAACATGGGGTGGGGCAGAGCAGAAAGCTGCTGACTGACAGTCACCATCCGTCTGCTCAGGGAGCTGTGAGAACCAAGCGATCGGCAGTGTTTGATCGCTCGGTTCTCAGTGTTAGAGGTTCTGGGGGACTGATGCAGCATCAGACCGATGCTGCATCCTCCATACAACTCTTCACCAGTGGCGGCTGGTGCTCCTTTTTTTTGGGGGGGGATCAAAACACCCACCCTCGTTCGGTTGGTCAATTGATCGGTGAATAAACCCCCCCATCGCTCACCCGTCCGCCCACCAGCCCTGCACTTATGCCATCCAGGTCATGGGCAGCTTCAGCGGATTCCCCCTACGTCTCCTCCTCGGCGGCTTCCCCCCTGCTTCTGTTCCCAGCCAATACGGTTGCTTCTCCTCTTGGCCAATTGTCTCCTAATTGGCCGGGAGGAGAAGCAGGAAGACAATAGCCAATATTAATTCGCTATTGTCACATAACTGGATGGGCTCAGGGCACAGTGCTCTGCGCCCCGAGCCCACCCTTTTTGACGCCAATTAGAGCCTCAGGCTCTAATCATGTGCTTAAAAAAAACCCATTGAAATCCATGCGTCCAGCGCCCTGTATGTAGATTAGGGGCCGGGCGCATGGATTAAGGGGGCGGCGCCCCTAATGGAGCGGCCGCCACTGCTATTAACGTTCCTCTACCGCTCCATGTACCTGAGCTATGTGTAACCTTCAGTTTATTGTAATGTTATTTCCATATTTTGACTTTCTGTAATAGGTTGATGACACTTTTGGGTTCATTGTAGACAACAAAGAGTGGTCTGAGTGGCTCTAGAATATCATGCAGAGAGGAGATAAGGGTGCCCTGGTGGAGCTGGGTAGCTGGTCAGAGGGATGATAGTGATGAGATGGCACTTCTGGCAGCACTTTGGTTAGAGGAGAAGCAACTCTGAAGATATAAAAAAGGAAAAGAAAGGCGCCTCTAAGTGCAGTATGCAAAATTTAATAAAGTGCACAAAGGGTTAAAAGCACTTACAAGATTGTTGAGTGTTAAAAGACATGATAAAATCAGGAGTCCTCGTCTGTGGCATGTGTCCATCCTCAGCATGGTGGTAGAGAACAGTGTAGAGGAAGCAGGGAAGCCTGTATTCACTGCGGGACACACAAGGCTGATGGTGTCAGTGTAGAGAAGGGGGTGGTAACGCGTTTCGGAGCATGAAGGAGCCGCACATGCTCCGAAACGTGTTACCACCCCCTTCTCTACACTGACACCATCAGCCTTGTGTGTCCCACAGTGACACTGCTGGGCTCTTGTGACTTTTCGGGACCTCTGAAGTAGATGGGAACTTTAAACCCTGTTGTGGGACAGTTATATGCTGGCGGTGAGCTGAATCTTTGTTTTTGTACCAGAAGTGTACGGTTTGGTTTAATCTGAAGTAAAGCTAATTTTTGTCTGATTTTGAAGAAATAAAAACTGTTTGCTTTTACCAGGGCAGATGGCTAGTAATTCGGGCTCCCAAAATATCACACCATTCACAGTGTATTTTTCCTCTTTATTTTTTCTGCAGGACTGGAAGTCTATGATTATGTTGTTAGTCTGCTGCAGACAGGACAAAACATTCTCTTAGTCCCTTTGTACCCCAGTGAATAGACTGCAATAATGTCATTTTGAAGCAAGTTACAAAAGCTGCAACAGATGCTAATGTGTGTCAAGTCAAGAACTGCACAGGCATAGAAATTTTCATGATTGTTTCATGATCTCTGAGCCAGCATCTCAGTGCAGGAAGTAGATACTGACTCTGCATGAGATCTAAGCAAAGATGGTGTTGTTCTGGATAGAAAGTAAATGAAGATATTGTCAAGAGGGGTACTGTGATCTCTGTGAGAGGTAAAAAGTACAGTATCTGAATGGAGGAACAGTGTCATACACTGCTCCGATTTCAGCACAGCCAGCACAAGTCAGCTGAAATTTGAGCAGTACATGGCCAGCTTTACACAGACACATTATTTTGTGGGCTTAAAGTATATGTATGGCAAAACTCTTATTTTAGTTATTTTCTCTTTCAATCATTTTTATTTTAAAGTTCTTAACATAATACAAGAATGTAAACAATATCAAAAAATGTCAAAAAGCGGATGCACCCTCCAATATGATCAGAGGCCAAATCGTAATAACCAGAGTACATACAGATCAGAAAGACCTGGCCTGATAAGCAGTCTCTACCAAATACAGCAACAGTTTATCTAAGGCAATGAACCCAAATTACAGCCATTGTACAAATAACAATGTTTATTATTTGTACAATCAACTGACATTTTGCTTTGTACTTTATGCTAGAGCTAGGCTATTTGTGTTGGTCCCAAACAATCCCCTGTGGAAGCCATCACTGGCGAAACATGTTGGGACATAACATCTACTGATGACCACCTTCTTTTATTGGGACACCAGCGACCCATTACATGCAATATGTATATGCTCTACAATTGGTTTTATTTGAAACCTGTGTCTCTCTTTTTCTTTTTTTTGTACCAATAAATAAACTATTTGTACATAATTCTTATATGCAATAATTATTTCAAGCACCGCAATAATCCCCTCAATAGTCCTCATCTGTGGCATATGTCCATCCTCATGCCCAAACAGTCCACAGTCCTCTCACAACTGTCCTATTCCACTCAACACCTCATGGACACCTGCTGACTGCTTCCTGCCCATTTCTGTCCTCTCTCAAAGGTGTAATCAGGGTTGAAGGCCCTTTTCCACCCAAAATCTTTCCGAGCCTCTGAATTCAGGGACCTGTACAAGGACCTAATAATCCTAGAAAAACTCAAGTCAGTTTCCCCCCTTTGCAGGAACACCCTGGACCCTGTAAGAGAAGTCAGGTAAACAAACGCGCATTGGCGTGCAGGCCTGGGCACACCAGTGTGTGCACAAGAAGGAACATGTTTTGGCGTATGCGTGAGCACACACGTGCACGTACTGGCGCCAGACAGCCTATTTAAACCAAGCAATGACATGAACACATTGCTGAGTGGTCTTTCAGCTTGTTCCTGTTGACCTGTGTCCTGATCTGTTTCCAGTTTACCTGTGTTTGACCCGGCTTCATCTGAACCCTACTCTGGACTTCTCTGCCTACCTGTGACCTTGGCCTTTGTTTGACTCTGCTCCTGTCTCATGCTCCTGTACCTTGGTACCTTGATTGTGTACCAAACCTGGCTTGTATCCTGTCCTTGCTTCAGTCTCACGTTCCTGTACCTGCTCTGCCCGGCTGTTGATGACCCCCTGGCTTTTGTTCCAGCTACGATTCTGCCTACTGATCCAGCAACACAGAGTTCCAGTGCCTGTCTGTCGGGGGCGCTGAACAGGAGGTGCAAGAGAAGCCCTCTCTACAGCTCAATCTCTACCAAGTACGTGACAGTACCACTCAGCCAGATGTCAGAGATCGAGAGAGACGCTATGCCAGCAACTTGCCTCTCTTACCAAGGCAGTCAGCACCCTGCAAGAAAGCTACCTCCAGCTATAGGGTCACATCTAATCTATGGCCTCTACCTCAGTAACTTCTGCACCTACTACAGCCCCTGGCCATTCCATGTCTGAACAGACTTTACCCGCATCCACAGGGGTTATGCCACCACCGGAACCCTGAGTCCCTGCACCAGAGCAATTCTCAGGTGATCGGCACAAGTTCCAGGCATTTAAGAACTCTTGTGAACTCTACTTTGCCCTGCAACAAAGAACCTTTTCACTTGAAACCACCAAGGTGGATTTTACCATATCCCTGCTTCTCGGAGAACCATGGTCATGGGCCCATCATCTCCTGGAACAGAACAGTACAACCTTGGACTCTCTCTCTCATCGTTTTTTGAAGCAATGGCTCAGCTCTACGATGACCCCCAGCAATCGGCCACTGCATAATCTACCTTCCATACACTACAGCAAGGTCAACGACCAGCTGAGGACTATGTTGCAGAATTCCGCCTGTGAGCCTCTGATACGGGTTGGAATGATGCCCTACGACATCAATTCCGCCTTGGCCTGTCTAAAGGTCTCAAAGACAAACTTGCTCGAGTGGGGGTCCCCAGTTCCCTCGATAGCCTCATTTGTCTTGCCATCCAGCTTGATCGTAGATTCAGAGAAAGGAAAACAGAAAGAGCTGGCAGAACCGCTATGTCCACGAATCCTCGGGTAAAGCCTATGCAACTAGGACTTTTGCTCTCTCCACTCACTAATGAAAAAAGGCTGCGAAGACACTGGAATAACCTGTATCTATATTGTGGGGTAGCGGGTCATTACCTTCAAAACTGCCCTGTGAGGCCCACAAAGATCAAGACCGTTCCCTCTACTTACCTTGCCAATTGTTCTGTGGGAAAGGCATCTGCCCATATCACCTTGTTACTTTCGCTTCAGATCCCCGGAAAGAACATGCAAATATCAGCTATAATTGATTGCAGAGCTTGCAGCTGCTTTATGGATAAAGACTTTGCTCAACATCATCAAATCCCTTTGCAAGCAAAAACGCACCAGTTATCCGTCTATCTGGCCGATGGATCCTGTCTCAGGTCCGTGCCTATAACGCACGAAACTTGCCCGCTGCTGGCTATATCTGATACTGGTCATCAGGAATACGTTTGGACATTATTCCGCCTCCTCTGTTTCCCGTTATCCGGGGCATCCCCCGGTTACAAGCCCACAACCCGCAGATAAACTGGGAATCAGGGGAAATTGCATTTCCTTCTGCCTACTACCAGCAGTCCTGCTTTCACACAATTCCTATGGGACCTGCACCCTTTCTGGGCAGACATACTGACTCTCCTGTGTCACAGCTCATACCTGCAGCTCATCATGAATTCATGCAGGTTTTTGATAAACAGAAAGCAGATTTCCTGCCACCTCATCGCCCGTACGACTGCCCAATTGAACTTTTGCCAGGTGCTGAAATACCTTTTGGGCGCATCTTTCCTCTTTCTGAACTGGAACTTGAAGCATTACGTCATTAAATTGATAACAATTTGGAGAAGGGCTTCATCCGGCCTTCCACGTCCCCCGTGGGTGCTGGAATTTTCTTTGTAGAAAAAAAGGATCATACCCTGCGTCCCTGTGTTGATTACTGGGAATTAAATAAAATCACTGTCAAGAACAGATATCCTTTGCTCCTGGTTCTGGAACTATTTCAACTCTTTAAAGCATCCACTGTATTTATGAAGCTTGACTTACAAGGCGCATATAATCTAGAGCAGATCTACGAAGGGGATGAATGGAAGATGGCCTTCTGCACTAGATTCGGACATTATGAATGCGTTATGCCTTTTGGGTTGTGCAATGCTCTAGCAACGTTCCAGCATTTTGTCAACAATATTTTCAGAGACTTTCTTGACCTATTCCTGATTGTATATCTTGATGACAGCCTTATCTTTTCTACTTCCATCACAGCACACTGTGAACACGTTAAAAAATTTCTCGGCCGATTAAGAGACCATGGACTGTACGCAGAGAAGCGTGAATTCGAAAAGGAAACAATCCAATTCTTGGGGCTTATCATTTTCACTTCAGGTTTCTCCATGGATCCCCAGAAAGTCAAATCTATCCTCGAATGGCCCACTCCTACAGACAGAAATAGCATGCAGAGGTTCATAGGATTTGACAACTTTTACCGCAAGTTTATTAAAAATTTCTCTGCTATCATATCTCCTGTTACCCAGCTGACAAAACAGAACACCCTTTTTCAGTGGTCACCTGCAGCACAAGCAGCATTTGACCAGTTAAAGACTGTTTACCACAGCGTCTATCTTGCAACATCCAGATCCTGCATCACCATATGTCCTTGAGGTGGATACTTCGGAGAATGCCGTGGGTTCCATCGTGTCACAGCGACAGGGAGTGAAGTCTCTGTTACACCCCATTGCCTTCTTTTCTAGGAAACTCAGCCCAGCAGAAAGGAATTACGATGTGGGAGACCGGGAGCTACTGGCCATAAAGACAGCCCTAGAAGAATGGCGTTACTTGTTGGAAGGGGCAGCTCACCCTGTTTTGATCTTCACCAATCACAAAAATCTCGAGTATCTCAGGACAGTCAAACGATTAAGACCTCGTCAAGCCAGATGGGCACTATTTTTCTCCCGTTTCTCTTTCTATATCACCTACAGACCGGGTTCCAAAAATGGCAAGCCTGATGTGCTATCTCGCATCTACCCAGAAGAAGAACATCACCAAGCAAACACAATCCTGCCGGCCCAAAGTTTTCTGCTACGACAAGTAGACCTGATTACCCAGCTTAAACAGGCATCCAGGAGGGATGTTCTACCACCGGGTGTTTGCTTCCAGGAACAAGAGGGGTTATTCCTGCACAACCAAAAGGTGTTTGTACCCCCAAGTCTGCACCCCAAGATCCTTAGCCTGTGTCATGATCATCCCTTTGTGGGACATTTTGGGGAAACCAAGACAATGGAACTAGTGCAACGTTCCTTTTGGTGGCCAGGTTTAAAGTCCAATTGCAAGGATTATGTTGGTACCTGTGGAGCCTGCATCCGAAATAAGAATGACAAAACCAAATCTTGGGGTTTGTTAAGGCCTTTACCTATCCCCAAGAAACCATGGGAAATTATCAATATGGACTTTATTGTTGAGCTTCCGCCATCCCAAAGATTCACTACCATCTTTGTGATTATTGACCGCTCGTACCTTCATCAAGGAAGTGGTTAGGCTCCACGGGGTACCCAGCAGCATCACCTCTGATTGAGGAGTACAATTTACTTCCAGATTCTGGAAAGATCTTTGCAGGATACTAAAGATTAAAACTTGTTTCTCATCAGCCTATCATCCACAGACAAATGGCCAAACAGAACGAACAAACCAGACTCTGGAACAATACCTTCGGTGCTTCTCATCCTTTGCCCAAGATGACTGGGCATTACTTTTACCCCTGACAGAATTTGCATACAATGATGCAGTTTACTCGGCTACAGGATAAGCCCCATTTTTTGCAAATTATGGGTACTTTCCAGTCTTCTTAGCCGACAAATTGCTTGATTCCTCAGTTCCCACAGTCCAAGAAAGGATAAGTTCTCTACAGTCGAACAACAAGGTATTGCAAGATGCCATTTCTAAAGCACAACAAGACAAGAAAAAATTTTTGACAGAAAGAGGAGAGGAGATAACAAATTTGTCTCCTACTTTAAGTTTTATATCTACTGCCAATTTAAAATTGTCATGTCCATCCAAGAAGCTCGGACCTAGATATATCCATCCATTTTCTGTTAAGAGACAAATCAATCCAGCAGCCTACAAACTTTCACTCCCAGAGACTTACAAAATCCACCCTGTCTTTCACGTGTCCTTATTAAAAACCATAAAGCTAGACCCAGTCCCTGGTCGTGAGTGAGGTCCACCAGCACCTGCAATAGACGACAGCAACGAAGAAAATGAGGTTGAGACAATTGTGGATTGTAGGAAAAGAAGGGACACTATCCAGTATTTAATTAAAGGGAAAGGCTACAGACCAGAAGCCAACTCTTGGGAACCAGAATCCAATCTTTATGCCAAAAGATTGATACGGGCATTCTTCCAGGCTCACCCCGAAAAGATGTTACAAATGTGCATCCAGAGGTTGCCCATTGGGGGGGCAATGTAAGAGAAGTCTGGTAAACAAACGCGCATTGGCGCTCAGGCACGGACACACCAGTGTGTGCATAAGAAGGAACATGTATTGGCGCATGCGTGAGTGCACGTGGGTGTGAGCAGGCGCGCACCCACACACGTGCACGTACTGGCGCCAGACAGCCTATTTAAACCAAGCAATGACATTAACACATTGCTGAGTGGTCTTTCAGCTTGTTCCTGTTGACCTGTGCCCTGATCTGTTTCCAGTTTATCTGTGTTTGACCCGGCTTCATCTGAACCCCCCTCTGGACTTCCGCCTGCCTACCTGTGACCTTGGCCTTTGTTTGACTCTCCTGACTTGCTCCTGTCTCATCCTCCTGTACCTTGGTGCCCGATTGTGTATCGAACCCGGCTTGTATCCTGTCCTTACTTCAGTCTCACGTTCCTGTACCTGCTCTGCCCGGCTGTTCATGACCCCCTGGCTTATGTTTCGGCTATGCTTCTGCCTACTGATCCAGCGACATGGAGTTCCAGTTTCCAGTGCCTGTCTGATAAGCCCCAGCTGGTGCCACCTGCTATACCGGCCCTTGTGCCACTCTGTGTCCTACACTCCCTGTCATCTCTATCAGGGGCGTTGAACAGGAGGTGCAAGAGAAGCCCTCTCTACAGCTCGATCTCCACCAGGTACTTGACAGAACCCCTCACCCTGCAAAGGTGAGAATCCCTCAGTACTCCACACTACTTTTTGTCACCCCCCTTAAAAGGACCACAACCCTAACAATGGAGACACATACTTCCCATCAAGGACCCACCCCTGGCATCCTGGTAACTAGAAGACATCTGTCCTATTCCAATCAACACCTCATCGACACCTGCTAAATGCTTCCTGCCCTTTTATGCCCTCTCTTGAAGGTGGGTTAACACTTTCAGGACCAAATTACCTGTAATCAGGGTTGAAGGCCCTTTCCCACCCAAAATCTTTCTGAGCCTCTGAATTCAGGGACCTATACAAGGACCTAATGATCCTAGAAAAACTCAAGTCAGTTTCCCCCCTTTGCAGGAACACCCTGGAACTCCTCACCCTGCACAGGTATTTCTGATTAAGAACCACTGCATTAAATGATCACCCCCCATTCCCAATCATTAGGATGGTAATGAGCACAATACAACTTCAGCAGACACCCTTGCAGTGGTGGCGGCCGCTCCATACGCGGCGCAGGGGCGCAGCCCCCCTAATCCATGCACCCAGCTCCTTATATACATGCGGGGCGCCGGACATATGGATTCAAATGCATTTTTGTTTCTAAGCACGTGATTAGAGCCTGAGGCTCTAATTGGCTCCAAAAAAGGGTGAGCTCAGGGCGCAGTGCTACCCACTCGTGTGACAATAGCGAATTAATATTAGTTTCTCCTCCAGACCAATCAGGAAGCGGGAGAGCATGATTGGCCGAGAGGATAAGCGATTGTATAGGCGGGAAGGATGTACAGGGAGATCCGGAAGATGGCTGCTGTCATCAGCTCTGCATCCATCATCTGCTCTGCATTGCCGCCAAAAGCCCGACCGCGTGAGTAGCACCCACTGGGGGGGGGGGTGTCGGGTGTTCTGTTTGCTCCACCCCCCCAGCTGGAGCACCAGCCGCCACTGAACCCTTGGTGTTTGAAACGGCCATAAAACTGTTATGTGTATGGTCAACTTTGGAAAAGGTTCTAAAACATTAGAAAACCACCATATATACAGTAGCCCAGATTTAGCTGGCTGTGTTGCTCCTTTTGTAGGTGCCATGAAGGCTGCTTGTGATCTCACTTACATCTCAGGAAATTTGCCATTCTCTAACATGAGTTAGATGACTGTTGGATACCAGATGTTACTCTGACCATATCTATACCCCCCTTTGTTCTTAATCCCCTATAAATTAAGACCACACCATTCATTGGGGTATAAAAGGCCGTAGCAGCCTACTTTATTTATATAAAAAATACTTTTATTCAAAAATAACTATGGAAAAAATATCCATCAATAAACAAAACAATAACGTACGGAAAAAAGAGAGCGTTGGTCTGGGCAATAACATCTTGACAATCAATCCGATGGCCATCACCAAAAATTATGGCACTGCAGTCCATCTCAAATATATCAAAAATTAGGCCTCAAGCCGACAAGCTGGCTCAGAGACTGCCAGTGACCGCAGTGCCCCCATATCACTTCCCGGCTAACCTCCGTTAGCCGGGAACCAGCATCTGGACCCATCCAACGTCAGGTCCCACTCTTACTTGCCATCTTCCTTCCCTTGCGCAGACCAACGCCCGCCACAGCACCCTAAGAGTAAAACCTTACTCGCGGGTGCCCTTCCAAACCCGAAGAGCTCGCTGAATCCCGTCCTGCAAACCCAAATTCCATAAATCAATTCCCACCTCATTGAGATGGACGCCGTCAGCCCTCAAGTACCTCCAGGTCTCAAATTCCAACTCCATATGCCTTATAGCCAAACCCCCATTATTAACTACAAATTTGCTCACTTCCCGGTTAATCTTCCTCCTGGCCCTGTTA
The DNA here is from genome assembly GCA_037952835.1 of Lithobates septentrionalis. NCBI lineage: Eukaryota > Metazoa > Chordata > Amphibia > Anura > Ranidae > Lithobates > Lithobates septentrionalis. The sequence continues at coordinate 3,375,976 of JBBDGP010000359.1, forward strand.
ACGCCTGCCACCGACCTAGCCATCCTCCAAGATCTACGAGCCACCATATCTGACCACACTATAATAGTATGGGGAAAGTCCACCATCAATCGCCGCACATCACATTTGATGTCCCGCGTGATATCCACCATGGAACGCAATCCTAGGTCATTACCCCCCGCATGAACCACCAAGATGTCCGGTGGTCTGTCTCGCTGGGAGTGGCGCTGCACTTCTGGCACTAATCTGCCCCATAACATGCCTGGTATACCCAACCATTTTATGCATACTTCTCTCCTGTTAAATGAAATAAATGGCTTAATATTGTATAAAAAGCCTTCAATAATGATGATTCTCGTGAGACGAATTTTGGAATTATTTCTGCTTGAGTCAGCTTAAATCAAAACCGTGTGTTTTATTGTACACACATAAACTTGGAAAATACTTACAAAAATAGTACATTAAATATTCAGAATTAGTGTTGTTTCATATATGCAAAAAATGTTCAAATATAGTTCTTTTGTTTCAAAGATCTGAAAAAGTCCTTAAATTATTAGACATGTGCTTCCTTTGTCTTGGGGTTTTAAGATGGCCGATTAACCTCTTGTGTCCTGGCTTGAATAGGTGTATGTCTTGGGAGGAAGATGTGTGAAGAGTGAGATGTGTGTGTAGAGTGAGCCCGAAGACTGGATTCCTTCTGTCTATATGAACTCATTCTTTCAAATTCGCGCCCAAACACAAATCCCTCCCATACACTCCCCTTCTCTCCACCTTTAAAAAAGCGGGTGCTAACAAAGATAAACATGAAACCAGATATATGTGAGAGGCTTTCAGCAGATCTCTTAAAACATAAACGCATAAATCAAACAGAGTATCGGTTACATAGGAAAATTCAACCAAAACATATATTATTTACAAAATCCATCAAATTCTGACAGGGTCTTGACCTGCATTTTCAGTCAATGAATGGCCATTTGGGTATCACTAGCTCAAAGTCCTGTCATTCAAACAATTATGGAAAATGCATATTCTTTTCAATAAAGCCAATTAAAATTTAGATATTAAGAATATAACATTCCCCTCTGAAATATGAATAACAATCATATTTTAATCATACATTCATAGCATACATGGCCCATTCATACTGACTTTGATCCAATAACTCCAAATGTATTTCCATCACCAACCGAGTTTGCAATACCAAAACCCATCTTTCTCTTAAGCTTATTTTGCAATAAATCATCTCCTTTCTTGATTTCATTTCTTTTTTTTTTTTTTTTTAATTATTTATTTAGTGGTATGCGACATACAATGAAACAATAACTTCACAGAATATGTAGTGTAAACAAAGTAGAGTACACATGGATATCCTGTAGTATTATCTGAACAAGAGATAAGTAAACTCAAGATTACATAACAGGAACAGTTCCGTAAGCATACAAAATACTTGGATACCCTGGGGGTATAGGACTAGAGCTTCGCCTTGACGGAGGATCTGAACAATTGTGATGCTCTATGAATTCTCCCTAGTATCCAAGGTGGAGTTAAGTATCTGTACATAGGGGAAGGGTGCTGCTAGGTGACTGACTGAGGTCAAATCATACCAAGTTTTTTGGGATTAAAATAGAGGAAGAGAATAAAGGAGAATAAAGGGAAGAAGTGAGAGTGAGAAAGGGGAATGAAGAAGAGGGAAAGAAGGAGGGTAGTATAGTAGAAGAGTGGGGGGGGGGGGGGGGGAGTCAGAAGTCCACCTAGAGAGCAAGGACCGCCCTTTACTCCCTAGGCCATCTAGCGGCCATGAATAGGAGCAAGAGCCTCTGGTATTCAACGCGACCTGGCTATGTCTCACGGAGGTATTCCTCTGAGAAGCGAAACTTGGTCCAATAAAACCACCTGGTCCTATGTTCCTCGGATTTGTCCCGGATCGTAGCAGTGAGGTCCTCCATTTGTTCGATATCATTGACCCTTGCGAACCATTGGGCCACAGTTGGGGCAGACTGTTGCTTCCATTGACTTGGGATGCAAGCTCTAGCAGCGCTGAGTAGGTGTTTAAGAAGAGATTTACGATATCGCTTTCCTGACATGGGAGTGAGGTTGAGGAGCACAGCAGCAGGGTCATTGTTTAAGGAAATATCTGTGAATTTGTGGATGTAGCGGAGAACCGGTTGCCAGAAAGATTGTAGTTTGGGGCACTCCCAGAAGATGTGTAGGATAGTACCAGTTTGTTGCCCACATCGCCAGCTGCGATCAGATTGGTTGGGGAATATTTTGGCCAATACAGCTGGCGTGCGGTTCCAGCGTGTGGTCAACTTATAGGAGATTTCTTGATATTTGCTGCAGAGTGACGATTTATGAGCGAAGAAGAGTATGCGTTCCTTCTGCGGAGTAGTAAATGTGGTTCGAAGGTCCCTTTCCCACTTAGCTAGGAAGGGGGGGTCTATGGTAGCATGCATGTCCAACAAAGATTTGTAAGATCTAGAAAGGGAACCCCGAATTGGGCCATCACCCAGACATATTTCCTCAAAGGAATGAAGTTGTCTAGAAAAAAACCTATATCTGGGTAGCGAGCCGAGAAAGTGGGAGAGTTGCCCCGCTCTCCAACTATCCAATGTGATGGGTGCCGGTCCTGATGTCACGGACCCTGTAGGGATCCAGCCCGTGGGTCCCAGGAATTGAGACGCACGCAGGAGCCCTTTCGTGGCTTGTCCAGTAAAGGCTGGGTCTGACATACCTGGGGGGAATTTGGGATGTCCTATGACTGGGGTCATGGGAGAAGGGAAACCGGGCAAGGAAGAAAGACGGAAAAATCTATCCATTTCTACCAAAGAAGGGCCAATCAGTGGGTGGGTGGTTATGTGGGGGTCAAGATGTTTACCCGCCCAGGGTAGACCAGCCAACGGGGCCCGTGCCATATCCTGTTCTAACGTTACCCAGAGCTTCCCTTCCCCATGACGGCACCAGTCAATTACTCGGGTCATGTGTATTGCAGTGTAATAGAGAGCAGGGTCTGGGAATCCCATGCCTCCCTTCAGCTTCGGCCTAAGCAGCAACGCCCTGCCCATTCGTGGGTGTCTGCCCCGCCACAGGAACTTAATAAACCTTGAGCGAACTTCATGAAAGAAAGTTTGCGGTAATTTGACAGGTAAGGCTTGTAGCAAATATAGAAGCCGAGGCATTGCGTTCATCTTCAGTACATTACACCGGCCAAACCAAGATAAAGCAAGGGGATCCCATTTCGTAAGGTCTATACTAAGCGTCGCTAAGAAGGGACGAAAATTCAGGGCAAAGATGTCTTTTGGATTTGCAGGGATTCTGGTACCCAAGTAAAGTATAGAACGGGTGGCCCACTTAAACGGGAAAAAGGGTCGCAAACCCGACAATGTGTTGTCTGGTATGGAAATGTTCAGGGCTTCCGACTTTTGGAGGTTAACTTTGAAGTTAGAAAGATTACCATATCGTTTCAACTCTTGTAGCAACGAAGGCAGGGACGTTATGGGTTTGGTGATATAAAATAAAAGATCGTCAGCGTAAGCCGCCACTTTGTGTTGATAGTGGTCAGAATGAACTCCGCTGATATTAGGATTATCTTTCACATGGCGAAGAAATGGTTCTAGGGAAAGGACAAATAGTAAAGGGGAAAGTGGGCATCCCTGCCTAGTCCCGTTGGAGATCGCAAAGATGTCAGATTCTAACCCATTCACCCGTACCGTGGCTGTGGGATTAGAATAGAGGGCAGAGATCCAGTCTAGGATGGGCTTCGGCATCCCAAAAGAACAGAGTGCTTCCCGAAGGAACCTCCAGTCCACCCTATCAAAAGCCTTCTCGGCATCAGTGGATAGGAGTAGAAGAGGTATGTTTGATCTTTTCGCCTTTTCTATAACGTTTATTGTCCGGATAGTGTTGTCTCTTGCTTCACGAGTCTGTATGAAGCCCACCTGATCAGGTGCTACCAAGCGTTGCATTAGGCTATTGAATCTGGAGGCTATGATTTTTGTGAGGAGCTTGATGTCACAATTTAGAAGAGAAATGGGCCTGTAGCTGGAGCATAGCAATGGGTCCTTTCCGGGCTTAGGGAGTACAGAGATAGAGGCTTGTAGCATGTCAGGGGGGAAGTTATGTCCTTCTAATATGGCATTGAAGGCTGTGATGAATTGGGGTGCTAGCCGTGTCTGAAATGTCTTGTAATATAGTAGGGTAAAGCCATCAGGCCCAGGGGCCTTCCCCGGCTGTGTGTCTGCTATGGCGTCTGCTCCTCTACGTTAAGTGGTTGGGAGAGTAATTCCCGTTCTGCATCCGTAAGAGAGGGAAGTTTAGCCTCTTGGAGGTACTCTCGTATATTTGATAGGGAAGGGGCCGAAGATCCAGTGGCCTGCGCCGTCTCCAAATTATAAAGCTTTGAATAGAATTCTCGGAAGGCCGCTGCTAGGTCTGGTGAAGTGTGAATCTTAGACCCTGATGGTGTCAGGAGGGCTGGTATGTATGATTGCGTGCGTTTTGCCCTCAATGCATTTGCCAACAAACGCCCGCATTTATCTCCATACTCATAAAAGGAGCGGCGCGCCTTAAGCAGGACGTGTTTGGCCTTATACAGCGAGTGCTCTCTGATAGCCTCTCTAGTCTGAAGCAGTTCTGCTTCCAGTGTGCGATCAGTTCGAACCTTGTGTTGCCTCTCCAAAATGTGAAGTTTCGACAAAAGGTCCGTCAGAGTTTTGGCACGGCGTTGCTTGGCCGCATGGCCAAGTTTTATGAAGATCCCTCTAATGTAACATTTGTGTGCTGACCACACTGAGAGAGGGTTAGACACGGAGCCAGTATTGTTTTTAAAGTAGGAGCAAAGTTCTTTGTTAATCTCTGCAGCTGTTTCGGGGTCCTTGAGAAGTGTTTCATTTAGACGCCAAGATATTGTTTTAGGGCGTACGTGTGGGAGAGTTAGCTCTAGGAGGACTGGTGCATGATCGGATAGTGTTATCTGGCCTATCTCTGCTTTGGAGGCTAAGGAAATCGCAGAATGTTGTATTAGAAAAAAATCGATCCTAGAGTAGGATCTGTGAGTCGAGGAATAGAAGGAGAAATCTCGTTCCTGGGGATGGAAAATTCTCCATATGTCTACCAACTGATGTTCATGCAACAGGTCCTTCAGTGCCCGTCTTGCACCCTGAGGTAGGGAGGACGATTGGACAGATGAATCCTTAGAGGGATCTAAGGTGAGGTTAAAGTCTCCCCCCAGCACGAGCGTACCCTCGCGGAAAGGCTCCAACGCTGCTAGGAAAGCCCCCAGAAATTGAGCTTGGTTCGTGTTAGGCAAGTAGTAGTTCGCAAGGGTAAATGTGTGAGAATCAATTTTGCCCTTCAGGAGAAGGAACCTGCCCTCCCCATCCCGGACTTCATCCAGGAACTGCCAGTGTAAAGATTTAGATAGCAGAATACTTGTCCCTCTGGATTTAGAGGAGGTAGATGGACTATGATAGGCCACCGGAAAGTGCTTGTTAGAGAGCCTCGGGACCTTGTCTGACCGGAAATGAGTCTCTTGAAGGAAGACTATGTGTGCTCTAAGTCTCCAGAGCTCGGCCAGACAGCTGGTTCGCTTCTCAGGGGCGTTCAAACCTTTGATGTTCCAAGAAAGGAACTTAAGAGCCATATTGGCAGAGTGCCCGCTCTCTAGGTGGCGAGGGGCTCTAAGGAAAAAAAAAAAAAAAAAAAGGGAAAAAAAGAGAAGAAAAAGAAGAGAAAAAAAAGAAAAAAGGGGAGGGAGAAGAGAAATTGGAGGGGGGGAAAGAGTTTGGGGACTAACACAAGATGTTTCTCCTTAAAGGAGAGCTACTGCCACCAGGGCAGAGTATTCCTACTGTGGAGGGAGGTAGGGCACAGTCAAGCGCAGAGCCCCGACCTTTGGATCCCCTGCAGCAACATTTGTATATCAATGATACATCAGCACCATCATGAGAGATAAAAAAAACAAAAAAAAAAAAACAAAACAAAACAAAACAAAACAAAAATTTTTTTTAACATCCTAAGATTAATGCTAGAGAACCAAACATATAACATGTGACAACCGTTAAATGATTACTGAAAAAAAATGTAATCCATGGATACCTATTGCCCTAGATTTGGGTCGGGAACATCAAATAGTTTATGGGGAGATATACGGGTTAACATTGCTACATCTCCTGCATTACTTCCCGCCCTACCCTGCATTTGATTCCTGGACCTCAACTTTAGTGTCCCAGTGGGGATCTAACCCTTAAGCCCACCTTCCAAGGCCGTCCCGGGTTGAACCCCAAGCAATCTCCTGCTTCAGTTCGGGGAGTGTCTCAAGGAACAGCGATCACGTGTGGAGGCATTGGGTCCGCTAGGGAGACCAGTTTAGCATAATACTTCCCTGCCCCCCCTGAGTGCTATAAAGTAACCTTTTCTGACTCGGCTGTAAAGCAGGTGATCGGGGGCGGTGTGGGAACGAAGATCTGACGCCGTCCCCCAACCAGCCCCCACTATCAGGTAAGAACAGATACACAGTAATACAATACAGAACCAGTCAGTGGTGAGTGGGTTCCTGTGGGATAACTGTTCAATTAAATACAATCCCCACTGCCCGTAGTATTGGAAGAGTCCTCGAATCCCCTCTTTCTTCCATATGATGGGTCCGACAGTTGCACTCAGGTTGAAATTACATAAACAGAGAGGTGGGGAGGGTAAAAAAAAAAAAAAAAAGGGGGGGGAGAGGGGAAGGGGAAAACAGCCCCCCCCACGGGACTTTTCCTCTGATCTTGAGGCAACGTAGGGTTCAACGCTTATCTGGGGAAGCCTGTGGGGTGCTCGTTTGGAGTAAGCGGGTATGTCTGAAGTGGTCCAAGCCATTGTGGGGAGCTAGTGAGCTCCGGGATACTGACTGTGGGGTGGTTAGGCCATCCGTTGGTGGTGTAAAAGCAAGGTAAGGAAGGGAAAAAAAAAAAAAAAAAAAAAAAACCATAAAAGAAGAACAAAACGCCAAACTCCAAAAAACCCAACGGTAAGTGCAAAAAAGCGGGGAGTACTCGCATATTAGAACTGGGGGAACAACCGATTACCAAGTTCCTCGGAGTCAAGAGACTGGTTCTTGTGGAGCCTGTGGAGGGCCTCTCTGTGAACGGCGTCCGGTCCGGACCCTTTGTTGTCTTCCATCCAATGGCCGACGTTGTGGATTAGACTGAACGTTCACTAGGAGCCAGTTTGGTACCTCGACTGGGTTCATCCCGATAAAAGCAAATAGATGTGGGAGCTCTGAGGGGTGACGTAGAGTGAAAGTGTTGGCACCCTTACGAACAATCAGATGAAACGGGTGTCCCCATTTGTATGTGAGACCTTTCTCACTGATGCCGTCCAAGAGTGGTTTGAGCGTTCGTCTCATCATCAGGGTTCTCCTAGAAATATCCGGAAGCAGGTGGATGGCAGCCCCGTCAAACTCCAATACGCCTACCCGCCATGCCTGTCTCAAGATTTCTTCCTTGAGGTTAAAGGAGTGCAGGCAGCAGAGGACGTCCCTTGGTCTGTCAGATGGGTAAGGGTTAGGGCCGAGGGTCCTATGAATGCGGTCTATGGTAATCGCCGTGTCTCTCGGGCGGTCTAAGTAACGGTTAAAGACAGAGATTACCATCGCACGGAGCTCAGATTGTGGGATGGACTCCGGGACTCCCCTCAGGCGTATGTTCTGTCTGCGACTCCGGTTTTCTAAATCATCAATTAGCAATTGTAGCTGAAGAAATTGGTCATTCATTTCCGTATGTGAGGACTGCACATCTTTTATACTCTGGGACATTGCACCCTGTTCCTGCTCCGCTGCTGCTACACGTGTGTCTAGGGCTGCGACTTCCTGTTTAATGGCTTGTATCTCTCCCCTCATGGCCATCTCCATTCTAGAGGCTAGTGTTTCAAAGTCGTCCCTTGTGGGGAGCTGCTGTAGGAGTACCCAAAACTTGTGTGAAGGATCAGCATGATATGCAGGCTCTGCCTGCAGAGAAGGAGTAACAGAGGTACTCACTGTGTCTTGCAGCCTTGGAGTATGTGCAGATCTGAGGCCAGGAGCATCGTGGGATGTGGTGGGACATGGAGATGTCTGTCTGGAACTGAATAGATCCTCTTCCAGGTCGGGCGATACTGCCAGTGATCGTGGAATGCATGGGGATAGGTCACTGATCGGGGAGTAGGGCGGCATCGTGAAGTCATCTCCCTGCTGTTGCGAGCCTTCAGGGGTGGCCATCTCTCCCTGTGAATCCCCTGCCGTGCGTCCGGCCGGCGCCATCTTTGGTACTGCCGGGGTGGAGGCGGACTGTTTGATCGGTTTTAGGTACCGATCCATGCCGCGGGTGGAGGTCTGGATGCGGCGGTACGATCCCCTGGCTGTCGGAGGTACTGGTAGGTGCTGACAATGTGGGGTAATGTGGCTGAGGTATACTGCAGGGGTGCCGCTGGCCGGGAGCTCTCAGTGTTAACGTCCACTCGCCGCCATGCCGAAGCCATGCCCCCCTCTTGATTTCATTTCTAATTCGATAATATAATTTTTTCATTCTAAACATCAAACATAACGGAAATATAATGAATAACATAATAATAATAAAAAGAATAACTATAGGATGTGATAAAATATTTCCTGCTGCTGAGGTTATTGAAGTTTTTCCCCAAATTGATACACTATTACTGAATTTTTTCCACCAATTACTTCCTGAAAATTCTGACCATTGATGAGATATCTCTTGCAAATTACCTTGTTCATGTTTAAACAATATTTCTGCATTCTGAAGTTCCTTAGCCAAAGCTATCAATAAACCTTTATCCTTATGAATTACATTTGCCCATTCTTCCCAAGGAAATTCATCTACCTGAGATATATTATATTGTGTGGGAAAAGCACTTATATTTTTCATAAGCATATTTGTTAAATTTGTTCTAAACCCATTAATACTTATTGCTACAATGTCTCCTTCTATACAATACAAGCCTTGATTTAGGTTTTCTGTATTTGTACAAGAAGAGAAAAAAGTTTTAACCCTTTCTGTATCTGACATGATCTGAAAACAAACCTTCTTTTTATCTACACGAGTAATTAATTCAGAAATTGTTTCAACTTTTTCTATTCTTGCTGAACACAATGTATGATTATGATAACAAGAATGAAAAATACTTTTATCTTGATTAGGTAAACAGATAACTTTAGACTGAAATTGTAAACATGATGACAAATCTAATTGTTCTAATTCAGAATTTTCATTGTTAAATGCAAAATCTGTATACTGTAATTTATAATACAATAATTGTGTATTACTGATGGGTAATCCCAGGACAGTGATTGGAACCAAAATTTGTTCTTGTCCTGCTATTGGAATCATAGAAGAACTATAACAAACATCCTGTTTACATCCTATCCATTTATTTACCCATAAATCTGTATGATTTATAGCATATACATATTCTCTGGGTAAATTCTGTAAAATGCCAAGAGGGGTTATTCCACTCTGAAATGCTTGAGCAATTATTTTAAAATTAGTGGAATATTCAGTCTGGATCTCTAAACATGCTCTGGCAATATGAGAATGTTGTTCACTTAACATTAAATCAAGAGTAATATTTTGAAGATGTAAAATAGATGGACCCATTATATTAGCTGTTTTAATAACCATATTTTCTAAAATTTCATTTAAATTTCTCTGTATTTTAATCCCGTTACTACCCACTAAACCAGCTGTCTCAAGATCAGACTTTAAAGTATTAATTTCCATACTATTAGTAATACTCCCAATTGTGCCAATCCCTCCTAAAATACCTTCAACAATACCACGCTTATTTCTGTTATGATTTATATTATTAATTCCAAACCATCTTTCAATACCCAATTCCATATTAACCAAATGTCCTTGACATTGTGGAAACCTTGTAGAAATTTTCCATTCTGAAACATTAAAGTTCCACAATATAATGACAAAATTTCCCTCTCTCAAAAGAGTTCTGGATTGAAAATGGTTAATCTGAAATGGATTTGCTGAGACACTTTTCTTACCAACACATGGAGTTTTCCTAGGAGACCTTACAACAACACTTGCCTTCGCACATTTCATTGGATAATTTACTATTGATATGCAACATTCATATATACCAGTATCATTCAAAGATACTCTCATTTGTTGATAAACAAATGTATTATTGATCCAATTCACACTACCATAAATTCTATTTTAACATTGACCTCAACATTATTACTATGAATGAAATATAATTTCATACAGCAATCATATCCATACAATTCTTCAGCTGTATTAATATCAACATATCTAGAATTATATTCTGTCATTTGTATTAGGATCAATGTCTTTATCACTTTTGTCATCTATATTGATATCAGTATCTAGATCTCTTTTGTCTCTGAATAATGTAATGTCTTTGTAGTGTAATTCTTCAATCCTGTTAACCTCTGCATAGCTGGAACAGTTTGTGATATATTTTACCACAGATAAAATTGTCACTAGGGAAAAGATGAATTCTGTGATGATGATAAATCTTCTCTCTTTAACACTTTCTTTTGTTGAACTGTCATCTTTCTTCTTTTTTGGAATCCATGATTCCTCCAGGTTAATGAAATATAATTCATTCCTAGGAAAAATAAAAGCAGCATCATTTATCTCAGAATATTACATTTGTTATACCCACATTTTATTTATCCATGCTTTTTCACTAGATTGAGAAATCCTTGAACTAATACCATTGTCCCTTGAACATCCAAGATATCAAATGGACCTTCCCAATTACTTTGCCATGGTCCACTTCTCCTGAACCTTTAGTTCCGCCTGTGACGTGTATCTCACCATCTCTGGGTGTGACCCTACACATGGCAACTCTTTAATCACCATTTTCCTTTCTGTATAAACTAATGCTAACAACATCTAATTTTTTATTTAAATCATCAATCTTGATAAACCGTTTATCTTGAATAAAAGATAATTTTGGTTTTAACAATAAAATAACAAAATGTTACAAGAATCAGATATGTGCATGTGGATGTAACAACAGTTTTCATGCTGTATATGTGTCTTGTGTATACTGGAGTAAATGTCTGTTGCAACGTCTACTGGAATGCATGTCTGCCAAAAACCTCTGTTACAGGCATTCTACTCCTAAAAAAACAAACCCCCTCCTTTCTTATTCAGAAAGGTTCTTTTTTGTCTTGTAGTCCCACAGATGCAGACTCTCAATGAGTAGTCCCCCCCTCCTTTTTAAAAAGGATGGTGTCATTACACTCTCAAATTCCTAAGGATGGGGCTATGTGCTCTGTGAGTAACCATTTAACTTATACAACACAAGTTTCTTTAAACTTCTAAAACAAATACTACATATCAGTATATATACAAATTGTCTTTTAATAATCTCCTAAACAAGGAATATTGTGAAATAAGAAGTTATGATCTTTTAACTCAAACTTAAAAATTTGTGGAAGGACCATTTTTCATACAAGTAACTGCATGTAACACCATTCTGTTCAAATTGTCCTGTATCATCTATAACCAATACACTCTTATGCAAAAGGAAAATAAAATACCAAAAAGAAATATCATTTTCTGAATGACATTCAATACCTTTAAATAACATCCTAATATCCCTTCTCAAATCACAAGCATTGCAGAAAAAATACACTTCAAAGGGACACAATCAATCCTTGCTGTCTACTGCCAACAATAGTTCATTGTGAAACACAAGTGACAAAATAATTCTTCCTGTCATTAAATCAAATGAAGAATACTCTGTAACTGAAAAAACTGTACCTGCAAACTGTGAATGATATGATACATAAAATCTCTGTCCTATTCCCAAGATTTTACACATTACCTGCATGATTTTACCTATAAAATGGAATCCTCTGTCACTACTGAGATTTGCTAGTATACCTCAAACTAGAAAAACATGATTAATCCATATCCTGTCAGTAATTAAAATATCTTTGTACACAGATTAGACAATATTTAATTACTCTGTCTACTGTCTTTTCCAATTTTGTCCCAATAGAATTTCTCTTTAAGAATTTCAAGCAATTTTTGCTTACCAATGTGATCTAAACTGTCATAGTTAAATTTAGTGAATTCCACCTGTAGGTGTTGTGGTACATTAAAATATAGAAAATCCATCTAAGTCATGATATTAGATCCTGTTATCATTAACAAAAATATAGATCTAATAACAACCGATGAGGAATAAAAGATTGATTTATCACCTTTTAAACCTCTGAAAACGAAAGAAAATCTTATATTTGTTTTTTCCACAACATAATTTTGACCATATTCAGGTTAAAATCACTAATTCTCCATACAAATCTGCATCCTTTGCTAATTGAGTACAAAGCTGTTAATTACCCCCTTATCAGATGAACTAAACCTCTCAATGTTCCATCTGAACAAAAAATGAAAAATGAAAATCATAATAATCATAACTGGGAAAAATTAATAAAAAATTAATAATCCAAAGGATTATCCTTGAAAATACTAAAAATATATCACATAAAAACCAAATCTCTGAACCTCAAATCATAACCTTATTATCCATAGCAAAGAATCAATAACCAGAAAATCCTTACCATCCATGCAGTTCATTTAAGGACTGCTAACATTGTTTTTCACAGTGTTATATGATACATAGTGATACCTTTCCTGTCTTAATGGACTATTTGTAGTTTGCAATCTTTGCATTTGGGTCTCAAAAGGGAAATTAGTTTGATTATTATGGCCTCTATACCTCAAATTACTACCCCAGCGCACAGAATACACTTCATAGCGCCTTGGCATCGTTTTCGGATAATACAACCTCTTTTGTATATCGTTATTATTAGCCATCACACAAAACCTAGCTATGTGACCCTCTCTTTTGCAAACTAAACATTTAAGAGTTGGTTTTTTTGCATATACCTTTCTTTGAGTATATGGCGATGAAAATTTACATTTCTGTTGAATATTACTATTATTCAAATCAACAGACTTCACACTTTCATTGTCTGAGGAAATATTAACCTCCTCAAATGACCCCACTGAGTCAAATCCAGAATCAGCATCATCATCCCTCGCCTCTGACTTTGTCACGTGTTCATAAGCTAAACACTGAGCATGTGCAGAAGACTGAGCTTGCAATAATTGCGTTTTAAGCAAACTTATAACATTCTCTTGTTCAATTTCTTTCTGAGTTAAAAAAGCAATACAACTTTCTTTTTCTTTAACTGATTCCAATAATGCATTCATTTTATGTTCTAATGCATCTTTTTCAATCATTAATTGTTCAATATATAAATTCTCCTGTGTTTGTGCAATTTCTGTTACACTTTGCCTTTGTTTTCCTGGCATATCAAAAACCATGGCATTGAAGACTGAGACTAATTTCATTATATTGCTTAATTTTCTCTTAGATTTAGCTAATGAAAATCTATTCTTCTCAATTTCTTTATTTGCCTGTAGGCATTGATTATACATTGATTGCCATAACTTAGTGTCTGAAATATAGCTGGCTAAACCTTCAAATTCTAACTTACTTTCTTCAGCTATAACATTAATAAATTCCATATTTTGGTACTCACCGAATATAAAACTTTTCCGTTTTCCGCTGGACTCGAATTAAACCGTCTGTCAAGACTTCAGATCCAAAATACTCTGGTCTTCACGCAATCAAACATCAAAAACATCAATCTGGCGTTTCTTCTAGGTTCTTTCAATAATTGCAAAGTTTTCTCAGTTCGTCACTTTCCCCTCTGAACAACGGAAAAGTGGCAAAAAACTTCTGACGATTGAAACTGGCTGGCGTCCGCCAATGAAATAAATGGCTTAATATTGTATAAAAAGCCTTCAATAATGATGATTCTCGTGAGACGAATTTTGGAATTATTTCTGCTTGAGTCAGCTTAAATCAAAACCGTGTGTTTTATTGTACACACATAAACTTGGAAAATACTTACAAAAATAGTACATTAAATATTCAGAATTAGTGTTGTTTCATATATGCAAAAAATGTTCAAATATAGTTCTTTTGTTTCAAAGATCTGAAAAAGTCCTTAAATTATTAGACATGTGCTTCCTTTGTCTTGGGGTTTTAAGATGGCCGATTAACCTCTTGTGTCCTGGCTTGAATAGGTGTATGTCTTGGGAGGAAGATGTGTGAAGAGTGAGATGTGTGTGTAGAGTGAGCCCGAAGACTGGATTCCTTCTGTCTATATGAACTCATTCTTTCAAATTCGCGCCCAAACACAAATCCCTCCCATACACTCCCCTTCTCTCCACCTTTAAAAAAGCGGGTGCTAACAAAGATAAACATGAAACCAGATATATGTGAGAGGCTTTCAGCAGATCTCTTAAAACATAAACGCATAAATCAAACAGAGTATCGGTTACATAGGAAAATTCAACCAAAACATATATTATTTACAAAATCCATCAAATTCTGACAGGGTCTTGACCTGCATTTTCAGTCAATGAATGGCCATTTGGGTATCACTAGCTCAAAGTCCTGTCATTCAAACAATTATGGAAAATGCATATTCTTTTCAATAAAGCCAATTAAAATTTAGATATTAAGAATATAACATTAAACCCCAACTGCCTGCCCCCATGTCGAGCATCCCCCCTTCTTGCCCCCCAACACACATAAGAATGGCCCATAATCCAGACCAATCTTGCCACCGGACCTGAAATTAGAAGAAGACAAGAAAAACTAACCACTAACAATTTAGTGATGAAAAACCACTAACGTCTATAACTGAAACATTAACGACATCAAACTTGACTGCAATATTTCTCTTCCTCTTCCTTACCTTTTTATTTATTTATTTATTTATTTATTTATTTATTTATTTATTTTATATTCCTACCACCAAATGAGGACGTACATAAGATTGGAACCTGTTGGATTCCCACCTCCCAATACGTTTCACCGACTCCACGTCGAGACCATGCTTGGATGCCTCTGTAGCAGCCCCAGTCCTAAACGAATGGGACGAAAATTCAGTTTCTTCCAAGCCTACCCCCTTCAAACACCTTCGAAAAACTACTGCAAACTGAAACCTGGATAACCAACTACCATCCCGATGCACTAACAAGGAACCCTTGAAATCTGGACGCACAGCTAAAAATTCCCTGACCGTGGCCACCGGACACAACGGGGAACCATGAACCGGAAAAACTTGTACCACCTTACCTTTTCCTACCTGATCCGTTTTTGACCTCTTGAAAAACACCTGCAACACCTCCTTATCCAACTTCACATCCTGGCACCCCAAACCCCCTTCTACCTTTTTTGAAGGACTAACCAGTTCCCCTATCCTGAATGCTCCAAAGAACGCTAACACAAAAGCCACCTTAAACAACAAAACTTCGTATTCAGATGAACACACCACTTTCAATTGATCAACAACACCCCCCAAAATTTCGAAAGTAACCGGTCTCCTGGAGTCCCGCTTCACCACTGACCTCCTGTAGCCCTTTAGCGCTTGTCTCACTCGAAAGTCTTTTGTTACGTCCGGCTGTCCCTGTAACTTGAACAGGAAAGCCAACCCTGCTAAGTTCGCACTAATCACAGATGCCGACATACCTTCCTCCATTTTCCTAATAATGAAATATAACAGTAACAAATTCACTGCCTGCCCGATCGGTTCCTCCCCAATCCCTTCCACAAAAGCCATCCACTCCTTCCATACCTTTTGGTATGCTGACCAGGTGCCCCCACTTACCGACCGCTCAATCCATCCTGCGGCGACTCTAATGCTATGTCCCACATCCACTCGGGACAAGGCACCCCGCGTTGCTCCGCCTCCGGCACCAACTCTCGGAACCTGTCCCACTGGAATCGAGACAACGCGTCAGCTATCACATTTTCCACCCCCGGTAAGTGAACAGCATGAATGAAAATATTCAATTGTAAACATCTTAACACTAAATGCTGTAGCAACCTGATCACTGGCAGAGAGGACGCCGTGATCCTATTTATCACTTGCACTACCCCTAAGTTATCGCCATGAAAACGCACCTTCCGATCCCTGAAAGATGCTCCCCATAATTCCACCGCCAGAACCACTGGAAACAGTTCCAGCAGCACTAAGTTCTTAGTGAACCCTCCTTCTACCCAAGATTGTGGCCAAGGACCAGCACTCCACTGCCCCTGAAAAAACGCACCAAAACCAGTGGCACCCGCCGCATCAGTAAAGAGCTCCAGGTCAAAATTGCTGACTGGGCCCGACATCCACATTGCCCTGCCATTAAATGACTCCAAAAAGGTATGTCATACCCTTAAATCTTCCCTGTGCGTTTTTTTGATCCTAACGAAATGCCTTGGTGATTGTATGCCACTTGTGCTAGCCGCAAGCCTGCGGCTAAACACTCTCCCCATCGGTAGTATCCGGCACGCAAAATTAAGTTTTCCTAACACAGACTGCAACACCCGCAACTGAACTTTTTGCAAACCTATTAAACCTGCAACTTCTTTTTTTAAATCCTCCAACTTGTCGTCTGGCAGCCTGCATTCCATTGCCTCCGAATCCAAGATTATGCCCAGAAATTTGATGACCGTGCATGGTCCCTCCGTCTTGTCCGCCGCCAATGGAATGCCGAATCTGTCAGTGATATGTGCCAACGTCGCCATGAGCACCGCGCAGATTCTGGATGAAGCCGGGCCAATACAAAGGAAATCGTCCAAGTAGTGAATGACTGAATTCACCCCTGACACGTCCCTCACCACCCATTCCACGAACGAGCTAAATTGCTCGAATAACGCGCATGACACTGAGCAGCCCATTGGCAAGCACTTGTCTACATAGAATTCTCCATTCCAATGGCAGCCCAGCAGTCGAAAACTTTCCGGGTGGACCGGCAGCAGACGAAATGCCGATTCCACGTCTGCCTTTGCCATCAAGGCCCCCTTACCGTAATGCCGTACCCATCCCACTGCCGCATCAAATGACGTATACGTCACCGAGCACTCCTCCTGCCCAATAGCATCATTCACCGACCCACCCTTAGGGAACGATAAGTGGTGAATGAGCCTAAATTTGTTGGGTTCCTTCTTGGGCACAACCCCCAATGGAGATACAACCAGATCTGCCAGAGGTGCCTCGGCGAAAGGGCCACCCATTCTACCCATTGCAACCTCCTTCTTCAGTTTCTCTGAAACCACCTCCGGATGTTGCAATGCAGAACGCAAGTTGTTTGGCACAGGAGGAATAACCGTTAACGTACATGGGATCCTAAAGCCTAACGAAAAACCTTCCTCTAACAGGACTGCCGCTCTCCTATCCGGATACCTACCTAGAAACAGCCGCATCCTTTCCACTTTCACCGGAGTCTTCCCTTTTGTTTCCAGCGTCACCTGTTCGTCCCTTACTTTGCTTAAAACATCTTGACGCTGGATGCGTTCCCCCGCAGCCTGTACACTCGTGTTTATACTTACACGTGGCCCCAAACTTGCAGGCCCCTGTGTTGTACTGCCAGCAGATCCCTTTCTTGTTTCCTGCCGAGTGTCCCTGGGCTGAAGGTCCACCGGCTCCCCCCTGAAAAAACTGGTTAGGAGCCCTCACCGTTGTCATCAGGCGCATCCACAGGCTGATGTCCTTGTGGTCCCAACGCAGCTCCGGACGCACCGCTCTCCTCTGCCTGAACTGTTCGTCGTACCGGAGCCACGCTGTGCCACCGTAGACTCTGTACGCTTCCCCTATCGCATCTTGATAGAAAAATAACGCGGAACAGTGTTCCGGCTGCTTTTCCCCGATCACACTTGCCATGATTGCAAATGCCTGCAACCAATTCTTAAATGTCCTAGGTATTAAACGATATCTCCTCTTCTCCTCGTCGTCTTTCTTGGAACTATCGGGTTTAACCCTATCCAAGTTAAACTTCTCTAGGGGCAACAATGAAAAAATTTCTACGTACTCACCCTTCCACAGCTTTTCTCGAACCTCCTGCTTCAGGTGAGCTCCTAATGGCCCCTCAAAACACACATATACCTCACAATGTGCTGCGTCCCCCAATCTAGTTATATCCTGCCTACCCGCGACTTCCTTAGCCGCCACAGCATTGTCCGTCCCCTGCTTATCACCGCTCACCACTGCCTCCAGCACCGCAGGTGGTGCCCCCACCGCTGGCAAAGCTACTGTTACATCTGCACTCCCATTTGTCGGGACCCATGCCGTCGCCGGCACCGGAGCCGGCCGTTCTACCGCCTCAAACTTCTGTACCAACTCCTTGATGCCCGCCAAAAAACCCAATAAACCAGAAACCCCCTCAGCAGGCCCAACGCTTACTCCACTAGCACCGGACCCCCTGACATTAACCCCTGTCCCTGCCATGACATCACTACCTATAGTATGCCCTGATGTAAAAGACTTACCGGGCTGCACAGGTAACGTCCCATCAGCCGACCTTCCGCCCGCTGCTGCTGCTGCTGCTCTCCTGGAAGAGGGGTGCGCCTCCTCTTCCGATCCGGATCCTTCCTCCACCACGCCAGGGATCTCCTCTTCCTCCTCAGATGATGGCCCGCTAGGCCTGCCGACCATAGCTGCCGCAGCCACCTCCATGTTTCCCCTCCTCTGCGCATGCACCGTTCCGCCCGACTTCCGGACAGCCTTCCCAGGACCGGTGTGGGAAACCGCAGTCCTGCCGGCCTCCGCTCTCCTGCTCACCATGCCCGATCGGCCTCTCTCTCCTCTCTTCTGGTCCCCTGCCGCAGATGCAGATGGCCCGGGCACCCCTGCTCTTGTCCTGGCCTGCGCTCCTGCTGGGCCGCCCGCCATGTTCCTGGGGGCGGGGCTTGCGCTCCTTGCCGATCCTCTCCGCCTGGGCCTCAACTCCGCTCTCTCCTCTTCCTGCCCCACAGTCCGGTCCACTGTGGCCGCATAGCCACTGCTTCCTTCTCCCCCAGCCGCTCTTTTCGATGGTGGGCCTGCCGGGAGCCCCGCACCGGGACTACCCCGCTGCCGCTGTGATGTCCCTGGATGCTCTGGGGAGAAACGCTCCGGCGGCCTAGAGCGGCGCGCTCTGTTACCGGTTCTCCCGCTCTCCACCGGTAGCCGCTCTTCTCCTGCCAGCGCTGCACCGACCGCTGCCTGGAGCCAAGCTGTGCCCCGCACCGCCGCTTCTTCCCTCAGCTGGGCCATGATCCGCTCGATCTCTGCCATGCTGCCTCTGAACTTTCCACAACTTTCTGCTTGTACCTCCCAGGGCGGGCCTACTATTTATCAGTCCCCTCCCTGTGTTATCCTCCCCCTCGGCACCTTGTCTCCACCCTCTCATACATTAACCCTGTTACCTCCGTCATGTGCGCCTTACACATACCTCATTTTATTCGGCTGCTCCAGGCTTTTCTTGTGTGGTGTGGGGTCATATCTTTATGATCTGCTTTTTTATTGAGTTTAACAGTGAATCAGTTTATAGTATGTTGATTTTATTTGCAGATATCTTGAAATCGTTTGAATCTGACCTAACAGGCTGCCTTGATCATGTGATCCGTTTCGATTTTAAGCACAGGTATTTGCCTGCTGGTTGCCATGTTTGGCTAATTTAATTATTCCGCCCTTACATAACTTGATGTGAAGTGGTTGCATGTGTACATACCCATTCTTTGATTTGTTATAGCCACTGCTTATATTGGTTGGATGGCTTCTCCCATTCGCCATATCCTAGCTCAAAGTTCACCCGCCTTCCTCATAGCCTCTATTTACCTTGATGTTTGTTTTCCACGGGTTTTCATTCACATTGGAGTTAATTGTGTTTTGGATAAACTATATAGCTGTGAGTACAATCATTGCATATAATTGTAATTACAATATGTATATGTTTGCCACATTTACTGTTTTTTCAGCTTTGATATTATCAAATGTAACTACTGCTAAAAATGTACTTTCCAGCTGTTATGAGGAAAAATTGTATGTCGGTCATAAAGATTTACAGGTCTTTATAGATGTTCATTTTTATTTTGGAATATTTTCAGCTATGGTCCCAGTGTCCAGCCTTCCAGCTTCCACCTGTCCTGTAGCCGATTGCTGCAATGAGAAGGAACTGATCCTAATGTAAGCTGGGGTCCTCACAATACTCCCTCCTCCCCATCCACTACCACAACTATTCTCTTTAACCTCTCCACTTTCCTTACCCCACTCTGCTCTTCCCTTCTAACTTTGGGGGCCCTATTGAAAGGGAATAGGCTCTGGGGACCATGATGTAAGGTCGCTTTAGGGACCCTGATGTAAGGGGGCTCTGGGGACCCTGATGTAAGGGGGGACTCTGGAGAACCTGATTTAAGGAGAGGGGACTCTTGGGACCCTTATGTTAAGGGAGATGACTCTGGGGACACTGATGAAAAGAAGGGGGACTCTTAGGACCCTGATGTAAGGGGGGAACTTTGGGGGCCCTAATGAAAGGTGTAATATGAAATTTCTGATTGCTGCCCTGTTCCCCGCACACTGCACCAATGTTCCACATACAGCTGCAGGATTGGATGATGTTAGCTCAAAACAAAGGCGTCTCCTGCAAACTTTAGCCAGTCTGGGAAGAAGAGATATCCAGCTAATGAGGTGCCATGCAAGCCGTGCTGTGTACAACATCACTTCCTTCCAGCTCCTTCTTAGTCTCCACATGGAGCTAACATTGGCAAGGAGGTGAATAAGCATCCCTGCACAGACTTTATTTTTTTTTTGGGGGGGGGGTCTTGCCTAGGGCACAAAATAGTCTAGCACCGGCCCTGACTATATGTCACAGAATTCAAGGAACTAAGTGTGGGGATCTTCATAAAGTAAGTTTATAAACTTCAGATTAATTGGAGTAGACTACAGTAAAATACCATTTGGAAATGATTATGATATTACATTTTGACCATAGATATGCTTTAACCACTTGACAACTGGGCACTTAAACCCCCCTCGTGACCAGACCAATTTTCAGCTTTCAGCGCTCTCACACTTTTTCGTAAATTTTTTTTTTTTTTTTTTTTGGAAATTCTTTTTTATTCATTTTAAAAGGCATACAAATAACAACAGGCCACATACGGCCGACAGCCACCGACTATAACACAACTGCCGGTGGACATTTACATACAAAACCACAGACATACGTTTAGAACTCCCCCCTCCCTCCCCCCCAAACAACGAAGCTTTTGCCCAGATATATACTTTCCAAGTTGGCCTCCAGATTGGAGGAAGGCACTAGCAGACACCGCACCCCCATTGTTTAACAACTTGAGTCTTAATGCTAATTACAGAAGGCATGACCCGGCCCCCACCCCAGTACTAAGAATTATGCATGGATAAGTAACTCTCCCCCCCACAAGTGACCATATGTCCTAATGCAGAATTGTCAATATTGCTCCTGTATGTTAGTCATATACATCCTCCTTTGTGGCCTCGTACACCAATATCAATAGCGATAAGTTATCTGTAATTAGTCTGACACCGTATCCACCGATGCCATCCAACCACCCCACACTTTGTCAAATTTGGTCAGTGCCCCCCTACTCAAATAAGTGGCTTTATAAAATGGTATTGCCTTGTTAACCAATGCCTTCCAGGACTCCAAGGTTGGGGCTGAGGAACTCTTCCAGGAGAGAATAATCCTCTTTTTGGCATAAAACAACAATATAGTAAGAAGAGTTCTAATAGCCCTGGTAGTAGCTAGGGGCTCCACCAAATGCAGTAGGCATACCTCAACTGTCATGGGAATCGAAATAGAGGTGACCGACCTTATGCAGCCTGCTACATCTTGCCAGTATGCCTTGACCTGTAGGCATTCCCAAAAGATATGCATAAAATTCGCTAGCGGCATGGAGCACCTCCAGCAAGATGAGTGCTGGTTCCCAAACATCCTAGCAAGTCTGGCTGGGGTCAGATAAATCCTATGCAGGAATTTAAAGTGAATTAGTCTGTCCCTAGTGGAGACAGTGCTCTCACACTTTGAATGACAATTACTCAGTCATGCAATACTGTACCTAAATGAATTTTTTGTCCTTTTTTTCATACAAATAGAGCTTTCTTTTGGTGGTATTTGATCACCTTTTATTTTTTGCGCTATAAATGAAAAAAGACTGCAAATTTTGAAAAAAAACGCATTTTTCTTAGTTTCTGTGATAAAATTTTGCAAATTAGTAATTTTTGTTCATAAATTTTGGCCACAATTTATAATGCTACATATCTTTGGTAAAAATAACCCAAATTAGTGGATATTATTTGGTCTTTGTGAAAGTTAGAGAGTCTACAAGTTATGGTGCAAATCATAAAAAATTGATCACATCTAATGCACTGACGGCCTATCTCATTTCTTGTGACCCGAACAAGTCAGGAAAGTACAAATACCCCCCAAATGACCCCTTTTTTGAAAGTAGACAATCTAAGGTATTTAGTAAGATGCATGGTGAGGTTTTTGATGTTGTCATTTTTTCCCACAATTCTTTGCAAAATGAAGATTTTTTTTTTTTCCCCCACAAAATTGTCATTGTAATAGGTTATTTCTCTCACATGGCATGTATATACCACAAATGACACCCCAAAATACATTCTGCTACTCCTCCTGAGTATGGGGATACCACATGTGTGGAACTTTTTCACAGCCTGGCCACATAGAGAGGCCCAACATGCATGGAGCACCATCACGTGTTCTAGGAGCATAAATTACACATCTAATTTGTTGACTACCTATTACACTTTTGAAGGCCCTGGAGCACCAGGACAATGACACGTGACACTGACGTGGCACTGATGACAAATGGCACTGATATGTGGCACTGATGTGGCACTGATGACAGATGGCACTGATACGTGGCACTAATACATGGCACTGATGACAGATGGCACTAATACATGGCACTGATGACAGATGGCACTAATACGTGGCACTGACAGATGGCACTAATACGTGGCACTGACAGATGGCACTAATATGTGGCACTGATGACACATGGCACTAATATGTGGCACTGATGACATGTGGCGCTGATGACAAATGGCACTGATATGTAGCGCTGATGACAAATGGCACTGATATGTGGCACTGATGACACGTGGCACTGATGAAAGATGGCACTAATACATGGCACTGATGACAGATGGCACTAATACGTGGCACTGATGACAGATGGCACTAATACGTGGCACTGATGACAGATGGCACTAATATGTGGCACTGATGACACTGATGACAGGTGGCACTGATACGTGGCACTGATGACACTGATGACAGGTGGCACTAATACGTGGCACCGATGACATGTGACACTGATGACAGATGGCACGTGACACTGACAGGTGGCACTGATGACAGATGGCACTGATGACAGATGGCACTATGTGGCACTGATGACAGATGGCACTATGTGGCACTGATGACAGATGGCACTTATACATGGCAGTGGGGACAGATGGCACTGGGGACAGATGGCAGGGGCAGATGGCAGGGGCAGATGGCAGGGCAGATGGCAGGGGCAGATGGCAGGGGCAGATGACAGGGCAGATGGCAGGGACTGTTAACAGCGGGACACCTTTTTTTCCTTTTTTTTTTTTCTTTTACACTCACCGCCGCAGCGGTTCCGCTCTCCCTCCTCACACGCTGTCTCTGTGTGAGGAGGGAGAGCCGGCGATGAGAGATGATCTCATATGTTTACATATGAGATCACCCCTCATTGGCACCGCCGATCGCACCGTAAACGGCCGCTGTCATTGGCCGTTTACGGTGATCTGTGACTGGCTGTGTCCGGGGGACACGGCCAGCACAAAACTTCCGCGATGCGCGCTCGCGGGAGCGCGCAATGCGGAAGTAAACAGGAGGCCGTCCAGGGACGCCCTCCCGGCAATTGGAGTCCGCGCTGTAGCCGTCTTTCGGCTATAGCGCGGACGCCTAGTGGTTAAAGTGGAGTTCCATCCACTTTTACAACTCTTCAGCATCCCTCACTGAACTGTGCACTGTAAACAAATTGGATATTTTTTCATTTTTTTTCTCAGCACCTACTGTATATCTGCTGTATCCATTTTTCACTTCCTCCTCCCTGGCCGCGGCCCATCGCATCATTTCCTGTTTGCAATGCCTTCTGGGAAGGGGCGGCAACTTCCTCTGAAACTGCCGTTGCTATGGAAACCTGACCTGAAACCTTTTACACTGCTTGTGCTGCACTGAGCATGTGCGAGATCTGCAAGGATGAGATGCAGGAAGAAATACAGTCTGGCTTCAGATGCCCACACTTAAGATGGCCACGGCCTGCTGTAAGTTTATAAAATAACAAACTACTGCTATAAACTAACAAAACAGACCTTAGTTTACAGACTAACTTTACTAGAATACATTAAGCTTGTGTATTATAGGGGTATTTTTATTTCATATGTATCATTTTGGCCGGAACACCACTTTAAGCAAGTTTTATTCAGGCTGGATTCCAGCTGTTTTAATAACGGCTTCATGCCATAACCACAATGACATGCCGAGACCAATTTAAACACACTAAGGGCTATTTTCAGTAAACAAAAGACTTTGTGTGTGACGGGCGACAAATCAGAATCGTTACTGTATTCTGGTACTTGAAAACTAAAGTCTTATGGATCAGCTTTGTAAAAGTTTATTGATTCCATATGTAAACCTGGCCATAGATACAAAAGGGTACCTGGATTTGTAGACTTGATCCAGTTGTCTTCCAGAATGTTTCCAGCCAAGCATGCTGCCGGCATCTCTACTTCTAGCTTCTTAAGGGGGAAAAGTGAGATCAGACAAGATTATTTATCCCCTGTAATCCTTATTACTGTCTATGAGCCTTAACCAGCTGTGTCTGGGGTGCCTAACATACGATCATAACCCAATGCAGATAAAAAAGGGCCATATCACGAGAATCCCATTTTATATCATTTTTAAAGCGGTATTAAAGCCAAAACCAAAAATGTAATATATTGCATACCAATCATTAGATGTGGTGGCTGCATTTGTTTATCTTTTTTTAGACTTTTACTACTCTTTTTTTCATCTGGGGATCTAGGCATGTAACACAGCTCCTGTATTAAGCCTCGTACACACGATCGGATTTTCGGCAGGGAATTGTGTGATGACAGACTGTTTGCCTAAAATCCGACCGTTAGTACGCTCCATCAGACAATTGTTGGCCAACTTTCCGCCAACAATTGTTGGATGGCAGGTTAGTGAATTTTCGGTCTGTTGTCAGATTTTCCTATCGTGTGTACACAATCCTTCACACAAAAGTCCAAAGTACAAACACGCATGCTCGAAATCAGTGCTTACCAAACACGACATTAGCAGAAGGTGCCCAAAGGGTGGCACTCAAGAGCTGAAATTCCACGTAGTATGTCACTAAGTTCGTGTTTGTTGGGCGACAATTGTGTACCGTTTGTATGCAAGACAAGTTCACGGCACACTCTCTTCAGACAAAAGTCTGGCGCTTTGTCTGCCAGCAATCCGATCGTGTGTACGACGCTGTAGTGTGCCCCCACTCTGGATGAAGGAATGACAGAGACACCTTTAGACAGCAGCCTTTTTAGTCTAGGGGGAGGAGAGTGTTGGACGAACTAGCAGATTTAGATGCACTAACAAACTCATCCACTTAAGGACCGAGCCTCTTTCTGAGATTTGGTGTTTACAATTTAAAATCCTTTTGTTTTTGCTAGAAAATTACTTTGAAACCCCAAACATTATATATATTTTTTCTAACACCCTAGAGAATACAATGGAGGTTGTTGCAATACTTTCTGTCACAACGCATTTGCGCAACGGTCTTACACGCGTACTTTTTTTGGAAAAAATACACTTTTTTCCATTAAAAAATAAGACAG
This sequence comes from Lithobates septentrionalis, assembly GCA_037952835.1. Classification (NCBI taxonomy): domain Eukaryota; kingdom Metazoa; phylum Chordata; class Amphibia; order Anura; family Ranidae; genus Lithobates; species Lithobates septentrionalis. The sequence continues at coordinate 3,401,738 of JBBDGP010000359.1, forward strand.
CAGTAAAGTTAGCCCAATTTTTTTTATATTATGAAAGATAATGTTATGCCGAGTAAATTGATTCCCAACATGTCACGCTTCAAAATTGCGCACGCTCGTGGAATGGCGCCAAACTTTTACCCTTAAAAATCTCCATAGGCAATGTTTAAAAAAATCTACAGGTTGCATGTTTTGAGTTACAGAGAAGGTCTAGGGCTAGAATTATTGCTCTTGCTCTACCGATCGCGGCGATACCTCACATGTGTCGTCCCAACACTGTTTTCATATGCGGGTGCTAATCACGTATGCGTTCGCTTTTGCACGCGAGCTCGGCGGGGCGGGGCGGGGCCCTATAAAAAAAAAAATGTTTTCTTATTTATTTTACTTTTTATTTTTACATTGTTCTTTAAAAAAAAAAGTGTCACTTTTATTCCTATTACAAGGAATGTAAACATCCCTTGTAATAGAAAAAAAGCATGACAGGACCTCTTAAATATGAGATCTGGGGTCAAAAAGACCTCAGATCTCATATTTACACTAAAATACAATAAAAAAAAAAAAAATAATAAAAAATGTTGTCGTTTGGAAAAAAAAAAAAGTCCCTTTAAGAGCTATGGGCGGAAGTGACGTTTTGACGTCACTTCTGCCCTGCAATGGTATAGAGACAGGTGGGGGCCATCTTCTCCTCACTCATCTCCATACCTAACAGGGAGAAGGATCCGATCACCCCGCCGCTGCTGGTGGCTCTAGTAAGTTAAAAGTACTCTTGCGGCGAATTCGCCGCAGAGACCACTTTTATCTGAAACCACACCGCTCACTGAAGAAGAGGTTACCGGGGTCATGGTAGCTAGCTGCTGCCATAACAACAATATCCCTCTTCAAAGTGCAGACGTGTATCGTCGTGAGCCTGTCCGGAAGTGGTTAATCCAATCTCCAGCACACACTCCACTTATACAAGCAGTTACAGCAACAGTTTTTTTCTCCTTTTGGGATAAAGGTTTTACATAAATAAAGAAATAAAAGCTGATGATTGTGTTTGTCTCAACCCTCTAGCTGCTCTATCTGCAAGACAGCTTGTTTTGTTGAAAAAAAGACTTACAGGCCAGATCACCAGGTGAAAATAAAGAAAAGAAAGCCTAAAAAAGAAAATGAATGCAGCCACCACATCTGAGAATTGGTAAGCTGCAATATAATAAATGTTTGATTTTGCTTAAAGCAGAGTTCCGCAGTTTTTTTTTTTTTTTTTTTTAAGTCAGCAGCTACAAATACCGCAGCTGCTGACTTTTAAAATACAGACACTTACCTGTCCAGGGCGCCAGCGATGTCGGCACCCGAAGCCGATCTATCCCTCGGCTGTCGGGTGCTGCCGCCGCCATCCTCGGTAAGGAAACCGGAAGTGAAGCCTTGCAGCTTGCGTGACTCGTGCTGTGCTATCCCACTGGTCCCTGCTGTTTTCTGGGACCCGTGTGTCTACCAGAATACAGTGGGGGGGGGACAGGAAGTGGCGTAGATACCTGCGGGTGGCTCGGGTATCTATGCCAGGAAGTGATACCTGTATTAGACAGGTATTTGCTCCCCCCTCCCCCCTGAAAGGTGCCAAATGTGACACCGGAGGGGGGGAGGAACCGGAAAACGGAAGTTCCATTTTTGGGTGGAACTCCGCTTTAAGGAAAATTTTTTACAAATGTCACGCTTACCCCTAACGCAGGTGATCAGGCATTACAGCTGGCTTCTGTGTTCTTCACTCACAGTATGGCAGCCCCCTTTCCCATAAGTTAAGCAGGCCTACTGACACTCGGTTGCCCCCAGGTCTTAAACACAATACTTTAGTGCCTGACCACCACCACGCTGGGGCGGGGCGAGAGCTGATCACAGCGGATAGGTACTTGTGGTTGGCAGACAGGCAGAGTGGTTCAATGACAGTCCAGGTACAAGGCAGGCAACGCTCAGAACAGTCAGGGTCAAATCCGTAGTCAAAAGGCAGGCAGAGTTCCGAGCGTATTCGATATTCGATCCTAGGTCGTCACCAAGGGAATCCAAACTAGCAGACAGGGCAGACAAACAGAGAACTTGGAGCACTTGTTAAACACAATATCACAAGCATGAGACTGCAGGCTTGGCTGGCTTAACCACTTCAGCTCCGGAGCATTTGGCTGCCCAAAGATAAGAGCGTTTTTTGCGATTCAGCACTGCGTTGCTTTAACTGACGATAGGCAGATCCCCGGTCATGCGACGCTGTACCCAAACAAAATTGACGCCTTTTTTTCCCACAAATAGAGCTTTCTTTTGGTGGTATTTGATCACCTCTGCTGTTTTTATTTTTTGCGCTATAAACAAAAAAAGAGCGACAATTTTGAAAAAAAAAGCAGTATTTTTTAACTTTTTGCTATAATAATATATCCCCCAAAAATATATAAAATTTTTTTTTTTTCCCTCAGTTTAGGCCGATATGTATTCTTCTACATATTTTTGGTAAAAAAAATCGCAATAAGCGTATATTGATTGGTTTGCGCAAAATTTATAACGTCTACAAAATAGGGGATAGTTTTATGGCATTTTTATTTTTATTTTTTTTATTAGCAATGGTGGCGATCTGCGATTTTTATCAGGAGTGCGACATTATGGTGGACACATCGGACATTTTTGACACATTTTTGGGACCACTGTCATTTATACAGCGATCAGTGCGATTAAAAATGCATTGATTACCGTGTAAATGACACTGGCAGTGAAGGGGTTAACCACTAGGGGGCAGTGAAGGGGTTAAGTGTGTCCTAGGGAGTGATTCTAACTGTGAGGGGGCTGGGCTTGAACACACAGTACAGTGATCAGTGCTCTCGATCACAGAGAGCAGTAGATCACTGTCCTGTCACTAGGCAGAACGGGGAATGCTTTGTTTACATAAGCATCTCCCCGTTCTTCCTCTCCGTGACACGATCGAGGGCACCCGCTTCTTAAAGGGGACGTACCTGTATGCCCCTTTGCTTGCCAGTGCCATTCTGCCAACGTACATCGGCGTGCGCTGGTCGGCAAGCAGTTAAGGGTTCATTCACACCATATATGCATGAAAGCTGGTGGAAACTGAAGTAAAAACTGTGCAGATTTAACTTGCATCAGTTTCACATCAGTTTACATCAGTTTTCATGCAAGTTGGCATCAGTTTTAATGCGCGTCAGTTATGTACCCTGTTCACACCAATGTTGATGTTATGTCAGATTTTTTACGTGCAGAAATCTGCACACGTTGCAGATTCCTGCACAGAAGAATCCGCATGTTGTGGTGTGAACAGGACACATAGAGAACAATTGTTTTTTTTTGCAGAACGCTGGCAGAAAAACTGATGTCTCAGCATCAGGGTGTGAACAAGGCCTAAATCAGGTTTGGTCTCCATCAAGAGACTGGCGACATCAATCACCTTGCAGGTGAACAAGCAGACAGGAAAAATGCATCACAGCCAAAACCAGGATGCTGGAATGTCAGGGCCACGAAAGAATAAAATTGAATAAAATTGAGAAGTGGCCCCATGGGATTGTCATCCCTAACACCCATTTCATAGTTGCCAACAGTCCCGAATTTCAACAATCCCGATTTTCGGACCCTCGTCCCGGTCGGAGGCTGTCCCGAATCGGGATTTGCCCAGGGAAAATCAGGAATGTTTGCAATTTGCATTATTGGGAACGGGCTTCAGTAAAATGGCGGCCGGTACCGCCGCCGCCGCTTGATCGCTCCCCCTTGTGTTCAGTAGTGCGGGGAAGGGGGCTCGATCCGTGCAGCCAATGAATCGGCTTCTCCTCTCGCACGGATCGGCCCCTCCCCTCTCCATTGAACACACAGCGCCGGACGCTGCACCGGCGGCCGTTCTATCTATGTGCTCACTGCTGGGGCCTGGGGGGCGTTATGGGAGGGGAGGGTCTGCTGAGGGTGACTGCACTGATAGAGGGGGTTCTGCTGAGGGGTTCTGCACTGATGGAGGGGGTTCTGCTGAGGGGGTCTGCACTGATAGGGTTCTGCTCTGAGGGCGTCTGCACTGATGGAGGGGGGTCTGCTGAGGGCGTCTGCACTGATGGAGGGGGGTCTGCTGAGGGGGTCTGCACTGAGGGGGTTCTGCTCTGAGGGGGTCTGCACTGATGGAGGGGGGGTCTGCACTGGGGGGTTCTGCTCTGAGGGGGTCTGCACTGATGGAGGGGGGTCTGCTCTGAGGGGGTCTGCACTGATGGAGGGGGGTCTGCTCTGAGGGGGTTTGCACTGATGAGGGGGGTCTGCACTGATGAGGGGGGTCTGCACTGATGGAGGGGGTCTGCACTGAGGGGGGGGTCTGCACTGAGGGGGTCTATACTGACTCTGCTGGGGGCACCTGATGCAAGGAGGGACTCTGCCGGGGGCACCTGATACGTGGACAGACTCCGCTGGGGACACCTGATGCAAGGACGGACTCTGCTGGTGGCACCTGATGCAAGAATGGACTCTGCTGGTGGCAGGCGACGTGGCAGGTGACACGCACAGGGATCCCACTGTTTCTGCATTATGGTGAGTTGAATGATTTATTTTTATATTACAATGTAATAATAGAAATAATGCGCTTCAATCATCCTGACACCATAACAATCATGGTGCCGGGATGATTGAAGAGCTAACACCAGGTGTTTGGAGTATCTTTATCTGCTGATTGTTAAACTTTCTAGAATACACATATTTCTATTGTTGTGTAGGATCTGGGGCTGCTGTCCCTTCATTCCTCTCTCCCCCTTTCCCTCTCCATCCCTTATTCATCTCAGACTCTAACCACACCCCCTTTGAGCCACGGCCATTTAAGCCACGACCACTATTTCACATAAACCACGCCCATTTTTCCGCAGTTTTGATTTTTATTGCCAAGCCACGGCCACAAACGCATGCCCCGCCCCTAATTATTATACAGCCAAAAAAGTGTCCCACATTTTTTTTTTGCAATGTTGGCAACTATGCCATTTGTTTTATAAATACATTTTACTCTTAATAGAGGGCTATGGTTATTGTTAAGCACATGACTCTCTTTGACTGCTTTGCTAGTTCTTTCTGTTTGGTGTTTCAGGTGACAAGCTACCTGCTGTTGTTAGGAAGATTTACCTCAGCTGCCGAGCACTGGATTGGTGACAAATCCTTTGGCGGGAAACACCTAGCCAATAAGTGTAACCTGTTACCTATATCCTCTCCTGTCACTGGGCGGAGGCAGCATTTACCTCAGGTCTCTTAGATGGTCTCACCTCTGGTTTCTCCTCAGCCTGAGCCTTCCTTTTGGATCTTTTGACCAGCTCTCCCACCCTCCTTCCCCTTTATTATTTCCCCTCGTCGCGGTCCCTCTTTATGTGGGTAATGTCACCCACTTTGTGGGTGGACAGTGGTTGGTACGCTGTTACTTGATTTGTATAACCCTTTCATGACTAAGGCTGCGTACACACGAGCGGACTTTTCGGCAACAAAAGTCAGACGGCCATTCCGGCGGACTTTCGTCAGACTTTTGACGGACTTCCGACGGACTTTTGAACGAACGGACTTGCCTACACACGATCACACCAAAGTCGGACGGATTCATACGTGATGACGTACGACCAGACTAAAATAAGGAAGTTGATAGCCAGTAGCCAATAGCTGCCCTAGCATGGGTTTTCGTCGGACTAGCATACTGACTCGAGTCCGTCAGAAAGATTTGAAGCATGTTTCAAATCTAAAGTCCGTCAGATTTTCGACTGGAAAAGTCCGCTGAAGGTCCGATGAAGCCCACACACGATCGGATTGTCCGCTGGACTCGGTCCGTCGGACCAGTCCGGACGAAAAGTCCGCTCGTGTGTACGCTGCATTAGCCTATTTCTGACATTTGGTGTTTACAAGTTAAAATCTGTATTTTTTGCTAGAAAATTACTTAGAACCCCCAAACATTATGTATATTTTTTTAGAAAAGAATCTTGAGAATAAAATGGTGATTGTTGCAATATTTTATGTCACACGGTATTCGTGCAGCGGTCTTTTAAACGCAACTTTTTGGGGAAAAAAGACACTTTCATGAATTAAAAAAAAACAAAACAGTAAAGTTAGCCCAATTTTTTTGTATAATGTGAAAGATGATGCTACGCCGAGTAAATAGATACCAAACATGTTACGCTTTAAAATTGTACACACTCGTGGAATGGCGACAAACTACGGTACCTAAAAATCTCCATAGGCGACATTTAAAAAAATAATAATAACGGTTACCAGGTTAGAGTTACAGAGGAGGTCTAGTGCTAGAATTATTTCTCTCGCTCTGACGATCACGGCGATACTTCACATGTTTGATTTGAACACCGTTTACATGTGCGGGCGCAACTTCCGTATGCGTTTTCTTTGCTGCGCGAGCTCGCGGGGACCTGCTTTAAAAAAACATTTTTTTTTTTTTTAAATTTCATTTATTTTTATTTTTTTACATTGTGTTTTTTTTGTAAACATCCCTTGTGACAGTAATAGGTTGTGACTCTTTATGGAGGGATCGGGGGTCTAAAAGACCCCAAATCCCTCCTTTGCAGTTCAAAGTATTCAAATCGCAGAAAACGACGATTCTGAATACTGTATATTTTTTACAAAACCGGCGCCATTGGCAGCCGAGTAAACAGAAAGTGACGTTGTGACGTCACTTCCGTGTTTACAGAGGAAGACTGGAACAAAGCTGTTTCCGGCTTCGTGCCAGTCTCTCGCTAGCCGTTGGAAGTGGCGCATCTATGATCGGGACTCCCGGTGGGACGGGAAGCCCGATAAGAGTGACGGAAGGCGCTCCTCTGGGATAACAACCGAGCGGCTTTTAAACAGAGACAGAGTACTCTTGCCAGAGAGAAGCCATATTGCAAAGAGATGCCTTATTGCCAGGGAGGAGGAGTCACACTCCTAACTAACTAACTAGCTAACGGCAAATACATTATAGGATATTTACATAACCCTAACACTTTTCGTACTTGGTCCATTTTGGTCTATTGAATACACACTGCTCAAAAGATTTAAAGGAACAATTTTTAATCACTTCCGGACCACCCACCGCACATATACTGCGGCAGGGCGGCCCGGCTACCCGACACGATGTCCCTTTACGTCGTTTTGTGCATGAGATACTGTGGGCGCGCGCGCTGCACGCCGGGGGAAGCGCGCGCTTAGGTCCCGCGGACTCGATGTTTGCCGGCAACCCACGATCGCTCCACAGAGAGGCAGAACAGGGATCTGCCTATGTAAATGAGTTTAGACAGGGGACAACACTGAGATTGGCTGTTCCAAGTAATCAGGAACAGCGATCTCTGTGTTATTCCAGTCCCCCACACAGTTAGAACACACCCAGGATACACAGTTAACCCCTTGATCTAGATCCACACATTTGAGGTGGATGGGGGGAATCCCTCCCGCTGAACCATTGTATTCTGACAACGAGGAGGCCTCCCCACCATCAGACTACACTCATCAACTTCTGTACAATCAGTTCGCCCATGGATGGATCGAAATGTGGCCGGCCCCTGCTGAATCAGCTGAAATGCGATCCATCTATGACCGGCTTTACTCTGTCAAACCAGATCCGGATAATAGAAAGTTTGGGGCAAGAACTGACTAGTTCTACCTAGAATTTTTTTGTTCCTTGACATCATTTTCCATCACCTTGTTATTTCAAATGACAGTTCTGATTTACTGCAGAACCTGCAAATATTTAGAATATCTTGAACAATGTCATGAATGTAGAGATAAAAGAAAAGAAAACGATTTGATAGCTATCACATTAATGTAATGCAGTAGATTTTAAATGTAATTCTTGAAAATTACAGAGAGAAAAATGCAGTGATTTAGGGCTCTTTTCACATGAATGATCTGAACGCAGACCGCTCTTCAGGAGGCGTTGTATTGTCTTCTCACCGCCTGCTTTAACCCCTTGAATCCTGTACTAGCACACTGCAACCACGTTCCTAATAGCACCTTCAATCATCGTAAAACGCAGCATGTTTTGCACATGCCAAAACACATAGTGCTGTAGTACCATGTGCAATTTTCCTGTATCTCCGTGGGTAGGGCAGCCTATTGTAATTAATAGGCTAGCTACCTGCAGAATGCAGGTTGCACAAGTGTGAACCTAGCATTAGAGTAAGTAGCAAAAATGTATGTGCTACTGCTCTTTCTACACTAAGACCCCTTTCACACTGGGGCTGCCCGTGCGTTAGCGGTAAAGCGCTGATCGTTTTAGTGGTGCTTTACCGCTGTTTAAGCGGTGCTTTTCGGCCGCTAGCGGGACGCTTTTAACCCCAAAGAAGGGGCTAAATATGCCCATCTTGTGGTGCTTCTGAAGCACTTTTCAGACGCATTCATTGCAATGGTCATTTTGGGAGCGCTGTATACAGTGCTCCCAAACTGCCCCAAAGATGCTGCTTGCAGGACTTTTTCTAATGTCCCACAAGCGCACCGTCTAAGTGTGTAAGCACTCGGGCTTCCACACTCGAGCGGCATTGGAGGCGCTTTACAGGCGCTATTTCTAGCGCTAAAGTGCCTGAAAACTTCCTCAGGGTGAAAGGGGTCTATAGGTAAATCTGATTGGTTGATATGGGTTACTGAACTTTGCAAGTCATCACTGCACTGTATACTGCTTTAGCACATAAGCTTACCTATGATGGGCAGTGGTGGATGTTGTGTGGCTGAAAAAACTCTATTGCAAACACAATTGGGGAAGTTACCGATAGTAATTATTCAGTGGCTTGATCATCCATACTAAGTCCCATATGCTGTTGTCAGATAGAAACTTGTCTTGCAGTCATCAGGCCAGAGGTTGTCCAAGCTGTAGTCAGTCCTCACTTGCAAATCTTCCTGGCTCTCCCCCTGGATGCTACTCCTCTATTACCTCAGCTGGGTTCTCCCATATTCTAGATTCTTCTTCTGTGTCTAGGCATATGCAACAGCATTCCTTTTATGCCTTCAAGCAGGCCCAGACTGTCTATAGGTCACACCGGGCATTTTCCGGGTGGGCTGGGGCCGCTGGGGCCACATAACCGTGTGGGGTCCAAGGTAGCTGTGGCAGCTGGGCTGCTCCTTGAACCCACGCCACTCACCCAGCCCCTTTGTGGCCGGCTGGCTGCCCATTCAGTTCAGCCATCTGGGCTGGGGTGGAAAGGGGAAGGGGAGGAGCTGGAGGAGACCCCATTGCCTGATGTGGGGATAAGTGTTACTGCCGCCATCTGCTGCAGCCATCACTGAGCTGGACCGGAGGAAAAGTGAGTGCTAGACTGCAGCGGGGGTGGCAGCATATAGAGGAATCAACCTCTCCATTTTCGTCCTGCTGGCTCTGAATGCCTTTGGGAGGGAGAGGAGGAGAAGCAGGCTTTCAGAGGCTGCAAGAGGAAAATGGAGATTGGTTCCTCTATTATTATTATACAGGATTTGTTTAGCGCCAACAGTTTACGTAACTCCTCTATATGCAGCTGCCCCCGCAGATCCTCCTATCTAGCTTCTTTCTGCTGACCCCCCGTGCTTTCCAATCCCCCCATGTGCTCTCCAGTCCCCCCAGTGCTCTCCGCCCCCCCCCCTGCTTTCTGGTCCTCTCCAGTGCTCTCTATGCTCTCTGCCCCCTCCCCCTCGTGCTTTCTGGTTCTCTCCAGTGCTCACTGTGCTCTCCACCCTCCCCAGTGCTTTTCATGCTCTCCACCCCCCAGTGCTCTCTATGCTCTCCAGCCCCCCGCAAAGCTCTCCGTTTCCCTCCCCCCCAGTGCTCTCTGTGCTCTCCACCTTCCCCAGTGCTTTTCATGCTCTCCACCCCCCAGTGCTCTCTATGCTCTCCAGCCCCCCGCAAAGCTCTACGCTCCCCCCCCCAGTGCTTTCTGTGCTCTCCAGCCCCCCATTGCCCTCCATGCTCTCGCCCCCCCCCCCAGTGCTCTGCGCCCCCTGTACTCTCCAGTCCCCCCAGTGCTCTCTGCCCCCCCCCCTGCTTTCTGGTCCTCTCCAGTGCTCTCTATGCTCTCTGCCCCCTCCCCTTCATGCTTTCTGGTTCTCTCCAGTGCTCACTGTGCTCTCCACCCTCCCCAGTGCTTTTCATGCTCTCCACCCCCCAGTGCTCTCTATGCTCTCCAGCCCCCCGCAAAGCTCTCCGCCCCCCCCCCCCCGTGCCCTCTGTGCTCTCCACCCTCCCCAGTGCTTTTCATGCTCTCCACCCCCCAGTGCTCTCTATTCTCTCCAGCCCCCCGCAAAGCTCTCCGCTCCCCCCCCCCAGTGCTCTCTGTGCTCTCCAGCCCCCCATTGCCCTCCATGCTCTCGCCCCCCCCCAGTGCTCTGCGCCCCCCTGTACTCTCCATGTTCTCTAGCCCCCCCAGTGCTCTCCTCCCCCCCATCTGTGCTCTCCAACCCCCCCCCCCCCCCAGTGCGGCCTGCCCCCCCATTCAGCCTGTCCATTAAGGGTTCAGCAGGAATGGGCCGAGATTTGAACCGTGTATGGCAAGCTTAAGTGTATAACCTGTGAATAATGATGGTAAAGGACTCAGGTTAAATGCTTAAATAATCCTGATAATGAAGTTTAGTTTTGTACTATTAAAATCTTGGAGTACAATGTAATTAACATGCTTTAAGAGATACTAAAGGGAACCATGGCACAGAGGCTGCAAAGCTTGTATTCTCCTCTTCATCTTACTTACACCTTTCAGTAAAATCGAAGGTGAAAATAGGAGGAGGGAAGGGGATTTCAAATGCATATATAGGCTTTAAATACTTGCCTACTGGGCACTTTCACCCCCTTCCTGACTAGGCCAATTTTCAGCTTTCAGTGCTATTGCACTTTGAATGACAAATTTGTGGTCATGCAACGCTGTACCCATATGACATTTTTTTATTTTTTTTTAGATAGATAGAGCTTTCTTTTGGTGGCATTTAATCACCACTGTTTTTTTTTTTATTTCTTGCTAAACAAATGAAAAAAAGACAGAAAATTTTTGAAAAATCTCTCAAAACTGTACATGCCCACTTCTCACCCCCTGGTGCTTTCCCGGTTTGTTGAGAATGGCCATTGAAGCCACTGCTGTTCCATCTCCATACGGCAGGTCCAGTTTCTAGTGTGTGACAGCTGTTCCCGGTCTGCAGACTGTGCATCCTAAGGGCCCTTTCATACCAAAACTTAATTGGATGCAGTTGGCTGCAGTTGGATGCATTTTGAACTGCACTATACCTGCATAGACCAAAATTAAGGTAACCCTATGGGCAAAGTTCACATAATTACAGTGCAGTTCAGCGCAGTTAAAAAAAAAGTAAAGCATGTTGCATTTTTCCACACCGCAAATGCAGAAAATGTGTTACAAACGCGCTTCAAACACCGCACCTGCACCGTGCCCCTTTAAAGCATTTGTTAACCCAAACATAAAAACAGATCCTGTGCCCTTAAAGCATGTTATACAGCCCAGTGCTTGTGCTGTGTAAGTTGGCCCCCTGTATCACCTAAAAAACCTGGCTGTTTACTGCCTGGCTATACCCTCCCCTCTGCAAACTGACCACGATAATCAGGGCTGCTGAGCCCTGATACCGTGGTCAGAGTACGTGCCTCCATCATCCTATCTGTCTCCTGTGTCTCCTCTGTCCTCCTCCCCCTCCCCTCCCTGCCTGTCTGCTCATACCAGTGCCCCTCCCCCCCTGCTCCTGCTGCTTGAATAACTGCAACTAAATCATCTTATCCCCTCTGTACCATAATAACAAGTGTCCCTGTGTCTGTGTAATGTAAAAAAATCTTCTGATCTACATCTATATGAGCGCAGCTTCTGGCGCTTAGCTGACTGTCGGCTCTCTCTCTCCTCTCTTCCCCTCCTCCCCGGCTGACCACAGCGGGAGTGCTCAGGCTCACCCACTGGAGCTGTGAGCCGGAAAGTGAAGAGAGCCCAGGAGTCATGAGCGCCGGGAGTGGAGCTCATATAGGTACAGATTGGCAGATTTTTTACATAACATAGACACAGGGACACTTGTTATTATGGTACAGAGGGGAGAAGGCGATTTTATTGCAGTGGGTTAACAACCACTTTAAGCCAACAAAGCCAAGCCCAAAAATGTATATAAAAATGCACTACACTTCTCACTACAAATGCAGCGTAAAACGTATGCAAAACACATTCAAGCGCACATCAAGAGCACGTCAAGCACGCTTCAGATGCATGCAGTCAAAAACGAGCAGTTATGTGCAGTTTGTGGTGTGAATGGGCCCTAATTCCACACACATTGTCTTCTCATTCCATGTCGAAGCAGCGCTTCTCTTACCTGAATATGAAGGCCCATATTTACACCTGGGATGCAGCTGACTGCAGTTGGTTGCATTTTTGACTGAACTCAACTGCATAGAAAGTCCAAAATCAAGGTAATCCTATGAGCATAGTTTGCATTATTGCAATGCAGTGCAGTGCAGTGCAGTCAAAAAAAGTAGAGCATGCTGCATTTTTCTGCACCGCAAGTGTACAAAAACGCACACACATCACAAAGAAAAAAAGAAGGAAGTGACCTCACAGGACAAATGCAGATAGAAAAACTGCATGTAAGCGTGCATCAACTGCATGTAAATGTTCATAAAAACGCACAGGAAATGCATGTATACATGCAAGGAAAAAACACGCTGTGGACGTGAAGTTTCTTGTGTGAATGTGCCCTAAGTGTGGATTTTTGTTTTTTAATAGATGATACAATGTTTTTACTGATATACTGATTGCCCTATGCACAGTGTGCAACTCAACCCCCCCCCCTCCCCCCCCCACACACACACACACACACAGCTTCTTTGCATCTCTAATCTCTCCCACCTGGCCCGGCTCTAGTACCTCCCTGTGTAGGCGCCGGTGGCTTTAGTACCCATGTTTTTGGCTCTAGTACCTCCCTGTGCAGGTGGCTCTGGTACCAGTTTACTCTGCTCTAGTACCTCCCTATGTAGGCGCCTCTAGTACCTGTGTACTCGGCTCCAGTACTTCCCTGTGTAAGTGGCTCTATTACCCATGTACTCTGTTCTAGTACCTCCCTTTGTAGGTGACTCAAGTACCCATGTACTCGGCTCTAGTACCTCCCTGTGTAGGTGACTCTAGTACCCATGTACTCGGCTCTAGTACTTTCCTGTGTAGGCGGCTCTAGTACCTGTGTATTTGGCTGTGTAGGTGGCTCTGCCTTACCTTGCAGGGAGATTGTTCTGTCTGTCAGATTCTAAAGAGAGATCTGTCCTCTCCGTACCTGGCTGTGAATGCATGCAGGTTCATGCATGTTCAATCAGGGAGCCACTGAGAGCAAAACTGTCCTTGTAATCACAGAAGTCTTCTGTCTTTACAAGTTACAGTGGGGAGTCGGGGCTGAGAGTGAGAGATGGAGGTGGCTTAAATACGTTCGGCCACGTTTCGGCTGCAAAAACTGGGTGCGGGGGCCACATAACAAGGTGTGGCGGGCATTGTTTTTGACATACACTGGAGATCAAAATTAGAGAACAACCTACAATTTCCTAAATTTCAAGGTCACTGCTTAGTCCTATTTGAAAGTATCTAAACATGAGTAAAAGAGCAGTTTTTTTAAGCATATTTTATGAGTTACATATCTTTTGAAGCACAAAATAAAAAACGTCAATGAGATTTGAAAAAGAACATTGATCAAAATTAGAGAACACTTTCAGATACCTCCCAGTTATCGGTGTTAATCTGGCACCTTGTGCTAATTTCTTTAATTATCTGACAAACCCTATTTAACCGACAGCCAAAGTTTCCAGTTTTCACTGACTTTGCAAGATGGTGAGCCGTTCAAAAGTGACTTAAACCATCCAGCAGCAGGTTGTCCAGATAAGGGCCAAAGGGCTGACCCTTTCAGTCATAGCAGGAGAAGTTTGTTGTTCCAAATCTGTGATTTCTAGAATATTGCATATTTACAACGTCACAAACTCATTCCAGTCCCCCAAGAAGGCTGGTCGTCCACGAAAGACAAATGTAAGAGAGGACAGGATAATGCGGAGAATCTCAATGACCAATTGATTCAACACCGCAGCTGCAATTGTCCACCAGTTCAGCACTGAACAGAGTAAGGATCTGTCTCGTCATACAGTATCTTATAAGAGAATTTAGACTGAAAGTCCATTCTGCAGTGACCAAACCTCTCATTAGCAGAAAGAATAAAAAGCCTAGACTAACCTTTGCTGGGGAGCATGTTGTGTGGACAGAGAACTGGTTCAAAGTTCACTTTAGTGATGAAAGCAAGTTTAATTTATTTGGATCTGATGGGAAACATTATGTTCATCTTCAAACTGGGGAAAGACTGAACCAAAAGAGTGTAAAGAAGTCAGTGAAAGGTGGAGGGGGAAAGCGTCATGGTTTGGGGGGTGTTTTCTGCAGCAGGAGTTGGGCCTTTTATACAGCTAGATGGCAGATTGAATGCAAATGTTTATCAGAACCTTCTTTGACAACATGTGGTTCCTTCCCTGCGTTCATCACCCAATCAGCCAGCAATTTTCATGCATGACAATGCCCCCTGTCACACAGCAAAATGGGTAAAGCACTTCCTTGAAGCTGAAAACATTGAAATAACGAAATGGCCAGCCAGAGTCCTGATCTAAACCCAAAAGAAAACCTCTGGAAAATCCTTGGCGATAAAGTTATGGCCAAGAAACCCACTAAAGTCTCCGAACTGTGGAAGAGACTGGAAGAAGAGTGGAACAAAGTCACACCAGAGCAGTGTGAGAGACTAGTGATGTCCTGTGGCCGCAGATGTGCTGAAGTCATTCAAAGCAAGGCCCCCCCCCCCCCACTTCCTACTAATTGTTGATTGTTGTAACCTTCAGAAAGGTTATGCTGCGTACACACGAGCGGACTTTTCAGCATCAAAGGTCCGACGGTCTTTCCGACGGACTTTTGACGGAGTTACGACGGACTTTTAAACGACCGGACTTGCCCACACACGAACAGACTAAAGTCCGGTCGAAAGTCCGTTGGTTTGAACGTGATGACGTACGAAGGGATTAGAATAAGGAAGTTCATAGCCAGTAGCCAATAGCTGCCCTTGCGTCCTTTTTTGTCCTGTTGGACTAGCATACAGACGAACGGATTTTTCGACCGGACTCGAGTCCGTCGGAAAGATTTGAAACATGTTATAAATCTAGTCCGTCTGATTTTCGACAGAAAAAGTCCGCTGAAGGTCCGATAAAGCCCACACATGGTCGGATTGTCCAACGGATTTGTTCCGTCGGACCAGTCCGGTGGAAAAGTCCGGTCGTGTGTACACGGCTTTACGTGTAATCTTTCTCAGTGCTACAGTCATTGCTGTTCTCTAATTTTGACCATTGTGTTTTCTACAAAAGAAAGTTTTTTTTGTTGAAGTTGTTGGTTGTTTTGAAAACACTGTTCTATTAGCCACAACAAAAATTTCATCAAATGTTGAGCAAGATTACATTATTTCTGAAAAAATCAAGGGTTCATAAATTGTTCTCCAATTTTAAGCTCCAGTGTATGTGTGTTAGAGGGTGGCTACGTTCGCTCTCCATGCTCCCGCTGTATATACGATCGTAGCCCCCCTCTCTTGCTGTCTCTCAAGATGGACTAGGGACTGTGGTATTTGTAGTGTGGAAAGAACAGTGCACATGACCACAACTAACGTCCACTGCTTATTCCAAACAAACAGAATTGAGGTGAAAAAGGAGAGATGTTACAAGGAGGTAGAACACACAGTAATACATTTTTTTCATGAAAAATACCGTAGATTGCAGGACTATTACATAGTGGAGGTGTATGGATTATTTTTGGAGAATATGGATGTTGTTAAAGGGTTACTAAACCCAGGACCATGCATTCACTATATCTGGTCTCCCACAGTACACAGAACATGGAAATGCAATTATTTTAGTAAATATAACCCCTTAGCGCCGACCGTACGCACATATGCGGCCTTGGATTGAAGGGGTTAAACCGGGGTAATACCTGCAGGCATCACCCCGGTACCGTTTTTTAGAGCGGGCGGTCGGCTCTTTAGGTATAACAACCGATGTGGCTGGAAGCCGCTTGGCTATTATCCTAAAGGAGTGGGAGAGGCCCGTCACTCTTCCCGGGCCTCCCGTCCCACCAGGAGACCTTATCCACGATCCGGCACTTCCGCCCGCTAGGCTGAGACTGCTCAGGAAGTAAAGAAACCAAACGTGTAAGTCGCTCCAGCATATGTAAACGGTGTACAAATCACACATGTGAGGTATCACTGCAATCGTTAGCGCGAGAGTAATAATTCTAGCAAAATACCTCCTCTGTAACTCTAACCTGGTAACCGTTGAATTTTTTTAAAGCGTCGCCTATGGAGATTTTTAGGTACCGTAGTTTGTTGCCATACCACGAGTGTGCGCAATTTCAAAGCAGGACATGTTAGGTATCTATTTACTCGACATAACATCATCTTTCACATTATAGAAAAAAATTGGGCTAACTTTACTGTTTAGTTTTTTTTTAATTCATGAAAGTGTTTTTTTCCCCAAAAAACTGTGTTTGAAAGACCGCTGCGCAAATACTGTGTGACATAAAATATTGTAACGATCACCATTTTATTCTCTAGGGTTTCTGATAAAAATATATATAATGTTTGGGGGTTCTAAGTAATTGTCTAGCAAAAACTATGGATTTTAACTTGTAAGCAACAACTGTCAGAAATAGGCTTAGGCATGAAAGGGATAAAGTGCTAAATACCTTTTCTCATCAGCAGTTAGGGCAGTCTTGTGACTTGTATCAGTGTCTGGTTAAAGCTTGTAGGAGGAGTTTTCATTCTCCCCTGATTGTTCTATGAGGCTGCAGGACCCCTGACCCTCTTTCTAGACAGAGCTGATTGGCCGTGTGCTGATCACGTGACTCTCTCAAGAAAAAAAAACTCCCAAGCAATACACACCAAACTGAGCATGTGCAGAGTGCCTCCAAGGCTCTGTTTTATCAGGAGATGGTTTGTGGACAGTGGTAGAAGGGGAGGATTAGAGAAGACAGGAGCAAACAGCCTTTTTACACAATGCAGAGGATTAACCCCTTAGGTTCCACAGTGAGTAAAACAAGCATGCTTTACTGCAGATACAGACTGATTTTACTGTTGTGGGTTTAACAACACTTTAAGTGTCACTTTACCTTTCTGACATTACAGGGACATGTGCAATAATGTAGTTAGTTTAGAGGGGTTGTAAAGGTAATTAACCACTTGCCGACCGCCTCACGCCTATATACGTGAGCAGAATGGCACGGGCAGGCAAAATCACGTACCTGGTACGTGATTGCCTTCCAGCGGGCGGGGGGTCGGATCGGACCCCCCCCCCCGGTGCCAGCGGCGGTCGGCTTTTGTCTGGCAGCGATCAAAGATGAGGGGGAGGCCATCCGATCGTGGCCCCCCCCCTCGCGATCGCTCCCAGCCAATGAGAAACATCCCCTGCCTCTGTATAGTACACAGAGGCAGAGGATGTGATGTCATCTCTCCTCGGCTCGGGAGTTTCCGTTCCGGGCCGAGGAGAGAAGACATGTGAGTGAGTGCACCAACACTACACAACACAGTAGAACATGCCAGGCACACTAAACACCCCGATCCCCCCCCCCCCCAATCACCCCCCCCCCCTGTCACAAACTGACACCAAGCAGGTTTTTTTTTTGGTTTTTTTGTTTTTTTTCCTGATTACTGCATAGTGTCAGTTTGTGACAGTTAGAAGTGTTAGGACAGTGAGTATTACCCCCCTGTAGGTCTAGGGTACCCCCTAACCCCCCTAATAAAGTTTTAACCCCTTGATCACCCCCCGTCACCAGTGTCACTAAGCGATCATTTTTCTGATCGCTGTATTAGTGTCGCTGGTGCCGGTAGTTAGGGACGTAAATATATAGGTTCGCCGTCAGCGTTTTATAGCGACAGGGACCCCCATATACTACCTAATAAATGTTTTAACCCCTTGATTGCCCCCTAGTTAACCCTTTCACCACTGATCACCGTATAAGTGTTACGGGTGACGCTGGTTAGTTCGTTTATTTTTATAGTGTCAGGGCACCCGCCGTTTATTACCGAATAAAGGTTTAGCCCCCTGATCGCCCGGCGGTGATATGCGTCGCCCCAGGCAGCGTCAGATTAGCGCCAGTACCGCTAACACCCACGCATGCAGCATACGCCTTCCTTAGTGGTATAGTATCTGAACGGATCAATATCTGATCCGATCAGATCTATACTAGCGTCCCCAGCAGTCTAGGGTTCCCAAAAACGCGGTGTTAGCGGGATCAGCCCAGATACCTGCTAGCACCTGCGTTTTGCCCCTCCGCCCGGCCCAGCCCAGCCCACCCAAGTGCAGTATCGATCGATCACTGTCACTTACAAAACACTAAACGCATAACTGCAGCGTTCGCAGAGTCAGGCCTGATCCCTGCGATCGCCAACAGTTTTTTTGGTAGCGTTTTGGTGAACTGGCAAGCGCCAGCGGCCTAGTACACCCCGGTCGTAGTCAAACCAGCACTGCAGTAACACTTGGTGACGTGGCGAGTCCCATAAGTGCAGTTCAAGCTGGTGAGGTGGCAAGCACAAGTAGTGTCCCGCTGCCACCAAAAAGACAAACACAGGCCCATCGTGCCCATAATGCCCTTCCTGCTGCATTCGCCAATCCTAATTGGGAACCCACCGCTTCTGCAGCGCCCGTACTTCCCCCATTCACATCCCCAACCAAATGCAGTCGGCTGCATGAGAGGCATTTTTATGTCCTCCCGAGTACCCCTACCCAGCGAACCCCCCCAAAAAAGATGTCGTGTCTGCAGCAAGCGCGGATATAGGCGTGACACCCGCTATTATTGTCCCTCCTGTCCTGACAATCCTGGTCTTTGCATTGGTGAATGTTTTGAACGCTACCATTCACTAGTTGAGTATTAGCGTAGG
Organism: Lithobates septentrionalis; assembly: GCA_037952835.1. Lineage (NCBI taxonomy): Eukaryota > Metazoa > Chordata > Amphibia > Anura > Ranidae > Lithobates > Lithobates septentrionalis. The sequence goes on from JBBDGP010000359.1 coordinate 3,420,578, forward strand.
GTACAGCATTGCACAGACTAGGCACACTTTCACAGGGTCTCCCAAGATGCCATCGCATTTTGAGAGACCCGAACCTGGAACCGGTTACTGTTATAAAAGTTACAAGTTTGCAAAAAAAACACAAAAAAAAAAATAGTTGTCGTTTTATTGTTCTCTCTCTCTCTATTCTCTCTCTGTTCTGCTCTTTTTTACTGTGTTCTATTCTGCAATGTTTTATTGTTGTTATGTTTTATCATGTTTGCTTTTCAGGTATGCAATTTTTTATACTTTACTGTTTACTGTGCTTTATTGTTAACCATTTTTTGTCTTCAGGTACGCCATTCACGACTTTGAGTGGTTATACCAGAATGATGCCTGCAGGTTTAGGTATCATCTTGGTATCATTCTTTTCAGCCAGCGGTCGGCTTTCATGTAAAAGCAATCCTAGCGGATAATTAGCCTCTAGACTGCTTTTACAAGCAGTGGGAGGGAATGCCCCCCCCCCCACCGTCTCCCGTGTTTTTCTCTGGCTCTCCTGTCTCAACAGGCAACCTGAGAAAGCAGCCGGTGATTCAGCCAGCTGACCATAGAGCTGATCAGAGACCAGAGTGGCTCCAAACATCTCTATGGCCTAAGAAACCGGAAGCTACGAGCATTTTATGACTTAGATTTCGCCGGATGTAAACAGCGCCATTGGGAAATTGGGGAAGCATTTTATCACACCGATCTTGGTGTGGTCAGATGCTTTGAGGGCAGAGGAGAGATCTAGGGTCTAATAGACCCCAATTTTTTCAAAAAAGAGTACCTGTCACTACCTATTGCTATCATAGGGGATATTTACATTCCCTGAGATAACAATAAAAATGATTTAAAAAAAAATGAAAGGAACAGTATAAAAATAAGATAAAAAAGCAAAAAAATAATAAAGAAAAAAAAAAAAAAAAAAAAGCACCCCTGTCCCCCCTGCTCTCGCGCTAAGTCGAACGCAAGCGTCGGTCTGGCGTCAAATGTAAACAGCAATTGCACCATGCATGTGAGGTATCACCGCGAAGGTCAGATCGAGGGCAGTATTTTTAGCAGTAGACCTCCTCTGTAAATCTAAAGTGGTAACCTGTAAAGGCTTTTAAAGGCTTTTAAAAATGTATTAATTTTGTTGCCACTGCACGTTTGTGCGCAATTTTAAAGCATGTCATGTTTGGTATCCATGTACTCGGCTTAAGATCATCTTTTTTATTCCATCAAACATTTGGGCAATATAGTGTGTTTTAGTGCATTAAAATTTAAAAAAGTGTGTTTTTTCCACAAAAAATGCGTTTGAAAAATCGCTGCGCAAATACCGTGTGAAAAAAAAAAAATGAAACACCCACCATTTTAATCTGTAGGGCATTTGCTTTAAAAAATATATAATGTTTGGTGGTTCAAAGTAATTTTCTTGCAAAAAAAAATAACTTTTTCATGTAAACAATAAGTGTCAGAAAGGGCTTTGTCTTCAAGTGGTTAGAAGAGTGGGTGATGTGTGACATAAGCTTCTAAATGTTGTGCATAAAATGCCAGGATAGTTCAAACCCCCCCCCCAAATGACCCCATTTTGGAAAGTAGACACCCCAAGCTATTTGCTGAGAGGCATGTCGAGTCCATGGAATATTTTATATTGTGACACAAGTTGCGGGAAAGAGACAAATTTTTTTTTTTTTTCTCACAAAGTTGTCACTAAATGATATATTGCTCAAACATGCCATGGGGATATGTGAAATTACACCCCAAAATACATTCTGCTGCTTCTCCTGAGTACGGGGATACCACATGTGTGAGACTTTTTGAGAGCCTAGCCGCGCACGGGACCCCGAAAACCAAGCACCGCCTTCAGGCATTCTAAGGGCGTAAATTTTTGATTTCACTCTTTACTGCCTATCACAGTTTCGGAGGCCATGGAATGCCCAGGTGGCACAAACCCCCCCCCCCCCCCAAATGACCCCATTTTGGAAAGTAGACACCCCAAGCTATTTTCTGAGAGGTATAGTGAATATTTTGCAGACCTCACTTTTTGTCACAAAGTTTTGAAAATTGAAAAACGAAAAGAAAAAAAATTTCTGGTCTTTCTTCATTTTCAAAAACAAATGAGAGCTGCAAAATACTCACCATGCCTCTCAGCAAATAGCTTGGGGTGTCTACTTTCCAAAATGGGGTCATTTGGGGGGGTTTGTGCCATCTTGGCATTTTATGGCCTTCAAAACTGTGATAGGTAGTGAGGAGTGAAATCAAAAATTTATGCCCTTAGAAATCCTGAAGGCGGTGCTTGGTTTTCGGGGCCCCATACGCGACTAGGCTCCCAAAAAGTCCCACACATGTGGTATCCCCGTACTCAGGAGAAGCAGCTGAATGTATTTTGGGGTGCAATTCCACATATGCCCATGGCCTGTGTGAGCAATATATCATTTAGTGACAACTTTTTGTAAAAAATGTTTTTTTTCTTTTTTTTTTGTCATTATTCAATCACTTGGGACAAAAAAAATAAATATTCAATGGGTTCAACATGCCTCTCAGCAATTTCCTTGGGGTGTCTACTTTCCAAAATGGGGTCATTTGGGGGGGTTTTGTACTGCCCTGCCATTTTAGCACCTCAAGAAATGACATAGGCAGTCATAAATTAAAAGCTGTGTAAATTCCAGAAAATGTACCCTAGTTTGTAGACGCTATAACTTTTGCACAAACCAATAAATATACGCTTATTGACATTTTTTTTACCAAAGACATGTGGCCGAATACATTTTGGCCTAAATGTATGACTAAAATTTAGTTTATTGGATTTTTTTTATAACAAAAAGTAGAAAATATCATTTTTTTTCAAAATTTTCGGTCTTTTTCCGTTTATAGCGCAAAAAATAAAAACGGCAGAGGTGACCAAATACCATCAAAAGAAAGCTCTATTTGTGGGAAGAAAAGGACGCAAATTTAGTTTGGGTACAGCATTGCATGACCGCGCAATTAGCAGTTAAAGCGACGCAGTGCCGAATTGTAAAAAGTGCTCTGGTCAGGAAGGGGGTAAAATCCTCCGGGGCTGAAGTGGTTAAAAAAAAAAAACAATAACAAACATGTTATACTTACCTCCACTGTGTATAGCTCGTTTTGCACAGAGTGGCCCCGAACCTGGTCTTCTGGGGTCCCTCGGCGGCTGTTTCAGCTCCTCCCTGCAAGAACTAACCACCTTAATGCGAGCTCCCTCGCATGGTGGTTAGTTCTTGCGGGCGCGCTCCCGTGATACAGCCGGCGGCTATAGCCGCTCACTGTATTACTCGGCCCCGCCCCCCGGCGCGCCGCATCATTGGATGTGATTGACAGCAGCGCGAGTCAATGGCTGCGCTGCTTTAAATCCATCCACTGTAGCCAATCAGTGGCCAGGCTGAGCGGCGAAATGGATTTCGGAAGCGAGCGGCTGACTTTCGAGGGGTCAGGTAAGTAAAACGGGGGGCTGGGGGCGGCGGTATTGTCGGAAGTTTTTTCACCTTAATGCATAGAATGCATTAAAGGGAAAAAATGTTTACCTTTACAACCCCTTTAAGTGTTTGGGTTTAGATACACTTTACCTACTTCCATTTGGATTAACAAAAAAACAAAACACAAAGAGAATGACCATTGTACTTTTTTTTATTTTTGAAATAAGGACTGAACCCCTAGTTGTTCTGTTATCACAGTATAAAGATCACCATAGCTAAAAAACAAAAAAACAAACAGATTCCTTTATCCACATGAGAGAGGTAGATGGAGGGACCCTCCCTGCTGGGACATTGTATTCTGACAGCAGGGACTACTCAGATAGCACAGCATGGTACGCGCATACACAGTGGGGACCCAGCTGTGAAGCCACAAGGAATCACAACCAGCTTTCCACAGTAAACATGGCAGCGCCAGGAACCAACAGCACTGGATCCCTAGGCAGGTAAGTGTCCTTTATTAAGTAGTAACTACAGTATTTGTAGCTGCTGACTTTTAATTGTTTACAAACCGACTAAAGCTCTGTTGTAGATGTGTATCAAATGTTTTTGGAGAATAAGGATATTATTTGGTGCCACTTTAAGTATTCACAGACTACTGGTCAACTGTTTCTTCACCCAGGATCAATCATTTAGGAAGTGACTCACCAGCCTGGCTGTAATAAGGTACACCCGAATAGCGATGCCTTTTTGTACAATCTCCACACCTTGTATAATGAAATTATTTAAGCTAGCCGAACATGTGTAGATTTCGCTGGATGAATTAGAAAATCACTTTATTGCCCCATCCACGCTAAACAGTGTGTATGGAGGAATCTGCACTTCCTCCTCCTCCCCCTTAACATTTGGTCCATTTTTTGGGGGGGGGAGCGGGTACCCCCTCCCCCACTTCCCGTGAGCTGAAGTCCGGCCCCGTTCTTCCCTCACAGCCTTCTGGGACATATCACAGGTCCCAGAAAGTTGCAGGATCAAATAGTGCAGTGTGACTCACACATGCACAGTGAGCAGCTGGTTGTGAAGCTGCAAGCAGTCACAGCCTGCTGCCTACAGTTAGTATGTCAGCACCAGGGGCCGAAGCCCGGTGAGGAAACTGGACAGGTGAGGACATCACTGGATCCTGGGGCAGGTGAGACTCCTATTATTAAAAGACGGCACCTACAGTTTTTGTAGCTGCTGAGGGGGAAAGGGAATCCCTTCCATGGAGCTATTGTGCTCTCCTAGCGGGTGGGGTGGGTGGAGCTGTCCTTTCCCGGGAGAATACAGCGGCTATAGCCTCTGGCAACAATCGCATGATAAATACGACAGGCTGGTTGTACCCAAGATGAGCGATCAATCAACTTGGGTACAAGGCAGGCCATAGATGATTAATTTTCTTTCGTTCAACCAGCGAGTTGAAATAAAGAAAATTAATTAATTCCCCAATCTACACATTTGAGGTGGATGGGGGAATCCCTCCCACAGAGCTATTGCATTCTAACAACGAGGAGGCCTCCCCACCATCAGACTACACTCATCAATTTCTGTACAATCAGCTCACCCATGAATGGATTGAAATTTGGCCGGTCCCTGCTGAATCAGCTGAAATGCGATCCATCTTTGGCTGGCTTTATTCTGTCAAACCAGATCCAGATAATAGAAAGTTTGGGGCAAGAACTGACTAGTTCTACCTAGATTTCTTTTTCCTTGAAATAATTTTCCATCAACTTGTTATTTTAAATGACAGTTCTGATCTACTGCAGTACCTGATAATATTTAGAATATAGTAAACAATGTCATAAAAGATAAAGAAAAGAAAACTAACTTATAGTTATCACAGTAATGTAATGCAGTAGATTTTAAAGCAGAGTTCCAGCCTGAGAAAAAAAAATTAAAAGTCAGCAGCTACAAATACCACCTATTAGTGCCCATCAGTGCCACCTATTAGTGCCCTTCAGTGCCACCTATCAGTGCCCTTTAGTGCCACCCATCAGTGCCACCGATCAATGCCACCTATCAGTACCCAACAGTTGCACCTCATCATTGCCCATCAGTGCCGCCTTATCAGTGCCCATCAGTGCCACGTTATCAGTGCCTATCAGTGCAGCCCATCAGTGCAGCCTATCAGTGCCCATCAATGCAGCCTATCAGTGCCCATTAGCGCACATCAATGAAGGAGATTTGAAAAAATTCCTTCATTGATGTGCACAAAATTTTTGCAAATTTTTTTAACAAACTATTTGCAAAATTTTATAACCAACTATGAAAACAGTTTTTTTTTTCAAAATTTTTGGTCTTTTTTGTTTGTTTAGCAAAAAATAAAAACCCTATAGTGGATAAATACCACCAAAAGAAAGCTCTATTTATACAAATTTCATTTGGGTACAGTATAGCATGACTGCCCAACTGTCATTCAAAGTGCAACGGCGCTGAAAGCCGAAAATTGGCCTGGAAGAGGGGTTTAAGAGCCCATTAGGCAAGTGTTTAATATAAGGACACTTACCTGTCCAAGGACCCCACAATGTCGGCACTCCATGCCTATCCATCCATTGGCTTCGGGTGCAGGCGCCTGCATTGCAAGTAAGTGAAACCGGCAGTGAAGCCTTCATGTATGTGCCTTCAGCATGTGACTTTAAACATTGAAACCCCACCAGAATGTGACGTTCACATTGACACTCCCTCAGAATGTGAAATCTACATTAAAACTACACCGGAATGTTCCATAGTTGAAGAGTGTGAGTGACAATGAGGTTCAAGGGTCTTATTTTTTGTGGTGGGATAGTATTGCACCAGGGAAGTCCTTGTAGATTGTAGGGTAGGACGGAATCTTCTTCGAACCGGAGCCAAGGGATTTGAAGTGAAGGGGCGTACCATTGGGCTAATTGGGTAAATCTGGCCGATAGATAATAAAGCTAAAGGTTAGGAATGCTGAGACCTCCTTTTATTTGGGGTCTAAACATAAGGGAATAGCTAAATCTGGGTTTCTTGTTTAGCCATATGAATTTGTTGATTTCTCTCTGTAAAGAATCTAATGTTTTTTTATGTAGAATAAGGGGAAGGGCTCTAAAAAAAAAAAGTAGTTTGGGTAATATCATCATTTTTACAGCCACTATTCTGCCTGAGAACGAAATCTGGTATGATGACCAAAGTTTAAGTAGATTTTTAATACTGTTAAATAAGGGAGGGTAGTTTGCTTGGTAAAACGATTTATACAATGGTGTAATTTGGATACCAAGATATCTAAATGAATCCTCATTCCAATTGAATGAGAATTTGTCTTTAAGTATAGCTGTTAAGGCTGGGGGAATATTGATTGGTAAAGCTGAGCATTTGGATAGATTTACACCCAGACCTGTCAGGTCGTGGAAGATGGCAAGGGTTTTAGTTAGGTTGGGTAGTGAGATTAGAGGGTCGGTTATATACAAAAGCACGTCATCTGCGTAGAGACTTAGCTTGTATTCTTTAGATCCCTTGAAATATCCTTTTATATCTGTGTTGTTTCTTATAGCGCAGGCGAGGGGTTCTATCGCGAGGGCGAAAAGTAGAGGGGAGAGGGGGCAACCTTGTCTAGTACCTTTGGTCAGGGGGAAAAAGTCAGAGTTGTTGCCTGGGAGTTTGATACGTGTTTGTGGGTTGTGGTAAAGAGCCTTAAAGCCATGTAAGAATTCATTGTTGATGCCATATTTGGGGAGTAGAGTGTCAAGATATGACCTCTAAATTTAAGTTATCCTCTGACATCCCCCCCTTAGCATCCTTTCTAGGTGACCCTCGTTTTCCTCTCCCAGATAGGGCGCAAGATCAAAACTCTCTAACGAATTGGAAGTCACATAACCTAACACATTTAAAATCGCTATCCCACAACAATTCATTCCTCACTTTCTCCAGTATACAAATAAAATATGATCTCCCACCCACTGAACTAGAGAACTATAGAAATATAAGACAATTCTATCAGAAATATCACTCACTAACACTCTATCCCGCCTATACACAATTTGAACAAATTTGTATCTCCTCCCCTCGTGATAGAGGTTTAATATCCAGAATATATAAAAGTTTAAATGAGACCAATATGCCTGAGAAATCACATCCCATGCTCCAATGGGAATCAGATTTAAATATCTCATTTACTCTTGATCAATGGGATACTATTTTTACAAATCTCCATAAATGTACCAAAACAACCTCGATCAGAGAATCAGCCATCAAATTGCTATATAGATGGTATCTCACCCCCGCTAAACTTAACTCATTTTACCCTTCACTATCCCCACTCTGTTTTAGGGGTTGCCCCTCTCAGGGTACTCTTTTACATATCTTTTGGGAATGTCCCCATATAAAAAACACTTGGCATAAGGCTAGCTTAATCATTGATAAAATATCAGGTAGGAAGATTTCCCTTACACCCCAAATCTGTATTTTATTCTCCCCTATACAAGATATTCCATTGACTAGCACAAGGCTAATTCACACATTCCTCAGCTCTATTCACTGGGCCATAGCCTTCAACTGGCGCTCCACTACGGTACCTTGGTCACAAATACTCAACCGCATGACGAACATCAAACTCTCTGAGAGAATCCACCACACATTATATGACTCTATGCCACTTTATAAAAAAAATGGACTCTCTGGGACACCACCTCTATGATTTAGAAAAATTTCTATTAAATATACACTACCGTTCAAAAGTTTGGGGTCACCCAAACAATTTTGTGTTTTCCATGAAAAGTCACACTTATTCACCACCATACGTTGTGAAATGAATAGAAAATAGAGTCAAGACATTGACAAGGTTAGAAATAATGATTTGTATTTGAAATAACATTGTTTTTACATCAAACTTTGCTTTCATCAAAGAATCCTCCTTTTGCAGCAATTACAGCATTGCACACCTTTGGCATTCTAGCTGTTAATTTATTGAGGTAAGCTGGAGAAATTGCACCCCACGCTTCTAGAAGCAGCTCCCACAAGTTGGAATGGTTGGATGGGCACTTCTGGCGTACCATACGGTCAAGCTGCTCCCACAACAGCTCAATGGGGTTCAGATCTGGTGACTGTGCTGGCCACTCCATTACCGATAGAATACCAGCTGCCTGCTTCTGCTGTAAATAGTTCTTGCACAATTTGGAGGTGTGTTTAGGGTCATTGTCCGGTTGTAGGATGAAATTGGCTCCAATCAAGCGCTGTCCACTGGGTATGGCATGGCGTTGCAAAATGGAGTGATAGCCTTCCTTAGCTTTTACCCTGTACAAAGCTCCCACCTTACCAGCACCAAAGCAACCCCAGACCATCACATTACCTCCACCATGCTTAACAGATGGCGTCAGGCATTCTTCCAGCATCTTTTCATTTGTTCTGCGTCTCACAAACGTTCTTCTTTGTGATCCAAACACCTCAAACTTGGATTCATCTGTCCACAACACTTTTTTCCAGTCTTCCTCTGTCCAATGTCTGTGTTCTTTTGCCCATCTTAATCTTTTTCTTTTATTGGCCAGTCTCAGATATGGCTTTTTCTTTGCCACTCTGCCCTGAAGCCCAAAATCCCGCAGCCGCCTCTTCACTGTAGATGTTGACACTGGTGTTTTGCGGGTACTATTTAATGAAGATGCCAGTTGGGGACCTGTGAGGCGTCTGTTTCTCAAACTAGAGACTCTAATGTGCTTATCTTCTTGCTTAGTTGTGCAACGCGGCCTCCCACTTCTTTTTCTACTCTGGTTAGAGCCTGTTTGTGCTGTCCTCTGAAGGGAGTAGTACACACCGTTGTAGGAAATCTTCAATTTCTTTGCAATTTCTCGCATGGAATAGCCTTCATTTCTAAGAACAAGAATAGACTGTCGAGTTTCAGATGAAAGTTCTCTTTTTCTGGCCATTTTGAGCGTTTAATTGACCCCACAAATGTGATGCTCCAGAAACTCAATCTGCTCACAGGAAGGTCAGTTTTGTAGCTTCTGGAAGGAGCTAGACTGTTTTTAGATGTGTGAACATGATTGCACAAGGGTTTGCTAATCATCAATTAGCCTTCTGAGCCAATGAGCAAACACATTGTACCATTAGAACACTGGAGTGATAGTTGCTGGAAATGGGCCTCTATACACCTATGTAGATATTGCACCAAAAACTAGACATTTGCAGTTAGAATAGTCATTTACCACATTAGCAATGTATAGAGTATATTTGTTTAAAGTTAGGACTAGTTTAAAGTTAGCTTCATTTAAAAGTACAGTGCTTTTCCTTCAAAAATAAGGACATTTCAATGTGACCCCAAACTTTTGAACGGTAGTGTATGTAATTGTCCTTTCCTCCTTTTATGACAATACTTTTGACTGGCCTGATTATAACAATGTGTATTTTTTCATCTAACTAACCATATTCCTTTATTATCTCCTATACAACATTTACTGCTAAAGATATTTGTATACATTTCCCTACCATCATTGTAATTGTTTTATACCTTGACCTTTTACATAATAAAAATCGTTTGTAAACAAAAAAAACTACACCGGAATGTGAAATCCACATTGAGACGCCACCAAAAAGTGACCTTCACAGTGGGACTCCACCAGAATGTGACCTTTACATGAACACTGCACCAGAATGTGAACTTCACACTAAGACTCCACAAAAAATACTTTCACATTGAGACTCCACAAGAATGTGACATTCATATAGAGACTCCACCAGAATGTGACTTTCACATGGAGATTCCACCAGAATCTGACCTTCATATTGAGACTCCACCAGAATGTGACCTTCACATTGGGATTCCACCAGAATGTGACCTTCACATTGGGATTCCACTAGAATGGGACCTTCGCATGGAGACTCCACAAGAATATGAACTTCACATAGAGTCCACCAAATTGTAATCCTTACATAGAGATTTCAAGAAAAAGTGAAATTCACACTGAGACTTCACCAGAATGTGAAGTTCTCATTGAGATTCCACCAAAAAATTATGTTAACATTGAGACTTCACCACAAAGTGAAGTTCAAATTGAGGCTCCAGCAAAAATTTATGTTCACATAGGGAGTCCACCAGAATGGGAGGGGTGCAGCTCTGCTGGGAGAGAAGATGATAAAAAAGTTGGAAGAAATTTTAAACTAGATGGTGAGAGAAGGGATCAGAGGAACACGATGGAGAGGATCTCCATGTCAAGCCATCATCTCTGGAGCATCCTCTCCATCATTGCCATTTTGAAGGATTCTTATCAGTTCCTGCTTCCAAGAGAGCAATACCACCAGCTCTCTTATCCAACAAGAGTGCCATAGTGTCTTTTTTGCAGGAGTGCATTGGACCAGCTATGATGGGAGGTTGGAGGCTGGTAGTCTTTTTTGTAGGCGTGTGTTGGACGTAATTGTTTTGTGTGGTTTCAAGTTAAAATGTTTGTTTTTGGTTTGTTTGTAGTGTGACTTGTGTGAGTAGTTGTAAGAGTTAAAGGGAATTGAGTTATTTTCAGCTTAGAAACATTAGCACTAGAGCTGTGTATTGTGTAGATTGTATAGTTGTGAAGTGGAACTTGTTATAGTTGTGAAATGGAACTTCTTTATACATATGTTTTTGGTTTGTTTGTCGTCTGACTTGTGTGAGTAGTTGTAAGACCTAAAGGTAATTGAGTTGATTTCAGTACAGAAACATTAGTACTAATAGAGTTATGTATTGTGTGGATTGTATAGTTGTGAAATGGAACTTGTTTATACATGTTTTAAAATAATATATCTCTGCAAATTATCATTCATGTGCAGATGGACCTCTTAAAAGCCAGTGTAATGTACTACTGTCTCAGTGTCTGCAATATAGCATATTACTGCATAAACAGCTAAAGAAGTCCTTTATTCCTGGGTATTGCTCTCAGGGTTATAGAATGAGCCAAATGCTGAAGAAGTGTATGTTGTGTTATTGTGTGTGGCCCATTTGGGCTTTTGTTCTACTGTTTTATATGTAATTGTTATTGCAAAACTTGATAAATACAATTTTCCCAAAAAAAAAAAAAAAACTGCTAACAAAGAAAGTGGAGAAAGAGAAATTAGCAAATGAAATTGCAGTATTGCTCAGAATTAAAGATATATCTGAGCAAAAGAGGGAGCAGTGGGGAGCAGAGAAGAGGCAACTCAGAGGGGACAGAGATGCTTAAGAGGCGCGGTACGGACTGTGATAGGAAGAGAAAGCTTGTGGAGTCATTGCAAATAAAATTGTCTGAGATGGAGGAGTTGATTATGTCTTTAGAGAGAAAATTAGCAGATCCAAACTCCTAGCTTCTTACTAAAGAGCAATGTATATTATCACTCAATGAGCACAAAAGGAAATGGCAAGTAACATCTTTACTTTGTATAGACTGTGTTATTGTGTATTCCAACAATGTGGGGAAGAACCAGCGTGTTTCATTGCTTATGGAAAAGTATCAGCCTGGTCTTTTGACACTTTACACCAGTGCTGCAAGAGATAAAACGGACTCCATTAAAGTTTTGGCATGCCAAGAAGGAGAAGCGGGGGGCACTGAAGTTTCCAGAAAGTATCTGCACCAATTTGTTGGCAGGGCGATAAGCCCCCGCTCTGCAGAGGAGGATAAGAAAGTGCTGCCACGTGTGCTTGGTTGTGGGTTGGAGAAGATGGGAAGATGGCGCAGTTTGGAAGTACTGTGGTGGATTGGAAAATGTATGCTCCAGGTGTTGGCTTTGGACTGAGCGAGCCAAAAGGCATTCTGACTGACACCGGAGTGCGGTATACACCTAAGGGTAGTCTTGCCCTGTACACAGCTGGAGGCTATGAGGATTTGGGACTGATCTGCAGGAAGTGTTCCGGTTTGGCCATGCATCTGAGGCCTTGGATCATCTGTGGATATTGCGGGGAACCCCTGCTCAAGGTAGTCACACCAGCCCAACCTCCGGGGATACTGCAAGTCTGGTGGGACAAGAATGTCACTGTCCTGGCTGGGAGTGACATCGAGCGTCCAACTGCTATTACCCGGCTCATGAGAGAAGCTGCTCCTCTTGTTTCTGTGGCTGCTCCAGGACCCAGTGCTCCGGTCGCCCCTCGAGGCCGTGGTCAGGCCCACCTGCTCTCCCTGATGGCGGAATCGACAAGGAAAGGGGTACCGGAGTCGGGTAGGCCTGCAAGGGGTAAAAGTGGTGTGCCAGTGGGGGTGGGAGGTTATACCAATGGCTATTAAAGGAGATAATGCTGTTGTGCCAATTAAAGCCAGCTCCAAGCACAACTATCTCCCGGTTGAAGAATGCTCCACCATATCCAAATCGAGCATCTCCTCTAACTGGATCTCTGAACTGTTCTCAGACAATTTGTCTTGGACTGGAAAGTGGAGTGATAGTGTAGAGGAGCAAGTATGTGATTTGGAGGAGGATGAGATTCCTTTTGGGCCCTACGGCAAGTGTTAATATTGAATTGTCTGCTAGCAGTGGCGGAATTTTCAGGGTCGCAACAGTCGCAATTGCGACTGGGCCCTGGAATTCTGCCAGTGTGGGGGGGCCCCAAGACGCCGCACCTCCCCTGGATGGCATCTAACTATACAGGAGAGGGGGGCGTAAGGGGGCGATCGGCAGCTATGTGATGTCTGCGCTCTGCGGGATGTCCCTCCAGGCAGCACACAGTTCACTTCCCGAATATCAGTGAGTACAATGGAGAGGGGAGGGGCCTCTGACCAGCAGATTGACTGCACAAGTTTGTCCCTCTGCTTGTACACTCTGAGTCTTGCTAATACACACTCAGGTCAGAGGCCTCTCCCCTCTCCATTGGATACAATAATATTCGGGAAGTGAACTGTGTGCTGCCTGGAGGGACATCCTGCAGAGTGCAGACATGACAAGGAAGCATGCTGCTTCTCATGTAAGTAAAGCACAACACTGGCCACCCACCTCTCCCCTCTCACACTGTCCCCCCACACACTGTCCCCCCACACACTGTCCCCTCTCACACTGTCCCCCCACACACTGTCCCCCCACACACTGTCCCCTCTCACACTGTCCCCCCACACACTGTCCCCTCTCACACTGTCCCCCCACACACTGTCCCCTCTGACACTGTCCCCTCTGACACTGTCCCCCCACACACTGTCCCCTCTCACACTGTCCCCCCACACACTGTCCCCTCTCACACTGTCCCCTCTCACACTGTCCCCTCTCACACTGTCCCCCCCACACACTGTCCCCCCACACACTGTCCCCTCTCACACACTGTCCCCTCTCACACACTGTCCGCTCTCACACTGTCCCCCCACACACTGCCCCCTCTCACACTGTCCCCCCACACACTGCCCCCTCTCACACTGTCCCCCCACACACTGCCCGCTCTCACACTGTCCCCCCACACACTGCCCCCTCTCACACTGTCCCCCCACACACTGCCCCCTCTCACACTGTCCCCCCACACACTGTCCCCTCTCACACTGTCCCCCCACACACTGTCCCCTCTCACACTGTCCCCCCACACACTGTCCCCCCACACACTGTCCCTTCTCACACTGTCCCCCCACACACTGTTCCCTCTCACACTGTCCCCTCTCACACTGTCCCCCCACACACTGACCCCCCCCACACACTGTCCGCTCTCACACTGTCCCCTCTCACACTGTCCCCCCACACACTGCCCCCCCCACACACTGTCCGCTCTCACACTGTCCCCCCACACACTGTCCCCTCTCACACTGTCCCCTCTCACACTGTCCCCTCTCACACTGTCCCCCCACACACTGTCCCCCCACACACTGTCCCCTCTCACACTGTCCCCTCTCACACTGTCCCCTCACACACTGTCCCCTCTCACACTGTCCCCTCTCACACTGTCCCCCCACACACTGTCCCCCCCACACACTGTCCCCCCACACACTGTCCCCCCACACACTGTCCCCTCTCACACTGTCCCCTCTCACACTGTCCCCCCACACACTGTCCCCTCTCACACTGTCCCCTCTCACACTGTCCCCTCTCACACTGTCCCCCCACACACTGTCCCCCCACACACTGTCCCCCCACACACTGTCCCCTCTCACACTGTCCCCCCACACACTGTCCCCTCTCACACTATCCCCCCACACACTGCCCCCTCTCACACTGTCCCCCCACACACTGCCCCCACCCCCACACACTGTCCGCTCTCACACTGTCCCCCCACACACTGCCCCCCCCCCCCACACACTGTCCCCTCTCACACTGTCCCCCCACACACTGTCCCCCCACACACTGTCCCCTCTCACACTGTCCCCTCTCACACTGTCCCCCCACACACTGTCCCCCCACACACTGTCCCTTCTCACACTGTCCCCCCCACACACTGTCCCCTCTCACATTGTCCCCCACACACTGTCCCCTCTTACACTGTCTCCCCACACACTGTCCCCTCTCACACTGTCCCCTCTCACACTGTCCCCCCACACACTGTCCCCTCTCACACTGTCCCCCCACACACTGTCCCCTCTCACACTGTCCCCTCTCACACTGTCCCCTCTCACACTGTCCCCTCTCACACTGTCCCCCCACACACTGTCCCCTCTCACACTGTCCCCTCTCACACTGTCCCCTCACACACTGCCCCCTCTCACACTGTCCCCCCACACACTGCCCCCCCCACACACTGTCCGCTCTCACACTGTCCCCTCTCACACTGTCCCCTCTCACACTGTCCCCCCACACACTGTCCCCTCTCACACTGTCCCCCCACACACTGTCCCCTCTCACACTGTCCCCTCTCACACTGTCCCCCCACACACTGTCCCCTCTCACACTGTCCCCCCACACACTGTCCCCTCTCACACACAGTGTGTGGGGGGCACACACTGTCCCCTCTGACACTGTCCCCCCACACACTGTCCCCTCTCACACTGTCCCCCCACACACTGTCCCCTCTCACACTGTCCCCTCTCACACTGTCCCCTCTCACACTGTCCCCCCCACACACTGTCCCCCCACACACTGTCCCCCCACACACTGTCCCCTCTCACACACTGTCCCCTCTCACACACTGTCCGCTCTCACACTGTCCCCCCACACACTGCCCCCTCTCACACTGTCCCCCCACACACTGCCCCCTCTCACACTGTCCCCCCACACACTGCCCCCTCTCACACTGTCCCCCCACACACTGCCCCCTCTCACACTGTCCCCCCACACACTGTCCCCTCTCACACTGTCCCCCCACACACTGTCCCCTCTCACACTGTCCCCCCACACACTGTCCCCCCACACACTGTCCCCTCTCACACTGTCCCCCCACACACTGTTCCCTCTCACACTGTCCCCTCTCACACTGTCCCCCCACACACTGACCCCCCCCCCACACACTGTCCGCTCTCACACTGTCCCCTCTCACACTGTCCCCCCACACACTGCCCCCCCCCCCACACACTGTCCGCTCTCACACTGTCCCCCCACACACTGTCCCCTCTCACACTGTCCCCTCTCACACTGTCCCCTCTCACACTGTCCCCCCACACACTGTCCCCCCACACACTGTCCCCTCTCACACTGTCCCCTCTCACACTGTCCCCTCACACACTGTCCCCTCTCACACTGTCCCCTCTCACACTGTCCCCTCACACACTGTCCCCCCCACACACTGTCCCCCCACACACTGTCCCCCCACACACTGTCCCCCCACACACTGTCCCCTCTCACACTGTCCCCTCTCACACTGTCCCCTCTCACACTGTCCCCCCACACACTGTCCCCTCTCACACTGTCCCCTCTCACACTGTCCCCTCTCACACTGTCCCCCCACACACTGTCCCCCCACACACTGTCCCCTCTCACACTGTCCCCCCACACACTGTCCCCTCTCACACTGTCCCCCCACACACTGCCCCCTCTCACACTGTCCCCCCACACACTGCCCCCACCCCCACACACTGTCCGCTCTCACACTGTCCCCCCACACACTGCCCCCCCCCACACACTGTCCCCTCTCACACTGTCCCCCCACACACTGTCCCCCCACACACTGTCCCCTCTCAAACTGTCCCCTCTCAAACTGTCCCCCCACACACTGTCCCCCCACACACTGTCCCCTCTCACACTGTCCCCCCCACACACTGTCCCCTCTCACACTGTCCCCCCACACACTGTCCCCTCTTACACTGTCTCCCCACACACTGTCCCCTCTCACACTGTCCCCTCTCACACTGTCCCCCCACACACTGTCCCCTCTCACACTGTCCCCCCACACACTGTCCCCTCTCACACTGTCCCCTCTCACACTGTCCCCTCTCACACTGTCCCCCCACACACTGTCCCCTCTCACACTGTCCCCTCTCACACTGTCCCCTCACACACTGCCCCCTCTCACACTGTCCCCCCACACACTGCCCCCCCCACACACTGTCCGCTCTCACACTGTCCCCTCTCACACTGTCCCCCCACACACTGTCCCCTCTCACACTGTCCCCCCACACACTGTCCCCTCTCACACTGTCCCCTCTCACACTGTCCCCCCACACACTGTCCCCTCTCACACTGTTCCCCCACACACTGTCCCCTCTCACACACAGTGTGTGGGGGGCACACACTGTCCCCTCTCACACTGTCCCCCCACACACTGTCCCCTCTCACACTGTCCCCTCTCACACTGTCCCCCCACACACTGTCCCCTCTCACACTGTCCCCCCACACACTGTCCCCTCTCACACTGCCCCCCCACACACACACTGTCCCCTCTCACACTGTCCCCCCACACACTGTCCCCTCTCACACTGTCCCCTCTCACACTGTCCCCCCACACACTGTCCCCCACACACTGTCCCCCCACACACTGTCCCCTCTCACACTGTCCCCCCACACACTGTCCCCTCTTACACTGTCTCCCCACACACTGTCCCCTCTCACACTGTCCCCCCACACACTGTCCCCTCTCACACTGTCCCCCCACACACTGTCCCCCCACACACTGTCTCCTCTCACACTGTCCCCTCTCACACTGTCCCCTCTCACACTGTCCCCTCTCACACTGTCCCCCCACACACTGCCCCCTCTCACACTGTCCCCCCACACACTGCCCCCCCCCCACACACTGTCCGCTCTCACACTGTCCCCTCTCACACTGTCCCCTCTCACACTGTCCCCTCTCACACTGTCCCCTCTCACACTGTCCCCCCACACACTGTCCCCTCTCACACTGTCCCCCCACACACTGTCCCCTCTCACACTGTCCCCCCACACACTGTCCCCTCTCACACACAGTGTGTGGGGGGCACACACTGTCCCCTCTCACACTGTCCCCTCTCACACTGTCCCCCCACACACTGCCCCCTCTCACACTGTCCCCCCACACACTGCCCCCCCCCCACACACTGTCCGCTCTCACACTGTCCGCTCTCACACTGTCCCCTCTCACACTGTCCCCTCTCACACTGTCCCCTCACACACTGTCCCCTCTCACACTGTCCCCTCTCACACTGTCCCCCCACACACTGTCCCCTCTCACACTGTCCCCTCTCACACTGTCCCCTCTCACACACTGTCCCCTCTCACACACTGTCCCCCCACACACTGTCCCCTCTCACACTGTCCCCTCTCACACTGTCCCCCCACAGACTGCCCCCTTTCACACTGTCCCCCCACACACTGTCCCCTCTCACACTGTCCCCCCCACACTGTCCCCCCCACACACTGTCCCCCCCACACACTGTCCCCTCACACACTGTCCCCTCTCACACTGTCCCCCCACACACTGTCCCCCCACACACTGTCCCCCCACACACTGTCCCCCCACACACTGCCCCCTCTCACACTGCCCCCTCTCACACTGCCCCCCCCCACACACTGTCCCCTCTCACACTGTCCCCCCCACACACTTTCCCCTGCACACACTGTCCCCTCTCACACTGTCCCCCCCACACACTGTCCCCCTCTCACACTGTCCCCCCCACACACTGTCCCCCCCACACACTGTCCCCCCCACACACTGTCCCCCCCACACACTGTCCCCTCTCACACTGTCCCCCTCTCACACTGCCCCCCCACACACTGTCCCCTCTCACACTGCCCCCCCCCACACACTGTCCCCTCTCACACTGCCCCCCCACACACTGTCCCCCCACCTGTCCCCTCTCACACTGTCCCCACACCTGTCCCCTCTCACACTGGCCCACACCTGTCCCCTTTCACACTGGCCCCCACCTGCCACATAGCCCCTCTTTTATCACACTGCCCACGTCATACTATTTCCCCATCATACTGCCCCCACCTGTCTCACTGTCCCCTGTCACACTGCCCCCTTGGCACAATACATTCCTGTCATACTGCCCCCTCCTGTAACACTGCCCCTCCATCATTCTGCCCCCTCGTCACACTGCCCCCTTCTGTCATATTTACCCCCCTCCTGTCACACTACCCCCCTCTTGTTAAACAGTCCCCCTCCTTTCACAGTGCTCCCTCATTACACTGCCCCCCTCTTGTAATACTTCCCAGGTATCCTTTTCCTGTCACACTGCCCCCCTCTTGTCACAATATCCCCCTGTCATACTGCCCCCTCCTGTCACACTGCCCCTTCTTGTCACACTGCCCCCCTTCTTTCACAGTGCCCCCTCTTATCACACTCCCCCCTCTGGTCACACTTTCCAGATACCCTTCTTTGGTCACACTGCCCCCTCCTGTCAAAATACCCCGTCATACTGCCCCTCATTCATTCACAATACCCCCCCCCCCCTCCCCCATCATAGTGCGGGTCAGGGGCCCTTCATGGTTTCTTGCACTGGGGCCCTGAAGGTTATAGTTACGCCTCTGTCTGCTAGTGTTGCCCCAACTTTGCGTATCACTAAGTCTTTTGAGGAGGATCGCAGGGAACATTGGGTCTCTAAAGTTGTCTCCACTAAACTGATAGAGGCAACTAAGGTCTATTGCAAATCTGATGTTGCTGCAGGATACCTGGTCCAGCGTGCTCCAGATGCATGGGTCCTTCCCGGGTATGGAGATCTTAAGACACTGCCCAATCTGTCCAAAGTACAGCGCATCATCATAAGAAAGTGGCATAGGAATACGGATATCTGTACCCCTAAATCCTGGCCCATCTAGAGGAAGAGATCCAGGATAA
The DNA here is from genome assembly GCA_037952835.1 of Lithobates septentrionalis. Lineage (NCBI taxonomy): Eukaryota > Metazoa > Chordata > Amphibia > Anura > Ranidae > Lithobates > Lithobates septentrionalis. The sequence goes on from JBBDGP010000359.1 coordinate 3,440,057, forward strand.
AGAAACTCAATGGATAGATGAAGCTGTGGGAAGTTTCCTTCGGATCCCTCTGCGGGTGGACTTCCCAAAGTTGTCCCCCAAGATAGCTGAGAAGTATCTTTCAGTGTTGCACACCTGGGGCTATGGTCGCAAAATTACCTTAGATAGTGTGATCATCCGCAGGCCTAACAAGGCAGATATTCGACACTACATCACCGCGGTACACACTAAAGAAGAGGCCTTGAAGTTACTGGATCCCAGGTATTACTGGTAAATGATGTCGGACCGTGTTTCTCTGACACTGTAGATTACAAATGTGTACTTTGTGAAGTTAGGACACTATGCTGAGAAGCCACTCCACCTTTGTAGAATAATTGCTGCTATGGGGGGGAACACTCCTGTTGGCTGTATTGCTGGGACTATGCTGGACTGGATGCTGCCGGCAAATACAGGGAGTTCCCACCTTAGTCATGCTGGCTAGTGCTGTGAGATTGCCAGTGTGCCCCCCTATGAAAAGTAACCTGTTGATGTGACTTTCAACATGTTTGTTCCTCAACCCATGAGGAAATCTTTTCTCAGTTCCTGGCTGTTATGCAAACATACTGAGATTGCCATTGCAAGGGGACCTGTGTCCGGAAGTGCGGTCCCTTGCTCCATGGCCTGGCTGCTCATTGCCTGATTGCAGCCGTGCCTCCTGTCACCGGAGTTATCCCTGAAAAGAAGGGAAACTGCTGGGAAATATTGTTCTACCCAGAGTGAAAAAAATTTGATGGACTGTGACAAATCAAGGACACTGGGATACTTAGCTGGTTAGGTAGAATGAGCTGTGGCAAAGGGGCAAATTCTCACCTTAAATTTGAATGATGGACTGTTCAATGTACCAGGATTGTTTCCTACACTGGTCACCAGGTGGCGTGAGTAGTGCCAACCTGGGTGAGCCTTTATTCATATTATGTGTATATCTGATAGAACATGCTAAGGAAAGTTTCTGCAGACTAGTTGTGGAAGGGGGTGGCATCTTCGGACGAGGATGGGACCCACTTTCATTTAATATGTGTGTAGTTTAGACATATTATAGGGTGTATTTACACTGCTATGCTGTTCTTGGCTAATGGCAGATATCAACTTAAGATTCACTTATGTATATATTGCACTGCGTTATCATAGGGATAGGATGCATTTGCATTGCTGTTTATTTTCTCTTTCAGGTGTTCCTGCACCCATTGCGTCTTCCTTGGACAAGGAGAGACAGTGACCCGACATGGGAAATAATGCTAACTGTTCATGCCCTTTACTACTGTATATATTAGATAAATAGTTAGGCTATAAGGCCACTGTTTATACATTTTTTCCCTTAATTATTTGGGTGGTACGCCACATGTAAAATTGTATATAATGTCTGATATTTATCTGCCCTTTGTGAACCGCCACTCGCTCATGTATATCTTATACATGTTTACTTCATGTGGTACGCCACATGTATTGTTTGTGCTCAATATTCTTTTCCTGTTTCCCCACCCATCCCAGTTTTTGCCAGGACATTCGCTCTCAGGCTTGAGAGCTCAAATTATTATTTTTTTGAAAACTCCGAGATTTAGTCTTCCTAGGCAGGGGGAGGATGTAGCACCCTGATGTTTAGGCAGGGTTGCTATTAAATTTATTTACCAAGTGATAGTTGCCTTGACTAATTTTTAGGAGGTCAATTGATTTCACTCTAATTCTGGAATTGCTACACTTCTCTCTT